>JASUUL010000142.1:15890000-16519166 GCA_030449875.1 Aegle marmelos | reverse complement strand
GATAAACCTGACAAAGAAAATTTATTTAAAAAAAAAAAGAAAACATCTAATAAAGAGAGGAATGTAAAAAGCCTAACATCTCAGATAAAATTAAAAAAATAATAATAATAACTCTATTCATTCAAAACTCATTGAAAAATATTCATCCTATAAGTAAAGAGAGACGGCGCACAGTTTATACGATAATCCTCTTGCTTTGTTTATTGATTTTTTCTGGTGTTGCTGCTTGCTAGTCTGATTAAGGTGGTTAAAAATTTTTTTTAACTGTATATAAACGCTTTTTTTTATCAGGAAATCCCAAACTTTATAAAATTTGTGACCTTATTTACAACGTTTTAAATTAGTTTAAAATACAGGAGTAAACTTTCAATAAGGAATTTCTGATTTTAATATGGTTGAGACTAAGTTAAAAGAGGGAAAAAAATATCTTTTAATTTGGTCCTAATTTTATTATAACAAAGAATACCTTATTGGAAAAATTATTTTATATTTATTTTCTTTTCCCTTATCTTTTTTATTTTGTTTATTGTTATTTATTTTATTAAAAAATTGTTTTGAATTACAGTGTGATTTTATTTTGTTTAAATTTTTTAAAAATCCAATTCACTCTCTCTCAGGTTTCATAAGAGTATTTCAGCACTTTTTTTTTCTCTTCTAGCATATCGTCAGAAGAGTTTTGCAGAATCTCATGAAATCATATATGGCAATTTATTGTTAATCCATAGCAATTTAGAATGTAAATGAACTACCAATAAAATTGATTCATCCTTCTGAAAAAATTTGAAGAGAAGAGTTAAAGTGATTAGTGAAGAGAGAGGGAGAAGATATGGTTCATCAAGAAAATGGAGTGGGAAAATACTTTTATTTTAATTTATTTATATTCTCTTGTCCTTAAATGTAATTTTAGTGAAGAATAAATTAGTAAAATATTTATTAAATTATGAGTTGAGAGTAAAACTATCAATTCAAATAGCCCCTCCCTTACTAATCTTATAATTATTATGCACTAAATTTTTTAGGAATTGGACTGGCAATGAATCTTACATACTCAGAGTTAACCATTTTACCCCTTTCTAAAATTAAAAGTGCTAATTTTATACTCATTTATATTTAATTTATATATTATTATAATTAATTAATATATTACTACATTATATAATAATAATTATTAATAATTATAATTTTTGAATAAATAATTACTATAATTAAAATATAAAATAATAATTATAATAATAATTCAATAAGTATTTTTTAATTTTAGTAATTCGATACAATCTAACTCATTCCAATTTTGATTTCAAGATAAAGTACATTAGTGACAATCCAACTTATTATAATTTCAATTCCTATAGTTTAAGCAAACGACTTATTTTGATTCTTATTTCTTATTCTTGTTCTCATTCTCATTTCTACCCATTTTAATCCAACACATTCTTATTCCAATTTAGTAAATATAGCAAATCTAGTCAAAATTATTTGCATAAGGTAATTATAAAGAATGACTTAGGTTAACAAATTTTAAAATAATTAAAAAGTTTTATGTGGAATATCAAATAAGGAGCAACATTCTCCTCGTACATTTATAGTCAAAAGTGTTTGCAAAACAAGAATGATGAAGAATGACCTAGGTTAAACAAATTTTAAAATAATTAGAAACATTTCTTTGGCTTGTCAAACAAGGAAGGCAGTTGTTGTGCACTCTCCTCTTACATTTTATAGTCAAAAGTGCTTGCAAAAGATAATGATAACGAATGACTAAAATAATTAGAAGGTTTTTCTTCGGCGGATCAAATAGGGAAGGCAGTTGCTGTGCAGTCTTCTTGTAAGTTTAGATGTAAAATTGTGCTTCATCTAAATTTTCATCGTTACGTCATATTGGGTGGACTCTCCGATCGTTTACACATAAATAACCGACAATTCATTAAATTTTTTTTAATAATATTATACATTTTAAATTTTTTATTTAAAAAAATTCAAATGATATAATATTTATTAATTGGTTATTAAAATAATACAATTTATTAATCTTATAAAATATTACAAGCATTTAATTAATAATATATCTTTTAAAATAAAATTTTAATATGTTTACCGTTACTCAATTTTAATCATCATTTAAGTTTATAGAAATGAATGCACTCTCCACTCGATTACCCATAAAGTCCTTGAAAATCCATCGAATGAGTGCACTTATTTTATTTGTCAAATTAAGTGCACTCCACTCGATTAGGCCCTACAGAATCCCTAATTCAATCAATATATGTAATTATGAATGCACTATAAAACAACTAAAAGTATGTATTTAGTTAATATTTTACTGCTGACAAAATAACTTTAAAGGACAAAATAGATTAATTCACCGTAAATGAAGATTGGTTTCTATTATTTTTTATAAGACTATTACGTGCAAGTCGAGCAGCGCAGCACTTGGTCCAGAACACCCAGCTTTTCCCTCTCTCTCTTGTTTCTTTTTTTTCCTTTTGAATGCTACAAAAGTTATTATTACTCGTATGTATGTGGGTAAGAATACAAGCATGGAGACTCTCTCTTACATGAGCCTGCGTAGAGGGTTGCAAATCCTAGCTTGGCTCATGTGCACTCACGCCATACGCACACTAGTCTGTGTCACAACTGACAGTGGGTAGCGAATCTGTTTTTAGTATAGGGCTCTCACTCAATTGTTTACAATTATTATTGCGCTTACAAATTTCGTACGTTACTAATATTAAAATTGAGTAGAAAGTATACAATAAGATAAGAATGGTCTTATAAGATAAGGGTGGTGTTATCTGAACGAGGAACGGAGCAAGAGGGGCCACTGTGTATGTCACCAAAAGCATACAAAATAAACCTTTATTTTTAATAGGAATTTATCAATATAATGATGCTTCAAAATGAAATTATTTTGACCACTTATTAATCTTTGAATAAGATTTCACGCTCTATGTATGGCATAAAGTCGAGTCAAGAAACAAAATTAAAAGTATCTCCCAACCTGGACTTCACGTTCTTTAAAAGAACGAAGGTAATTTACTTCTAAGAATTTTCAGATTCCAATCAACAATACATAAATTTTGAGTATCCCATGAGCCCATAATATTTTTCTTTTTAGGTATACTTTAATTAAGCTTCTTCTGACAGAGACAAATGAAAAAATTTGGCCACAATTAAAATAAACGAAGGTAATTTACTTATAAGAGTTACACTTTGTTGCCACGGTGTATACTTATATTATTAGTAATATAATTTTTTTAGATATTTGTGCGTATTAATATTAGTAGGAGAAATAACGGAATAAGCTATGAAATTGCAAGGTGTGGTACTGCTTGGATTCTATCATTCTAGTATTTGCTGTGAATAAAAAAATAAAAATGCACTCTAAATTTAATAAACTAATTGGTTATACAGGAAACTAATAGGGAAAACGGTCCTTAAGCTAAATAAGTCTTGTCTTTGCCTTGTTTTTGGTTAATTGGAATAATTAGGCCTGCTTCCATGTATTTTAGAATAATGGTAATAACTAATAACAATGTGCTAAGAGTTCCACGGGGCATATTCCATATCCCCGCGTACTCAGTTATATGATGTTAAAAAGGTTGAGGAAGACACAAAGGAAATAGTGTCGGCTTAAGCTATGCATATGAGAGCTATGTGACGAGTATTTACAACATTAAAATAATGGACATTGACAATCTGTAAACAAAAAAATTTGATATTTAATCATCCTAATCCCGTCTATTATATTCTCCTACTGCTTGGATGTATAAATTAGAAATTAGAAATGGTTAAAATGTAGAAGTTAACCCAAACTTTTTTTTTCCTTTTAACTTTTTTTCGTTTCTTTTCTGTGCCCAAAAAAAAAAAAAAAAAAGAACACATTTAAAATGAGCCGCTGTCTTTATTACCCGCAGCAACCTTACGATGCCGCTTAGAACCAGATCGCTTATCTCCTTTGCCACGCTTAGAAGATCTCTTCCCTGGACTTTTTCCAGCTAGAGTTGTACCTGGTAAAACCAGTTGATGATGAGTTTTCGCAGCACCTGAAGAAACCTTATGCACCAAAAGGTCTCTATGGTATGCCTGTACATAAAAGATCACACAATGAGCAAAAACCACAACAAATCAACAATATTTTTTAGAGCAAGAAACTAACCATTTAAGAGAAGCAATATTGTTGACATTTGAGACATAATATGGCAATGCACAATATATACCTGTATCACAAAATTTCGCCTTTCACAATCCAGAAACATATTGACAGTCCAATTAACTTTTGCCATTATCTTGTCTCTAACAGTGGAAAAGCTTAACTGATCCCTAGCAGTAAAACGATCCACTTCATTGAACCATAGGCAGGAGAATAAGTTTGTGATGGGAATGTGTTCCCTTATGATGACACAACCTTCTGGGACATCTGCAAAAGTTCAATCACAAATCATTAACCCCCATTCCACAACAAAACGATCCGTGAGATACAATACAATTAACTTACCACTAGTTATAGGGAGCTTGGCCTCAGAATAGGGCGTTAGACCTTCATTCTTATAGAATTCAACCTGGTAATCAATAGAGGAATTATCATACTTTCCTGCAGCTTTATTTGCTTCAGCCTCCACAAATACGTCAAAGCGTCTATAGTGTCTCGAGATAGCAAAAGTAGCATTTTCACGCCACAAAAATCTGAAAGGAGGATAGTTTGAAATAATGAGTGAAAAAGAGCTAGGATGGTCTAAATAAGCTACAATCAGAGCTGGCAAATTTCCAGATTTAGATATGGTGATGGATATCCATTACCCATAACTGTTCCCATAACCCATCTTTATTCCCATGTCCCATCAAAACTTTGAAAGTATGGGATTTGGATGGCAATTTTCCAGATTAGGCAATGAAATGGATATCCATACACAGAATATTGCCATACCTAAATTTTAGCCCCCAGAACTAATGCCTAGACAATTGATTCATGAAAGAACATCAATGCGACACAGCTTTATAGCGTAAGAACTAATACAGGCACAGACATTTCGAGAAGTCAAGTATAACCAAAACATGCACTGAAGTAAAATAGGGAAATGGTGACCAATTTCTGATATATAGACGTTCAAATTTCTTCTCTTTGTCCAGCAATTGAAGCAGATAATCCTGTTTATTAAATACACAATTCGGACTATGACAATACCTAGTAAGGATAACATAAGAAAATGCTTGTACCTCTCAAGAATTTGATA
Organism: Aegle marmelos; assembly: GCA_030449875.1. Taxonomy (NCBI): domain Eukaryota; kingdom Viridiplantae; phylum Streptophyta; class Magnoliopsida; order Sapindales; family Rutaceae; genus Aegle; species Aegle marmelos. The sequence goes on along the minus strand of JASUUL010000142.1, from coordinate 16,513,938 downwards.
TGGATCCACCACAAGCTGGAGCTTTCCATCAATCCATATAGAATATCGAACATTGGGGAAGATCCTATGCAAAAGAAGCTTAGGCACCTGTCACATGTACATAAAGTGTAATAAATCCAAAACACCTAAGATTTAGAAACACCACTAAACACAATAAAAATCGACATTGTCTAACAATGGCTTTAAGTTTTGTATCAAACTTCATTTTCAAAATCACAGGCATCAACCCGTAGTGTAAATTTAATAATTATGGAGCTCAAATTTGCTCTGGATACAGAATAACTTTAATTGTTCAAAGTGAAGTTTTAATGAACCATTTGTTCTACTATTGCAGCCAAGACCCCAGATACATGTTTGACTAGCCAACAGTAGAAGGTTGGTCCACCTAGTCACTTTATAAATAAAAGTTTCTGGAAGTCTAGGTTACCGAAAATGTATATTAACTGCTGTTTAATCATTTAAATCGAATCTTCCATGTCCTAGTGTTTTAAAGATCTTTTTCACATCAAAGAGAGTAAAAACTATATAAATGGTGCTCAAATGACCCATTAATTTTAATAAAGAAATTTAAATTAAAAAATTAAAGTAATTTGGACGAAATCATTTAGAGTTAATAAAGATAGAAGCAAAGCTAACTGACCTTTCCATTACGTCTTGAATCATTGTAAGGGATGTTTCGAACAACAACAATTCTCCACAACCCAACCCTTTTGTTGCTGTCCAAGATACTAGAGTTCCTCATATATGTTTCTGTCTCTTCATCTACAAACATAAAGAAAGGAACATTTTGTCTCGCTGCTTCACTGATCTTTTTGGGCTGTTGTATTAGGTCATAGTTCCCTGCCAAATTACCAGGATTAGATAGAAACCAGCATAAGAGCAAAATACTCTCTATATAGAAGCTAATCTACACAGCATTACCAAATATTGCTGATGCAACAATGACATCGTGGAATTGCTCCAACTCTGTGAGATCAAATTCATCCAAATCAAATCCCGTTTGACGACCAGGTCTACTTCCTTTGACAAATCTAATAAAGAACAAAGGAGCCAGGAAAATAGCATAAGAAACTTTAGATTCAGTTTACATGACGAAAGAAATTAGTTTATTACTATAAGATATAATTTTTAATAAAAATTCATTCAAAACAACAATCCTCCTTAAGAGTTACAAGAGTGCCATCTCGAACATCTAACAAAATGAACCTACCCACAGTGCACTGTCATGGACTCTTTTATCTCATAAGAACCATTTCTCTGTTTTAGAGAAGGATATCCGCCAAAATCAGAACCTCCATGTGTTTCAGTTTTAACTGGATTTTCATCATGAATATATGTCAATTTTTGAACCACTTGGGATCCTGATGGGGAACTCGGCATACTAGCTATTGCCTGCTCTACAGGAACGTAACATACTGGACATGCTGCATGCATAGATGAACAAGAACACAATCAAAATCAAGAAAACGAGATACGTATCAGAAGATCATATTCTCTACTTCAATAAATGTTAGAATTCTTGCCATGCAGGGTTTCCAAGAGTTACATATTATCACAATTATATGTTAGTTTGAATCAGTATGGCATAAAAGCCAATGGAATCAAAATAATATATATATATATCTAACTTTTAACACAGCATTTTATAAGTGCATGTTAAGAAATTGCAGAGTTGTCTTTTGTTTTGATTACTGAGGCACTTTCCAATCCCTAATCAACACTGACGATGGTAATAAAAACGGGATAGCACATTAAACTTACGCCGTGGTCCAGGACGCCGTAAACCAGGAGGAGGGGGAGGAGGAAATGCAAAATTCTCACATGGATGGTGCAGAGGAACAACTCTTTTGATCAGGGAAGCAGCAGCAGGAGGAGAAGGATGCTGGGTTTTATTTCCATTTTTCTCAGTAAAAGAACCTCTATCCTTCCAGGTATCTTTTACTCCAGAAATCATTAAAGCTGTGGGATCATCTGCAGCTTGATTGACATAAGGAACCAAGCTTCCGATATGTTCATCAATATTTGGACTAGTATTTTCTGGAGCACCCATCACAGAAGAGCCAATAACAGAATACAAATAATCAGCTCCAAAATAAAAATAAACAAAAAAGCAGTAAACAGTAACAACTATTACATTTTTTAATGCTTGAGATCCAAATACAGCTTAAATATATATTATGACAAGCAGTCGTTGCATTCATGAGACATTGAGATTTTATGATAATATCGTCAATCTTAACACTTTGAATTTAAATCAAACCAACATCAAATTAGGCCAGAACACGGTAAAAAGAAACCTTGAGTAAAATTTATCATAGTTCTTAATGATTGCTATCCATACCTAATGTCATCATCCAATCAAGACAATATGACTGCTTAACCAATAACCTAGAGCAAGAACTGCTAAAATTCATAGTGAATAAAAATGCGGAAAAAAAAAATCAATTAAACAAGAAATACAAACCTTTATTAAGAACATAGGAACCCAATGTAAAGATCAAGAGAGGAAGACCAACAAGTAGCAGCATTGCTACCCTTCTACGGCTTAAAAATTTGCAAAACACCAGTAGAAGAAACAGTTTCTCCCTATCTCGGGAACCTGCAAGCAGCATCTTTGGAGAAGGCTTTCTGGCGAAGATAGATGATGTTGGTTTTCCAACAAAACCGTTGTTGTTGAGTAGCTGCAACGACCCATAACTGGCTGTGCGTTGACCCAATGACCCTCCAGTCATTGTATCTCAGTGCCCCTTATCAATTCTAGTCTCATTGCCCTCACTTTAAATTCCCTCTGGCTCACAATTGCCTAACCAAACTTTGCTTCCAAAAACAGATATAGATTCTTGTATCAAGACCAAAAAGCCAACAAGAAAATAAGCCGATCCTCAAACCCCCCAAACTGATCAAAACCTCAGCAAAGATCGATAACTCAATTCTCAAAACTTCAGTACCGATCAAATTCTTCAAACTTCAGTAGATTGCGCAGATAGATATCAACTCATCAAAAATCCAACTAAAACCAATGACCCAATCCTTGAAACTTGACCACGACAGCGAAATTGATCTAACTGATCAATAATCAAACTAGAATTCAGCAACACAATTTCCAAAATTTCACCGAAATCCTAGAAAACCCGACCAAATTTGAATTATGGGAGTTGCCAGTAAATCAAACCACGAACAGTCTCACTAAACTGGACGCAGAAAAGCAATGCATTACTACATTATACTATATACACGCACAAAGAACCGCCTGCAAAACAACAGTCACATGACAATTACAATTCAATTTCCTTAAAACCCACATTTTTCCTCTGTGATACAAGAACAAACTGATTTCACCATTCAATTTGAAAAAAAAAAAAAAAAGGAACCCAGAAACTTTGTGGCGCTGGGGGAGGGGGGGAGGTGAGCAACGGTGTGCGTACCTTTCAATGGATTTAACGAAGATTTTAATGTGGATTTTGTTAAAAACCTTGCCCCATGAATGGGTCTTTATAGAAACTTCAGATTTTGATTGAGAGAGTTGGTTGTCAACAAAAGCGTGACATTTGTTTTTTTTTTTCTCTTTTAATGTTTTCATAAATCTGACAAAAACAGAACCCATGATGAAGTGAGCGTTAATGTCCCTATCCATTAATCATGTCATATACCGTATTATTTGTAATTTATAATAATTTAACATTTACAAAATTCTCACAGTTCAGTCCCAATGAGATAGTAGTTATATATTGGATTGAATCCTGAAATAAGTGTCTTGAGTTTTTTTTTTTTTTAATCTTTTACAATTTGTAAAGTAATTTATGGTATAATTTTATAATTCACATGATGAGATCACCTTATTTAAAAAATCTTAATTTTAGAATAGATTTTGGAATATGTCAAATTGTTCATAATAATATTTTATTATTGCATTTAATTTTTTTTCGGTGCATTAAATTTATCTTACGTGAAAAATGAGTAAGAAAGATTACAGAACAGAGGATGATGCGCTTGATAGTTGATATTTTTCTTCCAATTGATAATAATTTTTCTTTTAAGGAATATAATCTTCAAGCTATCCTTATCCTATCTCAAGGTAAGTTTGTGTAATAACCTTATCTTTGGTGCTATTTTTTTGGTTGTTTATGGATTTTGCAACGAATTAATTCAACGAAAATATATTTATTTCCCAATATTTTCGGTCCTCATTCAAATAGAATTTGACTCATCAAGATTTTTCTTCTATTGAAATGCTTTTGAGGTGTTGAATTGGAAAAAGAATGGAGTAAATTTGAAATTTGTATGAATAAGTCAAAATTTAGTGAACTAGGATGGGAATTTGTGCTATTGTTGGTGGTTTGGTTGTCACTATAAGCTATCACGATAGTGATAATTGATTGAAACAAGAACAATGTTGCATAAACTTATGCTCATTAAATATTTGTTTTCTTTAAAAACGATTTAAAAGAATAAACTCCTACAACCACAAGCAATCAATTTTCTCAAGTTATTGATAGTAGTTTCATCATTAGAAGTCTATTATGCTCTGTAAGCTGTGATGCATTCACATTCTATTCAGTTTTGCCAGTACTTGGTATACTTAAATCAGTTGAGTGTACTTTTATGAGGAGACACAGAATGGTAACGGGTCAAAATGAGAATTCAAGAACTATCATTTGTGATTGCTTGATGGTGAAGAAAACTCACGCTATAATAACCTAATTAAAATGTGTTGGCTACAAGATGAAGCATAACATTGCCATCTGCTATAAAAATTAGGTGGTGTCATGCATAACCTAGTCATTGTATCTTCAAGCTCGGGTATGAGGGCATAAATATTTGCTCTTTGCTAAAGGGATTGATGATTCTGAAACAGAAATTTCCAGTCCTCTCTATACATTCAGTTTATGCACTTCATCGTTAGCTGCGTTGATTTTACACTAATCAAATAACACTTGTTCAGATGTTGCTCTTCTGCTAAACTTCGAAGTCTAGTTTTTCAAAATCCGCGATCATCACATTGTCTTGTTTGGTTGTGGAAGACGATTAACTAGAAGTAAACAAAGTGATTACACAAGTAATTAACTAGAATGGTAGAATTTCTTTTGCTAGCTACTTGCTTGATCTGCAAGAAAGGGAGATGTAAAACAGAAAGTACTCCATGTCACTATTCTGAGGGGGATTAATTGCTTTAGATTGAGAACTAGAAGAAGAACAAGCCTGCTATCTTGTTGATCATTGATGGTTTTTAATCCACCCATGTGTATATGATCGCTACTAGAGGTGGGTAAAATACCCGACCTGACCTGAAATAACTTAAAAATTTCAGATTCGAATTAAATCAAGTTGTAAATAGAATTTAATTGAATGAAATCTTGTAAACTCAATCAGGTTATAATCAATTTGGGTACAACTCGATCCAATTCGAAAACTCGATTGGAATGCTTCTTTAAAAAAAAAAAAAAAAACTAAATGACTAAACACACACACAAATCATAGATTCACTAAAGTTACACGAACACATGAGCTTCCTCAATCCTCGTTACATAACACCCAACTCACACTCACGAAGCAAGGAAACACTCTCTTCCTCCTACGATCTGTTGCTGTGAGTCCAACTAGTCCTCGCAATCTGCTGCTACTGCACGTTTGCCCATCTACAGTTGCCAAGTGCCACCGGTCTACCACCGCCTACAGAAAACCCATACGTGATCTACTGCCATGTCCACCGATCTGTTGCTCCAAGGCCCAAGCTTCCAATCTGACCCTAGTTTCTCTCCATTGTGCTTTGATTTTTGAAGCTTTCACGGTATATATGGTTATTACATAGTAAATTAACGTTTAGTATTTGATTATTGTAATTATATATTTTTAGATGTCAGCAACAAAATTTTTTAAAAAATGATGTATTTATGATTTTTTTTTATGAATACATTTTTATTATTTGCTATAAGTAAAATTTTTATGAATTATTAATAATTGAAATAATGTTAATTGATAATTGTTCATAAAAGTTAACAATTGATTTTTTTATCAATTTGATCTGATTTTAATTCAAACTCGATCCTACTCGAATTCAACCTATTTTTTTAATCCAATCCAAACTAATCTGAATATATATCGGATTGGATTGTAAGTTAGGATTGTATTTGAATTAATTTTTGCTCAATCTGAATTTTTCAAAATCCGATTAAATTAACTTAAATCCGATTTTGCCCACCCCTAATCTCTACCGGGCTTATGATTATGTTAAACGCTTTGATGCATGGGTTATTGATGCATATTTTTATGAATAGGAGTGGGGTTTATTGAGAGCTTGGTGGGACTAGGAGTAGGAAAGGATTCAAATTCATTTCGTATTAAAATGAAACTAGACTGCGGGATCTAGCGAATATCACAATTTCAAAACTACTTCAAGGTGTTTTGCGAATGATAGCCATCATTATTAATTTCTACTAGTGAAGTTGACGAATTTCTTTCAAACTTGATCAATCGGATTTTGAATTATGATTTGAATTTAATTTATGCCCCTAAAAACCAAATACCAAATAAAACAAACACAAAATCTGTACCCAAAACAAATCTCAAAAACGTGAAATTAAAATATTCTGAATTCTAAAATTATTTGACATTAAATCCTTAGGGGGGAAAGAAAAAAAGGGAAAGCCCCAATCCAATTATTTCTAAAAGAATCTAAAAGTTGAAAAAGAAAACCCAAACCTTGAATTAAAAAAAGATGTGTGCAAAAACGTTAGCAATTTATTCAGTTACAAAAAGGAAATAAAGGAATCATCCTCTTTTTGTGTGTGTGTGTGTGTGTGTGTGTGGGTCTGTGAGCTGTGATTATGAGCAAGTTTAAAAGACGAAGAAAAGATGTGATGATTTAACAATGAGCAATTTTGTTGACAAAAATAGCAATAGAAATTATGAGGAGTTTAATTTGGGGACACAACGGTATGGTCCATTGTGTTTACGTTAGGTCAGCTGCCATATATTAATACATGCTTGAAAAAGTATTGTAATTAAAACTATGGGTCCATGATTTGATTAAATAATTTACCCAAAATGCAAAATACCCTTAAATGTACTACTTTTGTCACTCCTTTTTTTTTTTTTTAACCCCTTCATTCTTTTACACTATTTTTTTAACCACGTCACTAAGTAATTATCCATATGACCAAAATAGAGGGTCATGACTCAAGTGTCGTGCACATTAATTTCGTTTAATCACATGGTTAATAATAAATAAATAAATAAATTTAATTTCAAATTATAATATTAGTAGAGGAGTGCGACTTAATTTTATAAATGTTACAAGTCAATTTTATAAATGTTACAAGTTGCGACGCCATGTGCTGAACTGAAAGGGGAGACAGTGAGGCTCACAGTGGAAGTAAAGCCAAAACGTGGACCACGTCAAAGGGGGAGTGTCGAAGCCAGAATGAGGCCCCATTAAGTCGTCAAATTGTCTGAAAGAGCGAAGACACTTGCCATAAATTTCATGTATAAAAATTGCATGCATTATCATGTGGGTGGAGTTCATCGGTAATTTAATAGAAACGGACAGCCATTATTGTTGCTGGATGGTGTTTTTTTCTGTGGCAGATGACAATGACTTGGTCTCCTGAGTCCTGAGTTGCTATTTCTTATTCATTCTTCACTCACGGCTCTCCATCCCATTTGCCTTTTCTGAGTTCGTGCAACAATCACAAAAGTATGGTTTTGTCCAAACAGATCGTTTTTTTTTTTTTTTTAATATTAATAACGAACGTATGATTATTTTTAATTACAATCCAATGGATCCATTAGTAGAATCACGAAATTATGGAGACATTTTAAATAATTAGAAATAGATCGACCGTCCGTAATTTGTATGATTGGACTCTGCCGCTCTCGTTTGGTTTGAAAAATTATGTGCATTTTTTGTAGCAGTTATTTATGAACAATTATAACATATCCAATAACATGAATCAGGGTAGATTGAACTAGTTCCTATTATGTATTTCTAGGATAAACTAATAGAAAAATAAAAAAAAGATATTAAAACAATAAATTTTATTCGTAGTGATAGTGTATATACGAGTAACTTTCTTATAATTAGTTATAAATAAGCATAAGTTTTGCATTATAATAAATTATGATCTTCTTCTCAAATTTCTTTTCGAGAAATTTACCCCCATATAATAATATTTATTTATATATTATAAAATAATAATTTTTATAATTATATTTTTACTAAATTATAATCTCTTCGTAATAATAAAATTAATTTGATCCCAATATTTTGGCCGATATTCATTATACTGCCGTTTGTTAGATGGTCATACACGTGAATGAATCGCGTCTGAAGAGCAAATGTGAGACTAAAACAGCACAAGCAACTAATGGCAATGATTTTAATTAAATAGAATATTAGGCATGGCATCATCAAAAACTTTATGATAATCATGGAAAAAGGATCAGATTTTAATTACTGTGGGGCCAGCTGAAAGGTACAGTATGTGTGTTAACTGTGTGAGTGAGGTGGAGGGTAATTTTGCCTTCCACCTAACCTAACGTTATTAAATAAATAAATTGACAATAGCAAAAGAAAATCCAACGACCTTCGTTCAACTTTTTGAAAGCACTTGACTCCCTCGAGTGAATTTCTTGAGAGTAAGCGATTGCACTTTTCTCAGAAGGCACGTGGACTACACGCGTCCAAGGGCTCATGAGCCGGGCTGACTTAATTATTTCTTGTTTTTTTTATGGACCTTACTTGTGTCATTGGTTAAGGCTGGAATATGGACGAGAGAAGAACGGGAAAATGAAATTATAATAATAGGATAAATTGTGATCACTAACGAACGTGGTGGGTCTAATCATAAAAGATGAAAGAATGGTGCCAAACAATAGTTATAATATGATTTTATTTCTTGTTAAAGATATTAGGAATAAAAACAGTAAAAAATGCAATATGGATGGGATAATTTAATAATAAGTTTTATATAAGATACTATAATTTTCAGATCATTTTAATTAAGTTTGTGGAGTCATATTTAAATTGATGAATGTAATTTAAAATATTTTTAAATTACATAATATAATAATCTCTATTTATTTAATATTAATTATGTTCTTATTTGTTATTAGATAAATTTTTGTACTTTGAGAAAAAATTTATGCTTTATCTTTTTGTGGCCTTATGAGATGATACAACAAAATTATCCATTAATTAATATTATTTTATCAATATCATTACAAATGACTCTTAAAATTTATGACAAAAATATTGTAAAATATTTTAGTCTTCAACTAAATTTACAAAGCCCAATCTAATTAATTCCCCTCCAAATATGTGAAGAGTAAAATCGGTAAGTTATGATCTGGATACATGAGATTACAAAAGATTTTTTTAATTAAGAAATATATTTCAAAAATAAATATTCAAGAAAAGATAAATAAGAAGAAGAAGAACTGCTATGCTGTCAACATAGAGCGCGTGGCTGCATAATCACATAAAATAAGAATGTCTTTTTTACTGAAAGCTGCGCCTCTGCGCATTGCGTATACATAAATAAATTTATTCAATAAATTTATTTATTATTATCACAAACAGCAAACAATAATTCCACTTCCACACACACAAACAATAAATAAAAATAACAATTTTATTTTTTTTTGTGAAATAACTACTACACTCTCTACTATACGTTTGTTAAAGGCTTCTCTCCAAAATCCAAAATCTCTCTCTATGAGTGCCCTAGATCTGTAAACCCTGGATCATTCATTTTTGTTCTTAGAGTTTCAAAGTTTTAATCTTTTCTGCAAATTCTTTGCCTGAATCGGGGGCAAGAAGATGACGCGTGCTTGAAAGGTACACACTTTGTGTTCAAAGATGAACATTTTCGTGTTTTCAGAATTGGGTTTGTCAGTTTTTAGGTTCTTTTTTTTATTTTTTATTTTTATTTTTGGGTTGTGGTGAAGCAGTGCTTTTGAGTTTCTTGAGCTGTGAATTTATTGGATTTTGGGAGTGCAGATGTCTGTTGATGCTCTGGAACTGTCATTTTCAAGCGATTATGCATATTTTGGAATTTAGGGTTATGGTTGCAGGTATTTTTGTTTATTAGTGGAAAGAGTTTAGTTGATGTTGTGAGAGTTGGGCTGCATTCATTGAATCTTGATTTTGAGTTGGATTTGCTTCTTTATTTAGCTGAAAAAGTTGTTGTTGATATAGAGTTTACTAAAGATGGGTATAGAAGAAGAGGATAGTAATATAGTGAAAATGCAATATTTGAAGGGTAACTATTGATTTTGAAGGAAGATTGTGTTGGGAGTGGTGTTGGTCAATAATGGGTTGCGTTTGTTGTAAACCCTCTGCTATTGAAGACAGTAAAGAGAGCCCAAGAGAGCGGCTCTCGGGCAAAGCCTCGCCAGACTTGAGAGGATCGAGGGCAGCCTCCTCAAGGAGAGAGGAAGTGTATCGAGCGAAAGACCGACATGATGGTAGTGATGGAAGAGCAATGTTAATTGATAAGCAGGTTAATGGCTCTGTTCGATTGCATGGCGAGAATTTTGATCGGAAGAGGGAGAAGATGGAATATCTAGTTGCCCAACATCATCCAGGGATGGGTAGTATTCCAAAATCTTCGGAAGGAGAGCAGGTTGCCGCTGGGTGGCCAGCCTGGTTAGCTGCAGTGGCTGGAGAAGCTATCCGTGGATGGGTGCCACGACGTGCAGATTCCTTTGAGAAGCTGGATAAAGTATGTTCCTTCACTGATTATTGTGGTGCATAAATATTGTCATACAGTGTTTATTTGCATATTGATATTATCCTTTTTGAATTTGCTGTTATGATGAATTTCTAATTGCGTCATCATAGTTTTATTATCAGCTTTGTATCTGGATAAAGAGGTACTAAGTTATCTAGAGAGGAAACATTTACCAAACAGCTCTAGCTTTGTGTCATAAGCTCTCAAGGTTTCCTTAAAAAAATTATTTCTGCTCATATATCTATGGAGTTATTTCTGGTACATGTGTATAATAAAAATCTATCCATAGATGAAATAATGATTTTAAATTTTGGATTTTCTTCAAGAATGTGAAGTATGCCCTTGGAAAGATCCAAGAAGCATTACTATGAATTCAGTTTCTTATAGAGTTTAAATAATGTTCAGAGTAATAGTTAGTTCTTATAGAAAATCAGTTACTGTTAGGGACAACTGAACTTTGTGGTTAATTTGAGTGTAACTCACGACATATGAAGAAACTTGAAGATATTCCACACTTGCGAGCATGATTTTAGATGATTGAAAACTGTGGATCATGATGTTTATCAATAGTTTTAGGTGTACATGCCTGTTTGCTTGTGTAATGTTTGACTGGTTACTAGTCTTGGATTATACATGTCACTTCTCTTTAAAATTAAGCTGATACTCCACTTTTGGAATTGTAGCTAATTTTGTGTGCATTACTGTTTTTCTCCTTCCCTCTTCTTTTGAGTACTATTTTACTAATATTTACATTTTTTTTTTGGGGGCGTTTTGCGAGGTCCCTTTCTAGTTTTTCCCAGATCATTCTATTTAATGAGTTACCATGGTTTATCTTCAATTTTTTGTCCTTCTCCAATGCCCACTTTGGCGATTTCACTTGGAGGCAGGTTTTGATTTATTGTTTGATGACAATATATTGGAACACAGATTGGCCAGGGAACGTACAGTAATGTTTATAGGGCTCGTGATCTTGATCAAAAGAAAATTGTTGCTCTGAAAAAAGTAAGGTTTGATAACCTGGAGCCTGAGAGTGTTCGCTTTATGGCAAGGGAAATCCATATTCTCCGCAGACTTGATCACATAAATGTAATAAAGCTGGAAGGCCTAGTTACATCAAGGATGTCTTGCAGCTTGTATCTTGTTTTTGAGTACATGGAACATGATCTGGCTGGGCTTGCCTCACATCCGGGACTGAAATTTTCAGAGGCACAGGTGTTTTTGATTTTTTCCCCCTACTTTTTTTATTTTCCATAGGTAGAACTGTGTATTTAAATTGCATTTCTGAAAATTCAGTTAATTGTGTACCTATGCTTAATATATCAATTACATGGAAGCTAGATTGTTAAATGCAGATATATTTAGGTATTAAGTGTTTAGTTTTTGGGCAGGTTAAATGTTACATGCAACAACTTTTGTGCGGGCTTGATCATTGTCATAGCCGTGGAATCCTTCATCGTGATATAAAGGGATCCAACCTTTTAATTGACAACAGTGGCATCCTGAAAATTGCAGACTTTGGCCTGGCTAGTTTTTATGATCCCCATCAAAATCAGCCTTTAACGAGCCGTGTTGTAACGCTATGGTACCGGCCGCCAGAGCTTTTATTGGGAGCAACTTACTATGGCACTGCTGTGGATTTATGGAGTACAGGTTGCATACTTGCAGAATTGTATGCGGGCAAGCCTATAATGCCTGGAAGAACTGAGGTATTTTTAAATAGAATGAGGGAAATTATGGGATTTACTGCCTACATTTAGAAATCTATGGTCTTTAACTTCTTACGCTTAGCAGGATAATTATGCTGCAAGGTTTTCCTTTTAGGAATAATGCCCATGGTTAAAGTTCCTAATAATAGATCAGACCCCAAATTTTCTGAGATAACAGTTCTGATTTGATTTAGATAGTGGTTAGATTTTTCTGTTGTATCTGCCTGATTCATACATAGGTTCATGACATTTATAAGAGAATAATTCTCTCAGAAATGCATGTAACCATGTGGCTTGTATTTTGAAGACTTTAGTTTACTGCTTTATTTCATGCTTCGCTGTTACGGACAAATATGGTTTGATATGGTTTCAGGCTGATCGGACTTAAAATTATTACAGTTGACTTAAATATGCTGGAGTTGGCAGTAAAATGTAGCTTCAAGTAATTCTAGTAGCCAACTAAGCTGTACCTGTTTTTCAGAAATTATTAATATTGTATATGTTTTCAGTTTTATTTCTCTAGATTGTTTTAGTAGAAATCATCTGTTGAAGATGAGTCCCAGGGCCTCTTTCCCAATTAATTAGTGACAACCACTTTAAGAATGTCAGGAAACAATGAAGATAATTTTTCTCCTGTATAATTCCTGTAAGCTGGGAGAAGTTCCATACTTTGTTGGTTCCTTGCTCAAGCTTGAATGCGGGGACCAAAAAAAAAAAGCAGCTGTATATAAGTTTATATGTATTAGTTTATACATTTAAGTAGCAATGTCGCACCTAGGATATTATTTCTCATTTTTCCCCTACCAAATAAATGATTGGAACTTTTGGCATTTTCTGATAGAAGTTGTCCTAGCATAGTCTCTCTTATGTTTTGTTTTGTCTTATTTTGCTCTTTCTAGGTATCACCATTATTTAGTTTAATTACTTAAAAGTTTGCATCTTTTTGTCTTGTAGGTGGAGCAGTTGCATAAAATTTTTAAGCTTTGTGGCTCACCTTCTGAGGATTATTGGAGAAAGTCTAAGCTGCCTCATGCAACCATCTTTAAGCCCCAACAGCCTTATAAACGCTGTGTTGCTGAAACATTTAAGGATTTTCCTGCACCAGCTTTGGCGCTTATGGAGACCCTTCTTTCCATTGATCCAGCTGATCGTGGATCTGCAGCATCTGCTCTTAGGAGTGAGGTGTGAATTTTTTGATAATCAACTCATTAATTATCTTTTAGATGGTTCCTAGACCCTTTTTCATTGTGTTTTTCATAAAGTGGTGTTAATCCATTAATCTTGATTGGTGATCAGCTGGACATTCTCTTGTTTGCAAATGAAAGTACTAATTCTTTAAAAACTATAGATTTTTAGTCTGGCGAGGGTTTATTTTGTCTTTATATGTGCTCAAATATTTTACTTTGTTGACTTTGTTACTTAAGATTTCCAAGGATAATTTCAGCTTGTGCCTTTTATACTGTACATCTCAATGACCAAGTATACTTCAAGTAGAATTTTAAATAATCAGTACACTGTTGACTAGAGTGTTTGGTATCCAATTTTTATAGGACATCAAAATTTCCCATAGTAAGCTAGTTCCTTAACCTGTAAATTTACTGTCAAGTTTAAATAATGTACATTTTCTTGAATGCTGCTAATAATGCAATTGTCGTTACATGTATGTTCTTGTGTGGCAATTTATCACTAGGAAAGAATTTCTTGCCTTTTGCTGGGAGTTGATGGTTTGGATAGCAGGTGCAATTAAGCTTCAAGGCGCTATTGCAGGATTTCTTGATAACTAATGTTGGTGTACTAAATTGAAACTTACATGTCAAGAATTGTTTAAGCTTGGAGGAAATCTGCATGTAAATATACTTGTCATGTTATTTTTTGTGGCTGTGGAGGTTGGTGGTTGTAGTTTGTGATAGGGTTTGACATTTAACACATGCTTGCAGATTTAAGGACTGCGGTGTTTTATCTCTAGCATTTCACTTCGGTTTCAACTCCTTAATGTTATGAAAGAGCACATCAGGTGTAGATTACTACAGGTTAAAAGGCATCATGAGTTGGTAAAACTTCTGTACAAAAACAGATTTTATCCAATATAGGGTTGGAAACTGAAGTTTATAGGAGGACTTAATCTACCATCAACTATTTTAGATTAAACTGTTGTCATGTGTTTTTAAGATTGAGGAATGTTATCTCATGGGATCATTTGTAAGTAAAATCTACTAACTTTAGGATTGATGGATATGAAGATTAGTCAGGAAAAGAAAAGTTTTTCTTGCCTTTTTCCCATACAGTTTTTAAAATAGTCTGTGTAATACTTTGGGCTTGTACATTTTGTTGCTTTTCAAATCATGATATTGAACTATTTATTACTCTCTTCCTTATTTCTTATTAGAAAAATATATATATTACTCTCTTGGTAATTAGTGAATAACTTTCTCCCTACTCATTGTGACATTCTGAGTTTCTTTTGCTTTATCTTATCCAGTTTTTTACCATGAAGCCCCTGCCTTGTGACCCTTCCAGCTTGCCAAAGTATCCTCCCAGTAAAGAATTTGATGCAAAAATACGGGATGAAGAAGCCAGAAGGTGCATATTGTCACAATTAGATCATGTTTTCATGTCAGGATTGATTGTTGCTGGATTTGATTATTGGGTTTAGATTACATTTTAGTTGGGTAATCTCATAATGAGCCCATTATTGGAATTTTTTCCATCTGTTTTATTTTTTATTTTCGGGTCTTTCATTTGTTGGACAGCTCAATATGATATTTTTCTGTTCTTCTCAATTTATACAACTACAGAAGTGCTGTAGGTATGCTGGGCGCTAAATGATATACACTTTTTTAATCTTGCAGGCAAGGAGGAAGCAAGGGCCATAGAATGGACCTTGAAAGGAGAGGAACAAGAGAGTCCCGAGCCATCCCTGCCCCTGATGCTAATGCTGAATTGGTGTTGTCCATGCAGGTAATTATTTTCTTTTGTTAATGTACTCTTGTACTGTCATTCTTTCTCTTATATTGACAATGTTTGCCTTCATCATTATGATGTAGTTTTTATGTAATCTGATCTTTAAGCTTGTGTTTATTCATGTCAAATTTACATTTATGAGCTGTAATACAAAGAAAGTAACAAGAAAGTACTGCAATTTGTTTCTTAATTACAGTTTGGCACGACTTATCTTAAGAGTGATGATATAGCCACAAACTGTTGTGCAAACTGATGTGGTATTAATTCATTGGTTGAATAAAAATACAAAATAATTAAAAAAAATCAAGTGGGTCAAGAGATATTTAGTTTAACTAATTAAATCATGTAATATTAGTTTGTATAAGAGTTTGTGGCTATATTATTACTCTTTTCTTAATCATGTAATTGCACCGTCTTCCTGCAAAGGAGGTATTAGGTATGAAGACCAATCACTAAATTGAAGACAAAGAAATGCAAGTATACGAAAAGCAGAAGCTCATTCCTGAAATATAAAGCTTAAGCCAATTTAAGGAAGCTATATTACTTTCAAAATGTGACTGGCTTAGGAGATGACATGATTAGAAAGTTCTTTAGTCTGCAATTGTCCAATGCCTTTTAAGCCTTCGCCTTCCTTTGGAGCTAGCCTGCAGTTACTGCCTGTTTTGGCCTAACCACCTTTTCTCCATTCACTTTCACCGAAAGACTATCTCATGATCTCCCCTAACTACCTTTTTCCATTCAATTTCACCGAAAGACTAGCTCATTATCTGCCAATACATCACATGCAAAACCTACCTGCTGCAACCAAGGCTCATTACTCCATTTGTCTTTATTTAACAAACCTTCAAATGCCATCATCATGGGTTAACATGTCTATAACCACTTTGCTTCAGTTTTCAATGGAGTTTTGAGTTAATAACATGTAAGATGTGTGATTGTTTAACCCAATCCAACATTGGATTTTAAGGGCTGATTGTAGATCTTCATTTGGACGATGACACTATGCTGCGGTATTATACAAAAGCTGACAATTGAGTACTGCATCTGCAGTTTTGGTTGAAAGCAATTTTGATATTTGTTAATGGAACTAATTGGGTTAGTTATGTCACAATAATTGGTGAACAATATATTTTGTACGTCTGCATCTGTTTGTCAAGTTTTTGCTGTTCAATAGGAATAGCTGCTGCCCCAAGTTTATACAGTTTTAATACCTTTTCAAATATTAAGTACTTTTATTATTATTATTATTATTATTTTTATATACCTTTACTTTAATTTGATGGTTACACTAATATGACTTCTTTATTATTTCAGAAAAGACAAAGCCAGTACAACTCCAAGAGCCGGAGTGAGAAGTTTAATCCTCATCCAGAAGAAGTTGCATCTGGCTTTCCTATTGATCCACCTAGACAATCACAAGTGATGGAATCGAGTGCAGGTCCCCTGGGGCTTAATCATAAAAGAGCCTCCCATTCGGGGCCACTGGCTCAGCGTGCTGCATGGGCAAAGGGTGGAAAAAACACAGATGATGCTGCTAAGATTTCAACTGGTGCTGACTTGTCAACAGGTCTAGTGGCTGCAAGGCGGAGTTTATTATCTGAAGATCATAGAGAAAGGTCTGGTTCAGCTCAACCAGAAGTTCCGAAACTAATTGCAAGGTTTCCAGGATCCTTTAAAGAGGCGTCAGAATCCTTTATCCAACACGATCAGAAGCTTCACGCTCAAGATGTTGCAGGTTCTCATCAAAAGGAAGATGGAAAAATTGGCAACAAAGATCCAATTCTTGTTAGTATTCGCTGTGCCTTATTTTTCTTCCAATGTATAGGTTTACAAGTTTTCTGACTATTTTTGTCTTGACCAAACTCTGAACCAATAGGATGAATCCTATTTCTTAGGGGTTTGACTGCCTGCTTCTAATTCATGCAATCTTGATTGTTTGATGCCCTGACTCTTATGGTTTGCATTTTGGTCCAGCTTGGCTATGGGTCAAAGGGTCACAAAATTCATTACTCTGGCCCATTGATTGTCCCTTCAGGTAATGTGGACCAGATGCTTAAGGATCATGATCGCCAGATTCAAGAAGCTGTTAGACGAGCACGTGTTGACAAGGCAAAGGTCAGAAAAGTTCAAGTGGAAGGGAACCAATTATCAACAAATTCATTATTTGTTCCTGGCCGTTAAGCTGGATCAAGTAATCCCCCATTGAAGACGAGCCATGTCAGAAAGATCACTGCAGAATAATTTGGCTGGTGATTTTCTCTCTTGTGAAATATAATTTTAGTCATTAGTCGGGGTTTTTGTATAGGTGGTGTTTTAGAAAGATGGGCAGTGCTCATAATTAGCTATGTTTATAGCTCACTGAAATATCTCTTTGCAATTCATCACTTGTATTTTCTTTTCCACTCGGCAACTGTAATTTCCAGGTTATGGGCCATTCCTATAGAGCTTATTTAGCCATAAATTATTTTGGAAAAACGACCACTTCTTATTATGTGATTAATAGGAGGAATGTGTTGAATGTCCCTTGCCGGAGTTGCCAAGAATATAGTTGGTCCCACTGCATCTTTAAGCTTGATGCTTACTATATTACATTGACAATTCTGGTTCTGGTATTCTCTTACCATTCCAAAGGTATTTATTTGCCTACCAGTCAACTTTGACTTCTTCCCATGCAGCAGCCAAGTTAGAAACTGGGGCAAATGGGGCCGTAACTACCTAGTCTGGGATTTAATGTTTGAAGAAAATTCTGATTTATTGAACGCGGCAGCATAATTGCTGCTAGGCTGGTAGCCAAGTTAGAATTGCTGAGCAGTTTGGCTGAAAATGAACTTCTTCAATCTGCTACTGTTGTTTCTAACCATAGATTTGGTTGAGCGGACCAGTGCTGTGAAGTTCGCCTTTGATGGCTTCAACACTTCAAAACTGTTGCTTTACGGCAGTGCAAAACTGGATGCCGGTGCCATTTCACTCACCCAAGATACAACTTTCTCCAGTGGAAGAGCTCTCTATCATGCTAAGATCCCCTTAAGACACAAACTCATTTGAAACCTCTCTATCATCCTTTTTGTTGGATCAAGATGAATATTAGAATAAAAAGTTGAGATGTCTCTTTCCATATGTCTATAGTCTTCTTCTCATATGGTTCACTGAGCGCACTTTTTTTTTTTTTAAATTGTCGGTAATTTAGGTATTCTTAGCTATTTTCTTGTTATTTGAATAAAACAGGAAAATACCATAAATTAGGAAAGTAAATAAATTATGATTCTATAATCCTAAAAATTAGCTCCAGAATTGCTCTGTAGTTGCACTATTTATTCTTACAGACCTGTCTTTGAATATTAAAATAAAAAGTTCCGTAGCTCTGTCTTTCTGTTTTTTTTTTTTCTTTCTTAATTGCTCTCGGGTTCGACCATGAATTACAAAGCAACCATGGTTGGCTCTAATTCGGCTTCCTCCGACGCAAACAGAACCACGACATCATCTGAACGGATTTCCGAGCCAGCTCCAATTGTGTTTGTCAGTGAAAACACTTTACAAATAACCATTAATAAGTTAAATGGTAAAAACTATTTAGAGTGGTCTCAGTCTGTGCGTTTAGGTGATTGATGGCAAGGGAAAACTCAGATATTTAAATGGAGAAATCATTCTCCCTACCGCTGATGATCCAAAATTCCTACAGTGGCGATCGAGAAACATAATCTAACCTAGAGAATCATTCTCAACTGTACGAAATAAACACTCGGATGTGGTGGACGCAACAAGGTGATAGAGATGTAACTGCCTATTATAATGATACGATGATTTTGTGACATGAATTGGATATGTATGACGTTGAGATATGGGAACGTCCAAATGATGGCGCTTGATACAACGAAAAGATTGAGCAAAGTCGAGTGTTTGTATTTTTAGCAGGTCTAAATATCGACCTTAAGGAGGTTGGAAAGTGAGTTTTGGGGGTAAAACCCTCTACCCTCTATTACAGAAGTTTTTTCAGAGGTTCGTCACGAGGAAGCTCGAAGACATGTGATGTTGAAGAGAGTAGAAGAACCAAAGATTGATCTTGACGGTTCAGCTCTTGTAGCTCGTGGTAATGAGCAACAAAGAGATAGACGAGGAGGCAGACAAAGGTCGTATTTTTCTTTGCAATTGGCAACTGTAATTTCTGAAAAATATCTCTGCAATTCATCACTAGTATTTTTCTTTCCACTTGGCAACTGTAATTTCTAAGTTATCGGCCATTCTTATGGAGCTCATCATTAGCCATAAATTATTTTGGTGAAACGACAGCATCTTGTTATGTCATCAATAGGAGGAATGTGTTGGATATCCCTCGCTGAAGTTGCCAAGTATTGTGTTGATCCCTGCGAGTCTTTAAGCTAGATGTTTACTTTATCATGCTGACAATTCTAGTTCTGGTATTCTCTTGCCATTCAATACGTATTTATTTCATTGTCTACTAGTCAACTTTCATTTCTTTCCACGCAGCAGCCAAGTTAGAAACTGGCGCAAATGGGGCCTTAACTATCCAGTCTGGGATTTAATGTTTGAAGAAAATTCCGATTTATTGCTGCAGCAGCAGCTATATATTGCCAGGCTGCTAGCCATGTTAGAATTGCAGAGCTGTTTAGCTGAAAATGAACTTCTTCAAAATGCTACTGTTGTTTCTGACCATAGGCTTGGTTGAGCCAACCAGAGCTTTGAAGTTTGCCTTTGATGGCTTCAACACTTCCAAACTGTTGCTTTATGGCAATGCAAAACTGGATTCCGGTGCCATTTCACTCACCCAAGATACCACTTTCTCCATTGGGAGAGCTCTCTATCATGCTAAGATCCCCTTAAAACATACAAACTCATCAACCGTTAGATCATTTGAAACCTCTTTCGACTTCTCCATCACCCCATACAAGGGCCAGCCTCCAGGCCATGGTCTGGTCTTCGTCTTTGTGCCTTCTGCGGGTATCCAAGGCGCTGCTGCATCTCAATATCTTGGCTTCCTGAATAGAACCAATGATGGAAATCTGAACAACAATGTCTTTGGTATCGAACTCGACATAGTTCAAAATCAAGAATTCTACGACATCAACAATAACCATGTTGGTCTGAACGTGAATTCTGTCATTTCTGTGACTTCTTACAAGGCTGGATATTGGTTTCAGGACAATCAGGATAAAACTAACTGGCATTTCCATGCGCTGAAGTTGAACAATGGCAAGATTTATCGGGTATGGATTGATTACAAAGATTCTTTTCTAAGTGTAAGTATCGCTCCTGCAAGAATGAAGAAGCCTTTGTGGCCATTGTTGAACGTTTTTATTGATCTCTCAGACCTTTTTCTTGATGAAATGTATGCCGGTTTCTGCGCCGCCACTGGACAACTCATTGGAAACCATAAAATCCTGAGTTGGAGCTTCTCGAATTAATTTTCCTTTGATCATTTTCTTAAAAGTGTATGTGAGAATAAGAATCCTTTTTGTTGGATTAAAGCAAATGTCAGAATAAGTGTATGGTCTACCAATTGCACTTGCTCTGTAGTATATACAGAGTACACATATCAAAATGCTTTCTGAAAAGATACCTAAACTAGTATTTGCTTTTCTTTTTTTTTTTTGCTTTTTCAACTATTCTTATCCCAATTTAAAAATAGGGAGATAAGGCAGATTCAAAAAATTGTGGACAAGATTGTATATCTATTATCTAAGCAACTTATCAATGAAGCCATTATTGTCTCTAGTAAAGTCATAAGAATGGTCCCTAGCTGTCTGTCGCTTAGTCATATATCACAATGAAAAGCAGTTATGCAACTTCGTGTGCCCATTCACTGATCTCCAATGTTTGCTGATAAATTCACTGTCCATCATCTAATGACTCAGATATTTTACATAACACAATGGATTGCTAATCCATTTTCACTATACCATCAACATTATGGCTCTATTTGTTTGACTTTCTACTTATTTTAGGACTCTCACAATTTACATTCACACTCACAGACATTACAAATGAGAATGTTTTGATTCGTCTTCTGTCTAGAGCAAGTTCCAAACGCTAAAATCTACAGCTAAGAGTTGAGAAAGGTTTATAGAATAAGACATGACATAATTAAGAGCTCAAGAGACAAGCATAATACATAGTCCCAGGTATGTTGATTTCGGGTTTGCCTAGATTATATTGTTAACATTATATATTAAACGTTTTCTTATACCCAATCTAGATCTGCAAAGGCCGTATATTTGTTTTAATTATTCGGGGGGACTTTTGTTTTTTAATTAGAAAGCTTTTTAAAGGTCGATTTGTATAGAACACTTTTTATTGTATCAATTAGAGGAATTGACATGATGGTGGAGGCAATCAAAATGAGCTCTAGAGATATCTCTGGTGATTCCATCTAATCTAATATGGGTTATTATCCTCTAATTGATACAATAAAAAGTGGATTATTTATACTACCACAAAAGTATGAAATAGAAGTTGATTATTTAATATTCTCTATAATATTAGAGAGAGTAAATTTTTCTGGCTTATGTTTGATAAATTCCGTACTGTAATATATAAGTAAATTTAATAATTAAAAATATAAGAGAATGTTCGAAGTACAGGGTTATTACATTTCCAAACTACAACTTTGCAATGACGTCTTAGCTGATGATCCCCAGAATCAACCATCAACACCAACACCGTGAATGGAGTTCATATTACTTTAAAATAAAAATAAAAATAAAAAATTAATAGGGGGGAAGGGAAATAAATGTAATGGCGTAGCTGCTCAAATGTGTGGCCCTAAGTTGTTCGTGACTAGAAATTGAGACAAATCGCGGCACCCCTTTGGACGTTCAATCCTTACTCCAAAATGTTAGATTTCTTTCATAAATGCTTGCGGGCCTATTTTAGACAATACCTGCTTCATGTTATTTTGAAAATTTTAATTTTATCCCCAAAAGTTTTTATGTATTTATTCTTTCTTTAGATACTTCTAGATTCCTCACAATTGCCCGTATAAAATTATTAATAAATTAATAACTATTAATATGGAAAATATGAGTAATTTGGCTGAATCACAGCTTCTGTTCAATCAATTAACAATTGAAACACTGTTCACTTTTGATTTTACATAACGAAAGCTCACTTTTTTCAAATCCAAAACATCACTTTCTTTCCCCAATGAATTGACGACCCAAGCCTGAGAAGATATCCTCCAAACCCAAATAAAGGCTGAACTGGGTACTCTTGTTTGTTAATACCAGCCATGATTCACCACAAAGATCAAATCTTGAAGATGATTCCAAGGTGGGCTCTCATCATCTGTGCACCTTGAATCAATCTTTTTGCAGTTCTTGTTAGCTTTATGTTCTCTTCTTTGCTTCCTTTAAAGTTGTTCATATTCAGTTCATCATCATATATTTAATTTAATAATGTTCTTCCACTGAAACTTTTATTGTTAGCGAACGTAATCATTTTCTTAAACACACGTTAATTATTTTAATAATCACCCAAGATTCATTTTTTTTTTTTAATTCGTAGTGTTAACTATTTTAATATTTTCATTTGTCCAACGGATATCATATTTTTTGCATTTTGCATTTCGTGGCCCACAGCTTTTCTTAATTTATGTTTTTTGCCAATTCGCAGGAAACTATCTACAGGTTGTAATTGTGCCACGTTGGTCATTTGGAATAAAGCGGGAAGATAACGAAGAGGTGCTAAAGAAGTGGCTTATGTTTCAAAAAGAAATGTTAAATAATAAGCTGCTGCTTTACAATCAAGATACTGTTTTTTATTCAACAGACGGTTTGTTTTTTCTTTTTGTGGGTAATTTTTTTCGTTTTTATTTTATTGTTGGATTTTATTATGAGGCTGTGGAGCTTTTGTTGACTAGAGTGTAAACCAAAAAAACTGTTAGTAATTTTGGCCGTGTGGTTCTGTTTCTAGGTTGCCTTAGCAAGATCACATGATTGTAAGATCAGAATTAAAGATCCTTTCTTCGTTCTGCTGGTATTTGTCTCTTCTCCTTCTTTAGAATCTATCTTAGTATTATTTTATTATGTTGATGGGATTTTGATGGTAGTGCTGCTTTTGATGTTTGATTTTGAAAATTGCATGCAAGTGTTGGAGGCCATTCATTTGTTGGGGTTTTGTTAACTTTCCTCTGATTGGTGGTGCTTTTACTGTTTTGCATGTTATAGCTGCAAGCCTCATGTTGTTTGGTGTTTGGTGTTGCTGTTCTCTCTCTTTTTTTTCTAAAAAAAGAACAAGGACACTCAAATCTCATCTTATTTGCTTGTGTGCGTAACCAGCAGGATTCTATCTTTCTGTTCGTGAAGCCAATAATTTTCCCTCGATGAGAAGTTATGGTGTTTTCATTTGTGTTTTTGGAATGAGTTCTTGAGATAAAGTAGTGATGGTGGAAGTGAGGGAGTGCTGTCGAAGCCAGAGATTTCCTCCATTTTCTGGACGTGCTTGTTCTGGTTTTCATGCAGCACTAGGTGGATAATAATGGAAGGTTCTTCTGATTCTGCTTGGCAAGATTCCGATAGTTCTAGAGCATTGAATATTTCTGGTGTCTCTGACAGGAACCCTAGATTTCTTCACAGCGAAAGATTCAGGGTTCTTGGTGATGAGTCAAATGATTTTGCGTTGAGAAAGCATAGTGACGGGGTTGAGCTGGTTCACGGTGATCACCTTAGAAACCAAGGAGGTTTATCTGGGGTTTGTGAGAATGAGGCAGCAGTTGACCCTTTTGTTCATGCCATTGAATGGGGTGATGTTAGCTTGAGGCAGTGGTTGGATAAGCCAAAACGTTCTGTAGATGTCTATGAATGCTTGCACATATTTAGGCAAATAGCTGAGATTGTAAATGCAGCACATTCAGAAGGAATTGTTGTTCATAATGTTCGGCCATCATGCTTCGTCATGTCCTCATTTAACCATGTTTCCTTTATTGAATCTGCCTCATGTTCGGATTCTGGGTCTGATTCTCCTGAAGAAGGATTAAATACCCAAAACATGGAGACTAAGGATTTATCTTCTCCCTTGCCCCTTGACATGCTTCAGCGCAGAACTAGGTTGAGAAGGGAAGATCTTCAACTGGTGACAGCTCCAACAAATGTTTTGTCAGAAGCTAGTTGTATGCAATCAAGCTCAGCTTATGGAACACATGTCATGTTGGTAGATGGGATGCAAGAACATAAAATTTTAGATAGTAGAGTGAATGTAGAACAAGTTGAAGAAAAGAAGCAGCCATTTCCAATGAAACAGATATTGTTAATGGAGACAAACTGGTATACCAGTCCTGAAGAATTAGCTGGTGCTCCCGCCTCCTGTGCTTCAGACATTTATCGACTAGGTGTTCTACTTTTTGAGGTTTGTAACTTTATGCAACAATTCATTGACTCATCATAACTTGAGTTGGGTTTTCTTTGTTAAATTCTTGAAGTATCTTGGTCTTCCTTAGTGTTCATGAAGCTGCATCATTTCTCTACCAACCCCCCCCCCCCCCCCCCCCCCCCCCCAAAAAAAAAAAAAAAAAAAACTGTATGCTTGGTTGTCTCTGTGCACTGATACAGCTATTCTGTTTTCCTAATAGTTATTCTGCCCATTTAGCACTGGAGAAGAGAAGACCAGAACTATGGCTAGTTTGAGACATCGCGTTCTTCCTCCTCAATTGCTGCTGAAGTTTCCCAAGGAAGCTTCTTTTTGCTTATGGTTGCTTCACCCCGAGCCTAGTGGTCGGCCACAGATGGGGTGATTCCTCCTAACAACATACCTATAATTTCTAGCTTTTACTTTCATTGGATCACTTGTCCGGCATGTCTATTTTTATCTTTGTTGTATCCATTTGCCCAACATATCTATCTGTTTGAAAGTTAGTTCTGCCACCTATCATCCTCTTTGGCATTCATTACATTTCTTTATTGCTTGAACCGTCACTTAAAGAACTTTTAATTGAATGGATATTTCAAATTCAGTATAATTTTCCCATGGATAATTTTGTTTGCAAGTCAACTTTTATGTTTTTGCTTAGTGTACAAAATCCTTCAACCATAGTGCTTTGAAGTGATTTTACATTTGCACTTTGAGAGTTTATATTTTTGCAATATGCAAGAATTTTTCTGTCATTGCTGAAGCATTTGCTGAACCCGTTTCAATGGCAATCTCATTCATTCATAGGTCGCATAGGAATATGTTTTCTTCTTTAACCATACCAGCAATTATTTGGCCAGTTTTGTTGATTTTTTTAAAGGGTTGCAGTCATTGCATTTGGATTATATTCAGTGTGCCAAAACACGCATGGCATGTGAAAAATGGAGTTAGAATTTTTGTAAAATCAGACTGGCCTTTGTGGTTGTATTTCATTTTCCTTGATAAAGTCTCTTGTACAAATTCAACCATGCTCTTAGCAATTAGGAAAATAGTTTAGGCCCTGCTATTGTAGGCAATAAATTAACTTGGTTTGGTTTGCCTAAATTATTATTATTATTATTTTTAATGATTCATCAAGAGCAATATGATCATATTCAGTACGCCAAAGCAATATGATAAAATTTGAGAAATTTTTGGCTAGATTGTTTTATCTACAAGTCTTATCTACATTTAGTCTAACGGCAACCCAATCCCCTCCCATTCCATGTGAGTAGGGTTGGAACGTCAAACCTCTTGTTTTCAACTCTAGAGATTGTACCATTTCAACTAGATGACACCCACCTCTACAAATCTTATCTTAATTTGTAAGGTATTATTTATCTATAAATCAGTAATAAGTACTTTGCCGTTGTTCATTTGGAGGAGAGTTGAATTACTGAAAATCCATGAATACTATTCGAAGATATCTATTATGCCTTAGTAGTGTGGTCTTTTCTTCCTCCACACTCCCACCCCCCGGCATTGTCTAATAAAATAACAAAATCATTTGCCACATGAAGCTCAATATGGATACTTAGGGTGGCAATGTGAAAATGGTCCAAATCACAAAAGTAAATTTTGTTTTACTTAGAAAACTAAAATCAAATATGTGATTGATTTACATTTAAACATCTTTCTGTTTTAGTTGCATCACATCAACAGTTTTTTTTTATTGCTGTGCAAATGACTTGGTACGCGAGTGAACAAATCCTGGAACACACCAACTGATCAGGCATAATTGGTTTTGATGTTGATTTATTTGTATTTCTGGTGTGATTGATTAATTCTCTTTCCTGTGTTGAATTCTTTTCTTGTTGAAGTACTATTCCATTACAAATTTTGTCCACGTTATCTTCATGTGTGATGATATTGCACTTAAGAATGCCATGTTACTTTTAGTCATAGGAAACTTACACTTTTATGCCATGCATACCAGTGAGTTGTTACAGAGCGAGTTTCTTAACGAACCAAGAGATAATATGGAAGAGCGTGAAGCGGCAATAGAACTCAGGGAGCAAATGGATGAGCAGGAGTTGCTGCTGGAGTTCCTGTGGCTGGTACAGCAAAGAAAACAGGAATCTGCTAAAAAGTTGCAGGACATTGTTTCTTTTATATGTTCAGATATTGAAGAAGTATCAAAGCAGCAAGCAATTCTTAGGGAAAAAGGAGCCTTAGGCTCATTTGCGGAGTTGGCAAATGATGATCTCTCTGGTTTAAACATCCCTTCTTTAAATATTGCTGATATCGATTATTCTCCTACCATGGGTTCGAGAAAACGATTTAGACCGGAACTTCAGCTCCATGACTTAGAGGAATGTGATGATAATCTTGATGATAATCAGAAACACAACCTCAGTGGAAATGAAGAAAGCAGTTTTTTTAAAAGCTCTCGATTGATGAAGAACTTCAAAAAGTTGGAGTCAGCATATTTTTTGACAAGATGTAGACCAGTCAGGCCATCAGGGAGACCACTGGTTAGACATTCTCAATTAAGTAGTGATGGTAGAACGTCTAAACCACTTGTAAATGAAAGAAGTTCCATAAACAATTTAGGTTCAAAAGAGGGGTACAGTGAAGGTCGAAGAAGTGGATGGATAAATCCATTTCTAGAGGGTTTGTGCAAGTATCTGTCTTTCAGTAAGTTGAGGGTCAAGGCAGACCTGAACCAAGGAGATTTATTAAACTCTTCCAACCTGGTATGCTCTCTCAGCTTTGATCGTGATGGAGAATTATTTGCTGCTGCTGGTGTAAATAAGAAGATTAAAGTATTTGAATGTGATGCTATCATAAATGAAAATCGTGATATCCACTATCCTGTGGTTGAAATGGCTAGTAGGTCAAAACTAAGCAGTATATGTTGGAACAGTTATATCAAAAGCCAGATTGCTTCAAGTAACTTTGAAGGTGTGGTGCAGGTAGGTCAAGTCTTACATTTCATTTACGTTTCAGCTTTGTACCACATTATTTTAAACAAGTTGCTCAATATTTTCAGGTGTGGGATGTTTCTAGAAGTCAAGTACTTACAGAAATGAGAGAGCATGAGAGGCGTGTTTGGTCCATTGACTTTTCATCAGCAGATCCAACATTGCTGGCTAGTGGGAGCGATGATGGTTCCATTAAGCTATGGAGTATCAATCAGGCAATTCTACTTTTGCACTTGGTGGATGTCAGCTTTGAAACTAAACGTACTACAGTCATCTAATTTCTTGTCACATATATTTAATTCTGGATGTGTAATAAGGTTTTTCCTCTTACATGGGTTGCTACTGCAGGGTGTAAGTATCGGTACCATCAAAACAAAGGCCAATGTTTGCTGTGTTCAGTTTCCCTTGGATTCTGGTCGCTCCCTTGCATTTGGTTCAGCAGATCATAGAATTTATTACTACGATCTCCGTAATTCAAAAACTCCCCTGTGCACATTGATTGGACACAACAAAACTGTGAGTTATGTCAAGTTTGTAGACGCAACTACTCTTGTTTCGGCATCCACAGATAACACACTGAAGCTTTGGGATTTGTCAATGTGCACATCTCGGGTTATTGATACTCCACTTCATTCATTCACAGGTCACACAAATGTAAAGGTACATTTACTTTTGCTGATTGTTTTAATCCGCAAAAATGAACTTCATTAATGAAGTTTTTTTAGTGCAAATGTTTATTTGTCTTTGCATTTTATTGGTGTATTTCTTTTAAACTGGGTGTATTACTGAGTTGTTAATTTAATTTTTTTTTCTTTGAGGAGAAAATAAGAATTTGTTAAACATAAAAGAACATAAACCAGTCAAATGATGGTAAAAACATATGTGCGATCATTGAAGGGTTTAATGAATTTTTGATACCCATCACTGGGCATTTAGTTATTGAAAAGAGCTTCAAAACAAGCTTATAGAAGGAAGAAGGAGTTTCATATGAAGGATTTTCATATGTTGTAATTGGATCCTTTCCTTGTACTTTGGAATTTTTGCCCTGCAGAGGGTTCACTCCACTTATAAATGATTTCCTTCTACTTCCTTACAATTACATAATGAACTATCTTTATGATAAATTTGTTGCGTTGGACTAGGTGATTAATCCATGTGACATTTATCCCAACCCAATGTTCATGTATTAACTGCTAGTGGAAAAGAAAACTATAGTTGAGTACTTTTTGTTGATATGCATGTTCTTCCTGTTGCAGAACTTCGTCGGTTTGTCAGTATGGGATGGTTACATAGTTACAGGCTCAGAAACTAATGAGGTATGTCTGTATCATCTTGGTTGTTTACTTAACATACATCCCCTGGAGCGGTAGGTGCGGCTGATTTGAGATAACAATTTGTTAGGCTCAGAAACTTGTCTTGCAAAATCTGTGGGATAAGTAGTAGAATTCACAAATTGATATGGAGCCGAACTAATCAAAACATAAGTTCCCCATATGCTTCCCACTTTTTGTGTTAGCTGATTTCATTCAAATATTGATGTGAAATATTCTCCTTGGAACAGGTTTTTGTGTATCACAAAGCCTTCCCCATGCCTGCTTTATCATTCAACTTTAGCCATGCGGATCCATTGTCTGGTCCTGAAACTGATGATGCTGCACAGTTTATATCATCTGTCTGTTGGCGTGGCCTGTCCTCCAACACTTTAGTTGCTGCAAATTCCTCTGGGAATATAAAAATTTTGGAGATGGTTTAATTTTACCTGTGTTGTCCAAATTATTCTTGAATTTAGCAAGGATAATGGAAGATATTGGTATTGGATCATGAAAACAGAACGAGGACGGTTTAGGACAGTCTTAAACCGAAGAAGATTTGTTTAGCTAATGATATAGGTTTATGGGTATAGGGATCGCAACAAAACAATTTTTTTGTACTGGTTAAATAGCGGATGCAAACAATGAAAAGAGAGAGTTATCTTGATCAAGATGTATGTAGATATTACTTACTGCAAATGAGGAGGGCAATAACAATGATAACAATAATGGTGATAATAGAAGTTAAATCACTTATGTTGTACATTGTGTGACATGCATTTTTCGTAGTCCATTTTATATTTTTGTTAGTTATAACTTTACAGAAGCATTTTTCACGCTAAGCTTGAAGCGTAAACGGTTGATGTTATGGAAATTCCTGTCTATAATTGGTGTCTTTGACGAAAATTTCATAAGTGTAGTGTGAGAAGATTCAATGAGTCTCTTTCAAGTTATGTTAGGTTTCCATGATAAAAACTTATATGATGGCGAGTCTGGCTGTGGGCTTGTGATGTTATATTTAATGGAAACATGAACGAGGAATCTGCAGCTGCAAGTAAAGTTTTTGATGTCTGGGTCAGTTGCAATAATGGCCTGAGTCAAAGATTATTGGATTGGATAAATAAGCTAGTGGATAATATGGACGAGCCATAGCGAATTAGTGACCTCCATCGGGCAGCAACTTTTGTAGTTCTTTGCCACGCAATCAGTGGGCTGCGACTATTAGATAAAATGTGAAATTTTTGCACGCGGTAGTTTATGAAGGATAAAAGTAATATTTATATAAGCAACATTTTTTAACACCTAATAGGGGTATGAATAAGATAATTATAGTAATCAATACCGGTGAGGAAAAAAGAACAACTTGTACTATAGTCTTGTCATTGGCACAATACTAATGAGGGAAAAAAAAAGGGAGGTGACCAATTGACTATCTCTTGGCGAGTCTTGATTTCTTATGTACTCTACAATTTGGTGACATGATACAACCCCACTTGTCATCTGCAGTGAAGCGGCCTCTTTTCCTTTTCAACATTTTTTATTCTGTCTAATTTATAATTATTATTCCTTGGGACATCTTGAAAATTGGGAGCATTTTCAAACAATGGACAATTTTCAAACATCGACAAAGTATTTAATTGTGAATTCAGCAAGTGGAAGAGATTTTTCAAGTTATGGTCATACGACCATCGATGTTTAATCTAAAATTATTTTGAGTGTTTTTGATCATGTCAATACTCAATTGTAGACAAACTGTATCTCCTAGCCAAAAAGGAGCAAATCCTGAATTAGAGGAAGAATAAAGATTAATATTAAAAGGAAGAAAAGAAGGAGAAGATGCAAAAGGAGAGTTTTATGGCCAAGCAAACAATGGGAAGAAACCATTTTCAAACCAAATCATCTTTCTTTCTATTAAACAAACAAATAGTATCAGTCCTTGTACACCTACCAAAACCTTTTATAATAATTATTGTGCATGATGATATATATAATGTGCATGTATATATAAATTGCTACGAGCATCTGAAGGCATAAAACAGAACAGATTGTTTTTGGGCAATTTTGCAAGCTTAGCATCTAACCAACTCCTGACTGAAATTTACATTCTGAAAATTCATGAGCTAATAGAAAAATGATGCACTTCAAATTATTATAAAGCTGAAAATGGAATATTCAGCAACAACGATAAGTGGGAAAAATATAAAGTGCTGCAGAATGCTTCAGAGCTACATTAAGTGTGAAGGTCTCTGTGTAATGCCTACAGAAAGAAGGGCGATCAAGCACCTGCTTGGATCCCAACCATGAATGTCGCAATATACTTTGCATCTAATAATTCTAACATGCTTCAAGGCTAACAAAACTGAGGCCGTAAATCCAGCTCTACCATCAAAGACTCTCCCCTCGATACACTTTTCTGAGATCAT
Source organism: Aegle marmelos (assembly GCA_030449875.1). NCBI lineage: Eukaryota > Viridiplantae > Streptophyta > Magnoliopsida > Sapindales > Rutaceae > Aegle > Aegle marmelos. The sequence continues at coordinate 16,482,488 of JASUUL010000142.1, read as the reverse complement.
GGCCAATTTCTTGGTAGAACGTTTGTTTTTCGTTTCTTTTACTATATTCCGTTTTTAAATCAATTCTCCCACAGCAAGAAAATATAACGAAAACTATGTACACTGGTTCAGTCCACGTTTCGCTTCCATAGTCAGCCTAGCTATTAAGCGGCGAAGCCTCTCAGCTCCAGGACTCGGCTTGATCTTGTTTGGATCCCCAACCTTGGAACAAAGTGGATCACCTGAGCACCAAGCACCAGGGGTGAAACTCCCATTTTTCCGACCGAGTAACTCCTTATCAATCTTGTCCAAAACAAGGGCATTTTGTCTGAATTTACGAGCGAAAGCAGCACCGCTTGAAATCATCTTACTTGTATCATTAAGTGAAAGAATGTGTGGGTGCTGTCCAGGCGGATTGTCCCAAGAGATGTAGTGCAGGTCATGATTGACAACAGTTGGAACAAACTCAGGGACATTACATATGACAGTCTGAAAATAGGATTCAGGCGAGGAGACAAAGTTTGTATGGTACATGAGCAGCGTTCTCGGTAGATTATCCCAACCCCAAATGCAGTACTCAACGAATGAACGAGAAAGCACCATCCATGCTGAGCCTGCAAAAGAACTTGATGTTATTTAATGATACAACATGAAATGCACAACATGCCCTCCCATTTGGCAATGCTCATTAGGCCAATTTATTTCTTGTAATAGTGGTTGTATTATTACAACAGCAGATGCTAAGTACCGCTCTAAAGTTTACCCTTTTAATTCAAAGCTGGAAAGACTAAATCTTTTGTACCTTAGATCTCATATTTAAGTTACACGTGATTCAAATCTAGCCAAATCCAAACATAAGGACTTGCTTATTTAGCAGCACAACAGCTGCAATAGAACCCCTTTTGCAAGTAACCATACGTCCATTCGAAAATACATTTTGCATTTGGGTAAAAGGACCAAAAATTAAACAAACGCATTCATAATACCTATACACCTATGTTAGTAAAATACTAAGAGCGAAGCTAATTGCTTAAATCATTTGAAACAAAAGTATCAAACTTTCAAATTACCGTGCAGAGAGAGTTACATTTAACTGAGCAAATTCTCTATTTCTAAATAAGGACCTGGAAATTCCGGAAGCCAGTAAAGGTTATTTAACTGAGCAAATGGAAACTGCTTCCACAAAGACTATTTGAAACATTTACCAATTCCCAGATTAGTCAGAGCCCAACATATTTGATGGAAGGATACGGGCTTCTTTACATTTTCCATCTTTTTTCACTAAAGAACACAAAATTTCATCATTTCATCAGTTTTCCATCATTGCAAATTTAATAATTTCTACAAAACTTAAACATGTTAGCAATCCTAACTTTTGTCAGCGTGAATTACCAAAAAGATTAGGTAATGGAGAAAAACTAACCAGTAAATAATTTAAATGCCGTTGGCAAAGTTCTACGAGGTGTGACCCAGAATATATCTGACTTAGTCAACATATAGAGTCCAGGATCAACCATCAAAGGCATAGCCCGTTTTTCCCTGCAGAACAAATAATCAGATTGGCATCATTTAAAACATAGAAATCCTGAAAGGATATAGTCAAAGAGAAAGGAAAGAACCTACTCCTTCCAACCAAGATGGCTTGTATGCTCAATGAAATTAAGTTTTCGGCTTAAACCCGAAAATGTGTAAAGAAGATCTGCAAATTAGAACGTCAATTAATTAACTAAATATAATGAAAAAAGAAATAAAATGATAAAGAAACATACAAGTAGAACAGAGCAGTCTTACCATCTTGAGTCACAAGAGGATAATCTGAAGCACTAAGGTTAATAAACCAATCCCAATCCTTGCTATTCTTAAGAAGAATAGCACAAGCATGTAGCGTATTAGCAACCATGGTGGGTCCTCTATAAGTAACCATATTAGCCTTGGCGCTCATGTAAACATTCCCAACCTTGGAGAACATGGGATCTTTTCCCACCCGTGAAGCAAGCTCCAATCTTTCCTCTGTGGGCGCTTCAAGGTCCAAATGAACAACATATCGGTTCCTCGGGTGATACAGCGCTTGAAGAGTCCTCCAAAGTTTCTCCAAATCACCTTTTGACCCAGAAACCAAATAAGCAAATCGAGGAATTTTGGGACCAGAAGGAGCGGGCTCGGATTGTTTAACCTTCATTTCGGCATAATTTGGGGCTGTATGATTCGATGAAGGGAAAATCGAGAAGATTGCATTGATAGTGTGTAATGAAGAGATAAGACCCATGTTGAAGGATGTTGCAAGCAGGAACACGCATATTAGAGAGCTTATAACTAAAGGAAACACCCACTTCTTCTCCATATTCAAGGATCCAAAAACAAAGCTTTATCACAGGTTCTGGTTAACGAAACTCATATCCCAACTTTGCTCGCTCCCAAACTCAAACACAACCCTTTTGTGCAGGTATCGAGAAACAAACAACACTGTTTATAGGCAGATCAATTACCTCCTCCTTCCGAATTCGAAATTACACTTCAATATATATCTGTCAGATCGGCATTCAACAAGAAAATCAGTATAGAAAAACAGGACCAATCATATTAATTGCCAAAACACAAAGAAACTGAAGCTTGGCAAAACATCTGACTTTTGCTGATCCGAGCAAGGAGCATCAAAACCGGCAATAATTAATTAAATACACATTAAAGTATAATGTTATATGCATATTTAAATAAATTTAAAGATGCATAGACATGTAAGGAAAGAAAGAGGGTTATTAAATATTTTAAACATACCATACAAGAAAACCAAAAATGATGCATTTGGAAAATCGAACAAGGGGCCAACAAAGAGATCAAGCAATGAATAAAAAATTATTTTTTTCATTATTTTAATACCAAATTAGCCAGCAAGTCACATGTGTCCTCCTTCAGAATTCCATTTGTTTACACAATCCCAAATCTTGGAATGAATCTGATTACTCATCCTTAATCATATAAATCACAAACCCCTTAAATGAGCATAAACCAGTTACCCCCCCCCCCCAAAAAAAAAAAAGGATCCCAGAATCAAGCTCGGATCATTAACCAATAAACCCATTTGATAATCTCTCAAATCAACCAAAGATCAAAACCTTACATCAAAAAGAATCAGACCTTTTCTTGATAAGTGGCAATCTTTATGCCCGCTCAAGAGGAAAAAAGATTATGAACTTGACACTTTAAGGAAACAAGATTTGTTTTTGTTGTTTTTGTCAGTATGCGTGTTATAAATAAAATAAATCCTGTTAAACTGAAGGTTTTATTAGCTTTGTGGAATGAACTAAGAGACACAGCAGAAAATTGATTTAGGAAAGAAAGGGGGAAAAAAAAAAAAGACAAAACACGAGGTGGGTAAAGGGTTTAATTTGTTGCGAGCCTTCAGTTTAGGAATGATCAAACACGGCAACTTCGTCTAACATTTTGTTTGACACATTAGCTAATTGTTATTTAGATTTTGAAACAGAAGAATCCATTCCTCATTTTCTATATTTGTAACTGTTGGGTCTCCTTAATTTTTAATTCTTTCACGTCTTTAGCCTATTCTTGCTTCATTGTACTATTATGGTATGTGATTAGCGTGATGCCGGTTTATATTCGTTGATTTGTGAGATCCAACCGTTGTGATTTTGTTGATTTGTAAGGTAGCGGTGGGTGAATTTTTTTTGTTTTTTGAAATTTTCTTCGGGTGATGTTTGTGTGGTTGAGGGTCCAGCGTTCTTACATGATCCCAGGGTTATCTTACCCTTCATTTTAAGGCTCGTAATGATATCCATGGCAAATGCAACGCGAGTGACATAAGCGGGCACTCTCGTCTGAATATTAATATTACTCCTTGAATAATATTATACATTACGTTATGATTTTTTTTATTTTAAATGATAATAAGCGTGACAAGAGTTAATTACATCAACGTACAAATAACTTATTGTAAGAGTCTTAAGTAAAACAAATAAATGAATCACATAATGATATTCCACACATTCAGCTAAGAGAATTTGGCTGTGTACAAGCAATAGTAGATCGAGTGTTACAAGATCCTCCTCCGAGAGTTTGCGATGATAGAGTATCCCGGTAACTGTGATAATTAAAGTAGAGATAATATCTATTTAATTTTTATATTTTGAGTTAAGAATTCATTTATTTTTTATAATTTAAAAAAATTCTCGTGATACTCTTACCGTTAAATATATGACATTCATAATCTTTTTTTTTAATTTACTTTTATAATTATACTCTTGCAACAATGTTCTTGAGAATATTCATTAATTTATCTATAAACAAAAGTTAATAAATAATTAACCCCAAAAGTAAAAATAAATGTAAAATTACTTGTTATTATTTTACTTTTAAAATTAATTCAGTAGATTATTTTTTTATAAATAATTATTGACAAGATTATTACAAATTTATTAAATATTACTTTAAAATATAACATATTCAATAGTAAGAATAGTTGAGGTATTTTTTTAAAATATTTGAATTAGGTGAGTACTTAATTCAAAATATAAAAATTAAATAAATATTTACTCATCTTCAAATTACTCTTGTAACTTTTGAAAATCTTAAATTACTCTTGTTTTGGTTCAAAAAGTAAAAGGAAAAAAGAAGTGAGTTGATGATTTCTTTTTTCTTTTTTAGTCTTCTTAATAAAAACAAGAGAGTAAATTAAGATTTCAAAAATAAGGATAATTTTAAAATAATTAATTCACAAAAAAGATAAAATCTTAACTTTTCCAATACATATGCCTTTTGTTTTTTCACGTGAATAAATTTTTAAGTCGTACCATATAATATAATTAGATTTTAATGTTATTAAACCAAATGACTTTATAATGCATTAAAAATTTTATTAACTACATAATTTAATAATATGTTTGCATTAAAAAAATTGAAAATGCCCTTTCTTGATCACGAATTGAACTGATTTTAAGTAATAGAGACCTTTGTCCAGAAATGTAGAAAGGACGTGGCCAATTAAATTAATATTAGTATCCATCTTATTATTTTGACAATAATTAAATTAATATTATTTTGACAGTAATATTTATGTTATTATTAATTGCAGACAAAGAGTTGCTTTAGTGGACCATCCGAAAGAGATAACCAACATATCTTTCTCTGTCAAATTATATATGTCCAGCATTTTTATTAATTTTAGTATGAAGCTTGTCTTCAATAAAATGCTTCATTAAATAAATACTGGGAGGTGGTGGGTTGTGGTTGCGAATTGGGAGGTGTGGTGGGTGATTGTTGTTTTGGAAATTGTTTGTGTGATTGGAGGACTCTTAACCTACCGAGTTTATCTAAATTTTATCTAATTTTGATGAAACTTGTTTGTCTATGATTAATAAAATATACAATCAAATTTGGCAGATTTAATAGCCTTTAATATTGGACAATCCATTAAAAATGAGATTCAAACGAGGTCTTTACCTTATGGGTTATATTGTCCTTTTCAATTAGCCTGATGCCATTGTCAATTTGAAGATAATTTCTTACCAATTTAAAAGCTAGATAGATAGGACCATAGGAATGCCAAGAAGATTTATGCAAAGTCAATACCTTACAAATAATAATTTGTTAGTGTAACATGTGTTTTTTTTTTTAACAATGAATTAATATATAATTACTTAGAAAAGTCTTGAAAAATAAAAACGTTTTCAATTTTATAAAATTGATTAGTTAATTATTCAACATGAGTATTTTCTTGAATGTGCCTTGTTAAAACTTAGAAAACAATTCCGTGAATTGTGAGAATAATAAGCACTTTTTTTTCCTCACATTTTATTAATATAATTAAAAAATCTTATTTCATATAATAATTAATTATGAAGTTTTTCACATGAAAAATAAAATAACCATCAAATCAGCTAAATTTTGTTTATATATTTACATATTTTAAATAAAAATTTTATAAAATTACAGTTACTAACTTATAATTTATTTAATAATATATTATTTATATAACTTTTAAATAAATTATAAATTATAACAATTATAACCTAACAGTTACCTTTAATCAATGGTTAATAATTTAATGCTGGCAGTCACGCACCATCACCACTCTTTAAATAAAAATCATTATTCACAGGAGAAGTGTTTTTTATTCGTTTACCAAAATGTGAACCTTCATCAAATTGACAGGTGGCGCTGTCAAATCTATGCAGATGTAACTTTTAGTCCGAGTGGGATAGATGTAATAATTCCCTCAAAGAACATTTTCTGTTGAAGGCTTGGAGCGAGGTCTGAATAATGACGTTATCAATTACCCAATCATTACGCTGCCATCAGATGCATTTAAGCCGTTGATCTGGTCGCTGATTACCGTGGCTCAAACAAAGGAATTGAAGTCACATTCGTATTATTACTGTGAATGGGATAACATTCTGTGTATTTCGTTCGGGTAAACTATCACTACACTACTTTTTTTTGTTAGATGTATATTTAATTATTATAAAATTTTGACATATATTTTAAACCAACTTTATTTATAAACCTATATTTATTGAACACTTTGATGCTAAAAATAATTATTTTACCTCTAAATAAATTAAAAATTATTTTATTCTATAAAATTATTAAATTTATAAAAATTATAACTATGTCAATATTCCTAAATTCAATAAAATAAATAAATCTCAAAATTTAAAACTATAATTTTAAATGAAATTATAATTATAAAAATAACATCTTGTAATTATAATTTTATTTAATTTTTATGATTAAATTAAGGATAGGAAAGTTTACAAAAATTAACATGAAGAGAAACTTCCCTAAACTTAATATTAAGAAACTTTGTTGTACAAATTAAATAAAATTATGATTACAAATAAATTAACATGATAATTTTTAAATGAAATTATATTTATAAAAAATTAACATATTAGATTCAAGATTTATTTATCGAAAAAAGGATATTCAAACCTCCAAGTTTTGAAGAAACAACCATCAACACTCCTAAATTTTTAAAAAGAGATACCAAAACTCATTTTTTTTACTATTGTACATTTTACCTTTATTATTCTAAAAAATCAACTTAAAAATTTTTACTAAGTTCAAATATCATATAAATAATTTAATTTATAAAGTAGACTAAAATATTAAAATATTTTAGTAAATTTGGATATGTAAATTATTATATTTATTTTAATAATATATTTTTATTTATTATAGAGATTTTAAATAAATATTTGTATTAAATACATTATACAATTAAAAAAATTCTTATTACTAATATCGGTAAAATTATTATTTTACATAATATTCAAAATAATTTAAATTTTTAATACGTTTATTTTAATATTATAATTGTATTTATCATAAAATTTACTTTAATATAATAAAAAAATATATAATAGATTAGAAAATATTAAAATATTTTTTTAAATACTGAAATTATTTTAAAATATATATTACCATATTTATTTTAATATTATATTTCTATTCAATGATATAAATATTAGAGTCAATTTTTTTGGGATAATAGAGATAAATGGTATAATGGTTCAAAGCGAATCTTGTTATTTTTCTTTGAAAACTTAGGGATATCTATGGTTATTTATCTTCTTTGAAAACTTAGGGATATCTATGGTTATTTCTCAAAACCTTGGAGGTGTAGATATCATTTTTTCTTATTTATTTGATTAAATTTAGAGGTATTCTTATAATTGTAATTTTTTATTTTAAAAAATTTTGTTAGAATAAAATGATATTTTAATTCATTTAAAGATAAAATAATCATTATTTATTGTCAAAGTAGTTAATTGATATGAGCCTAAAAACAAAGGTAGCGCGAAACACATGTCAAAATTTTATAACATGTCCTTATTGTTACAAGCATACACTTCACGGGGAGATAAAAAAATAGATAGAGTTAAGTTGCGTGCTTTTGTGTCACACTTCTAAGGGATATGAAAAAATAATCTAGATATATATCTAGATTATTTCCTATATTTAAATAAAAATAAATAAATAAATCTAGACAAACCAAATCCTGTAATTGATTCGATAAATCATTTTTTGATTTTATGGAAATGGGATTTTAGGGATAAGGAATAAACAAATTATGGATAAAACCAAATGATTCTTTCTTAAATCCAAGCAATTTTTTCTTAGGTGTTTGCCCCCTATCTAATCGAGGGATCAAATTGATTATAGAAACATGACTTTAATTCGTTGATTTCTTAGTAAACAAGGAAAAAATGTACATATGACAAAATAAAAGTAGTACAAAGATAATTTTTCTTCTATTTACTATAGAAGTTATCAAAGAATTCATTAGAGGAATGCTTCCAACAAAAGTAGTTTGTTTCTACTTTTTTCCTCAGTTTTTTTAAATAGATCTTGCATATACATATAATTTGAAAATCAATTGGTTCAAAACACTACAAAAAAAGGAATGTTTACTTGCTTTTTTTATTTTTTGAAATTCTATAATATAAATTCAAAACATAGTCAACTCACTTTTGAGTTGAGGGATTTGATTCTAATATAGTAGAATAAAAAATTATTGATATATTTTATGATACGTAAATATAGTTAATGTGTTGATTCAGAATTGTGAGATGCATCATTACAAAAGATGATGAATGGTTTTATACATGTGTGTGTGTGTGCGCGCGCGCCCCACTCATTTTTATTAGTGCTTCCTAACAAATTTTTAAACTGGTAAGATTATGCTTACATATTTTAAATATTCAATTAAAAAATTCAATGCTGTAATATTTTATTGTGTCATCAATTAAATAGATGGTAAAGATGATAAGAAAATAATTGATAATCAAATCAATTAATATACATACAACAGTAAATGATTAGTGAGATATATAAACACCGCGTGAAATTGAACTTTATGAAAATAACAATCTATTAACTTGACATCATTAGAAGCGCTCTCATACTTGGTCAAGGTTTGTTTTTCATCATAATAATGATACTAGTCAAATAAAAATTCTAAGGACATTTTTTTTTCAAATCTATATAATTAAGGAAAAGGGCAAAAGAATATGCGACGAAGACAAAAGAATTCAAAGTACGTGACGTGTCGATTACATATTCAATTTTGTGGGTCCCTTGAAAATAAATGTGTCTCTTGCATTAGGAGATGAAACTGCTGAACCACAAACAACTCCACAATTTTAATGTGAACCGTTTCATATTTGATACTCTAAACCACGCCGTTGACTTTTTATTCCTTTATTTTTTTTTATTTTGCTGCCTTTGCCTATAATAAACAAGCCAAAAAAAGAAAAAAAAGAAGATGAAGTTCATGGATCTTTACTCTATTCCGATTTTAAATTATGGTCCCAAAAAGAATATATAAAATAAAAAGGAAAAAGAATCCCAATTTTATTTTGTCAACGTGAGTGACTGTGCTTAATTTTTTTAGATTTTTAGATGCAATTTTATACCTTACATCCCATCTACATTTATGCAAAATCATAAATAAACTATAGTGTTGCACACATAATTGTAGTGCCATCTAATTGAAATGATCCAATTGCTTGTATTAGACATAAAAAGTATTGAGTTTTTATTAAATAAAATAATAAAAAATTAACACATTTACATTTAAATAAGTTATAGACATAACAGTAAATCGCATTTATCAGACATATTTTAAATTTTTTCTTTTATTTTGGTCTATGTTGCGATTGGCTACTTTATTTTTTTATATTTTTACCCTAAGATGCATTGATCCGTGGTGCTACCTTAGATTGTTTGGTTGATATATTGTTTACACATCGGAATTTTTGAAGCTGATTAAAAATGGGGAACATTTTAATAACTTACAAAGAGATGTAATTGAAAAAAAAGAAAAACAAAAGTAAAAGGAACGGGCCAGGCCCAAAAGGCAACGGTGATACTCATGTTCCGCAGAAGGTGAGTCAACCATGGTCAAAGACGTAAGTGTCAAAAAAAATGAAACAATGTTACAATGAGGATTGAGTTGACATATTTTGCAAACTATTTATTTATTTTGAAATATTCGCCAAACAACGGGGTCTTCACTTTTCCATTGGGCCAGGGGCCCAAGATCCGGTGAGGCTCTTTTGGCAAAATGGGTTTTGGATTATGCTTCTGTGACAACCAAAATTCTAAGTTAATCAATTAAGAAGCGTGCTCTGTATTTTAAACATAATTTTCTATTCAGTTTGAGGTTTAAGAGCATATTTGGAATTTTTTTAAATTCTCACTACTCGAGAACTAACCTAAAAAAATGTTTGACTTGTCGAATTATCATTTATCAAATAGTTTATTTGAGTTGTTCTTTTTTTACCCAACATATTAGATATAATATGAGAGTAAATTCTTAAATAATCACTTATTCGGTCTTTATAAGGTTTTGTTTCTTTACTTATGAGTCTATAAAACTAACTCTATGGGTTTAATAGACTCCAAACCAAAACTTTTTTTTTTATAGAAAATTTCTTATTTTCCTTTGCTCTTGAATCTTGGTTAACTTGGTTAGTATATAAATTATACCGACTCTAGATAATGCTGTTTATTTATTATTGATAAGGAGATAAGGTAAGTAAATATGGTTCTGGATTTTCCACTACTAGTACGGTAGTACCATTAACCGAAGGAGCAAACAAAGATGGAAACAGAAAGAAAAAAGGAAAAGGAAATTGCCAAAAATGGGGCTCAAAATTTAAAAACAAAATGTCGAGATGCCGTGTTTGGTGGGAAACAAAATGGGTAATTTTCAGTTCCTTCTCTTGAGGTTTGGGGTTCTTTCACATTGATAGATTGTATGAGAGAATCTCCACTTTATACCCTTACCATTAGTATAACGGATAGTTGATTGTTAATTGACTAATTAAATGACTAAAATACCCTTGCATGAACAAAACAATTACAACAACACAATTCTATAACAGGGATTTTTCTTCTCTTTTCTCATCATTCATCAAACACCTCATGAATCCCTACCATCAGATCCTCAACGTGAAAAATCACGATGACCAAAAATGCAAAGTCGAAGAAGCACACGACAATTCAGATAGTGAAGAAGGTGGAGACAACCACCACTAACAAAGGCAGTGCAGTATTCCAATAATTTGAATTTGTGGGTTTTGAACTTATCATCGGGACATTCTAGTTGATCGTGGGGGAATCAGATCGGTGTGATTACGTTGATGTATGCAGGGATGGAGAGTGGGGATGTAGCGGTTACGGATTGGAATGATGTTTGAAGTTGCATGGCAGCGGGGTTCGGCATTGAGGTGGCAAGAGGAATAAGGTCAGCGGCTATTATTGGGGTGATTAGTGGGTTGGTGTCAGGTGCAACTGTCACGGCAAAATAAGTTATGAAAGTTTTAATTTTGATAGCATACAATCGACGGAGTGAATGCATATTTTCTTATCGAAATATTGGAATCAAAAATCAAAATTTATTACTTGAATTTGATAGCAGTTAATTTGATAGATATATTGTTATTGGATGATGTCATAAGTAATGTGATTCTGAAACAAGACTTGTATGGCTTGCTCACAATGGAAAGTTTAATGATCGGTGTGCAATCTAATATTAAAAAAAAAATTGAGATTGTGGGTTTGATTTGAGAAGATGAAAGATAGCTACATTTTTTTTGTTCTATTTGGTGCCAAAAGAAAAATAGTACAACATATATATATATATATATATATTTATTTATTTATTTATTACCGAATGTGTAACGAGAGTGTTTCAAGACATTCCAATTTCCATAGTGCGAAAATTTGAATTTATTAATATTTAATTAATATAACATGCAATTATTTACCTGCCCTCATATACTAAATATATATTAAACTTTGTACTAACAGTAGGGGTATAAAGTGGAGATACACTTAGATAATTTATCAAAGTGGAAGGACCCCAAACCTCAAGGGAGGAAACTGAAAATTACCCGGAACAAAATCTTTTAAGATTCGCCTTCCTAAAAGAGTCGACGTTTGTGATGGGCTAATATGTAACCGTGATTTGCTAAAAAAAGTAGGGGTATTTATGTCACTGTAACTACTCCACCTTCATCTCTTTTCTCAGAGTCTTAAAAAGTGTCTGATCTCGTAATCATCGACAAAACGAAACGTGTCCGAAAGCTGCCGTTTAACGTGCGACACGTGTTCTCTATGAACAGAAGTGGATATGGCCAAAATGTAAAAGTAACTGCCGCAGGCGGCAGACAAGGACAAAGAAAGAGCCAACTTTCTCCTCAATATTTATGTTTTATTTTTCTTTTACTTTCCAATTTAATTGACATATAATTTGAATAATTGTTGCCCCCGAAAATATCAAATAAAAATTGATACATTAAGTGATAATTGGGATATAATTTTATCACAAATTTTTACTCGGCATAGGAGGGGAAATACTAGAAGTAGGATTAGGATAATCTTATTCTGGGTTTTGGTCATGAGCAAAATTAGAAGAGCTCATATCACATAAAACGTAAGGATTCTAAAGCTTCATTTAATATAATTTTTAAAATAAAACTTGATTATATAAAGTTTTTATTAACAGAATTTTTATATTTTATCTAATAAAATTTTAATTTTTATTAAAAATTATAAAATTATTTTAATAGATAAATTTTTAAAATTATGTTATAAAAAATATAAATAAGATTGTTATATAAGTAAATGATATTTTAAGTATTTTAATATTAAAAAAATTTTAACTTTTACTCCTAAAAATTAAAAATTTAAACTTTCACTAATAGAACAAAATAACTTATTTAATTTTTAAAAAATTAACTAAGCAATAATAAAAATTTTAATAAATACTTATAAGAAGATTAAATAAGTAATTATGACTATCAAATAAGTCATATCAAGTAAACACTAAATTCTTAAACGTAACTATTTCTTATAAAGTTTAAATAAGAATCTTTTAAATTTATTTAAAGAGTAGTGTTATACATTTTAAAATTTTTAACTTAAATAACAATCCTAAATAATGTGGTATTCATTATTTGGTTGATAATTTTTTAATAAAATCTAAGTAAATTAATTATATTATCTCACTAATTATTTAATAATTAATTAATAAATTAATTAATTCATTAATTTGACATAGTTATTTGGGATTTAAAAAAATTGATAATGTGCCGCACTACTTTTATCTAAAATTCGTTTCATCATTATATCCCAAGTTTGAAAGCAAATCATATTCTTATATCTAAAATTTTCACTGCCATTTATTTGTAAAATGATTGGTTATTATACTTAAATTGTCTTAATCTAAATTCCCGTCCTTCGCCTCCAGCTAATAAACTTTATTAGTTAAAAATTAAACTTTTGAGAATAAACTGTGTTTTTTCTACAAAACTTTCGAGCACCACGCCGTTCTTATTTCTCTGCAAAAGTAAATTAATAGTAAAATAAATTAACAGTACTTATCTTTTAAGTCCCATCACTCGGAAATTAAAAGAAATTCTACTCGCAATAGTGCCTATCCCTAGTCCTATCTCTTCTTAAAAAAGAAAAAAAAAAATATATATATATATGTATGTGTGTGTCTATGTATGTATTAGTAAATCAATTTTCGCTTAAAAAAAAAAATACATTTTTACAAATAATAATTACTTAAAAGAAAAATCTAGGAGATAAATTTGAAGGAAAATGAAGTCAATAGAAGAAAAGCAGAACCATAAATTGTAACTGCTCTTGCGGCTTTTACTGCCTGTACAAATAATAGTTAAATTACCGAAATTGTTCTCAGCTCTTCACTCGGCATTGTCGAGCATTTGTTATTTGCTCTTGCCTGTTACACCACCGGAGAAGAGGTCTCATCTCGCCCCATTTTCCATTTTTTTTTATTTTCAATTTTATTTTTCATTAGCAATAAACTTGAACACCCGAGGGCCCTTTGTCAAAAGGGTCTTCTTTTCTCTCTCTTTCGCTTTCTGGCTTCTTCTTCTGGTAAAAAATTCTGCCTTTATGTGCTTTTTATTTTGGTTTTGTTGATGGATCTTATCTGGGTTTGATTCATTTTTATCTGTTTTTAATGTTTCTCGATTGGGTTGAATTCAGATTGTGATTTGCATCTTAGTTACACGTTGACTTTGTTTGTCCTTGGATTTGTGTCTGCATGTTTGATGTGTAAAGGCCCGATCTTTTGATTTTGATGTGATAAAATCAATATTGCTACCATATTTTTAATATGATTTTGCAGATAGGATTCTATACTAGATGATCTATGTGGAAAATTATCGATCTTTGATTTGTGTTTAATGTTTTTAATCCAACTGTATGCTTGTTGATGCTTTTAATCTGATTATTATGTAACCTTAAAACTGAATAGGTTTCGATCTAATCTTTGTTCGTTTTTGGTTTTGGCTATATGATCTTATAGCGTGTATATAATTGTTTCGTTTTGTTTTGTAGATTATCTGAGGCCTGTTCTTTGTTGAATAATGGTTGCTGAAATGGCACAAGCACCGGTGGAGAGTGTGACTGAAGTGCACAAGACTCTGGCACAAGAGAATGGGAAACTGGACAAAGGTCCGGCGAAGGATGAATCAATTAAATTTGGTTCACATGGTGTTGGAGGAGAGCTTGTCAATGGAACGGAAAACAATGTATCCAATGCCAACTTACCAAAGGATGTGGGTGAGGAGTGGCCTGAGCCTAGAGTGATCCATAACTTTTATTTCATCAGGCACCGCCAGTATGATGATCCAAAAATAAAAGCGAAAATTGATCTGACTGACAGAGAGATTCAAAGGAGGAATCAGACTCGGATGCAGCTTGTGGATGAACTAAAAGCAAAGAGGGTGAGTGGAGTTATCTTAAATATTGTCAAATGCAGCATCATTGCATCATATTGACATATCATTTTTCATTTTAGGATTTTGTAATAAGTAATCAGTATTTAAATGATTCAAGAAATCATAATATTAATGAGTATCAATACATCAGCTTAAAAGTTATAGCTGCCAAAAGAATATTTAACAAGGGTCATGCATCAGCTTGAAAGTTATAGCTGCCAAAATGCATGTCTATAAGAAATATGACTTTGAATCTGATTGCTCATTAATCTGAAGATAAATGAATATCCTTTTTTTTTCCCCGTTAAGGTAATTTTTAGATAGTGTATATTTGGTGTTTATCACAAACAATAAAATTTGGTTTTCTTTTTGTGTGAAAATATTAATTGTAGTGAAGAGTTTCCTCAAATTGTGAAGCTGATGGACGATTTGTTCCAATTATCATGTTGAACATTTTTCTGCTTAATTACATTTAATTGCTCCTGTATTATTACTGAAAACTCTAATAATCTGCCCGATAAAGAAAAAAATAGTCTCTGTTTGTGACCCTGTTAAAGATTACTTGTGTTGTTGAGTTTTCTTTCTTCTCTCATGTAGGCAGCTAGAGGGAATTTAGCTGCTGAGCTGAGGTCTCTGAAAAATGAGGGTAGGCAGTATAAGTCAGTGATGGATGATAAGAGAAAGGAAATGGAACCCCTGCAGCAGGCTCTTGGCAAGCTGCGCACCACAAACAATGCTCGTTCTGGTGGAATATGTTCATCTGAGGAAGAGCTCGATGATCTTGTATGAATAATAACAATTATTGATTAATTTATACTTGTATAATGTAATTTTTGCTTCAGTAACTTCTTCTTTTCTCTCTTATTCTCTGACTAAGATTAGTGAATGCAGATCCGTAGCTTGCAATACCGTATTCAACATGAGGTCATTGCTTTATCTGAGGAGAAGCAAATCCTTAGAGAAATCAAGCAACTGGAGGGGACAAGGGAAAAAGTTATGGCTAATGCTGCTATGAGAGCAAAGATCCAGGAGTCAATGGGTAAAAAAGAGGATATTCAAGACCAGGTTAAAGTAAGATATTTTAATTTTGTTTTGCTTTGAGGCCTGTTGTCTTACTGATTTTGCGCTTAGTAAAATCATGTTTTTGTTACTATCAAACAGGTACTAATGTTTATGTTACTTTCCCACTGTAGCTCATGGGTACTGATTTAGATGGAGTGAAGAAGGAGAGCCAAGCAGTTTGGGCCAAAATCTCTCACCTTGAGGGAAAAGTGAAGGCAATAGATGAAGAGATTGAAGCTTTACAGCAAGAGGTGAAAGATGTGACTGAAAAACGAGATAAAGCGTTTGCAAACCTTAAGGAACTCAGGAAACAGCGTGATGAAGGGGTAAATCTGTTTTCCTTCCATATTATAATTCTATTTTGAGTATATTGCTCTCTCCCTCTCCCCCTCTCTCTGCAGACAGGTTCTTATGCTGTCTAGACCACTGATTGTTTCAGTTTGTGCCTCTTTACTATTGAAACACCTAGCGTACCCCATTGAAGAAGGCTTTACCTGCTTTTCTATACAGTTTCTCAGCTCATGCAGCATTAATCTACTCTTGTGGGAAGTCTTTTAGGAATTTTCCTTCTTATGTGTTTTGTTTCTCTCACTGTTATTAAGACTAGGGCGGTTAGATTTCTGATAAGGGCGTATACTTGGCCAGATAGTATGTAATAGTTTAGAGAGATAATATGTGTCAGGATTTATGAGTTGGAGCTGTTATTTTAAGTACGTTACTCTAGCACTGAGATTTTGCATGGTTACTGTGCAATAATCTTCTTGTTACTTTTTGTGGAGAGTCATGTTGCATCTGTATCAGTATCATCTTGATCCAGTTGAATGGCTTCGTCCTGGGTACCTTTTTTTGGTTTTTGATTAGTTAGATCATTTTATATCATTTATCTTTTGTTAAAAAAATTGAAGACTGTTGGTTTATTCCTTTAGCTTTTACAAAGAGCTAATTGTTTTGAGACACATGAATAGGAATTGTGCATGAGAACCCAGTAAATTCTCTTTTCGGGGTTTCTTCTAGGATCAAGTATTCTCTGTGCGTGTTGTGTGTGTGTGTTTAGTTTTTCCAATCATCCGACCTTGTACTTAGTTATTTCAATCATCAGAACTTCTAATCTGGTTTATAAAATCCTATAGCACTCAGTTTTGTGTTCTCTCAAGCTGCTTTGTCTATTTGATTATGTTCCAAGTATTGAACTTGTTTATTGACTTTACAACTCATATATGAGTAAGTATTTTTATGGATTAGAATAGTTTTAGTGATTGCATATTTTCCTTCCACTAAAATATTTTTGAAGTTCTTCTAGATATAAAATTTTCAAATGTGAATTACTGTACTTGTCATATGTAGGTTTGTGGCTTTGGATCCATGAAAGCCAAGGCTCATGCCTATATAATCTGAGCAGGTTCCAGTGGGTCTGTGGTTTACGGTTTGATTTCATGACATTTGATATCAAGACTGCCAATGTTCATATATGTTGATATGAGCATTTTCAGAAGGCTTCTTCTTTAATGTTTGCATTAATCAACTCTTTATCCACCATCTAGAAGATAGACTTTACGTGCTTGTGCATCCTCCCGAACCTTGTATGTATATGCTCCTGCAAATGGTGCAAATTTGCTGGCTTCTGGATGTCAGTTAAGCAAGTAAAACAATGAAACATCATATTGCATGTATCCAGTTGCTTATGATGAGATCTCTTCTTCGAGGATCATTGAATTCTTGTCATCTGCTTCTCTTTTGCTTTTATAAAAGTATTTAATTCATAAACGTCTCTTAAAGCTTGCCTTACAATGCATTTTTTAATGAATATGTTCAAGTTTTATAAATAAAAATGCAATTACTTGAATAAGTTTGCCAGTAAATATGCTTGCTCTCTTTTTTGGTTGTTGACAATATAAAATGTTTATCATCTTGATTTTCTGCCATGGTATATGTGTGTGTGATTGATATTTAAGAATTAGCCTCACTGAATCTTAACCTGGTTTTCAGAATGCCCACTTTTATCAATACCGTGCACTCTTGAACGAAGCCAAAGCTATGTCCATCAAGAAAGATGTCCAAGGTCTCAAGGAATTATCAAACTCAGAGGTTTGTTAGACTCATAATCATCTTTTATCTTGTGTGGCACAAGTTCAATATTCTGTCTCATCCTTTACTTAAATCTTCTTTGTTTATCAGGTTGAGAAATATATGACCCTCTGGAATAATAACAAGGCTTTCAGGGATGATTATGAAAAGAGACTTTTGCAATCGCTGGACATGCGACAGTTGAGCAGGGATGGACGTATAAGGAACCCTGATGAGAAGCCATTGGTGGCGGCAGAGACTTCAGTACCCTCTGAACCAGAGATTGTGGCAAAGCCTAATCTAAAACAATCAAAGGGAGATTCCAAGTCTGCCTCACAGAAAGACACCCTGCAGACCCAGAAGGTTCAGAGAGAAGCCAATCAGAAAGAGACTGAAGACATGGCAGATTTTGAGATCCCTGTAGTAGAAAACCCTGCTCCAGAAAAGAAAGTGGATGAAGCTAAGTTGAGGGAAATGAAAAAAGAAGAGGATAGAGCAAAAGCTAGGGAAGGTATGGAAAGAAAGAGGAAGAAGGAAGAGGCAAAAGCAGCAAAGGCGGCTTTAAGAGCCGAAAAGCAGCGCAAGGAAATTATTCATGGACTTATTTTTTTATCGTTACTGTTTTTCTTGCTATTAATTTGGAACTAATACGATTGTTTCTTGATTGATTTCAGGCAATTGAAGAAAAGAAAGGAAGGTCAAAGAATAATAATAAGCTTGGATCCTCTGGAACTGCTACCGCTGAGGATTCTTCTGTCGCAGATGCAGAGGCAGCAGAAAATGCTGATGTAAATGTTGAAGCACCAGTTGAGGCTCCAACTCCTGCAAGAACTCGGGTCTGGAAGGAGAACGCTGTCAAGTACAGGTCTCGAGCAAGGGGTTCAGAATCACTTCCGAAGGCCATCCTGAAGCGGAAGAAGTCTACTAACTACTGGGTATGGGCTGCCCCTGCCGCCGTGGTAGTCCTGTTGATCCTGGCCCTCCTATACTATTATCTTCAGTGAAGAGCTGTTGACAATTTTCTGCTTCATGAACGAGAGGGAGTTAAACTAGGTTTGTAGAAGAAGCAAAACTCAAAAAAAGTTAATTTTGTTCTTTTTCATCCTGTTTGAGGGATGGAGTCAAAACTCATAACCTTGTTGGTAGCTCAATCAGAAGCTGAAACATTCACTAAATGAATCTTATAATACATTTGGGTTTATGTAATTTCAAATTTTGACTTAAAAAGCAAGTTAATGGATTTTATATGCAGCTTTGCTATAAAAAAATCTGTGTTATAAGCAGCCAAGCCAAATTTCTATTACTGATGATGCTCGATGCCTTGATTAGTTGTCGACATTTTTAGATGATGGGTTGTCAGCAGAAACTATTGGACGATGAATTGTTTTTCGGTTAACCAGTGGAAATATGTGGTCTTCAGGTGATTGCATTTGTTTTTCTTCGGGATGATTTGGGTCTTGAATCCCTCTTTGCTGGTCCATATTTTCTCTATTTTTTTATCAGAATATCCATGAAGAGAAATGGTGTGACCCGGGGGATTTTTATTTGTAGAAATGGTATTTCGAAATTGGAATGTGCGTGAAGAAATTAATGATATTTTTTTATCTTTTGAATTATTCTGTCAAAAAAAATTGGTTCACTTCTTCTAGGCTCATTGAGAATGATTTATGATATGATTTATGTCCAATTAGAAGTAGAAAGCTTTTTGGTGGGATTTTCATGGACAGAAAAAAAAAAAATATTGTAGTCGGTTTGATAATAATCTAACGACAATGCTTCGTCCGCCCAAACCAAGGAATCCCGTAGATATGATTACATATAAGAAGAGCATGTCGGTACCTTAGATAAAATCTACATTATTGGTTTAGTCACAAGAGTCAAAAGTACTAAAATTGGTGAATAAACATGCAAGCAGTTCATACACCTTTCAGTTTTTCATTCAAATTTTCGTGTTAGATCAATTTGTATTTGTATTTCCGTCATTATTGAAATTCAAGTTGTAGAACCATACATTTGAAATTAATTATTACATTTCATATATTTTTTGGAATATCTATATTTCAAAAATTTAAAACTAGCCATTATTCTACAGCTCCTCAGGGTCTTGAACGGTCCCTAGGGGAAAATAATGAAATCGCTTAATGTTAATCTACGCTGTGGGATTTAATTAATCTTGTCATAGTCGTCATCAGTTAATTCCTAGTAAAAAATCCATAGGTTCTGCTTTAATTTCTCTAGATTGATGCTTCTAACAACAACTGTCACACGTAGCTCAACTATCCATCTAAGAGAAACCTGAGCGACAATCTTGCTATGAGCCTCTGCAATCTGCTTTAGCACTTCATTCTCCATGACTTGATTGCTTCCCCACATTGTCCTTGCAGCTCTGAGAAGAGAGTACGCCGTGACATTCATGCCCTTGGCCTTGCAAAAATTCTCTCAGCTCCCTTTGTTACCACAATGGGTGCATTTCTACCTTCCCAAAATATACATGTTGCCTTCAGTCAACCAATCATATTATGTCATATGAGTTTGTCCAAAAGTAGTTTGTGGGGAGCTCACTTGATTGATGGAAGGAGGGATGGTAGCGGAGGCGAGTATAGTGTCAATCTTCTTGCAAGAGAAGTTGCTGAGACCAATAGACTTAGTGAGGCCAAGCATTTGAGATTCTTTTATAGCTTCCCATACGCCCTTATAGTCCAATGGTAAAAGGTCCTCTTTATTAGGTAGAGAAAAGCTGATCTCTTCCTCCTCTAATGTTGGCTTAGCACTAATGGTCCAATGAATGAGGTAGAGGTCTAAATATTCCATTTAAAGCGCCTTGCACATTAGACAACAAAAAGTAATTTATTATTGATGCCATGACAGAGAGCTAGATAACTTGCTTTATTATTAAATGTTGTTACCTGAGAGACTTGTTTATTGTTGGGATAACACGGTCATGACGAGCGTTGTGACACCGGAGCTTGGACGTGATAAAGAGTTGTTAATGGGAAGTGACGAGGCCAAGTCTGAGTGCCTTGGCTATGTTTAGAAATTGATGGATGAAGTAGGACTATAACTAAAATAAAATTAGAAGAAAATAAAGAACAAACACACACAGACGATATAAAAAATTACGTGATTCGACTTTTAACTTACGTTTACAGACGAAGACAGAAGAAAATAATTTTACTAGTGATATGAGAATTACAAATATTGTAATATTTTGACTCATTATCTAGAATCCTAATACACTTAATTTCTCACTCACTAATAACACGAATAACAAAACTCTTAATTTTCTCTCACAAAATAAATAAGAAAAGCTTAAAAATAATGAATGTCAAGAGGGGAAATTTTACAAATGGGTATAATGGTGAATCCACTATTCACAACACCCCCTGGGATTTACCATTTATTTATAATGTAAAAATATTACTATGTATATTTAATACTACCTCATTAAAACCTTGACACTAAAATCTAGTGGGATAAAACTTAGTTAAAAGAAAAAGAGCTCAATGCACATTTATCTAATATGACTACAAAAATTTGTATCTACAAAATAGGCTCCCTCTGATGAAATGTTATCCATGAAATATATTTCCCTTGATGAAATATCTTCCCAAGTATTGATATGGCAATCTTATTAGTGGAAATATATTTGTTTGACATCGATGATCTTATTTTGTCTCTTTTCTCCCTTGATTATCAGAGATACATTGTGATATACGATTTAGTCAAAATTATATGCTGAAAAGAATCTTCACTAAGGCCAAAATATGATTATTGTCAAAGTAAAATTAAGGTATAGTTTGAATCATACTTGCTTATGGCTTAATCACAATATAGTTTGTCAAGCAGATCTGGATAAGAGAATCTACTTTTATAAATAACTTTTGTCTCTTATAAATATTACTAACCAAGGAGTCATCCTTACTATTTCTTAAAGACCTAATGATGTTAGTGTAATAGTTCAACTATCAATTTGTATGTAAGGAGTGTGAAGCATGATTCATTAATACAAGCCTTTTAGAAATAATAGTCCAGACATTTAAAACTTTCATAAAAATAATGGCTGAGCCTAAAGCACGGCAGCTCAAAAATATTTATATATTTTGTTATAACAGTTTTAGAAATATTCCAGACTTTGTGAATGCGGCAAAGGATCTAGGTAAAACATTAAGCAAGCAGAAAATAATTATTTATGAGGTGTGTAACAGAAATTATTCCTATAACTAGACATGCGATTTTTTTTTCTAACACACATGAGCTACTTCTAGATTTGAGCACCTGTGTTAATGCTTTTATTGCTCTACCAATTGGATGTAAAGCCCTAGAAGAAATGTTTATTATTATTTCATGGTCACAATAAAACAAGTATCAGAGACTTATTGGTGTGCTAAATGTGAATAATTTCTATAGCATATTGTTATTTTTCTTGAACGGCACTGTGATGCAGGGCTTTCTCACTTTTTAGGCATGAAGAATATTTATTCATGCTAATAGCTCCAACAAATTAATTGATTTGATACAGGCATATCAGCTTAAAGTCAACTTAATCAATTCTCAACCTAGGTCGAATGATAATGAAGAGAAAAGAGTTGATGACAGTGAGAAGATTGGCAGTAAAGACAAGAAAAACGATAGAGATAAGTGCAAGAAGCGAAAAACATTAGACTTGAGTTTTTGCCTATGATTTGTAATTTTTCTCCTATTTCTGTGTCATCTATAATACACTTATGTAATTGAATAAAAGTATATTATGCATACTAAAGCACTTTAAGATTTTTCAACATAAATTGATTTTCACAATCTGCAGGTCGAGATAATATTTTTTGTTCAAGAAAAACTTTTATTTTAAATTTTCACTTTAAGTAATAGGAGCCTTTCAAGAGTTTCAATTAATCTCATGTTATCAACATAAAATGCCACAATTATAAAACTAGATTCAGATTTTCTAATAGATACATATGGTAAATAGAATTAATCTTGCATCCTCCTAAATATTCATTCAAATAATTATACCACATCATACAAATTGTTTTAATTCATACAAGAATCATTGTAGATTGATTGGAAAAACATTAAGATCCTTTGATTTATATGCTTTTAGGTATAGTGAATCTTCTAAAGATTTTTATATAAAATATTAGTACTAAGGGAGCCATATGATATATATTTACTATATCCATGCGATGTATATTAAGTACTTTCTAAGACTGTTAAACTTTTTAAAATAAAAACGTAATAGCATCCATCACTAGGGAATATATATATTACTAATCAATGCCAGTTCTCTGCAAGGAACCTTGTACAACAAATCTCATGCAACCAGTATTTAGTGATTTCATCATGCTTATTATATTTCTTTACAAATATCCATTTATATATAACGGGCTTGACATCTTTAGGTGTATAGACTACAGGTCCATAAACGTCATGTTTAGTTAGAGAAGTCAATTATATTGGAATTGTTTCCATTCATTAAGGGCAATCATGACTTTGTCTGTATTCATTAATAGTTTGTGGATCATGATCATTTACAAATATCAGTAGCTACTATTAACACAATAATTTCTTAACAATTTTCACACGCAGGTATATAATATATAGACATTTTTATATGTCTAACCACATCAAGGGCTTTATGCTCATCTTTAGACATAGACCTTTTCAGGAGGTCTTTCAAGGTGTTTGGTCTTACTTAGGACCATACTCATTTTAAAATATTACCTTGAGAATAGTTAATAAAAATCTCAATATTTCTAGATTTAATTACCTCTTCAAGAGTTATCGTCACTTTAAAGTTTGCATCTCTTTAAGGATAATTAATTCATCTAAAATTATGATATAGATAATATAAGTACATTTATTGCTTGGGCCTTATTTTCAATAGGATCATGATTTTTCATTCTCCTTTTTTAGGGAATATTGCTTTAGAATTAAGTGATCTATCATGTTTCCGACATGTCACAAATAATTCATTAATTATTCATATAGTCAATTGTTCATCAAGAACAATAACCTAGATATTTGACTTGGTTATTTTTGTCAAATTTGCATTTGATAATTAATTTGCAATTCATTGTAAAAATATTATCCTTCGTACTTTATTTTCACATTGACTAGTATGAGGATTTAACTAAAAATATGTGGAAAAAAATTTCCAAGACAATTCATGCCTTACTTCAGGAGGCTTTCTATTCCCCAATAATGAAAAATTATCTCATTGAAGTGACAATCCACAAAATTTGCATCTCATTGGACAATAGAATCTCTTGGTTCTTCAATAGATATCCATAAGAAATTTTCAATAATTTTACGCATAATTATAGATTCTGGTGTTCAAAGCAATTATGCCACAATATAAATGTTTTTGAATGAACTTTTGATTCATTATTATATAGCCTTTAATTATAATAAAAATCAGTTGAGAAGGCTTCGCAGCTTCTCTATTATGTGTCTAATAGATACCCATTTCAGCGGATATCGTTTAAGATATGTCTGATTTGTTTTGGATCTAACTAAATATAAAGCACTTTAAAATACATAATTTTCGTTTCACTTGATGATAAGATTATATTTCTTTTGGAGAATTTGATTGATTATTACTCTTCTAGGATATTCAATCATGTATTCAGGACTCAATATAATGTATACTTATTTGTTTTAAACACTAACAAACAAATCATATTAATAGAATAATATCAATGTAGGTAGTATTATTAAACCAGCTATATAGCTGAATATAAAGCAATAATAATATAGGTGATATTATAAAACCGGCCATATAAAATAATTAAGCATTAAAAATAAATAAACATAAGCAATAAAAATTAAATTGTTCATTTTAGAAAATTCAACTTCAAGTGGTTTCTTTAATATTTTATCGTCATAAAAATTATGATGATTATAGAGATGAAATTCTTTCATAATAAATTTCGATGCCTACATTCGCTTTAGGAAATGATAATCTTTTGGCATGATTTTAATTATTTCTTATCATCATTACAACTGCAATTGAGTATTGCTATTTATACTCATGTGTATATTTAGAATTTTATGTTCTAATTTTTAAGCTCATAACAAAAAACTTCAAATTCTAGTTTTAATGGTGAGAACTTTAGGTTTTCACAGTTTGTTTGTGTTGTAAACTTCAGGCTATAATAATAATATAAAAAAGTATATGCAAAAATGAATTTTAGTTTATTAAAATTAAAATACTTTAATAAGCAGATGTACCATCCATAATTAATTAAAATTAGAATAATATCATAAGCAGTTAAAACCAGCCATAATTTATCAATAATAAAATAACTTAATAGGCAATTGAACCGACCATATTAATAAAAAAAAAATAAGAATAAAATTTTATATACTACACATAGAACTTCAGGTTATATATTACAATTACGAACTTCATGTTCGAAGTATTTGTGGATTGTGAATAGTTATCGTAAAATTGAATAGTAAACACATATTTTGAAACTTCCTATTCAGATATACTACCCAAAATATATCACAAAACTTCAAGTTTGTAATGTTGAAAATGTAAATTCATACACATTTATGTACAATTATTTCAAATCCACAAGTCTCACTATTGGAACTTCTGGTCCACGTACATAAAGTTAAAAAATTAAAACTTTTGATTTTAATTTGACAATCAGAAACTTCAGGTTCTGATTTAAATTTTAGAGCTTTAAGTCCCAAAAATAATTTTAGGTTATATACAAATCTATTACAAACTTTAGTTATAATATAAATATTATGAACAAAATGAAATAAGTATGATGTTGAGTATTAGAAAGTGTATATTTATAAAGGAGAAAATCATCATTTTACACTTTAAGTCTCACTAACATTGCTACTTTTATTTATTTAAGTATTTTATTATTTAATTATATGTGTTTTATTATAATTATGTATTTTATGTATTTTAGGGGCATCACGATCGTTTCACAATGAACGAGTGATCAGACAACAAAACGGACGTCACATTTGGATTCAGGATGATCGAAAATCTTAGGAAGAGCATAAAAGGAAAAATATCACTGTTCACATATACAGTATTATTCATGCTGATATGATTTATAATGATTTTGTTAGAAAAATATAAATATTTTTTTAAAAGAAAAATGCAGTTTAAAGAGACCATATAATAGTTTTTTATTTAATTCTAATAAAAATAATTTTAACTGGATTGATATAGGGTTAATTAAATTTTTAGCAATTAAAATTAAAATATTATCATAATTAGTTTCTAATTTTATGAGCGGTTACATAACTCTCCTAATGTTGTAATTTTAGAAGATCTTTGTAGAGTGAACACCCCCCCGCCCCCCCTCCTCCCCTCTTTCCCTTTTCCTCTTTCTTCTCTGCTTAATATCTTAACTTCAAATTTTACAAGTAAAAGATTAGCCAAGGGGCCCAACTCCCAAGGCTACTTGGGTTTTGGCAGCCTCCAGTACGCGACACGGTAGCCATGGCTGCTAGCAGCTTTGCAACACCTTGGATTCTAAGAAGAGTAGTTCAAACATTTTCACTCACTCAACCTCTGCTGCACTTAAGCCCCGGTTCTTGTTTTCGTGGAACTCGTAGGCCTTTTACTCTCACCACTTCTCTCAGACACACTGGTGACTGTCTTTCAATTTCATTCCTTTTTCAATGCGTACGCTTACGTTTTTTCTTTTGTCTGGTTTCTCTTTGTGTAATTTGATAAACCCATTAAGTTTATTTTTTTTTGAACATGTGATATTTTGTGTGTTAGCTGAAACATATGCAAGAGCTAAGAAAACAATGGACAAGAATTAAAAGAAGGTCTCTTTGTTGAATCTTCATTTAAATTTTGTTACTTTATAAAGGTTTTGATTTGTTTTCCATTGAAGCTTCAGGGATATGTCACCTCGCACAAGCTGTAAAGGGGAATTTTGATGATTTACTTAAAGGTGTGGGAGACAAAAATGCTATTGAGGAAGTCAAGCATATCCTTGAAATGGTAATTTATCATCCACTGAATTTAGACTGAACCCTAATTCATTTTTAAGTTACTGAAGTTGTGCTTTTTCTATATTTAATTTGGGCATAATTCGTGCTTAACGTAGGCTAGACGGGCATCATCAAGAAGAGAAGTTCTACAAACTGATTTTCTTACCCCACCTGTGTTGAAGGAATCAATGATAGCACTGGAAGAACTAGCTGATGTCAAAGCAGTTGTACAGGGAGGATACCCGCAGGTTAAGTTAAATTTTGATCTCAAAACAATTTTCATATGAATGAATACATGGCTAGTTTCAAACAAATGCGCCCTATTTGGATAAATCATGAGAAATTTTTCCAGCGTGATGTGCTTGGCATGAATGAAAATGCAATGATATATCTTCCTGATTGTCTAGGCTGAGCGATGTCGGCTTTCTGTTGGACATCCTGAAGCATTGACATGTGATCCAGATATAGTTGCAGCATTGAGGCAAAGTCATATTATCACTCGACTATTGTGAAACTCTAGTCAGCCATCAATTACTTGAATCATTCAATTATGTTGTCATAACTTGTTGCCTTTTCATCCAGTATCACAGGAAACTTTGGATTTCAACCGTGTTCTCATGGTGACTTCCTCGGCTCAATTCTTGGCACTGGAATTGCTAGGGAAAAGATTGGAGATATTATCTTACAGGTATTATCTAATTTTATTTCGAGGATTCATTTCAGTTTTCTATAGTATTTGACAAATTTGGCTTGTATGGTAGTGGACCATTTGAAATCAGCTTCTCCATGAAAAACAGTTTTAGTTCCTGACAAACAATATCTTTACCAACCTGGTTCAAATGACATGTCTATTCATTAGAATAAAGGTTTTCTCTGTTCCGGATGCTTGCAATACACTTTATTAGGTGTGCGCTGCTTGCTTCTCTCATGTTCATTGGGAGTCTTCAAACTTTCTGTATACACTTATCTGGAACTTGGCCAAAAATTATAAGATGGATTCCCTTTCTTCAGACATAAATCATTACACTATAATGACATCCTTGTGAATGACTTCAGTAATATGATAACAATTCTGCATTAATGTTTTTGTTTCCCAAAGAATCCGCAATATCATTTCAGAAAACTTCTAAGCTAATTTGAAACTGTTTTGTGCCCATCAATTGACTATTCTTTGTTATGTTACCTAGTATTTGGTGTCACAGATCGTGAAACCACATATTCATGGCAGGGGTGTAGGATTAATCATTTGATATGTCATGGTTCTAACCTCGGAGAGAGCTCCTTGTGCGTCCAACAAAAGGGAGTGGAACCCCTGCATTCCTGTGTAGGAGCCAACATGTCATTGGACTGTCAGGACCTGCACTTTATTTTACTTCTAAGAGCTCTCTGCATGATGTGATTATGTTGGTCATGCATTAACTGAATTCATAAGTTGGACATAAAATTTTTCAGAGTATTCATTCTGCTTTCTTTTTTAAAGGATAATATATGATGCAGTGTTTAGTTCAGCCAGCCCTGAAGGTGTGAGAACTTAGTTGGATTGACCTAGAATCTTTTCCTATTTTGGTTGCTGTCCAGGGAGAAAAGGGGGCTCAATTCCTAGTTGTTCCAGAACTTGCTGACTATCTTATAACATCACTTGAAAAGGTTACTCTCTGATATATTGTTTTTTCTGAAAATTCTTTTGTGTTACACAAAAGCAGAAAATATTTTTCCTACCCACTTGTATGTCATTGTAATTAACAGAACTATTGTAATTAGCTTAAATTCTGCTGTGTTCCACTGCATTAACAATATGTTGGTAATTTTTTATACAATGTCATCTGGCCCAGTATTTTGGGCAAAAAGTGAATGCCCCTGGGGGGATAAGAAAATGCAAAATAATTGGTATTTCTAATGTAGTGCTGCATTGCCCGTACCATTTTAATGCATTTTTTCCCCTTGCAGGTTGGTAATGTTTCAGTCTCTTGTACAAGGATACCATTGCTTGCTCTTGAATATGAACCACCAAGGTAGCAACCCATCATTTTAATGATTCATTTCAGTGATACTCTTCTTCTGGTATTTGTCAATGACTGTATGACATCTTTGATCCTTTTCAGGACTAAGTCATTCAAAACCATAGAAGCATCACTAAGGGTCGATGCATTAGCTAGTGCAGGATTTAAGTTATCACGGTCAAAATTAGTTAGTTTGATCAGGTATGGCTTACTCTTCTTGCATAATATTTATTCCTGATTTTATGGTAGTAGATTCCGGGTGTTCATTAGTTGCTTCATGTTTCTAGGATTTCCTGGTTAGGATGAAGGCAATCTGTCATAGAAACAATCTCACCGACTCTATAAGTCAATATAGAGGCTGGCTACTTGTGTACATTGTAAATACTCGTTGGCCTCACTGGTTCAAACCTCTGCTAAAGCATCCACCATTAGTTCCTCCAAATGGCCTCTTGACCTAAGATCTACAGCTTCTCACATGGTCTTATTCAAATTATGAAGGTTTCCAATTGAATCCATGTTTGGCCATTCTCTCAGATCACCCAAACATTTGTTTTCGTCCACATCTTCCTGCAGTTGAGTATAATGGATCTTCGTTCTATATCACACCATTCTTCCTTTATAAAAACGTTTATTTTAGCTTTGTTGAAAGATCGTTACGGACTATGTATTCCTTTAGTTGTATTATGTATCCCTTCCAGGAATGGCAATTTGATTGTAAGGAAATCATTATAAATGTGGTCATATTGATATTAATTTTAGATGTGACCCGTAGTTAAACAGATGCATGACCTTAAGTCTTGTTTTGTTAGTAGTAATGGCGATGTGCGTGTTAACTGGACTACCGTTACAAAAAATGGTACTGCTCTTAAGACTGGTGATATCGTCTCAGTAAGTGGCAAAGGAAGAATAAAGGTAAGCTTAGATTTCAATGAACCACTGCTCTGATATAATAACAATTACTCTTAAAACAGTATTTAGCTTAGCATTTAAGATGATCAAATATCCTTGGATTTCAGGTAGGAGAAATAAACTCTACAAAGAAAGGAAAGTTTGCAGTTGAGCTCATTCAATATCTGTGACTGTAAGAAGCCTCAACTTGTTATTATTTCAAGACCATTGAGCTAAGCTAGTTGTGCCATTCAAGATGATAGGTCCTTTTAAACCTAAAGATAGAGTCTTCTTTGCCAAAAGATAGAGTCTTCTTTGCCAAAAGATGCATTATGGTGAGACAGTTGTTCAGCAGCTTCAGTATCAGACATGAGATTTGAAAGAGAAAAAAAAGAAAAGAAGCTGTGGCCATTATAATGTTGTTATGAAATTGATAACAGTGCATCTCTTCTTGGCTAAATATTTTTCCCTTTATGCAATTTTCAATTTGTTAATTTATATGTTAAATCTTATGGTAATTTGTTCAGACGTGTGAACTTTGTAGACATTCTTGAAAGAAATATATCGATGTTCTTTTTTAATTTTAGTTTTAATTTGTGAAACTTTGTTTTGTTTTCGCGTATAACTTCAAAGCGCAAGAAAATAATAAAGCATCATGATTAAATTTATAAAGTTGTTGCATATTCGTGGTGGCTATTTGAATTCCATGGCAAGATTTGATCATTGTTTGCCCTTGCTAGAGTCTGCTCAATCATCTTGTTATAGATTTGCTTGCTTCTGGTTGACATTGGTTTGGTTTTAAAGTTAACTTTTTTTATCTTTCTCCATTTAATCTACCTTTGCTTCATAGATTGAATGTAATTTTGATCGCGCTCATGTTAAAAGTTAATTTATTTACAGAATGTATTTTTTATGATTTTTTAGGAGTATAGCAGTATATTAGATATTTATTTTTAAAAGTTTAAAATTTATCTTTAAGTTGCGACTAATATTTTTCCATTAAATTTCCATGTTCGATTGCTTAAACGTGAATCTATGTTAATCTCATGTTTTATTACAGCTTTATTACTCTACTTTCATTCTTAAATCAGTAACACAACTTTCTCTCCTTTTCTACTAACGATTTTTCCTTTTTCCTCCAATCTTTGTGACGATGGTTTCAGTAGTATACAGCCCGATATTTTACTACCCACTTCCTTACTTGAGATAATGATTTTTGTAATCTTCATGATGAGACTATATAAGGATGATGCTGTCATCCTGTGCCACAATGATTAGAGTGTAACCAAATCCATGTGGTAGAGGTTATCAACATTCTTATGCATTTTTTTAGTTATATATATATTTTTTATGGAGTTCCTTAAGTTGCAGCTAGTTAGAACTTAAGTATTTGCCTTTTTTTTTTTTTCTTGTGCATTTTTTTATAAGTTGGTGTTCGAGGAAATTAATTTCCTTCAATATTTCACGAGAATTTTTTATTTTTATTCACCAATAACTTCTACTTCAAATATTAGAAGCGCGATAGTATCGAATTGATTTGGAATAATTAAGATTAGCTCTAAATTAACAAGAGAGCAAAATATAACAATTTGATCATAAAAAATGCAAATACACAAACCACCAATAAGAATAATGTGAAAACTGTAAGTATCGGACGAAGGCATATATGTTTGAGACAAATTGGCAAAAATCGTATGTGTTAACTAGAGGTTGTTTGAGTGGCAGGCGGATCACATAAACCAAAGTGTGACAATACTATAAGTACCCGATGCAGGCAAATTAGATATGAGATTATAGGGGCATGAAATTTGCATGTATGCTGGTATCACATGACAAGCCTTTAACCCTAACAGTCGCACATTTCATTGTTTCTTCAAGTATGCGTGCATTAGCTCAAGCTCACTTTTCATAAAGGCATGAACTTAATTAATTATATTTACTCTATTTCATGATTGATTTTGTCATCTACATTATGGTAAATTATATCATCTGTCTTATCATTTAATGAGATCATAAGGGCTTTTATAGTTGCACTTGCCACAGGGGATTGCTATTGTTTGTAGATTACATTAATTTATCGAATCAAGTTTCATTGCAGGCAAGCTGTGCAAAATTGCACTTGTTGCTGCCTCCTTTTTTTTTTTTTTTTCAATTGAACATGTTCTCAGGAATGTTGCAGCTATATAGCAAGCTGGTGTATATTAGTAGGAAAAAAATATTACTTAATTCTGTTTGTTTAGTCCCTTGCCGTGAGAGTGAAAAGTCCAAAACTTAATTCTAACTTTTTAAGGAGACTAATGATAATTTCGAAACAAACAACAATAAAGAAGATATGATACATGTTTCATAGCAACTCAAGCGTTTAGAGTGCGAGAGTTCAGTTTTTCGTTTAGCTTAACAAAGAAACTCATCACGGCTTCCATGAAGGTTGTTTTAAAGCTAATGTTGATTGGGCTATCTATAAGTCTAAGATCTTGGATGGAAATGTGGTTGAATAATTGTAATGTTACTATTAAATATTTAATAAACACTTATTGATGTGGTTTAAAAGTTAAGATAAGGTTAAGATTGATTTAATTTTATATTTAATAAGATGAAATTTTTATAATATTTTTATTAAAATTATTATATAAAATTTATGCTTACCACACATCTTTAATTCTTTTATTTTAAAATTTTAATTTTTTTTTTCACATCAGATAAAATTTTTAAGTTGCAACACCTTAATACTAAATAGCACATTTGAAATTGGCTAAAATTGGCTGGCTGCTAGAGTAGTGTAGTGAAGATACATGTTTAAAAACGTAGAGGGGCAAATGATCATTCTCCCATCTTGATAAATTTATTACATGATCTAATCTAAGGTGACGGGGAGTGAGAATGCTGTCACATGCAACTTTGATTAATAACAAAGTCAAGGTCTTACTTTAAAGTACTTTTTTATTCATGATCTAGATTCTGGGGTGAGCTAATTAAATGAAACTTTGACAAATTCAACATGCTTATAGCCTTTCAAAGACTAATTTAATACAGTATTATCATTAATTTAAGTATCCCTAATGAATGATTGACAGGGCTCCTAGATTTCATTCTATTCTATACCAAATCTCTGCTAATATTGAGCAATGCACACCAACGACATACGGTCCATTAAGATCAGTTAATTTAGAACAAAAAAGAAAAAAAATCTGAATAAACATCTTAACAAACACATCAAGAGCTCACAAATTGATGAGTGCATGCTTCAAATTTGATTTACATGTTATACATTCTAAATATTCATATAACCAAATATATAATCGAATATTTCCATTTTATGTTGACAGTGGGGACTCATACCATGTTTGTATAATGTAGAAACAAAAGAGGGCGGAGGAGGGGGGGGGGGGGGAGGCTAATTCTCCGTTTAAAAGATTGCACATATCGAATTAACGATGTAGACCACCATATCAAGAGATATTACCTTTTATTATAAACCTTATTAATCATATTAATTCTGCGTCAAAAACGAAAACTCATACAAATAATTGCTTCAACCTTCTGTGTATTAATTTTCTCTAAGCATAGCCACAATTTCCAAACTGACATTGAACCCCATGAGAGCATTTCTTGTTGCACTTGCCACAATGAGCTTCATTGTCAAACACATTGGTGCAAGTTCCATTGCAACAAAGCTGTCCAAACTTGCACTTGCTGCCACATTTGCCACAGTTGTTCCTGTCACCGAGAATGTTGCGGCAATGCATCTTGCAACAATGCAACAAGCTTGTGCCATTGTTTGCCGAAACACCATTGCAAATGTTTTTATGATCGGCAGTGCAACGTGCACCTTTTCTTATCGAACTGAGCAAGAGCCTGCTTCTCGGGCTATGATCAGGAAGTGGGCGGTCGAGAACATAGACTTCATCTTCATCAACATCCTCAAAGTCAAAAGAGAAGGCTATTTGAGAGTGTGAAACCATGAAGAGTAGCGTTATGGCTAGGGAGGAGAAAATGGCTCTGAGTTTGCGAGAAGAAGTAGCCATTAATTCTGTCTCGAGCTACGGAAAGTGGTTTGCTTTCAAGAGTGCAAGCTAAGTGAGAATGAATGAGAATGAAAGGGCTAATTTAAACTCCTAAGTTCTAATAAATTATTCCATAATATAAGGGGTGGGAAACTGACGGCGTCACCACTTCTTATAAACAAGGCAAGTGCTTATTTTAAAGTACTTATTATTATTAATCTTTTTTATCTAGATTCCTTTGAATATGCTCATTAAATTGAAGTTTGATAAATTTGCTAGACAAATTGCCTTTGAATAGCTAAATTAATATTGTAAAAAAAAAACTAATTTAGTGCACGTTATTATTAAGGTATCTACAGTAAAATATCCCAAATGAATGCATTTTAGAACTCTAGAATATGATTACTTTGATTAGTAACTAAATTAATATACATTATTATTCCAATAATGACATAAATAAAATTATGACCCTCTCTTACTAAACTTACCTAAGCCTAATTCTGAAGATCCATTAATAAGTTTATGCATTTCAACAAGATTTATTCGGTGTTCTTTTTTTTTATTATTGATAACTAATTATTAGGGTTGACTTTAAGGGTAGACAAATAACATGGTTGTTAAGGCCTGAAATTTAAGTAAAGCCTCATTTTTTGAGTACTTCATTAATAATTATTTAATTAATAAAGAATTTTTAAAATAAACTATGTATGATAGTTAAACCTATTGAACATTTCTCTAATTAATAATTATCCTATAATTAAGAATATTTTTAATAAGAAATATATATTTATTAATCTTATTATTAAAGAGACATAGTTAATAATTTTGTTTAACCATTAATTCATTCATTATTAATTTTTCAAGAAAAATAAATAGATTTTTTTTTACTTTTTGGTTTCTTAAAAATACTTAATTGTTTAACATTATAATCTTTGAGTTTGAATATTTCTTGTAACTTCTATTAAGAACTTTATAATCTAAAAAGTTATAGATGAAACAATTTCTCACTCTCTTTTGTACAAACAAAATTATTACATGCTTTACTTCTTTTTAAAAAGTTAAAAAAATTAGTTTCTTAAAATGCAAAGTCCATATTTATTATCTAATCATTAATTTATAATCTCAACTTTTTATATGCTATCATTCTAAATATTTTATTCAAAAATAATATTGTTCTCATTTATTTATTTGTTTATTTTTGTAAAAATTTTAAAGGAAGTAAACTTTAAGTTTTGTTTTTGAAATTTTTTAGAATCTTCTTGATTATTTGTTGAAATTCAAGAACTAAACATAAAATGAATCTTGAATTCTTTTATTTTATTTTTTTTTAGTAATGAAGTTGCTGAATAAAAAGAGGTCTCAAAAATTAAATTCGCATAAGGCTCTAGATACTCTAAAGCCAACCCTACTAATTATCAATTTATATTTGACAAGGTTAAAGCTCAGATCAATTAATATTAGTTATTGGTTCATGCTAGTAATATATGAATAATTTCATTTCATTCATATTCCAAATCTCTACAAACATTAATTGACCAACGACATTTAATTGACTTTTCGGAACCAAATTGAGGAGAAGGAATTTCGTACAATTTATAAGGGAGATAAGAGGAAGAGAATAAGGAAACATGAGGATGTATTTTAATGTCTCATGTTGATTGCCATTGCCCATTGTCACATAGATTAATTTTTTCGCTAAAGAATAAAGGTTAGTTAATTCATAAGTGATTTTGTAAGCTTTTAAATTTATTTGCTAGTGTTTCCACAAACACACTTGATTTCTAATTAAGGAAAAATAATCGATGAATGTCCAGAGCATTTGGTCGATCGTTGCTTGAGTGACTCTTCAAGGCTATTAATTAAACCAACATGCCAATCAAAAGTGTCATTAAGAGTGATTTTTAAGAAATAATTTTATTGGAAAGTGCTATATTCACAAAAAAATACAATCTAACCACTTTTCTTTGTAACAATATTCATTAAAATATTTTATTTTTATTTTTTTATAAGAAGTTTTTATATAAGAGAGGTTATGTTGGAACTTTGTATGTGCATGAAAAAAATTAATTTTTTTTAATGAGATATTTTTACGAAATTCACTTAATTGAATAGTCTTTTCCACAATATGAAGAAATAAAAAACTACAAAAAGACAAGTGGAGCTTGATAAATTTGACAAAGTTGAGCAAGCATAGCTCATGATCCTTAATTGAAACTTAAGGATTAAAATGATGCTATTTAATAACAATGTTACTACATAGACCATGCCAATTTGCCCCACATATGCTTGCTTAACTATCGCTACATGTGTAAGGGATCTTCTTCCCCGCCACAAAAAGTGGACTCACACATCCCCGCACTGGATCCCGGCTGCCGCAGTATTGACGGACACGCGTCTCTATCCTATTGGATGAGCGTATTTCTTTCCCATTACTTAATAAACGCATCAAAAAGGGACGAATTGATGACCACATATTGTTTGACTTGACTCTGTAAATTACAATTAATTAATTTGTAATATTATTCATCACGCATGCATTGCTTCAATTGCTCACTAATTTTTCACCAATCCCCAACCGGGATTACGCGTGTAGACTCATCAATCGCTTTCTTATTTTTTTGGATTTCTGCGAACATTCTTTTTTTTTTATATATATATGCAATTAATCATTATATGAGTATTTAAAAAAAAAATTTGCATTGTCGGATTTTCATAATTTTGGGTTTTCTTTGTAGCGTATAATATATGGCATGTTCAATTGGTTCATACAGCGCTCGACTCCACGAAAGTACGGAGAGAAAAAATGAACAAGCCATTCATTTTCGGAGAATATTAATATTTCTTTAAACCTAAAACAATTAAAATTAAAATTGTCTCCTTCTTGGGATAATTATGAATTTATATATCTTTGATAATCAATTACTTTCACTTCAAAGTATGCAAGTTAAATTCAAGAAAGGAGAAAAAAAAATGCTTTCAACGTAATAACATAACAAACAAACAAATAAGACTTTGAAAATAAAGACGTTATCGAGTATTGATGTTTTCAAATAACTTTTGATAGTAAAAGTCGTGTTAAATATTCCATGAGTTTTAAAATAACAATATATTTGTGTATACGAGTATTTTGTATTATGAGATTTTATCATTTTAGTTAAATACTGGATTGTAATTCTGTAAGTAATATGAAAATTAAAAGATTAGCAGTTGACGGCAAGAGGCCTCGTAGCTTACCGCCAATATATATAGAAGAAAAGGAAAACAAGGGAAAAATTGAGAATCTTATATTTTTATAATTTCATTTTTTTAATTATTACTAATTTTGTTAAATTTCTTTTATCTTCATTTAAGTATGATTAATTCATGTTTATAGAATCCAAAAAAGTAATAAATTTTAAGAATTTATTTTTTTAACGAGATTTGGAATTCTTCAAAATTATCTAAGAAATTTAATATTTAATACTGAGCTAGGGCATTATCATAAAATCAAAGTAATTATGACTCGATTTGAACTTATTTTTCAGAATTTTTCAAAGTCAGTTGGCGTCTGTGTCCCAGCTAGTCCTATACCGTCTTCGCCAATGAAACAAGCCCACGCCGGTTCCTCTTAAGTGTGATACTCTCTATCCGTGACCCACGACCATGCATGGTTCCTCTTAAAGTTGCACGTAATGTGTTTGCATGCGACTTGAAACCCTAAATTTTCCATAACATGAATCAGTTTCCATTTTTCATATTCTGTATTCTTTTTGAAGATGTCCTAATCATATTAATTCCTTTCCGACATCTTTGCTAAGAATGTGGAGTTTCTCATTAAAAGCTCAAAGAATTGTAGGCTAAAGCTGGGCCATTTTATGTATTTAGTTATATAACTAAATATACATATAACTGAGTATTTATTTATAGTTAGTTATATGTTTGTGTATATGTACATGTGCACGCGTGCACATGTGCATGCATGTGCGTGTGTTTTTGCAAACAATTGTGATATAAAATATTGAATCTCGAGTCAAATTGTTATTATAAATTTAGGTTAATGCTTTTACTAACTCGTTAAATCAATGGAAAACAATTTATCTTATTTCAGCTAACGGAGTGTTCGAATGATATCTTATTTCAATTTTGTTGGGGTAGGAAATTGCTTCACCAATATCTTTGCATGAGAGAGAAGAAATTAAAGCACGTTATATTGATGTTTCAAGGAACATGCATTACTATCAAACCTAAAATACGAAAAATACCTTCTGCCCACTGTTCTATTCAACACTTACTCTAGATTAGTAATAGCCTTAATTCAAACATGACCTCCAACTTTGTTTTAAATAAATACTTCCTGCAGGTTGTACATATGTGAAATAGTCAATTTTGGCTCAATGCTTGAGTTGTTAGCTTCCTCTATTACACTGATGGATCTTTATCATTCTATAATCTCCATATGTTAATAGTTCATCTTGTTGAAAATATTTCAATTATATTTATTTGCCTTATTGTGGTTCATGAAAATTTTAGAATTTGTTATGCAGAAGCCCTTTTTCAAACTACATCGGAGAAAACTGTAAATTTTGTCATTCACTTGATATTTAGGAGAATAGATTAAGACCTTTGTCCTAATGACAATGATGAGAGAAAGCCTTCGTTGTTCAAGACATGTAGTGGAAGACAATAATGAAAATTAACTCATATATGGCATGCACTTTCAACTCTTTTTTACATATAATTTTTTGTGATTACAAAGTCTTGAGATGCCTTTATTTATGGGTTTCATTTACAAGCTTTTGATGGAATTATTATTAGGTTGTAATGAGATTGGGCAGTGCTCATATTTTGGAAGATTCTTCTTATTTTAATTTTGTTTTACCTTTTCTATTTTTATGATTGATTGCTTTTGATTTCGCAAACAAATTATTATAAAATGAGAGTACTACCATCTAAAACGATTTAAGCAACACTGTGTATTATTTGATTTTTAAAATAAAAAATTTACAAATTAGTGAAATTACCTATTGAACTCAAAAAATTTAAGAACTGGTAATTTAAATTTGTTACCATAGTTAGTTTCATTTGAAAAATTAAAAAAATTACAAAATAATGAAATAAAAAATAAATAAAATTATAAATTATCACTTGGAATGTGAAATAAATCAGTTGAATTATCAAATATAACTTTAACACTAAGGCCACATTTCTAATTTTACATTTTTGCTTCCTAATAGAATGGCATACTTAGACTTAATTAATAACAAAGGAATATGAAGCAAAAAATAATAATAATAACTTTAATGGATTCAAATAAATTATTACTTGAATTGTCAAGGAATCGGTTGCTATAAATGAATTCAAAGATGGAGCTAAAAAGCCTCAAGAATTGATAGGTAATGTTGTTTATGCTTGCATTATTTTGTTTTCTTTTATTGCTTCTTGAAATGCACTCTTTTATAATGACTGCTCTTGATTTTCATTCATAATCGATTGTAAATTCATGTATGGCATGCACTCCCCAACTCCTCTTTACACTTTTTTTTTTTTTGGTAATTACAAGCTTGAGATGCCTTTGTTCATTCGTTTCATTTACAAGTTTTGATGAAATTAATCCAAGATAATTAAAGCAATATTATGTTATTTGATTTTCAAATAAAAAGTTTACATATTATCAAAGGAACTAACAAATTTTTATATTTGGTAACTTAAAATTGTCACCATAGTTATTTTCGATTGAAGAATTGTATAAATTAAAAAATAATAAAATAAATAATAATTAAAATGATAAATTATTATTTAGAGTATCAAATAATAATCACTTTTAATTATCAGATAATTTTAACACTAAGGCAATATTTCCATATTTGATTCTAAATAGATTGGCTTAATTAAACTTAATTAATAATAAAAAAATGAAAATAATTTTAATTATAAATTATCACTTGATTAAACTTAAATTATCAATTGATTAATAATAAAAAATGAAAATAAGTTTAATTAAACTTAATTAATAATAAAAAATGAAAATAAGTTTAATTATAAATTATCACTTGAATTGTCAAGGAATTTTGAAATGCACTCTTATTTTATATTTAGTTATTTCATATTTATTTGTTACAACATTGAATACAAAATTCAGGGAAAATAGCCAGCTGCTTGGTCAATCAGCTAATTGCTTGGTCTAAGAGTTTATTTTGAAGACATGCAATATTTGATGCAAAACATGCAACACCTCACAGCAAGCGTCAAATATTCTCTTTTTTTGGGTTTATTCAAGACATGCAACAATTGACATGAAACATACAACAACCAAGGTCAAATATGCAACCTGTAATTTACATATAATTAAGTCACATGAAATTTGCAACGACTAAGGTTAAACATGAGAACCATGTCAACTTGTGATATTTTATATCAAACATACAATATTCTGTGTCAATCAAGCAACACTAACATCAAACATGAAATAGGCGAGAACATTTGAGAATATTATCTAGTTTTGGCTTTATTCAAGATGTGCAACATTTGATGTCAAACATACAATAGCCGAGGTCAAACATGCAATAGCTGATGTAAAACAT
Source organism: Aegle marmelos (assembly GCA_030449875.1). NCBI lineage: Eukaryota > Viridiplantae > Streptophyta > Magnoliopsida > Sapindales > Rutaceae > Aegle > Aegle marmelos. The sequence continues at coordinate 16,442,181 of JASUUL010000142.1, read as the reverse complement.
GCAACATGTAACATTGCACGTGAAATATGTAACTAATTATGTAAAACATGAAACGAACATAAATATTTGGGAATATTTTCTATTTTCTAGCTTTATTCAACACATGTAACATTTGAAATGAATGAAAAATTTTTATTGAATAATTGTGATAATATTATTTATTTTTTCCATTTTCAATTTCTTTATTTTTTATTATTAATTATATTGTAAAATAATTTTTTTACATTTTATTTTTTATTTTTATTTTTTATTTTTTTATTTTCCTCTGGCTGCCAAAGACAGCCAAAAGAGAGCCCGGCATGGTTTGCACTGTAGCCACACCCAGCATTGTAACAATGTCAGATCATACATGTGCCTTATTTATCCCACAGCTTGTCTGATTTTAGGTCTGTGGTAGCGAGTGGGTGGTCCATTTTAGAAGAACCTTCCTTGCTTTTATTGGGTACGTGCAGAGTTTAGCATTTAAAAAATCTCGTGTTGTATTTAGAAGCATCCTGAATAAAGGGTGGCCCATTAGTTTGAGACCGGGAAAGCTCGGCCCATATTTACCGGCTTCAAATTCATCGGTGAAAATATTCAAATTCAAACTACTTCTAAATCGCTCTGTCGCTCTCCCTCTCCTTTCGGCATCTACGCTAGTCACATAGCTTTTACTCCATCAATGGCGACACCAAACTCATTTCTAACAACGCCCACAAAGACCCCATCGGAAAAATCACACTCAAAGCGCCACCACCAGCCCTCTGCCACCGACTCCGCCTCCACTTGCGCCTCCCGGTTCGAGGCCTACAATCGCCTCCAGGCCGCTGCTGTCGCCTTCGGAGAGCAGCTCCCGATCCCAGAAATCGTCGCCCTCGGCGGCCAGTCCGACGGAAAAAGCTCTCTCCTCGAAGCCCTCCTCGGGTTTCGCTTCAATGTGCGTGAAGTCGAGATGGGAACTCGACGGCCCCTCATTTTGCAAATGGTCCACGATCCCACGGCCCTCGACCCCCGTTGCCGCTTCCAGGTTAATGATTTACTGATAATGTTTTAATATTTCTTTTAATTAATTATTTTGGCGATATTTGCTGTACATTGTTATTAAGTTTGTAACCGTTGCACTTCCGCCTTAATTTTGAAAGCACAATAATTAAAGGTTTGATAAGCACCTACTGTTTGCTAAGTAAGCAAAGGGTTTGGGGTTTTCTTTTCTTTATAATTTTCTTAGTTTCGTTGCAAATTTTTTAATTATTTCCTTCACAGTAATTGCATACTTTAGGTTTGTCAAAAAAAATCCCATTGCATTAAGGGCTCGTTTGAAAATGAAATTGAGTGTGACTTTTAATTTATAGTTACTTGAAAATGATGGGTAGATTGTCAGTAAAAACAACGTCTTTACCACTAGTGCTGTATGTTTTGATGCTTAACTTTGTACTTGCAAGTGATACTGAAATCTGACTGTTCAAAACAGGAAGAAGACTCTGAAGAGTATGGGAGCCCTGTTGTTTTGGCATCAGCAGTTGCAGATATTATAAAATCAAGAACTGAGGCACTTTTGAAGAAGACAAAAACATCGGTTTCTCCTAAGCCAATTGTAATGAGAGCTGAATATGCACATTGTCCAAATCTAACCATAATTGATACCCCAGGCTTTGTTCTGAAGGTACTTCGTCAGTTATAGTACGTTTTAGAGACTGGAAAAATAATTTTAGAGCTTGAAAATTATTAGTCGCCAATTGAATGTAATGTATGTTGTTTTTAAAAATTTTTGGTAGGCAAAGAAGGGAGAGCCAGAAAATACACCAGATGAAATTCTTTCAATGGTTAAATCATTGGCTAGTCCTCCCCATAGGATTCTCTTGTTTCTTCAACAGAGTAGTGTGGAATGGTGCTCGTCATTGTGGTTGGATGCCATTCGTGAAATTGATCCAACCTTCAGAAGAACAGTGATTGTTGTCTCCAAGTTTGATAATCGGCTCAAGGTAAAAAGCTCAGTTTTTCTCTCTTCTCAAAATCCAATTTGGGGCTTAAAGAAATGAACATCACTGCAATCAGATGCATAGCGCTGATTATATTGTTGGTTGTTGTTTAATTTTTATATGCAGGATAATTTTAGTCAATGAATGACTGAAAAATCTTGTTTACTTCTACATTGTTTGAGAGGGTAGAAATGCCTTGTTAACATTGTCTGGCATATTTCTACCTGACAGACTTCCCTGACAGACTTGAATTTTATTTATGATTCATTGTAAATCATTGTAGGAATTTAGTGACAGGTGGGAAGTAGATCGTTATTTGAGTGCCAGTGGATACCTTGGGGAGAATACTCGCCCATTTTTTGTGGCTTTACCAAAAGACAGGAGCACTGTTTCAAATGATGAATTCCGCAGGCAAATTTCCCAGGTGGATATAGAAGTTCTACGTCATCTACATGATGGAATCAAGGGAGGATACGATGAAGAAAAGTTCAAGCCCTATATTGGTTTTGGATGTCTGAGGGACTACTTGGAATCTGAACTTCAGAAGAGATACAAAGAAGCTGCTCCAGCAACTCTAGCTCTGCTTGAACAGCGTTGCAATGAAGTCACAACTGAGATGTCAAGAATGGACTCTAAAATACAGGCTACTTCTGATGTTGCTCAGCTTCGCAGGTTTGCCATGATGTATGCAGCTTCTATCAGCACTCATGTGGTGAGTGGTCATTCAGATTAGTTTTTGGTTGGTGTATATAGCCACTTGCATAACAGAAGACTGTAGTTACTGTCAACATCATATACATATCTTACTGTTCATGGTTTTATTTGAAATTTCCGATCTCTCCAATTATTTCTATTTCCCGATTCATAGATTCTTTAGTTGGAATCATCTCTAGCAATATAAAGTCTTTCCTGAAATTGAAGTTACTGAATAAAAAGTTTGCTATGCTTGGCATCATATTAGGGAGCTTTGATTGATGGAGCGGCAGATCCAGCCCCTGAGCAATGGGGAAAATCAACGGAGGAGGAACAGTCAGAGAGTGGTATTGGGAGTTGGCCTGGTGTTAGTATTGATGTAAAACCGCCTAATGCAACGCTTCGGCTCTACGGAGGAGCCGCTTTTGAGAGGGTAATGCATGAATTCCGTTGTGCTGCATATTCCATTGAGTGCCCCCCAGTATCAAGGGAAAAGGTACAAATATCTAGAGCCAATCCAACCCATGAACATGCAGTTGAAAGAATAGGATTATCATTGACGGTGATCTGGTAAATTTGTTTCTTCTTAAAACAGGTAGCAAATATATTACTTGCCCATGCTGGTCGGGGAGGTGGTAGAGGAGTAACGGAGGCTGCTGCAGAGATTGCACGTGCTGCTGCCCGGTCATGGTTCGCTCCTCTTCTTGACACGGCTTGTGATCGGCTAGCCTTTGTCCTTGGAAACCTCTTTGATATTGCTCTTGAAAGGCATTGCAATCAAGATTCTGAATGTAAGAATCTTCTAGTTCCTAACCTTTTTCATGATATCTGTAGTGATGTAGTTGTTTCTTTTCCCCACTATTATGAAAGGCATTGCAATCAAGATTCTGAATGTAAGAATCTTCTAGTTCCTAACCTTTTTCATGATATCTGTAGTGATGTAGTTGTTTCTTTTCCCGAGTAGCTGCTGTTTCTTTGTTGTCTGTGATTGCACTTTGTGCCAGCAGTCACCTAAGTTTAAGTACCAAAAGGAGGGAAGAGTTTGGAGTCTGGATTATGATTTCAGGATAAAGTCATGATCCATTCATTTGAGATGGGCTGGATGGAAATGATAATTGAATCTTTAAAATTTTGGAGCAACTTGTGCAATTTATGCCATTCCTTTGATTTTTTTTTTTTTTTTTTGTAGCTTCAAATTGTTGTTATTTTATGATTTGCAGATGGGAACAAAAGTGGAAATATGGATGGATATATTAGTTTTCATGCCTCCTTAAGGCAAGCTTACAATAGATTTGTGAAGGATCTGTCAAAGCATTGCAAGCAACTAGTTCGACACCACCTTGATTCTGTTACAAGCCCATATTCTCTGGTTTGTTATGAAAATGACTTTCAAGGAGGCTTTGGTTCAGGTGCAACTTCTAGATTCAACCAAGCTTCAGTCAGCTCATTTTGTTTTGAACTATCTGATGGTGGAGCTGCATCCCGTGATGAAACAATGAGGGATCAGGAAAATGTACCCCCACAAAAGAGCACACAGCAAACCACTCCAGGGAAAGGTGAGGAGAGCAGAGCTGCTCTTCGAGAATGCCAATTAACTGTGCCTGAGACACCTTCTCCTGAGCAGCCATGTGAAGTAGTGTGTGTTATCAAAAAGGAGCTAGGGAACTACAATGATGTTGGACCCAGAAAAAGGGTTTCAAGAATGGCAGGCAGTACAAATGCTGAACTTTTAAGAGTTCAAAATGGTGGTCTTTTGTTTGGAAATGGTGATAGTGGTGGAAGATCAAGCTCAGCATTCTCAGAAATTTGTTCATCAGCTGCACAGCATTTTGCAAGAATACGTGAAGTTCTTGTTGAGCGAAGTGTTGCATCAACTTTAAACTCCGGATTTTTAACCCCATGGTAAGCTCTTTATCTTTTTGAATTAGTTGGCTTATCATAGCACATTCAATCACATAAAATATGAAATAGACTTTGAGAACCGTACTGGTGTTACATATTCGAACTCCAAACCTTGGTACCACCCCAAGAGGTCTTACAAGTTCTGAACCAACAAGCACCTGTCCCTATTAGTATTTCCAAACTAATATTAATATGGAAGTATCGGCATGATGTACCAATATTTCATTTCTGAATTTTGTTCACATTTGACACTTGCTTATTCATAAGTTTATAATACAATTGCAACCTGTTAAATGAAAAATGTGTACCTTTCTGATTTCATGCGAAGTCCTAGCATCTTTCTTTGAGTTAGCGGTTTTGCAGTTACAAACCCGTTGTGGCATTCTTCTTATTTCTGTTAAAATTTTTACAAGCATTATTCTGGCCCGGTGGATAAGTTGATCGTTGTAGTAAATTTCCTTGGCTGATCTGATGAATGTAGACTTTTAATTAAGAAATCAAGACATGGATTCTGTATACAGATATTTAAGTAATGCTTACATTTTTTTTTCCATCTTTCTTTTTTCCCCACCACTGCAGCGCAAGAGTAGTTTTTTAATGCATGCATGCTTTTCATGTTCTAGGTTTTACTATTTTGGATTTGGACGATGGATTGATGCAAGAATTTTGTTTTCTGTCCTCCCTGTGCAGCCGGGAAAGGCTTGTGGTGGCAATTGGGTTGGATTTGTTCGCTGTGAATGATGAAAAATTCATGGACATGTTTGTAGCACCAGGTGCCATTGATGTGCTACAAAACGAAAGAAAGTCTCTGGAAAAACGCCAGAAGATACTCCAATCTTGCTTGAACGAGTTCAAGAATGTTGCTCGGGCACTTTGAAGACAACTCTATTTCCCAAGTGACATATTTTATAATCTGTATCTGTATGCATCAGTACGAAGAATGAAGATAGTTTCTCCACAGATTTCACATCCAGTGAATGTAATATTCAATTTGATTCCAGTTTTACTTGCACTTGTAACAGAAAAGTTGAATGTATAAAGTCTTCAACTGGGTGCTTTTTTAAAAAAAGAAAAATTTAACGCTTAGATGTTTAATGTGTTATGTTACTGATGATAATATTTTTGACTTGAAACGACAAAAGAGTAAATAAAATAAAGTAAGACAGACAGCCATAGATTAAATTATTAATGTAAGCAGCACCATATGACGATGAGACAGAGCAACTATTCATGAACCTCAGAACATGGCTATGAAAGTGGTCCCTTTTCTATCTTCAATGTCTCCTAGTCATACATAATTAAAATTATAATTGAATGACTTCAACGTTTCATCCCTACTACCAATTTTGCCTTTTGCATCGTCAGGGTGAATTATTGCATTAATATTCATGTGCATGGTCTCCCCTTCAACATTGTGCAAGTTTTTATATAAAAGTATTGGGGTTGTGTTAGTATCCATTGTCAGTTTGTCTCACACGCCGTACTTAATGAAGGGTAAGTACACACACCTATGTTGAAATAATAAATGATCACAACAAATATTAAAATGCCCTTGTCTTTATAATTAGTTTAAATTAGTCATTATAAAGATATTTAAAAATCGCTCAATCACGTCCTTATAAATATAATATGTTTTCATGTCGACTATAAAAAAATAACAATTTACTATTTTTAATTATGAAATATAAATATTTTTCTTCTTTTTCATCCGTTAACTTGTAAAATATCTATGTCGAATGAATAAAATAAGAGATAAAAAATCCAATAAAAGAATTTTTTTGAAATATTTTAATTTCTTTAAATGAATAAGAATTAGTAGATAAAAATTTACAGTCGAAAAGACGGTTTTACCCTCGAATGTTTATGCCATGTTACAAGTTAAACTTAGATTTGATGCACAGACAAATTCGACGTTGTCACGTCATAATTTATCTATCCTTAGCATCTAATAGTGTGCATTTTTTGTATTACCTTTTGTATACATATTATTATTGGTAAGAAAAATTTAGTGAAGTAATAGTTGTCGTTGTTAATGTATATTAAATTCAATACTTGTTATAGTAATTTATTATTTGGACATTAGTAATTTATTATTTGGACATTGTTATAGGAGTAAAATGATAATAATCCAAAAAATAATAGCTTTTAAGGCCATTCGACTAACTTTCGAATGGATCCAAAATCAATTTTCTTTATTTTGATAGAATTTAGTTGGCCAACCATTTGGTTGTGTTTTCTTTAGTACTTGTATTAACAAAATGGGTTGTTCTAGTTGCATCAAGAAATTAATTTCTTGAAGGCCTAAACATTGATTATCTTAAGAAGTACATGGTCCAAATTTTTGACTTCATTTCATGGAGACCTTTCTTGCATTAACAAGAACAACAGGAATTCCAAATAAGTAAACTCATGTCGTTGTTTTGATAGAAACTACCCAACAATCATATCACAAAATTCATTTTTTGGCTTGTAACTTGACTCCTTCGAGTGTGTGGTTGGTACCACTCGCAAATCCAAGATACCTTCTCATTTATATTTTTAATGCTACAATTTTGGTATTTCCACTCTTCAACCTCTAAGCATGATAAGATTCCATGTCACATATGTTTGTGACATCATTCTTATGAGTTTAATTATGAAGTAGATATTTTCATGCACAAACTTAATCGATAATGACATGCAATATATCTAGTTGACTTAAATATAACAAAACTCATCAATTAAGCACATATTCTCAATTTAATTAAGGGACGCAACTGTTTTTCATTATCGATTATAATTGTTTTAATTATTGATAACATATTCTTTTATTATTATATACACAATTTATGTTTTCGTATGTGCAATATTTATTACGGACAATGGACAACCAGTACTGGTGGATGCGTGGTGTCGTTGATGCACTACATTCAAATTCAACACAACATAAAACATATTAATTTGGAATAACACGTTGAGAATATTAGAATCAAATTCCACACTCATAATCAACAGATTCGATATAACGTGAGTTGTAAAGATAAGGATCCTCTCATGACAGGGATTATATCTGAGTTTTGAAGGATTTTTTGATACATATGCACTATTATTTTTGCATGTTCATGGTTTTGATGTAAGATAATTGTGTAGGATGAGCAGAATATATTTCAAAGGTCATAATTTAAGTTATAAGTATTTGATTTAGATGTACAATATACTATTTCGAATCTTGCAACAAGACAAATTAAACCTAGAAAATTAACTTCATTTTATTTCTTGGCTGAGCAAATCGTTCCATTTCTTTCTTGATCATTTTATATTCTTAAGTTTTTTTTTTTTAATTTTTCCTATTGCTTTTAGCATTTTTATGGATGCCATTTGTTTTGTTTTCTTATATAGATTAGGAGAATATTATTATGAAATAATATTTCAAATTTGTCTATTTTAGCAAATTCACAAAATTTAGGATTAGTATAAAAGGGCTCCAAAACCCTAATTTTGATCATTATAGTTCTCAATAATAATTACATTATCCAAAAATTTTGTTTCCCTTAGTTATCAATAATTTTATATTTCCATATCGACAGATTTACTTATTTATTAACTACCAATCATGTGATTTTATTTGCTCAGATAAATTATCATATATGGGAGAATTTCGATCTGAATTAATCATCTAAAATAAACGGCTTAAAATCAATTATAATAAAATATGACCCATCTCATTAATTATTAACACCTATAAAATTGCTGTGCGACATGATATATTCATTATTAAGAAAATTACAGAAGAAGGTGCAGAGAAAACAACATGCAACATTTCTGAAACAATCTTTTTCCAATAAAGTGATTTATAAATATTCAAATGTTGCTGTAGTTTTCCCTTTTATTTTTTTTTCAAAATACATTCTTAGTCAACTGTTATTGATGAATTAAGGCATTATATATATCATCATCATTGTTGAGGGCAACCAAAGAAACAATTGTAGGGCCAAGCAACTTTGACTTGTAACCAAAGAAGTTGTAAACAAACAACTCTCTTTTTTCTCTACCAATTTTTTTTTTTTTTTTCATTTACAACCTACAGACAAGTTTTTTCCCCCTTCTTGATATAATCATGAAGGAATAAAAGTCAAGTTCCTCTTCCCATTCTCATTTCTCAATCAAAATGTTAATCTCCAACCAAAACACTCAACCCCAAGGAACTTCCCTCTTTATTCTCTTTCTACCCAATTTTTTTTTTTTTTTTTTGGCTCTTCCTAGTGAAAACTTTCTTGCCATCCATATTAACTTCAAGATTAATAATTCAGTACTTATAAAATTGAGAGAAAAGTTATATCTCAATTAACATGATAAATAGTTTAGCACTTATGAACTATTTATTTTGTCAGTTCACTTTCATGTAAAGATTCTGGCTGACAAACAAAATTTTCTTCCACTAATTTTAGAAATATACTTTTTGATTGAGTCATGTTATTGTCATCTTGCGTCAATGAAATTTGGAATGCAAATGAAAAAAGAATGAATTAGATCTACAATTTCTTCAACGAAATTTGCTTTAAGCTTCATATTCAATCGAATATCAATTTAAAGATTAATAATACTGTATACATATAAAATTGAGATACAATATTTTTATATTTTATCTAATATGACAAATGGCATGATACTATCATGTACATAATGCCATATATTATATAGTTGATTTAACTCATTTTTCCACATTCACGTGATAATTTTGTTCGAGCTTTACATTATTTACCACATTGTTCATGATATAAATTTTATACAAATGATTTGAAATAGAATCAAAAGAAATGCCAACAAAAATTATTACAAAAGTTGTGAATGCAAATAAAAAATATTTGCAGGATAAGTCTCATCTCAATTTTGTTTGTCTACGGTGTAAATTCTAGATTTGTTAAAGTCTAAAAAAGTTATTAAATTTCACAGCACTTTAATAGAATTCAGGATTTTGAACTAGATCAACACTACACAAATGCACACACACATAATCATTTTTAAATGCGGGTGTTCTCATTATTTTTAAATTATGAACATGTTGTTAAACTGTGTAATTTGATAAAATTATTTTTTAATGTACTATAAAGTCGAATAATTTAATAATTAAAATTTAATTTTCAACTTTATTAAATCGCGCGACTTAAAAATATGTTAACGCAAAAAACAATAATTATAATAAGGGCACTTTTGTTAGAGAAAAACTATGTGTATGTGTCAGTGTGACTTTGTAAATGTATATTTTTGTTCGAGGTGTTCATTACATTCCTGAATAAATAAAAATTTTAAAAAATAAAAACATCATAATTTTAATTTATGAAAATTATTTCCTAATTTCATTTTCATGTAGATTTAAATTTTAAAATAAATAATACAATGCACTAAATTTGAGTGATGAGATTTTTATTTCTATTTTCATTTTTAAATAGTGTAGTAAATTATGTGACATAATCAAGCATGTAGCACCATGTCTTAGGGAGTGATTTACTCATATTTATACAGTCACATGATTTTGTCTAAATGTCACATCATTTACCACATCATTTATGAAATGAATTTTCTATTTCATCTCAGTTTCGTAACTGTAAATATAAATTTTTTCTTTTTCTTTGGTAAGTATTTTTTTTTACATAAATTTATAAATATATTTTTTGGCAGAGTCAATTGATATGTCGTGATATTCGACTGTCGCTCTTATTTAAAAGAAAATATAAAATAGATAAAAAAAAATGTGAAATTCGATCTAAACCACACCCGTGACTAGGTAAAGTCGATTGTTGAGTTTCATTTTCTATCACTCTCTCGGAAAATTATTTAGAAATGGAATAAAACAGCCGGTTTCTTAGACTAATGTTGCGCACAACACAAGCAGCTACATAGCTGTAGCCAGAACCTGTGACTTTGAGCAGCTGGAAAAAGTAAGACCCCGTTTGGCGGACCCTACTGTAAGAAAAAGTCAGCAAAATCCAATTAAACAAAATAATTAAAAAGATTATTAGCAAAATGACACCTAATACTCCCATTTTTTTTAGGCTTTAGTCAAGCCGGCCAATTAATCTTTTACTTAAGAATTACTACAATTCTTTATAAAACATGCAAAAATTTTCACTGAATGTAATTCCTAAGAATTCAAACACATGTATGCATGATGGTTTTTTTTTTTTAGTTTTTTTTATTCCCTTTTTTTTCTCCTGTTCTAGTGGTCGTATTTTGACGATAAATCGGAGAGTTTCTTAGAAAGTGTTTTGAGGAGGAAAAAAGCACCTATCTGGGGAAAAAAAAAAAATCTGAAGGAAAAATCATTGGAACTATTAAGCATGTCATATAAGTGGATCAAATCAATAGTAACTCATAGGAAACAATGGAAAAGTTAGAAATTTTTGTAAGTATTAAAGACCAAGTTATTATTAAGTGCATATGGAAACACTCGAAGATATAATTTTGTTTTCAGCTAAATAGGTTAAATCATGAAGTGGCCCATATAGGTTGGTATCCTACAATAATTAAGAAAATATGAATTAATATTGTGCGCTAGTTTTGACTTTTTTTAAAACTAAATTCATTAATTAATTTGTTTTATTTTAAAAAATTATAGTATGACCAAACAATAAAACAAACAAATACTTTATCATAGTTGATTAAGAGAGTAATGTAATAATCCATGCTTACATATTTTGTTTTTATGTAACATACTTGAAGTAAAATATTATAAATATTTGGAATATCTAATCAATTAATTTTTTGGACTCGTGGGCATAATTGAAGATCTCTAAGGCTATTATACGATGGATCACTCACCAATTGTAGCTCCCCCCCCCCCCCCCCCAAAAAAAATACCCCCTCCAAAAAAAAAAAAAATTGCTTGTGCTTTAATCAAATGTTTGTACGACTTAAGCTTAGTTAATTAATCATTTTGCTTTATGGTGAATATAACATTAGTAGTTAGACTTTTTTCAAGCACTCCACAATCTAGACAATAATGATTTTGGTTTATGAAAGCATATGATCCCTTTAGCAGCAACAAGCCAACAATGCCCTCTGTTAATGGACAATTGGTCCCCCCATAACCTTTTCTCGAAATTTTTTTTATTATCTTTCTAAAAATTAAATGAGAATTTGATTCTTTTTCTTCTTTCCTTTTCTATCGTATTTTCTTACGACTAAGAACTCTTTTTTGTTAATGCGGTATAAAACAACATTTTAAAAATTAGATTCGTTACATATATACGTATAGAGAGAGAGAGAGAGAGAGAGCCCAATTACCTGTTGCTTTTGTTGGTTCCATTGACATTAATATAGGAAGGGAACAAGTTCACATAAAAAATGTTTGGTAAAAAAAAAATGTTTGATCTTTCGGGTAATGCTAAAGAAATCATTTCTAGTATAATTTTTGTATTAATTTACTATGGATATTTTAATGGTTTTTGATATGTCTTTGAATGTAATATCACCATCAAAATGATGTCGGAATGGCATCTGCTTGATAGTCTTACAGTTCTTGGGAGAGTTATGAGAAATTTGAGTGATGTGGAGCATAAAAGGTATAATAGCGGATTGATGACTTCTTTTATTCTACCAAACTCTTTTTCAATCCTTATAGTAAGTGAAATTTTGATTTTCAGTCTTCTGAATATTTCAAGTGATGTTAAGGGCTGCATTTAATAACACTTTTTGAGTTTGTATTTCTTAATTTTTATTCTATTAGTGAAATCCATAAAGTGATCATCAACATAGTTTTGCATGTGTACAAAAATATAAAACTATGAAAATTCTAATTTAAAAGGAAGAGTGAAAATATATTTAAAAATATCAAATATCTTCGAATTCATTTGTTACGATATTAGTTTAGTATTAAATTTAAATCTAATGTTTTTAATTTAAAAATATTAATTTAAAACTATCAAAAGCATTCTAATTTAAAAAGAAGAGTGAAAATATATTTAAAAATATCAAATATCTTCAAATTCATTTGTTACGATATCAGTTTAGTATTAAATTTAAATTTAATGTTTTTAATGATATATTTAATTTTAAAAAATATAAAATTAGTATATTTCCTAAAAAGAAAAAGGCATTTCATAAGAGTAAAGAGTAGGCGATTAGAACCCTTTTACTTACTTATTAAGTGTTTAGAAGAAAGACACTTGATAATGCTTTTATAGAAAAATGCTTTTGATACAAATCACCTTTTCTCGTAGAAGTGCTTTTAGTTGTTCACAAAAATAATCTCTTGCATTTGCAGTACACGCGCCACAAAAAGATACTTAATTAAGAGTGGCATAAGTTGTGACATAGTACAATTTGTTGCCACCACCATCATCAATATAATCTCCAATGAAATCAAACAAAGTGTCTTCAATCAGGGCTCTGAAGTTCATGCCATAAAATCTATAAATTGATATTCTTTTGTCCAAATACTTGACAAATGACAATGGTGGTGGCAGCAGCACATATGCTGAATGGCCAAACAAATTCCATTTACAACCAATACCCTCTTGTTCTTTAATCTTTATAATCCCAATGCCGTATAACCTAAACCTATTTTTAAGCTTTTAAGTCTCAAGCTGAAACGCCCTCAAATTTTCTCGCTGAACACATCAAAGAGAGAGAAAAAATGAATTAAGAGTCAACAATAAAATTGCTTAGTGGCACAACAAAACAAAACTAAAGCAATAGCAAAGCCAAAGCTTCTCTCTCATCAAACCTTGTTTTTCACTCTTTGTTTCTTCTTCTCCTTCTTCTCCTTTCCTCAGGTTTTCACAACCCCAAAAGCACCTTTTTCAGAAGGGCTTCTTGTTTTGCTTCAATGGAGAAGACTAATACATCAACAAAGAACCATCCATCTCCCACAAATTCACCAAGAAGTGCTTCCAGCAACAACAACAACAGCAGCAATGGGGTGGTCCAAGTCCAACTCCAAATCCATCACAATAGCAACAATCACACCCCACCACTCACACCAATTCCAATCTCCAGATCTACTGATCCCAATCCTTACCCAACAACTTTTGTACAAGCTGACACTAACAGCTTCAAACAAGTTGTTCAACTGCTCACTGGCTCCTCTGAAACGGCTGCTAAACAAGCCTCTACATCAACAACAACAGATCCATCCAATACCACCGCCAACACCAACCCAAACACCTCCACCAACAACAAATCTTTTGTTATCCCACCAATCAAAACCACCGCTCCAAAGAAGCAAAACTTCAAGCTCTACGAAAGAAGGGCCAACAATTTCAAGAACAGTCTCATGATCAACACTTTGGCTAATAATTGTGCCTTCTCTCCGAGGAATAGCAATAATAAGCCAGAGATTTTGTCACCAAGCTTGCTTGAATTTCCAAAACTTGCACTCAGTAGTCCTGTTACACCATTAAACGAAGACCCTTTTAACAAATCATCTCCTTATTCTTTAGGAGGAAACTCATCATCATCATCATCATCAGAGGAAGAGAGAGCAATTGCTGAGAAGGGTTTTTATTTGCATCCATCTCCAATGTCAACCCCTAGAGACCATGAGCCACAGCTTTTGCCTCTCTTTCCTTTGACTTCACCTAGAGTCTCTGGCTCATCTTCTTGAAAAACCATATATGAAGATTGCAGTACTACTGGTACTGTATTATGTGTATTGTATGAGCAAGGCTGCTACTGAGTACTGATCACCGGTAGAAGAAGAATCTTGTTTCAATTGTACAATTTGATCTCTTTTTCATATTATGGTAATAGCTTCTTATTTTTCTTTACTTTTCTTTTCTTTTACTTTTTTCTTTTTTAAATTTGGGTATTAGTCTGACATTTAAAATTATAAATTAAAAAAAAATGAATTTCTTGATATTAAGGTACTGATCTTTCTTTATATATGTGTCATTCATATACATGGTTTAATTTGCATGGTCTCAAAAGAAATGATCAACTATATATCTTTCTATGTCTCTCTTTTTTTTTTTCTGTCTCTCTTTTGTTCGTCTATGTAAATTTGAACTTAAAAATTGAATGTAAAATTCATTACCATTTAGTGTTTAGTATAACTTTATTTTGTTATAATCAATTATTTCAAGGATATGTTTCGATGATCTTGGGTGTGTGTGTTACTGCTGGGCCTTGAAAAGAAAGTTTCTGCTACATTTATGGCTCTATTAAATGTGACCAAGCTCATAAGTTGTGTATGGAGCACGAATACTCTTTGAATGTTCCCCAATGGATTTTACACAACCTGTTTGCACTAGCATTAAGGTTATTGTTGTACTAGAATGGGTGTTAACTTTGTTCTCCTATGAAATTCTGATCCTCTCTTAATGAGAAGATTTTTAATGGGTGTTAACTTTGTTCTCCTATGAGAAGATTTTTAATTTCTTCATTGTAATTACAAGTCACCATATTAAATCATCACAGATTTGGATCTATATATTAAGTGAAAAATTTCAGCATAGAAGTATCATTGAATTTTCTAGGAAAACATTATTTTCCAAATTTTCCATATGAAAATGACGTAGCTGAAAAGACTATACGGACCAAAACTTGACAAAGAGACAAGAAAATGTTATCTATTATGTTGACTTAGCTACAGCAATTTATGCCAACCCACCCTATGCCCTCAAACATTGAAAACTAATAACCATTTTTTTCAATTAAAGCACTTTCCCAATCCTAATCTTCAGGTTCAACAATTTGGGCTATCTTCGTCAGAACATTTTAGATGTCTAACGACAATTGGTAGAGTTGGTAAGAAAGTTAAGAGCCATGAAGAATTAAACTTAAAAAAAAAAAAAATGAAGATTGCTTCATCTCAATAATTTTTTTTTTTCCTCTTTGAAAGAGAAGCTACTGTCCAATCTTAATGTAATATTGTTTTTGCTCAGCTACGCGATGCAATTTTTTGTTTATCTTTTTGTTTTCCTTTGACTTGAAAGAGATGATCATCACAGTCTGTAAAAAGTTGAAACAAAAGTGGGAAAATTGTTATGATGATGATTGAAAAAGAAAGAAAAAAGAGGGAGAGTATGGTCTAAGTAATTAATTAGAAAAGCAAAGAAAATGTGAGAGGCCTTTTCAATTCTTCCTCTGCTCTGCTTTGGGGTTCTACTTTTGTGTCAGTGTGATTGATGAGTGCCTGTGAGAGTATCTTTGGACTGGACCCAAACATCGGACAAAAACTGCCAAAGTCTCTTTATATCACTTTAGATGCAATTGGATACCTTTTGCAACTCATTTTGTCACTTGCCTGCTCACTGTCCACGCTGGTTTCTATCTACAATTAGTATCTTACGTAGATTCTCTAATTAATTTTCCTGGAAAATGTGAACCCTAAGAAAGTTTAGGATACTAATTTTGAGCTCAACCGTAACACTCAAAGTGAATTCTATATTAACAAAATGTGAAAGAGATGCTAAATTTATAAAAGATAATTCACCTCTTAATTGAGAAAACATGATTTGGGGTGCATGGATATTTTAAAAATAAAATCATATTGGCTTTGTTAAAGTCTAAAGTAGATAATATCTTATCAAATCTGGATTGAGTTATAACAGATGATATTAGAGCGACTCTATATGTTCGCTTGAGTGATGGTGGGGCAAACTTCAGCGAAGGCCCTGAGTCTATAAAAAGAGTGTATGTAACACTTTAGATAAATTATATATCGATAAAATATTTTAATTAATAAAATTAAATAAAATCATATAAATTTTGTTAAGATCCAAAATAAATAATATCTTATCGGTATGAGTTAGAATCAATTAGTGTTAGATAAAGAAAAAATTATTATTAATAAAAAAATTAAAAATTTTAGATCAATTGTTAAGTACTTGGTCAATTCTTGTATTTCTCACCAGTCAGCCATGACTGTTCTTCTTACTTTGAACTATCATGTATCATTTAAAATTAAGATATAATGAAAAGTAAAAACCTTTTGAAGTTTGATTGGCGCAAGTTTTGAAGACTAGTCCACTGAGAGAAGATATATTTTTCAATGTTGTCATAGAGCATGTTCAATATGGAGATGGCGGCATCAAATACCAATCTTCTGCTTTGAATTCAACAACAACAATCACATAAAAAAAAAAAAAAACATTTGAAACATTAAATTCATCTACCGGACTATGAGATAAATATTAAAAGGGTAGCACCATGACCATGTCCTAGCTTCTAAATTTAAATTTTAGCCAAAATTGAAATTTTGGCTATCCCAAAAAATTTCATGATGAGATTTTTATTTGACTCTCTGCTTTTTTTTTTTTTAATTTTTAGTGGAAAATAATATTTATTCTATAATATATCCGAGATTAAAGTTCTGTGCTTGAAAGTTACCCAAACCTAACATATCGACTTTCCCCATTCCACGCGGTACATTTAAGGATTCAGATTCTTTACTCATCTTGCCTTCGGCTTTCCTTTTCAAATCTACCTATTGGTGGTTGATAACAACAAAACTCATCTTGTTCATAAAATAGGAATCGATTTCCTCGTAGCCCCAGATGTAAATTGAGTATGAAAATGAAGCATACTTTTTAGAACAAGCAACCACTGGCTTCAAATCCAAAAACACAAGCATTAACTGCATGCATCACATTAATAGAGATGGCTCGTTACAGAATAGTGATCACATTATTTCTATTTATGGTTCAACTATAACTGTCACATTCTATATGCTCATAGGATTACATTTGCTTTCAGTTCCTGCAAAAGAATTGATCGTCTTGAAGCCATGATTCTCCAGAAGAGGTCCATTTCCTGTCTGGACATAAATGATCGAATCCAAACCAAAACAATAAATCAAAACGAAATAAACATCAACCTTGACATACAATATGAGAACCAAAATTCAGGAATAACAGTAAAAGTTCAAAGGGATTGTGCAAGGGCACAACAGTACAGATTTGAAATTGGGTTGTTGCTCAAAATTCACAAAGTTAATAAATTAAAAGAGTGAAGCTGGACATCTTAATCTCCTTAACTTACTTATCGACAGGTGAGTTGCAAATGAACCATTTGAATAACAGTCAAGCTTCCAAACCATTTAAAAATAAAAGATAACAAATAGCTCGTTAGCTGCAGATTTTACCGCTGACTTCTTGGCAGACATATGTAATGAGTTAAATTTCAGATGGCTTATTAACTACCACTGATGCTGTGATTTCAACATAACTGTGTGATTCTCTCTTTTTCCTACAAGCAAGAAAAGAAACAAGGATTTACCTCTTTGCTTAAGATGTAGGAGGCAGCAAGAGAGATGAAGATGGAAGTTAAAGAACTTGCACCATTGCACTAATTTAAAAAAAAAAAAAATCCAGGTACATATTTTCTTAAATCCCCATGGTTTGAATTTCCAAAGATAAGCCTTTGTGCCAACCCGCTGCCAGTAGATTATATGTAAACCTTCACTGGATGCAGAATTAGTAATTAACATTGCTGACGAACCTCCTAGCATACTCAAAACTGAGCAAAAAACCACCAAGAGAATGGAACTTCAAATAAATTCAGGAAGCCAGATAGTTGCATTGCAAGAGGAATGAAAATATCTGTTTCACCACCAAAGAGCTTTAGCTTGACTGTATCAAGAACAATTCTAATGATTGTGCATTGTCTAGATAGAAATTCAATTGCAGTAGTTTTATTATTGATATTGGTATATCAATTATTTGTGTTACACATATTGATGAGGAAATGCAACAGCATGGTAGCACCCACAAAGTTATAGGTGGAAAAACACAGAAGTTAGAATCGTATTGACAAGAAAATTCCAAAGAGAATGGGGAAAAAAAAATGAAAACCTTTGTTCCTAAATAATGCAGCTTTTCAAGCACTTCTGGTACATCATTAAAAACTTCCTTCCAATTCATTACTCTCAATCCAGTTCTCCATTTCTCACCCAGCATAAATAAGTATCAGTTATAAAAACTAAGCTCCATAGCAAAAATAATTTTCTCTTGAATCATATTTTGCTTACTTGCAATTGTCTTAAGAGTGGTGATTTTTCAATCAGCCTTTACCCCACATTAGCAACTAAAGCTGCTATTACCTCCTCTTTCCCTGCATCACTGGGAGGGATAGATACAGCACGAACAATTCCTTGCTGCAGGTCATCGTCAACCTGCAACAAGCATTTTGAAATGTTGAAGTAGGAAAGGTGTGGATATTCCACAAATACCATTATCTACCGAAAATGTATAAAAAACTTGAGAGTGCATAATTTTGATATCATATTTAGTTCCCGCACTTTCATTTTTCGCATGTAAATGCTTCTCAACTTTATTCAAATCCCTTCATAAATAGAAGAAATCCAAGTTTTAGCACTAATCCCTGAATCTGCCAGAACATATATGCCATGAAGAATCTCACAGAATGTGCAGAGATCTTGCTAGAGCCTCGCCGCAGAAGCAGATGTGAAGGCCATTAAGCCGCCTGCTGATCACCTCCCCAGCTCTCCAATCATGATTACAAACCAAAACAGCTGTTGTTTTTGGATAGGCCTTGATCTGAATAACCAAAAAGAAAATCCAATCAGCCTATGCAAATTCTCTATACATGGAAATGAAGAAATCTTGGGAAAAGAATTAACTACGAATGAATTTATAGGCAAGGCAAGAATCTCTGAGATCAACCAAAGATACAGCAGAAAATGTTTCATTGACCAGAACAGGACATGCTGATGATGAACACTGATACTGTCCATCTATTAAGTAAGTCCAGTGAGAAAGGAAACTTCAAAAGTTTTACTTGGGGTAACCATCTATTGGGAATCTACTCATCTAAGAAGCCAGCATATTAGTGCCATTGTTAGGTTCCAATCAATCGGGAAACTTATCATATCCTCCTTTGCAGTATCAAATAAGTGCAATATGTAATGCAAAAAGTTAGCATCATAATCACCATACAGAACTAAACGTAGGAAGACTAACCATACGCTTTAGCAAGAGAATCAATGAGCTCATATTGTAGGTATTTCTATTTCTCTTATCATTTGCATATGAGTTATCTATATGTGTGCAAGAATCAGAAGAAAATCAAAACCTAAAACAGGCAACAACCAGGAATTGACGAAATAATTTATACATGATAAAAAGTATAATTAACCAGGAACTTATAATCTGTTACCTTCCAGCACATGAAAAGCTTTTTAAAGAAACTTTAGGAATCCCCACCATTCATAGAATTTAATTGAGTAATTAATTGATCCTCTATTAGTCAGAAATAGGGTGAAGGCATCAACCTGAATTCATTGGTTGTTAACAGTACCATCGCACAAACTTTGTCCTCCCATATGTAATAAGTCATGCTTAGCTCATTCCCAAAGGATCCCACATTTATCAACGAGATAGTTCACCATTATAAAGCCTCACCAAACCACTTTAGAGGGAAAAAGGGGAGGGGGGTTAGAACAAGAGAACACAAAGAAGCTTTAGTGAAGAAAGGGACACAAAGAAAAATAGCAGAAAAGAACAACTTGGAAACTTTTTCGGTTTGTCAATAGTTAAAAACCTAAGTGAAATTCTTTTGACATTGGGTTGATCGTTGTCATAAGGAAAGATTCTGTTCCATGGCTGCAGATAGCAGCTCAAGCATTGCTCATCTCATATGTCTGGATCACGAAACAAGGAAAATAACTGTAAATGCAACTTTATGAATAAGTTAGAAAAGAAAAAAATTAACACAGAAAATAGAAAAAAAAATTAAACTGATAAAATTAAAACCAATCATGATAAACAAAATAATAATTGATGATCATAAGTCTTTTTATGAGTCATTCTGTTGTTAATACAAGACGGTGCAAAATATTGCCGCAAACAAGATAAATAGTTAGTAAGCTTCTAAATTACTTGAATAATGATCAATTGAGGAGCACACAGAAACTACGAATCACAGGATTACCACGAACCTGTTCGTTCAAAAATCTGATAACATCTCTTGAATTCCACAGTGAATTCTAGGTATCATGCGCATTTACAATTAAATGCTGAAACAAAAAATAACAACATAAGCTCTTATTACTGTCATAATATTCGAACAGCAATAAAACAGATCAATGTGCAAGTATTCATTGGCAACAATAGACAACCTGATTCAAATTCAAATGTCCTATACAGTCACTTCTACTTGATATTCATACTGACTTATTTATATCGAAATGATGATAAAGAGTAATTGATACCTTCAAGAAAAGAGGCGGACAGGCTTATGAGGGTATGGCTTCCCGGATGGCAAAGACAATACAGTCCCATCTCCAGATAACACACACATATTCCCTGGTTCCATTCTCTCCTTCTGCAAAACTACACCCGCACCAACACGAACACACATAATGAAGCCAGTAAATTTAACCTACCCAGAAATCAAACAATGCATCCAGCTAATAAACTTGACATAAAGAGATTATCCAGATGCTGAATCGAATCATACTACTTATATGAACAAGACGTGGCATACAGTTAAGTGGATGGACTATGGACTGTGTCCGTGAATCATAGATTTTGTAAGCCAAATTTTATGGTTTGATTGAATTGTACCAGACATTTTACTTATTGAATATATATTTTTATTTTAAACTTTTTTTTAATGTTAAAATTGACAGCTTACTAAGAAGTAAATAAAATAGATAATAAAATAAAAAAATAAAATCACAAAATTATGAAAGTCAATTCACGTTCTCCTCCCGAGCTTTTAAAGATCTTATAATATAAGTGTTTGAGTGATAATGTTTACATAGGATTTAATTTTTTTATTTTTTTATTTATTAACTATTTATGTATTTTTATTTAATAAGAGAACATATTATGAGAAAAACTTAAATTTTATTTCTTTTGACTAATCTTTATGAAAATATAATTATTTTGAAGAAGGGCTTTTAATAACACTTTATTACATAAATTAAGTTTTAATAAAGAGTAACGATGCATTTACAAAATTTATTTTTAAATGGGGTGTGGCAAATCATGATATCATAGGATACAATTTTTTTTCACAGGATAGTTTACAAGGAGAAAAATTAATTCAGGCTGAAGTAACAGAATTAAAATTCTCTCCTCGTGCATTCTAAGATCTCTTGAGCTCTTCAAAAAATCTTGTGCCATGGTAACTTAAAAAACAAAACGATTGAAGTTCGGGACATAACTAATAAAGGGTATAAAGCTCCAATGTGTTTCAGTTAACATATTATATCTTTGTTTTATGTAATTTAATTCCAAAGAGAGAATATAATAGTGAAGAGCTCAGTTGGACAATTTCTTGATAAAGTAGAATGTATGGTCCTATTAATGACTAGCTTGAAACTAGCAACTGCCATATTAAAAAACGAACAGTAACAAGGGTGTAAACGTGCAATTTCGCCCGCGGGGAAAGAGAGAGATGGAAAAAAAGAGGGGGGCGGTTGTTGGATCTGCATTAGTGGGCTTCTTGCCTCAGAAGCACTGCTTATCAAAGGGTTTCAATCCTATATAGAGTTCATGATGCTCGATGTAGCGTTGGAGTATGGATGAAAGTTACAAAGAGTACATAGCGTTGGATAGTATTCATCAATCTTTTCTATGCAAGTCATTTTGAACTGATTAAGTACATTAAATTCAATACAAATTAGGTTGTTGGTATTGAATTCGATGGATTAATTTCTGAAATGGATATATTTATATATTTCTCTGACTTATGCAATGATTTAGCATGGTAAAATAAGTAATAATTAAATGTGGTAAAAAATCCACTAAGAAGTGGTTCATGTAGGCCGGGACGAATTGATGCACATAAAAAATGGATGTCGAATATCAAGAGGCATTATTCATGTTCAAGCAAGTTTCGACACCACCATTGAGACTGCTAGAAATGTCTAGAGTAGGGTACTTTCTTGGTTCCTCGGCCAGTACTTGTATCCAGGGGTTATGCCTTTTGCTTTTAGGGTAAATGAAAGGTTAGAGTAGAGGATGCACACAAACAAAACTACCATTCAACTCACGAGGTTTACCAAGTGGACTTTGTAATTTTCTGTGTGGGGGAGATTCAGTGATGTTCCAAACACTAGCATTAGCATCTTTTATATTCTGACATTAAGCTCCCAAAGTTAAAATTAAAAGAGATGCGCAATGTTTAAAATTTGTAGGAAGTGGTATTCAGCAGAAGCTTGCTTTTGCAAACTAAGGAATGGTACCAAAACATTGTTTCCTCCAGCAATTGAATTCAGGTTTAGTCTCAACATTGCCGGGGAATTTCTACGACAAATTTGACGAGGTCATTATTGTTACGAAGAAAACTGAAAGCTTCTGCTTTTGTGATCAAGGAATTTTGGTTACACTTAATAGTGAGACTGCTCAATGCTATAGTTTTTGTTTCCCTGGCTTTTCAAGATCACACAGCAGGCTTCAAGCTCGCCAAATGAAACATTGACTACCAGCAGGTAATTGGTAAATTATAATATTATCATAGCCTATAAAAAATTATTGAAAAAGTTGAGTTTGCATTTTTTATTTGAAATTTGCAGCCAAAGTCTTAAATACAGAAGCAAAGACGTGGGTTTTTCTAGTCACAATTGGTTTGCTGTGAAGTATCTATCTAATACCCACTACTTTTAAATCTCAAATTAGTTTTTCTGAGAAATGTTAAACCCTAGAAAAGTAATTAATAGGATTCATATGAAATATTTCATGGGAGTAAAACACTTGCTAAAGTTTAAGAGTAATTCATACACTGGAGATATCAGCAAAAGATACTTCCACCCAATATGCACAAAACATATTCGAGGAGCCCTTGACTCTTTTAAAATATCTTGGGAGTCTAGAAGAGAGAGTCCACGACAAAAGTAATCACATTATTTCTTTCAGATTTCCGCGAAAGAGCCAATTGTCTTGAAGCCATGATTCTCCGGAAGAGGTCCATTTCCTGGCCGGATAGAAATTACCACCTCCAAACCTAAATTATCAAAGAAAATCAAAATAAACTTCAACATCAAGTGATAAATTGAACATGAAACTACCTTCCCTCTAATGACCAAAGCTAGAAATTCATAGGAATTGCACAAGTACCCTGAAGTGGAAAAGAAAGGCTGCTTTGACCAACAATGTTTGTAGGACTGTTTTCAAAATAGTTTCTTATATGATAAGAGTGATGTTTGATAAAGATGAATTAACATTGTGACTCAAAATTCATAAGGATGATATATTAAAATGGTGCCTCTTGACTTCTTAATTATTTAAGTTGCTTATGTATGTGTACATTGCGAATGAACCCTTTCAATGACAGAGCACCAGCATCCAACCATCTAAAAGAAAAAATAACTCCTTACCTGCAGCTTTTGCAGCTGTAGCTTCTTGATATACATCTGTTACAAATAAAATCTCAGATGGCTTATCAACCCCCAACGAATTTGCGATTTCAACATAACTGTGCGTTTCTCTTTTGTTCCTGCAACCAAGATAAGGAGGATTAGTTTTGCTCAAAACTTTGGAGACACAGTAAGAAAGTTAAGAGAAAAAAGTGCCAACCCGACTGCAGTGTCGAAAAAGCCAGATAAATATTTTCTTAAATCCCCATAATTTGAATTTCCAAAAATAAGCCTTTGTGCCAGCCTGCTGCCACTAGAATATATGTATACCTGTCACCAAATAAAGAATAACATTGCTGGTGAAGCTTCCAAGCATGCTCAATAACTAAGCACTATCCTGCCAATAGAACCTAAAATGTAATCATGGAATCGTACAATTTATGGCAAGAAGAATGATGACTGCTTCATGCCTAAAAGCTTTAGCTTTTAGCTTGACCATATCAAGAAAAATCTTATGGAAAGTGGTCTAAATAGTCTAGAACTGATAGTTAGTTGTTTTATGATATTGGTATATCGTGCTTGTAAGACAAACATTGACATAATTATGTTAGTAGAAAACTACCAGAAGCCTTCCGGTAGTATATATCACACAACATTAAACAGAAATAACATGATAGCACACGCAAAGAGACTGGAAACACAAAATGTAGAGCCCTATACTGCAAGAAAATGAGAAAGAAAAACTAAAGACCTTTGTTCCTAAGGAATGCCATTTTTCAAGGGCTTCTGGTACATCATCAAAAACTTCTCCTTCCAATTCATTACTCTCAAAGCCGGTTCTCCATATATGACCCTGCATAAACAATTATCATGTATGAAAGCCAGGCTCCATAGCAAAAATATTTTTTTCTGAATCATATTTTGCTTACTTGCAATTGTTTTAGAGCAGTGATTTTTCGATCTGCCTTTATCATTGCATCCACATTGGCAACTAAAGCTGCTATTATCTCCTCTTTCCCAGCATCATTGGAAGGGATAGGTACAGCACCAGCAACTCCTTGTTTCAGGTCATCTTCAACCTGCAACAAGCATTTTCAAAAGTTGAGGCAGAAAACATATTGATATTCCAAAAGAGAATCCAGACATGGATGTTTCACAAGTACAATAATCTACTGAAAAGGTTTTGCTGTTTTTCTTTTGGTAGGGGCCGGGGGGGGGGGGGGGGGGGATTGTAGTGGTTAAGAAGCTTACTTGAGAGCGCAACAACTTGATATCATCCTGAGTTTCTGCAGTGTCATATGTTGCAGACAAATGCTTCCCAACATTGTCATGAGCATATGGAAAGAGAATCTCAGAAACAAAAGATATGGGAGTAGTAGTCCCTTCAATGTCAAGTACAATGCAACGCTGCAAACATATAAAAAATTAAAAAGTATTTCTGGCAATTTAAAGTATAATTCCAAATTTCTTGAATTGCCTAACCCCAAAGACACAGATGGTCTTCAAAGCCGGTCTGATTTTTACTTCTAGAAGAGAATAAGAGTTATTGATGAGTCCAAAATGTTGAGAGGCCTCTTAAAAGTTAGAAAAGGTAAAATTCTTACCGGGAATAGACCAGAACCATAATCTGAGCCTTCAGTTACTGCCTTTGCAGACATATTTACATTGCCATTACTTCCTAAACCTAACTTGAAATTACCGATTGGACCATGGTTTGGAGTAGACCAGTCCAGGCCCAGTTGATGAAGTTTGATAGCAGCATCAAAGAGATAATGATAACATTCAGCCTGAAGAATATGCAACCAAGTAAGAGAAAGAAAGAATACACATGTTATATTTCTATAACTTATATACGGACATGGCAAGTCAAGTTACTTTCACCATAAAGAATAAATCAATAAATATGCTCAAGAAGGTAACAGGGATGGACTGCTTATGAGTAGGTCAAGACACCTATCTTTAGCAATAAAGAAAGCCTTGATCATGCTGATCATTCTGACATCAAATTCCTACACTTTCTCACAAAATTGATGTTTCATACATGCAAACAGAGCTGTTAGAGCCAATGCTCCTTCTAGAAGGGAAGCACTAAAGTATAGAGTTCAACAAGTTAGCGATGGGATCTTCTCAGTTTCTGGACACAGACAACGAAAAGTTTAATGTGATTATTAACAGATGGAAAAGGTTGATGGCCTAATTTCATCATCTATAGACAATAGTAAACTTCATATAATAATTGACGGGAGGGAAAGAGAAAGATGAACAAATAAAATCTTAGTAAAATCCATTCATAAATATTGGAAACCTGAGTTTTAGCATTGATCCAGGAGTCTCCCCAAACATATATGCCATGATTACGAACAAGCACAGCTGTTGCTTTTGGATAGGCTTCTATCTGGAAAATCAGGAAGGGAAATCCAATCAGTCTACTGCAAAATTTTCCATAGAAATGAAGAATATTGTTGGAAAAACAATTAAAAGCAAACCAACTCATAGAAAGGGTAGGTTTCTCTACAATGAACTAAAGATATTCTCACAGAAGAAACATATCTTATTGACCACTGAGATATGCAGATTATATATACTGATATGTGTCCGCACATATGAGTACAATGAGGAAGAAATGTGAGAACGTTACTTAGGTAACGGTTTATTGTAAAACCAATCACCTAAGAAGCCATCGTAGGATAGGACCATCGATAGGCTCCAATCCATAGGAAAACTAAACGTCTCTCTTTGCAGTGTCACGTAAACTCAATATATAAGATGAGAAATTACTGTTATAATTACAATGCAGAACTAAATGTAACAAACTAATCATACCGCTTTAGCAAGAGAATCAGTGAGCTCATTTTCATAAGCTGTGTTCTCTATAATTGGAACCACGAGTTCATCATAGTAACCATGCCCCTTGATTCCTTTTATCATCTCCATATGGGTTATCTGGAAGTTGCAAAAAGCACAAGCAAATCAAAACAAAAAAGAGGCAACATTATGACTTGATAAATGCATTTATGCATGCTAAAGAGTGTAATCACATATCAATTTAAGATCGATCTCTCCCAGCACAGGAACAGCTCCTTTATAAGAAGCTTAACATCACCATCTTTTTAATTGGTCAGAGCAATTAGTTGATTCTTTGGAAATACAGTGATGGCATAAACCTGAGTTGATATCATCAAGATTAATCAGAGCACTACCAAGGAAGTAAACTATGTGTGTCAAAAGTACCATATTCTACAAGTTGTCCTTACACATGTGGATACCTCATACTTTCTAACCCTTTTGCAAAGGATACCACAAGTTTCTTGACAAGGCAGTTAACCAGCAAAACGATCTCACCAAAAAGCTTCAGAAGGGAAGAGGTGGGGTGTGAGGCATGGATTGTACGAAAAGAGAACATAAAGATGCTATAATGAAGAAAGGAACACGAGGGGAGAAAAGGCAGAAAAACAAAATAGAAAATTGTAAAGACTTACACGAAATTCTTTTGACATTGGATTGATCATTGTCACAAGGCAAGATTCTATTCCATGGCTGTGGATAACTGCCCCTGCATCACGCTTCTCATATGCCTGGATGACCCAAAAAACAAGTGAAAATTAAAATAACCCAAACAGAAATTTGAAGAAGAGTTATCCTAATGCAAATAAACCAAATATAATTGAAAAAATACATATTCACTAGGCATACGTCCCATAACTAAGGTATTTATAAAGGTTGAGACAAAGTCATGCACAAACCAGGCACTAAATGACTGTTTTAACCAGTTGAAGACCGATGGTTTTAGTGCATTTATTATCTTTGTTAATCACTAATACAAATGTATGAAGGTAAATGAGGATACTTCAAATGCCTAAAACAAGACAACAGTCTAGATTTCTTAGCTAGTCAAGTAAGTCAAGTAATCATTCATTAATTGGGGCACAAGGAAACTGCAGATTAGAGGATTGTCTAAGACCAGTTAGCACAAACCATTTTTTGATCTAGGATCACTATGATAATGAGTT
This sequence comes from Aegle marmelos, assembly GCA_030449875.1. Taxonomy (NCBI): domain Eukaryota; kingdom Viridiplantae; phylum Streptophyta; class Magnoliopsida; order Sapindales; family Rutaceae; genus Aegle; species Aegle marmelos. The sequence continues at coordinate 16,414,375 of JASUUL010000142.1, read as the reverse complement.
CATCAAACATCAGATAACATCAATGCTCATTTGCCATACATTTTCACACTTCAAGCCAAGGCAGAGCAAAAGGCTTAAAACAACAACTTATGCTTCCATTATTCTCACAATATTCAAATACCAATAGAAGAAATTAATGTGCTTGCATCAAATTACACCAATAGAATGGCCCTATTCAAGTTTAAATTGCTTTCACTGCAAATCAAACTTCGTACTTACCTATTAATATTGAAATGAAGATGAAGATTAACTAATACCTTCATGAAAAGAGGAGCACAATCTGAACACTTAGGAGGCTTATGTGGATACGGTTTTGGAGATGGTGAAGACAAGATAGTCCCAGTGCCAGATAGCACATACATGTCCTCTGGTTCCATTCTCTCCTTCTGTACACCTAGGTGTGCCAATCCCAACACACAGTAGGATTAAATTGTGTAACAATTTCTTTTCATAGACCTTAAGAGACCAAATGGCAAAAGTAAGAATTAAGAATTAAGCTGTACGATTTAACACCGCAAATAGCAAAAACACATAAACAGAACGCAGAATGTCAGAATCACACAGCTGAGCTAAAAATAAAGTATACCCAGATATTAAAGACTTACCCAGGTATTAAGTCAAGGAAGGGGGGGGGGGGGGGAAGGGGGACAAATGAGATAACGACAGGTGAAGCATGCACAAGTAAAATGGCTCAAAAGAAAGCCCAAGAAACAAATCAAATAGCTCAAATGAATACAAGAAATACATAGTAACAGAAAATAAGCAAATGAAAATCGTTAAACAATACAAAGTAAATCAAAACTACAAACTTGGCCAACTGAAGTTAATAAAAGGAAAAAAAAAAAAAACAAAACTTCGATTAGCTAAAGTAAATCCAGATACAAACTTTCACCAACTCAACTCTAAAAACACAAAATTGATGCATCAAATACCAACATACCCAAAAAGCAATACAAGTAAAAGGGTATGAAGAGAGTGAATACAAGTAAAAGGGTAGAGAGTAGATACCAGAAGGTGACATGAGGATGAGCTGTTGAGGTTTAGGGATGGAGTCATCGTGGACCTTGATGGTGATGCTGCCACCTGTCCCAGAAACCCATCCAAGGGTGTAGAATTGACGGCAGAGCTCTGATATCAACACCCTCGTCTCCTTCACTGCTTTGCCCTCCAAATAAGCCTGCGTATACGTTGCTGCTGCTGCTGCTCCTCCGTTCAGCGCCAAAGTTGCCATTCGCTTTGCTCTTGATGGGAAGTTTCTTTTTTCGAGCTTTTTAATCGTAACGACTACTAGTGGCAAGTGATTGACGATGAATCTAATTCTGCATCTGTTTTATAAAAGTATCTTTTTTTGAGAAAAGACACTGGCGTCGTGTGCGACTGAGATTGTTTGTTTGATTCTGTTAAGGTTCAAAAAATAAAAAAATAAAAAAATAAAAAAATAAAAAAATAAAAATGCACATTTACTGTGATGGAAGTTATTTTGTGATTGCGGTAATAACGTCCGATCCTTAATCTTTATGATTTATCAAATTATGATAAATTTTGTCCATCTGTATCAAATAGGTCCCTAAACCAACAACCATTAACCAAGTCCCATCCAAAAATTTCAGATGATATATTCCATACCTCGTTGAATTAATTAATATATAAATTCAAGTTCAAAATTAATTTTAAAATCACACACATATTTCATTCATTTCTAATCTACTAGCCCACTTGCTAGGCTCAGATTTAAAATAAAATCAAATATCTAATTTAAAATTTGATCTAGTTTAGTCTAAATGTGTAACATAATATTAAAAATTGATCAAAAATAAATTTTATTATTAAAAAGTAAAATAAAAAAATATAAAATTATGTATTTACTCTTTAATATTTAAAATTTTATTATTTTCTTAAAAATCTAATTTCTCAAGGTGTAATCATAAATTTTATCCTCTACTAATATGAATTTCTAATTATGCCACAATTAATAATGGGCTTAGTCAATATCGATATAACCTCTAAATTTCCTTTGTAATTACTATTTATTTTTTTTAATTAACTATTGATCATCAAAGTCTGTTGGAGTCATTTTTTATACGGCCAAAACTTTCATTTCTAATTTATATATCTATATAAACTCCACCAAATTTTTGATGGATTGACTTTAAAGTCCATCATAATGAAACTTGCCTCTATTTTAAACAGTGATATTAAAAGTGGGCATTTTTTTTTTTTGTGATTTCATAATAATTTTTTTTTTCTTGTGATTTCATAATAAATGAAATGTCAACACTTGCACGGTTGTAGAAATTAGGTGACGAGGATTCCAATACATTTTGACGATTATGGGTCGGATGGCGGCTAACAATGGTCAATTATGGAATTGCGGCCGGTAAAGTTTGACGTACGATGTATGTTTTCAGTAAATTGCCAGTTTAGAGCAAAATTAGAATTGCGAAGGTTTATAAAATAAGTAGTTATATTATATGAATAAAATAAATTATTAATTAAAAAAATTTATTATTTAATAAATTATATTATCGTAATTATTATGAATTTAAAAAATAATTTGATAAAATTAATTATGAAAGTATTATTTATTATATAATAAATAAAATAAATACAGATTTAAATATCTTTTATTTTTAGAGTATGTTTAATAAAATATTTAGACATGAGTTTAACTTACTTTTTATTTTTAAAGTATATTTAATAAATTATTTAGATAAATTTTTTCCTTAAATATGTAAAATCATATTAAAAAACTCAATTAAAAAAATTTAAAGAACTTCATAATTTGTTATATAAAATATGATAAAAATTCATAATTATACATGATCTAAATAAAATAAAAAGTAATATGTCTTATATTCACATTCAATTTTTTGCAATAAAATCTCTCAAATTATAATGGTATTATGTATGTAATAATTTACGTATTAGGATTTATGGATAAATAAGATATAATTATCTTTTTATTAACATATTAATGTTATAATAGAAATTTTAAATGGAGCTACAACTTATTAAATAAGTTATTTATGAAAAATAATTTTCTACCTATTTTTAAAAACTTTTCATGAAATGGAGAAAATTATAAAATAAACTGCTTTTATAAAATTTACTAAACACTATTTTTTTCAAAAATTATAAAATAAATAATTTATTAAATTCTAACTTCAATACCAAATAGAGCCTTTATCATTACTAAGATTATCACAACAAGTACAATATTAATTGTGGAGTTATTGCAATTAAAGGCTTAAATAAACTCTTTTTTTTTTTGTAGTTATGTATCATTTAAATTTCTTATGTGTTTTACATTTTTATAATAACTTCTGTTCTATGATTAAATGACCAAAAAAAGATGATTAAGTACAAACTAATCATTATCTATTATTTATAGTGTTTGGAATTATAATTTTTTGAAAAAACTCAATGAATCTACTTTTACTTTTTTTTTCTTATAGGAATGTATTTCATTCAAAAACTAATAATAGCTAATAGCAGGAGTAAAAGTAAGACTACACCTAACTTCAATAATATGACGTCTATAAAAGATAAGATTTCAAATTCAAGCCTAAGATAATATGACGTCTACTAGCAAAACATAAATATATATTACATACTTGTAACAGACATTATAAATTTCTAATAACCGAAAGGAGAGAAAAAAATTCTCAATAAATCTACATAAGCAAAAGCGATGTTGGTTTCTTGGAAATTGGAATAATTTATTTTAGCGGCATGGGAAATGCCAACACCAATACATCATCAACAATTGGTCGTTTAAGGTTCCGTGATTTATCTTTTGAGGTGATACTTGGGAAGCAATTAAACGAATCAACTTTAATTTGTACAATCCAATTTCTTTCCTAATTAAATATTGTACGAATGAAAATTAAACTGTAATTTTATTCAGGGAAATGAGGAATCACAAAATTCTTGTATCACACCGTCCTATACTTAACAAATGAATCAAAGTTAGTCAATTTGATGAAATTTGTTGATTCAAGGTAAATCCCATATGAATGGCTAGAAACTTTTTTTTTAAAAAAAAAAACTAATTTAAATCCGAAGTAATATTAACATTATCAAATTTTCACTCAATGCTGAATATTTTTCATTATCCTTCTTCCCTTGATTAAATTCAATTTACACATAAATTAATTTTATGTCCAAATTAACTCTGACTCTTCTGGACCAAGCATTCCTTTTGTTTATTTGTTATAGTCAAGGGCAATTTCATAAGTTATGGGAATCCTACTCTATAAAATGATTGTATCAATAATGAATTTATTTATGGAATTAGGGAATTAGAATTTCAAATTATTGATAGTATTTACTTCGTAAAATTAAGTTAGGAAGCAGAATTAGAATCGTGAGGCCCATTACAATTTGAGAATAAAGAATGAGAGACTTAATCCCAAGGGAGATGATGAGAATGAGTCTCTAATTCCCATGATTGATTATTTTGCTTATCCTCAAAATTAAAAATGCTCACTTTGTTCTTATTTATAATTAATTATTTAATATATTGATAAATTATTAACAATAATTATTAATAACATTTTAAATAAATAATCACAATAATTAATATATTATTATAATTAAATAAGTAATATTAATGTTATTAATTGATATATTTTTATAACAATTATTAATATAATTATTATATTTAATTGGTATATTATTATAATTAATTAATTAATAATTTTTAAATTAAATAATATATCCATATATTATTGACAATAGTGAAGAGTAATAATAATTTTTGAATAAATAATCACTATAATTAAATATAAAATTATAATTATGACGATAATTTGCTAGGTAATTTTAATAATTTGATACAATTAACTCATTAAGATTCTGATTCTAAGACAAAGTAAATACATTTATGGAAATTTAGTTTTTTTTCTTATTTCGATTCCTATAATTCAAGTAAATAACATATTCTGATTTATATTTACTATTTTTATTTCAATTTATTTTCATTCTCATTCATATTCATTCTAATTTTATCTCATTCTAATTTGAGTTTAGCAAACACAACACAATTGAAATAGTTGGGTTTGTTTTTAGAAACTTTAGGGTGATAAGAATTTTCATCCCATAAATTTGATAGGTTATAGAATGATTGGATCAAAGAGCTTGCTGGGTCCAAATGCGAACTTTTCTTTCTCACAAAACCTCCTCATTGTTGTTATTAAACCCAACACTTATTTAAATTACATTTAAGAACAAGTGAAAGTCATGCTTTTGGCACCGGTATACTATTCTTATAAAACTTCATTCCTGTTCTCAATTACATTTGAGAACAAATAAAAACCTATCTAATCCAACTTTTATTTTCTCTCTTCAAAACATTTTACGCAAACAAGCATTCTTTTTATTTTTATTTTTATTTTTTCATACAAGCTATTTATAACAACGATCAATGCAATTTCTTAACTTTTTGAATTTGTGGCTCTGATCCATTCAATTGGCTTGCTCAAATTTAGGACAATTTATTTTTTATTTTTATTTTTTTGTGTAGATTGATTCTTTTTATTCTTAGAGATTATTATTCTTGAATGATTGATAAGTTGATTTAGAAATGTCAATCCTTTAGAAATGTTAATCTTAGGCATGGTAATTTTTTAATATTTGGAGCAATTTTACCAACACATTAATCCTAGGCATGGTAATTTTTTTAACATTTGAAGCAATTTTATCAACACATCTTGACAATCACTAACAATAAACCAAAAAAAAAAAATCAAATCCATTCACCACCTATTACCATCAGTCCTAGGTGAGTAAGGAACCAAATTAAACCAAATTGAGAAACTAAATGGTTTGGGTTAGGTTTGACTGAAAACTAAACCAAAATAACAAACTAATCGGTTCTTTCGATTAAAATTAAAAAAAAATCAGTAAGGAAAGAAACATAAAAAATAAAATTTTTATTTTCTAATTTCTAAGCCTAACTGTGATTTACTCTCTCTTTCACTCTCACTTTCACTCTCACTTTCACTCTCACTCATGCTAACTTTGAAAACCCCAATCTCTATCTATCACCATTACTTGTTCGCCATCCCTTCTACCATTTATCTTATTGTTGTCATCTTCGACTCAGCTAAACACTCTATTTATATAGATCTTCTCACACTATGATAATCTTTATCACCAAAAAAATGATCAGGTCTTTTAATTAAAATTAAAAAAAGTAAAGAAACATAAAAAACTAAAATTAATATTTTCTAATTTCTAAACCTGAACTAGTTACATATTCTTTCTTTCTATCTCTCACTCTGACTCATGTGAACGTTGATGCACTGCAATCCCCATCCACTACCGTTGTTGAGTGCTAATACATTATATTTATAAAGGAGAAAATTATCATTTTACATTCTAAGTTTTACTAACATTTTTTCTTTTATATAATTAAGTTTCTTATGATTTAATTATGTATGTTTTATTATAATTAAGTATTTTATGTATTTTAAAGGGCATCATGGTCATTTTATAATGAATGAGAGATCAAATGGCAAAATGGACAGTAATTCTAAATTCAAGACAGTCGAAAATCTTAAGAGAAGCATAACAGGATAAACGACATTGTTCACATATATGATACTGTTCATGTTAATATTCACAAATATGGTACTATAATATGGCATTGACCGATGACCTAGCACCGACCGATGATATAGTAATATTTGATTGGATGAATGATGTAACATTGACCGATGATATGTCACGATGCTATTAGATTAAAATATTTATGTGGTGTTGATCGATGATGTGGTAGTTTATTAGTGGACTAAAAAATGTGTGTATGGTACATTCATATATACGGAATAATAACCTTGATGATGTGTTCTATCTAATCAAAACTTGCCATGTGACGTAATTTTGAATATCCAAATTGTTTTAATCTGATGGTTATGATTTTCCCATTATATCTATAAAAAAGAGGCTCCCTCCTTAATTTGACACTCTTAAATTTATTTTTGAGCTTTATTTTTTGTAATTCATTTTCCATCATGTATTTTTTAAGTATTTTAATAAATTTTTATTTTACTCCTAGTTTAGTTATGAGTAGCTAATTTTCTTTTAAGCTTGAGTTGAAGATAAAGTCTTAATATATTTCATGGGCTAAATTTAGTAAATTTACTTTCTCTTCCCTTATGATTTTTGTGGATATTTGACTTTTCATCGATAGATAGTAATAATAAATCTATTACTATTTGGCACATAAATCTATTACTATTTGACACGATAAGTCCTTAATACTATATTAATTAAAACGTAGTTCATAAAGAGTGGCTATTCCTCTCATGATTTAATTGACACTAATAAGAAGAAATATTAAGCTCATAGTGCATGTTGATGAGAATCCAGATATCAAAACGTTTTAATTTAAAAGTTGTTGCTTTAATTTATTCCCGCCATTCTAATTCAAATTTTAGGACAATCTAAATTGTTTTCACCATAATTTTAACCATCTATTTAGAAAATTAATTATATATGCAATTAAAATCTATCTCCTTTTGAGATCGATACTCGTCACTGTTGATATATTTTATAACAGATTCGTACACTTGCGAGTTCAATAAAATTTATACAACAACCATCATTGGTTTGTCATCCCTTCAACTATTCATTTCACTATTGTTATCTTCTATTCGGTCAATCATACTATTTCATAGATCTTCTCATGACTGTGATTGTCTTTATCACTTAAGGTCATTGCTTTAGTCATAGTCACCCGTCATTGTTGTTGTAGCCTTTCTCAGTCATTGTTGTCACGTCAATAAATGTGGATTGTGTTGAATTTTTTTCTTATTTATTGTTCTTTTTTTCTTAATTATATTTTTTGATGTTAGGATTAATAGATTAAGGTTTAATTTTTGTTAAATTGATGAATATGGTTTATTGGATGAGAAGCTTTTTTTTTCTTTTTATAATTTTGTATTCGATTAATGAATAAATGTGATTACATTTGGCTACTTCAATATCTTGGCTAATAAAATTGTTATAGTTTGAGTTTGTGTTATGATTAACAAATATAAAAATATTGGAAATTGTGTGTTGTTACATCTTGTGACTTCTTATCTTACAAGCTTCTATAAATTAATCTATTTCATTTAGAAATAGCTTTGGCATTGATTCATTTAGTTTAGAAATAACTTAGACTAATTTTTCTTTTGCAGTATATTTGGAATAAATATTTAAGTTGTAAAGGCTATCTTGCTTTATATTGGGATAGTCTATTGGTGGAGTTGTTACTATCAAAGCATATCTAAAGGAGCTATATGCATAGAATAGAGTAATCCTTGTAGCCCCAATATATATAGCATATCTTGATTACAATAGCTATGTATGTGGAGGTATTGCATTTGAATATTATAAAAGGATATTGGTTAAGTTGACACTTGTTAAAGGGTAAAATAAGAGTGTTAAATATGAGAAATGGAGTTAAAATCAAAATAAAATAGAATAGAATCAACCCAAACTGAACTAGATTTTAAACCTAAGCCAAAATAGTTGCATTTGTATTTGATTTCAATTTTAATGAATCAATCAATTTTGGTTTGGTTTGTTCTTGGCTTGAGCTAAATCAAGGTAGATAATGCATAGCCTTAACTAGTGCTATAGTTCAATTCACAAACAAAACGTGAAATCTTATAAAGACAAATATGAAATCTCTCAAGTCTTCTAAATAAAGTTACAAGGATAAATAAAAATAACACAAAACATAATCATTTTAAAACATCACTCAATTGTCATTTTACAAAGTAATGTTTATTTATTTGCATCATTTTCCAACTTTCATTTTTTTTAACTTATACTTAAATGATACTTCAAACTGGTTGTTTTATTACCATTATGGGTCAACAATAATAACTCTGCTCTTTCTTCTTTAATTATTATTAAAAAAAAGTTTCCAAACAAACATTCTCAAAGAAATTTTTCTTTTTCTATCCTCATTGGCATCTTCTTATTGTACTTTAATACCAACCTCTTGTACTTCATTAACAACATTGTCTTTCGTTTTACACCTATATGAGAATCATAGTATCAATTAAAACCTAAATTAGAATCCATTTTCAGCCTTAATTGCTATAGTCTTATATATACAGTTATAATCACAATCTAAATTCAATAATAATGCATTTTATATATATACACACTTACAAACCATTATAATTCCCAAATGATTACACCATATTACCATGTTATATTTTTATAGGTAGAATAAGTACTCATTTTTGTACTAAACTTAAAATAAAAGTAAATATATAAAAACTAAAATAGATATGAATGTAAATGTTGAGAGGTGAACTACAAATCTGTATTCTCAAAGGCGTAAAATAAGTCAGCCAGAGAATCAGGGACATAATGACATGTTGGTGGAAGACTATATGGAGCGCGTATGACAGGCCTTATATTAGCTTCGTGTGTTGGAAGTCACATAATCAAAGCACGTGAAAACGTATCTGAAACGACAATGACCATTGATGTTTTAGTAAGTAGTATCCAATGAGCTTTAAACACGTCTCTTAAATCTGTTTAAAAGGCTGTTGAAGGTTGTTACATATGTGGGAAGTTGCTGGGTTTGTTACGGAACTCAAGGAATAAACGCTGATGAATGAGTGGCCTTTATCTATCCTTCTCTCTGTGTATATATAGTCTTGTGATCTGCTATTGTGGTTGTGGATTCAGTTACATCTTCTCTATAATTATGTTACTTGTAAATACATAATTAGTGAAATCTTAGTTCATCTTTTCATAAATGGATATAGGCTCCTCAAAAGCTAAATCACTATAAATTTCTTTGTGTTCTTAGTTTGTTTCCAATTCTTTCATTCATCTAGTTTTATCATCTTGGTTAATTCAGATTGTTTCTTGCCATTTATTGATTAAAGAGTTGAGTTAAGTGGATCTTGGGAGAGCCATTTCTATTTCTTGACTAGTTTTGGTTCAACAAATTAGTATCAAAGCCATTCGTTGAAATTCTTAATAAAAAAAATGGTGGCCTCTAAGCTTGAGGTAGAAAAGTTTATAGATGAAAATGATTTCTACTTATGAAGGCTTAAGATGAAAGCCGTATTGGTTCATAGATGAAGCTCTTAATAAAGTTTCATTATCCAAAAGGTCAAGAAAGGTGTTTGATGAGAATCTACTTGATATACTTGATAGGGCTCAAAGTGCTATAATCCTAAGTCTCGGAGATGGTGTTCTCAGAGAGGTTGGAGGAGAGACAACAACAGCTGGGCTATGGAATAAGCTTAAAATCTATACACCAAAAAGTCTATGGCTAAAAGATTAGCTACCAAGAACTAACTTTATACCTTACAAATGGAAGAAGGGTCATCAATCTCGGATCAGATATATGCCTTGAATAAGATCATATTAGATCTTGAAGACATTAATGTAAAAATTAATGATGAGGATAAAGTCATGATTTTGTATGCTCTCTGCCAAGCTTTTATGAACATCTGGATAATAGACTTATGTATGTGAGGCAGACTCTCCTTATGGTGGATTCAAAGAAACATTAAGCTCTATAGTTGCAACTCAAAAAGAGATAAGAAATGGAGAATGATTAACTAAAAGAGGAAGATTAGAAAGGAGAGAAGGCAATAAAGGGAAAAAGAAAAGATCTAAGTTCAGACCTAAGAATTTGAAGTGCTTCTATTGTCACAAGGAAGGTCATTTCAAGAAGGACTACTCTGAAAAGAAAAAAAAGAATAAAAATTCAAAAGAGAAGACAGGTGATGCTGCTGTTGCATTAGAAATCCAAGAATTTGATGACCATGACTCTGCTGGAGTTCTCATTGTCACTGATTGTTTAATAAGAGATAAATGGGTCTTAGATTTAGGTTGTTCATTTTATATGTGTCCTAATAGAGCTTTTTTTAAGAACTATAAAGCATATGATGATGGGGTCATTGTAGTGGGAAATGATACCAGTTATAAAGTGACTGGCAAAGGTATTATTAAACTAAAAATGTTTGATTGTACAGTAAGAATGTTAACAGATGTGAGGCATATTCCTGATCTTAAAAGAAACTTGATTTCACTTAGCATGCTGGATAAAATAGGGTGTGTTAGCAAACTTGAATTAGAAAGAATGAAAGTATTAAAAGGGTCTATGGTCTTAATAAAAGGGAACCTTGACAATGGCCAGTATGTTCTTTAAAGAACTGTAATTACAGGGGATATTGGGGTATTAAACCAGAATTTAAGTAAAACTATGTTATGGCATTTAAGGTTAGACTACATAAGTAAGAAAGGATTGAGAAAACTATTAAAATATGGAGTTTTAGGTAGAGATAAGATTGAGTCCCTGGAATTCTATGAGGAATATGTCACAGGTAAATCCTTAATAATTAAATTCAGTATTGGAGCTCATACTTTAAAAGAAACTTTAGATTATATTCATGCTGATTTGTAGGGACCAGCATAGACAACATCCTTAGGAGAGGCTAGATATTTTTTATCTTTAATTGATGGTTATTCAATAATAGTTTAGGTATCAGTGTTGAAGAATAAAGATGAAGTATTTGAGCAATTCAAAATTTAAAAGACGTTGGTTGAAACTCAGACTAGTAGAAAAATCAAAAGACTAATAACTAACAATGGTATAAAATTTTGTAATAAAAGGTTTGATAAGTTTTGTAGTAAAATTGGAGGTATAAGGCATAGGACAGTTAGAAATAAATCCTAATAGAAGACTTAGCAGAAAGAATGAACATGACCTTAGTTGATGAGGTAAGGTGCATGCTTATTCATTTAAAGCTATCTATGAGTTTATGGGCTGAAGCTCTTGCAACTGCCTGTTACATAATAAGCAGAAGCCCTTTAATTGGAATTAACTTGCAAACACCATATGAACTTCGGACTAGCAAACCAATTGACTACTCAAACTTAAGGATTTTTGGATGCCCAACAAATGCTCACATTAAATAAGTGAAACTAGAGCCCAGGGCATTAGGGTTTGTGTTTCTAGGTTATCTAGAAGGTGTGAGAGGATACAAGCTTTGGTGTACTAACTTAAAGCCTCTAAGGGTCATTATTAACAGAGATGTAGTATTTAATTAATCTAAGATGCTTCAGCACTCAAAGTCATTACAAAATCAAACTGAAAACGGTAGTAGAGCATATCTTGAGATGGACAAGCAAATCCAGACTTGAAATATAAACAGAGGAAATAAATTAAGAAAGAAGTTAAAAAAGAAGAGAGTTTGGATAAGCATGGTCCAGAACTCAAGATGGAAGTGATTATGGAGTCAGTGATCATCAATTGACAAGAGATAAAGAAAAGAGAGTAATAAAGCCTCTTAGGATATATACATATGCAGACTTAATAGCATTTGCATTGACAGCAGCTCATGATGTTACAACATAAGAACCTAAAACATATAAAAAAATAGTGAATTGTGATAAATCACAAGAATAGATAAAAGCTATGGATGTGGAAATAATGTCACTATTGAATAATCACACATGGGATCTCATTGAGAAACCAACAAATAAAAGGATAGTTGGATGCAAATGGATAGATAGTATAAAAATGGTTCGCCAAGTGTTAAGCCACTAAGGTATAAAGCTAGACTAGTGGCAAAGGACTTCACTCAGAAGAAAAGGGTTGATTTTATAGAAGTGTTCTCTCTAGTGGTAAGACACTCTTCCTTGAGAATCTTGTTATATCTAGTTACTCCGCAGGGCATACATCTTGAACAAATAGATGTTAAAATAAATTTTTTGCATGGTGAATTAGATGAGATGATTGTGATGACTCAACCTGAAGGTTATGTGGATATAGAAAACAATCACCAAGATAATGATATTTGAATTTTGACTATTTTATGACAGGAAATGGCTTTTAAAGTTGTAATTTTGATTGCTATGTTTACTTCAAGACACTTGAAGGAGGAGACAAAATCTATTTATTACTTTATATTGATAATATGTTAATAGCTTGTAAGGAGACACAACACATAAATGATTTGACAAGGAAGTTAAGTAATGCCTTTGAAATGAAGGATCTAGAAGCTATAAAGAAGATCCTTGGGGTTCAGTTAATTAGAGACAGAGAACATGGTACCTTAAGCTTGACACAATAAAAATACATTAGCAAAAGCACTTGAGAAATATAATATGAAAAGGTGTAAACCAATCCAAACACCTTTACCAATTCATTTCAGACTTTTCTATCACAGTGTCTCAAAACTGATATAGAAAAGATCGAAATGAATAAAATTTCATATTTTAGTGCTATTGGGTGGTTGATGTATACAATGATTCTTGCAAGGCATGATCTCTCATATGCAGTAATTGTAGTACGTAGATATATGGCAAATTTAAGGAAGGAATATTGGGAGGCTGTGGTGTGGATTCTTAGGCACCTTGCTAGAATAATAGAATATGGTTTGATATTTGAAGCTATAAAGAGTGAAGAGGTCCGTGTGGAAGGTTATATAGATACAAATTATGTTAGAGACTTGGACAAAAGGAGATCATTATCTAGTTTTCTATTCAAGCTAAATAGATGCACTATAAACTGAAAAGCCTTATTACAAAGTGTTGTTACTCTATCAACAACAAAGGCTGAGTACACAGCAGCTGTAGAAGCCATCAAAGAAGCTATTCGATTTAAAGGAATGGTGACAGAGTTGGGATTTGAACTGAAGTAAATCACGACTTATTGTAATTGCCAAAGTGCTATCTGTCTTAGCAAGAATCAAATACACCATGAGAAGACAAAACATATTGATATTAAGCTACATTTTGTCAGATTGGAAATTTCAAAACGGGTAGTAAAGCTGGCTAAGATACATACTGATGACAATGTTGCTGACATGCTTACTAAAGATGTACTATGTACTAAGTTTGAGTTCTATTTAAACTCAACAGGTATTTGTAGGGTTTAAACTACAAGAGATTAGTGAAAGGATGAATCTAAGGAGTATGTGATTTGAGTTTAAAGTGGAGAATATTGAGAGATTAACTGCAAATTTATATTCTCAAAGGCGTAAGACAAGTCAGTTAGAGAATTAGAGACATAATGACATGTTGGTACAAGACTATATGGAGATCATATGACTGGCCTTGTGTTGTTAGCTTCGTGTGTTGGAAGTCACATGATCAAAGCACGTGAAAACTTATCTGAAATGACAATGACAATTGAGGTTTTAGTAAGCAGTATCTAATGAGCTTTAAACACATGTCTTAAACATATTCAAAAGGCTATTGAAGGTTGTTACAGATGCTGGAAGTTACTGGGTTTGTTATGAAACTCAGGGAATAGACGCTAATAAATGGGTGCCTTTATTGATCTTTCTCTCTATGTATATATAGTCTTGTGATCTGTCATTATGTGTATGGGTTCAGTTACATATTCTCTGTAATTCTGTAACTTGTAAACACAGAATTAGTGAAATTTCAATTTATATTTTCACAAGTGGATGTAGGCTCCTCAAAAGCCAAACCGTTATAAACTTCTTTGTGTTCTTAGTCTGTTTTGAATTCTTTCATTTATCTAGTTTCATCATCTTGATTAATTTAGATTGTTTCTCGCTATTTATTGATTAAAGAGTTGAGTTGAGTGAATCTTGGGAGAGCCATGTCTAGTTCTTGATTAGTTCTGGTTCAACAGTAAACATATACAATAGTTTGAGTTTGTCGACAGGGCAACAAAGTAATGGCAGCAATAGTAGCTTTTGATCAACAATAGATGGCAACAACAATATTAAGTTCACTATATTGAATTCAATAGATGATGGACAATGGATTAGTAAAAGTGTCGACAAATTTAGATTTTAGGATTTTGTAAACTGTAGTGTATCATCAAAAGTAGATATTCATATTAATGATTGTGTGTGGGTGAGTCTATGGTAACAATTTCACTAGTATAATTATGTCGTGTGTCATTGTAATGGAAAATTACAAAATGGCATGAGGATTGAACTAGTAATTGAACAAAAATTTTTTGATGCTTATTATGCTTAAATTTTTTGGTTATTGAAATTGGTTCGATCATTTGGTTTCTTGATTTTTTTACCCACCTCTGATTAATCCTTATAAAAGCGACCCAACTAAAAGAGTTTACTATATTGCCTACAACTTCTTTTTTATAGTTTTTCATTTAGGTTTTGTTTTATTCTTAAAAGACTATATCAATATCCATGTCTACCGTACATGTCCGCTTGCAATGAACTTAAATTTAATCTACATAATCTGAACAAAATACTTTATTTTGGGTATTTTTGTCTTTTATACTTTTGAAGTATCTTTATATAAAATGAGTTATTGAGATATATTGTTGATATTTTTAAAGGATTGCTAGAAAGAAAAAGATTTTTTTTATTAATCTTTAGTTGATATTTTATGTAAAATGCTCTTAAGATATCAAATGCACTGCTTTTTCTCACTGTCTTAATACACTCAAATCATCAAGTAAATAAAAAATTTATTCACGTATATAACATCTATATTTTTTTTGTTCAAAGAAATGTACTACCTATTAAACTAACCAAGAAGGTATGTTAATATCGTTGAGGTGTTAAATTTGAAGTTTAATCTATAAATATTTCCACATAAAGGTTTTTCTCAATATTACTCTATATTTTATTATTTGACCAAACTATGAAATATTTAGAATAAAAAAAGAGATATATTCACTTTACTACAAGAAAAAAGGGTTTTAACAGCGTAATATTTCGTCGTTAAAACTCTACAGTTTCATCACTAAAGGTTACAGTGATCAAAAAAATTTGGTCATGAAAAGGTTTCGCGATGAATATGATTTCATCACCAAAATGATCAAAGGCGACAAAATCATTTGTCACTAATCTCATCATAGAAAATCAATTTCATCGCTAAAGGAATACTTTAGCAATGGAAAACTTCATTACAAAAATTATTTTTAGCGATGAAAATTATCATTGCAAAAACATAAATGTTATGGCTTAAAATCATGGCTAAGGCGACGAAATAGTTTCTTTTGGCGACAATATTATTTTGTCACAAAAACGATGAGATATTTTTGTCGCTAAAAGTGGTTTCAGTGATAGAGCATTTTCCTGGCTGGAAATTGTTTTTGGAATGAGAAGATTTCTAAGCAAAAAATTGATTTGGTGACAAATTTATTTTGTCATAGAAAACCAGTTTTTGCAATGAAATAAATTCGTCACCTAAAATCTTTTTTACCATGAATTTTTTTGTCACTGAAACCACATTTAGCAACCAAACTATCGTCGTCTCGGAAACATGTTTGGGTGACATAAATTTTTCATCACTAATAGTCTTTTTTACCAATATTATTTTGGTCACTAAATGTGTCTGGAAGTTATTTTTTATCTTTATATTTTATTATTAATCAACTAGATTAAATTTTTAAATACAAAATTATCAATGAGATAAATAATTTTAAAAAGAAAATGTTAATTTTGCTAATTTTTATAACTCAATCTACAATAAAATCTCAACTATGAATTGCAAGTTCAAGTTATAAAAGTACCTCACAACAAATTATGATGAAAAGCCAAATTGGCTTGGTGTTAATGTTGTTAAAAATGACGCAACATTCTTTAGCTTTTTGGACAAGTCATCAATCTTGAACAGCTGTGATTGTAATTGATTGCTCAGTTGCCTACAACTGATCCTATGTTGGTTCCGACTAATCTTGAGTTGTTTGCAATCGATCTTGAGTTGTTTGTAGCTGAGCTTGAGTTGTCTGTAACTAGGAATAGGTGATTTCTAGCTCTGCACAATGCCTCCTCATTGGATGATGGAACTTGAAAATTTTAATAACCCTGCCTTTGTTTTTCAAGTTTCATATAATAGTTTGACTTGTCTCTAAATACTTGTTGAGATATCTCTTTATCACTAATTAATTGAGATCCTTCAGCTTGAGACAACTAATGTAACTCAACTATTTTTTTATAAAGAAAAATAATTACTTTAAAATGAATTAAATTATATAAAACAATCTTAAATTCACTAGGAATAAAAATCTCACGTGTGCAAATTATGCCTCCGAATTGATCTATCCATTTTTTTCGCTATATTGAGTGGAACAAAAAAAAAATCCAAAAAGCTTTACACTTCACCTGACTCAAAGGATTGTGAATAAAAATATTTATAACTTTAGAACAATTAAAACTTTAAAATTATGACTTAACATAAATTAAAAGATATTATACTTACTCATGATGAATCTTAAATGGTTTTGATTCTCTATGATAGTTAAAAGGAAGTTTATTTTTATTTTCTGCATTTATTTTGCACTTTTTCTAAAATAATAGCACAAAATAAGATTTTTCATGTTAAATAAGTAAAAATTAAAATACAAAAAGTACCTTTATAAAATTTTATCTAAATATCCCTATTTTGCTGGATGTATTTAATTTTTATATATCAACAAATGCATCAGCATAGAACCATAAAAAATATATTGGACCAAAATTCACAAATAAATAAATTAATGAACTTAATATCCTTTATCATGAATTTCTGAAAAAATTTCGGCATGATCTCCCCAAAAATATGAGAAGTTCTAATTTATCACAACCTACTAAAATACAATAAACACTTTGCACACTTTAAATAGAAAATTTTCATATCAACTATTTTGCCTTAACTTGACGAAATCAAACCTAAGGCCTTAGGCATTCTTCACACTTCCACTATTCAAATAAGTATCACTTAATTTTTATTTGAAAATATATATCATTTAATTAAGTTACTAGTAACTTGTAACATGAGGTTTGCTAAAAATAGTATAGGTTAAAAGCAATTGTTTAAAGCAACAAGGAAAATACATTTGATTTAAAAAAAATACAGCTTCTAGTAAAAAAACTAAAAGGTTACAAGAAATAAAATCTATAATTTTTCTCTCTTGCAATAAAACCAAGATGAAAATATTTTCATTCAACTTTCTCTTCAACAAAAATACTCAACTTTCTCCGTAATGCAAATTTTCAAAAATTTCTTACCATCAAATAATATGCTTTCTCTTTCTTTTCAAAAACATATGCAACTTAAAAAATACTAAAGGCATATAATACATAGTTTGTACCTTATTACATACCTCATGAGTCTCATTCTCCTATGAATTGCATAATTTATCCCAATCCTATTGTTTGACATTGTTTGGTGGATGTTTATTTGCCTTACTTGGTAGATATTTCTTATTGGCCTTCCTCATGTCTTGCGTCGATAATTAGCATATCATTCACTCGTTATTTTGTCTAAATATCACAAAACATACGGTCGATCTAAATTTAGATCAAACCACTCCTACATAAATGAAAAAAAAACAATTAGAATATTATTAATATGCAATTGTAATTAATATGTCAATTATAACATTGTTGTTAAGAAAATTTGCATACAAGTAAACATTCGAATAGGTCCACCCTCTCATCCAAGGAATCTTCGACCATAATACTATGCCTAGTGGAGCACAAGCTTAAACAATTGTACCACAACTGCTAACCAACTCTTTACATTATGTTTCTTCTTATTCCCTAATAATTGGTGAGATAGTGACAACTATTTGACCCTTCAACCTTACCATAGCCATTGTTACCTACACTACTTTGAACATCTTGTGAATCCTTTGTGGCACAAAGAATTATGTCATCATGCAAAGTTAAGTATTATGTGTAGAAGAAGCAGACGCAATGGAATGTATACGTAAACTTAGAGCCGTCTGTAAGATAAAATATTTTCTCTAAAAATGAATAAAATTGTAATAACTTAAAAAAGAAGACAAAAGTAAGAAAAAGCTATAAGAAATATTTTAGTTAACAAATTAGATTAATTAAATAATAAACATAAATATCAAATTATATACCGTATGTACTTCAAATTTGTTTCAGTCTATATCAGAGTCATCTAGATCTTATAAAAGTTCACAATTTGCAATAATTTCATTGTTAGCATTTCAAATAAATTCATCATCAAGTAAAGGTTTTTGCACAAGTTGGGCATCAATCAAATCTGTGGCAATATCTTCTCTACTAAATGATTCTTCATCGAAACTATCTGATCGTGACATTAACACTAGATATCCATTTGAGTTGGTATATTAGTCCTCATCCTTTTCATATGCATCATCATCAATATTATCATCATTCCTCTTATTTTTCTCTTCAACATCCTATATGCCTCTTTGATTTTTTTTTCCACTACTTTCCATCCCTTACCATGTGTAGGATCGTTAATATACATTACTAATTATGCTTGATTTGCTAATACAAAGGCATCTTTATCATATCATGTCTGAGTAATATTGTTGATATAAGATGATAATCTTAATGTACTCTTTTCTTTTTGGGTCCACATCAAACCATGTACATTTAAATAAAACAACTTGACATTGTGACAAATATATTAACTCAATGATATCAATTAAAACTTCAAAGAAATCAATATTTTCATCATTGGGCAAGCTAGATAGAAGCACTTCACTATTTTGGGTTGTACGACAATCATCCTTTTCATTTATAGGAAAATACACACCATTAACACTACAACTTAAATATTTATATACTCTGGAATCTGGCCCAGATGGCAATGAATACAATGGTGGTTCATCATCCAAGGTTCCTTAACGATGCATTTCTCTCACCTAAGTGACAAACACATGCATCAAAACTTGATCACGCTAACATTAGTTAATATTTTATTACAAGTAACTAATATTTTATAGAAAAAATAATATTTTATAGTAAAGCAAAATAATTACGTGACTTAAACCATATCAGAAATTATTTTTCTTGAATTTGAAGTAAATTTGTTTTCCCTCAAATTCTATCAATTTTAGATGTTCACTACATTAACTAATAATCATTTATATACTTAATAAATTTTCATTAGTAAGCACAGAAGCTAAAGGGAGTAACTCACTTTATGTATGTTATACTTCATCACAATCCTTGCAATCAGGATTTCGCTTAGGCTGAGTAAATTTTGTTTCAATTTCATTGAGATACTTGAACAAAAAGTTAATGCTTCATTAATAATGTAAGCCTCTGCAATCGACCCCTCTAGACAAGCTTTATTCTCAACATATTTCTTATATTTACCTAAAGCTCTATTAATAATCAAAGTTATATTAGTTAGTATAATTGAATACTACAGTGATATATATATAAAATGAACAAGAAAAAAATTATCCAATAAAAATAGCAAAATAGCAACAAACAATACTTACTAATAGTTGAAACAATAGAGTTAGTAGTAAATGACAGAAAAAAGTACCCAACACAAGAAAAAAATCACAATAATATATTTACGCAATAAAAAATATCAAAAATAGTAGTAAATTACAGTAAAAAATAGTCGAACTGGCAAAATCAATAGTAAGTAACAATAAAAAGTTACCTAAATAGTAGAGAAAATGCCAAATAACATATTATCCAGTAAAAATTACAAAATAGCAATAAACAACAACTAAGAACAATAAAAACTCATGAATTTTTTCGTATCATACTCACTAATAACTATGAGTGTTAAGCGGATATTTGCTTGAAGATTTGGGAACCGACTGTGCTCTTCTTTGTAGAAAATAAGTAAATAACGATTAAAATAGTAGAAATAATAGTAAATAATAGTTAAAAGTTAGCAAAATAGTACCAAAAATTGGCAAATAATAGATTATCCAGTAAAAATAGTAACATAGTAGCAAACAACAATTAATAACAATAGAAACAAGAAAGTCAATAGTAAATTACTACAAAGGCAGCAAAGTTTAAAAAAATATTAAAAATAAATTACAAGTTCAATCAAAATGAAACTTACCACATTTGAAATGAATATATAAATCAATAAAATAATAAAATTTATGATCATTTTAATATTGTTAGGCTAGTGTTTGATCGAATCAAATATTAATAAATAATTCTATCAAAATAAGTTACTGTAGAGATAGTAGAGTTTAAAAGTCAATAAAAATAATTTATAAGTTCAATCAAAATGAAATTTTGTAAATTTGAAATGACATATAAATGAACAACATATTAAAATTTGAAATCATTCCGATATCACTAGGCTAGTATTTGATACGATCAAATATTAATGAATAGTTCTATCAAAATAAATTATTATAGAGGCAACATAGTTTAAAAAATCATTAAAAATAAATTACAAGTTCAATCAAAGTGAAAATTTTTCAGATTTGGACTATGCATGTAGAAGTTTAGTTCATTCGACTCTCAATTTGTTCGGACACTATTAGTTTATCAGTTTGCAATATCGAACATGGTATATAGGTAATCTAATAAAATTGGATAACAATCGACAATATTGAGAACCCATTAAAAATCAAATATAATCCCAATTTATTCCAATTTTCTGGAACCGAATTGATCGCATTTAAATTTAGTTTCTAAAAGTTTCAAATTAAAAGTTATCTACTAAAGTTTTGAAACAACCAACTTCACGACAATAGTCCATCAATCCTCAAATTTCTAGCATAATTTCATAAACCATTAATGAACTTTTCACTTGAAGATCAAGTTTGTAGCAACTTGAATATTGTTTGACACACTACATGAGCAAATTAGGCCTAGATGCATCCCTCGTTATAACCTATGCTCAAGTAGGCAAATGGCATACAATAGCTCATGTATATAATATTTTTATGAGATTAAGAAAGGATGCCAAGAGCTACTCAACATAAATTCCCAACTAAGAATCTACAATGGGAAGTCCCCCAAAAAAACCAAACATGACTTTCACGACTCAACGAATATGTTGTCAACCACTAATTGTTTCGTGACTGATGGAATTACTAATGCATGATCTATGATTCTCGTCAACTCATGAGAACTTAGGAATGAGGGGAATTGCTATATCTCTTACACATCTGGTTGTTATAAAATCCTTAAGAAAGCTTGAAAAAAAAGAAGAGAAAAAAAGAGTAGGGGAAAACTCTATCATTTTGAATCTAGAACAATTCATTTCCCAAGGTATTTTAGGGATTTGTGTCTCAAATGTGACTCCATTTAATTATATTTATTCCATGGGATTTTCCAAAAAAAAAAAAGAATCTTAAAAGCTAACTTAAGCATCGAAGGGTTTTCATAAAAATGGAACTAGCACCCCCTGACTTCTGTTGATGGTTATGAATGTAAGTTAAGAGTTTGACATGGCTATGAGACTTGCTTGAAAAAGGATTAAATGTGGTGTTACTCCCTAATAAATGAATCTAACTATTGGTGCAACAGCTTGGTTTTCAAAACAAACATGCTAGATTTCTGCATTAACAAACATCATTAATCCTCTTATTTAAAATAAAATTAGGCATAAAAGCAAATAATAACCTTGCTTTTCACTTTTGAAATATCCAAAAGTATAAACTTAAGTACTTGAAGTCATGGATACATAACTAAAAAATGAGGTGATTCATAAAGTAAAGTTCCAAATTCACTATTTTCATTGTCATAACTCAGTGATTTATAAATCATAAACTAACCAATAAAGAAAAAGATTTCACTAGCCTAAGCGAGGATAGGATTGTTATTAAACTACCCTAGATTAACTTAACAAAATCATTCACTTAAAACACTAAATTAACAAAATCATTCACTTCAATAAGCAACAAAACTTTATATTTCCAAGCAAATACAAAATCTTAGCCACATTCTATAAACTACATTAATCAACACATAAACACTTTAAAAAATTATGAAAAGAGAGCAAGATAAAGAACTACCAAAAAGTGGATTTGATTTTTAAAACCCTAGTTTTGCCCAAATAATTACAAAATTTCTTCATAATGACTTCTAGGTTTTGGCACTGTAAAGATAGCGTCTCTTAAAACAGCTGATTGATAATGCAATTTCTCGGTAAATTTAGGGTTGTTAGTTAGAAAGAGAAAGAGAAAGAGAAAGTGATGGGTTTATGGGTTGTAAATGGGAAGTAAGACTTTTGCTTAACAAAACTTTAGGTCTTAGATTCTAGTACATGCCATTTTTATTTAAGTTTAAATTATATTTAAAAAAATTAACTACATTATACTCACTCATAAATTTAACTGTATATTCTATCCATTATACGTATTATTTTTAATTTTAATCTTTAAAAGATATACAATATTGTATTTAACTCATAATTTTAATTAAAATATATTTAAGTATTGTAACTTTAAGCTAAATTGAACTATCTACCATTCAATCATTATTTTGAAATTAAAAAGCGTGCAACCTAACAGTTTAATAAACAAATTGTTATTTTTTCCTCGGATTGGCAAAATTTTCTGAATCTCCATAGGGATCCCAGATTCTAGCCTATTTACACTGGATTAAAAATAAAATTTTATCTCAATTTAATATTCTAGTTGAGATTGGAGACATTGGAATTAATAATTAACACATTTTATTTTTATTCATTTTTCAAATATTAATAATTTTTTTGTTATAATGAAAATTATATTACTTGTTAATTAAAAAAAAGATTAACATGAACAAATATTAAAATAAGTGAAAATGCATTCTAAATTTCCAACTATTTATCGATTTTTCACATCTGTAAGGACAAAATAGTAAATTAAATATGCCATAAAAAATAGTTATTGATGCTAATATTTTTTTCATAATATTTTAAAATAAGGTGCCATTATATCTAGTCCCACTTGAAAATGAGCGGCAAAAATTACTTTGTCAGCATAGATAACACTTTTGGTGATGAAAAAATTTTGTCACCAAAAGAGGTATTAGCCAAAACCATTATATGGTCACCAAGACAAACTTTTAGCAATGAAACATTTGGTTGCTAAAAATACATTTCACGACCAAAACTGTTTCGTCGGTATAAATTTAGATTCTTGCATGAAATTAGTAATGAAAATATTCATCACCAAAGACTACTATATAAGGTGTCAATTATTTATTGCCGCTAAATAATTAGTGATGCAAAATTTTTTCTTCGTTCAAGAAAGTAAGAAAATTTAGTTTTTTTTAGTGACCAAATATATTTCATCACTAAAATATTTTTTGCAACAAATATTATTTCGTCCTTAAAAGTATTATAGCTTTTGTTATAGTTCCTCTTTATTATGACAAAAGCAAGTCACCAGAAAGAAATTCTAGTGATGAAATGATTTTGTCGCCATAACCATCATTCAGTGATGAATTATTTTGTCGCTAAAGACTCCAGTTTTAGTGACAAAATTGTTCATCAAAATGTTGCAATTTTGTTGTTAAAAGCCTTTGCACCAATAATTCTTTTATCACTTTTTTTGGGCAATGAAAAAAGTTATTCATTGTAATTTTTTTTTTTGCAACGAAAATTTCATTGCAAAAAATGTAAAATTAAATATTAGTTTTTTCTTCATTGGACTTATCAATGAAATATTTTTCATCGCTAGAAGCCTCTTTTGGCGATGAAAATGTTTTCATCGCTAAAGACCAAAATTCTTGTAATGCTTTAGCAAATGTAACACAAAGTATCAGGAAATTTGGCAATTGTTAAATGATCAGTAGAAAACAAATGCTAAGTAAACTAATTTGTAATTGTTATATCAAACAAATCAGGTTTAAGAACTCACTTGTTCCTCATCACTGCCTCAGTCTCCCTTGTATAGGTTGTGTAAGTCATGTAGATTGTCTAGTCATTTATAAAATTTGACATTATCTTTTTATCATATTGACATATATGGTACACATGATAGGTATAAGTTGGAAAGAAGAAACTAAGCTAGATAGACAAGTTAACTTGGAATGTAAATAAGCTAATATGAAGAAGAAGGTAGAGATTTATAACAAATATAATAAAGATTTAGCAAATAATAAACACATATAAAAAAAATGATAGATTAAGGAGCAAGCTTTAACAAACTTGCAAAGATATCAGAAATAACAATTTGTCTTCTAACTATTTAATTTAGTATACTCACACATAATTAATAAGGAAGAAAACTCTTATGTATGTGCTTATGAATGTAAATGAAAATGTATGAGTGAAATTATCAATAAATTTCTTAAAAAACAAGAGTGAAGCTATTGGAACAACTTCATTACCCTTGTAGAACCCCATTTTAAATAAAGTTACATTGAAGAAAAAATAAGAACTAAACATACTTATGAATTTTTCCATCAAATTACTTGCATTCATAATCAATTCTTTTTTTTTTTGTACCTATCATTTCTATCTAATTAAAATAAATTAAAAATTAGAATAATTTTTTCTGTCTTATTTCTTACTAATTAATAATTTTGATACTTAAGATTGCTTTCAAATTATGATTTAAAATATGTATAATTTAATTTAATGACTGACATTAAAAAATCCATCACACAAAAAACCTTTTAATTTATTTATTTGTACGAAAAAAATAAGATTACAAAAGAAGCAAAAAATAGCATAATACTACATTAAGTTTTAACATAAAAAAATTAAATTAAAAATAAAAAAGTATATTTAAAAGGAAAAAAAGATTTTTTAAAATTAAATAAAAAATGGCAAAAGTTTATGAGGAGATTAGAGGGTTGCGAATATGCAACTATAACATAAATCTTTTCCAAGTTTGATTCAAGTTATCAAACAACTAACTTCAACTTACTATACATGTTTACTTACAATGGACATGGATTTAATCTACATGGATATGAATATCTGTGTATAATTAAGTACATATATCATGAAAAGGGTAATTTTTTTTCTGTTTTTTTATTTTATGTAAGAGAAGGTGAGCAAGTGTAAATATAATTTTTACCCCTCTTACTACCCCTAAGAATTAAACTTGGGTTTTGGTAGGGGCTATAGCTGCACTACAACCAACCTGACTATACCCTTAGAGTTATTATGGAAAGGATAATTATTCATTGACCACCTTTTTTTTTCGCTTTTTGAAAAATATACTTATCTTTTTTTGAAGCTAATTTCTACCTTAATTTACATTGTCTTACACCTGTTCATTCCTGCTTGCATGCTATTGAGAGAATTGACGAGTATTAGATAAATGACTATTTTACCCCTGAATATAAAATTATAACTTTACCCTATATATTATGAATGCACGGTGCACATAATATATAAATATAATAAAATTATAATTGATAAATTTGATTATCTTTTGTTATAAAAAAATTATCAATTATCTACCTTAAGATTATTACATAATTGAAAATATTATAAAAGTTTAAATTCATTTAATTTTTACCTATGAAATATAAAATGTATAATATGCACTTTGCCATTAACAACTATCAATTTTTGATGATATCAAAAGAGTATTGTAGATACATTTAAAATGCTAAATGTAAATAAAATAAATATATAGATATAAAAATTTTAAAAAATAATTTTTTATTAACAATGCTTATAATTCTATCAAAATCAAATCTAATTAATCAAATCTAATTCAATCTGACAAATCATCTATGATACTCCCTCGTTCCTGCTACTATTCATCCAATATATTCTTGTTCTTCTAATCGTCATGGCACCAAAACCCACTTCCGATTTGATTTCATTTCTCGACTATACCTACAAAGTTTCCATTTTTATGCCTTTACTTTCATTTCTCTTTCATCGAGTTGGCGCTTTTGTTTTATTTTTTATTTTTGTCTGGTTTTATATTATAAAATGACGGTGATGTGGTTTTAAGTGTTATTTTTCCTTTTTTATCGTGTTTAAATGACGTTTTTTTACTGTATAAGTAAAATGATAATTTTATTCCTTTGATATTAGTAAAGTTATAACAGTATGCAAATAATAATGGATAAGTGCAAAATATTGAGTTAGAAATAAACCAAAAAAAGATATATATATTTTGAAAAAGCATGAAAATCAAGCGATCGATAAATAATTACCTTTAAAGAGAATAAAATTATTTGCATCATAGATATATCTAAAGACTCTTATTTTAGCACAATTTTATGTTCTAAAATTATGATAATATAAAATATTATTCTAAATAATTCGATATAAGAATATTATCATTTTAACACTTAAAAGGGCAGTTCAATAACGTTTTCTGGGCCCAATTTTCATTTTCCTTTGGTGAATCCAAGTGT
The DNA here is from genome assembly GCA_030449875.1 of Aegle marmelos. Taxonomy (NCBI): domain Eukaryota; kingdom Viridiplantae; phylum Streptophyta; class Magnoliopsida; order Sapindales; family Rutaceae; genus Aegle; species Aegle marmelos. The sequence continues at coordinate 16,387,367 of JASUUL010000142.1, read as the reverse complement.
AATACATGTTCAGTGAAAGAAAATCAAAAAACAAAATTATAAAATAAAGAATGCAAGTTTTCTCTTATAGTTATAAGTCCAAGAATTTGTTATACATGTTCTCAATAAATTACAAAAATAAAGTTAGAAATAAATCACAAAATAGCGAATAAAGTTCGATTCATGACTGTTTTCTCTATCTTAAAATCTTATCGCAATCTACCTATTCTTTCTCCCTTATTAGAATGATCTTTCTTCATTGTTGGTGTTTCTGTTCTTTCTTTCCCTCCTAGTTGCTTACGTTTTTCTCGTTCTCTCTCTCTCTGTCTCAGTTCCACTGCTCTCTCCGCTGCTATTGTTGTGTCTTCCTCAATGTTGCTGTGCTCTTTTTGGTGTTCCCATTCTTTTTTTGGTGTTGTTGCTCTATCTACCTTGCTGTCACTCTCTTTATTTGCTCTCTTTGGTTTTACTGTTGTCCTCTAGATCTGTGAGTTCTCTTTCTAAATTTATGTTGCTGTTGTATCTTTCATTTGTTTTGAATATTTTGCATTCTATTGGACATAATTTTGACCAAAGGTTATGGGCATGAATATTCTTGTATTCTTACTTTGATTGCAAGACATAATTTTGACCAAAGGTTAGAGGCATGTGCTATTCTTGTACTCTTATTATGATTGCAATATTAGAAAACAGAAGCCATACATACCCTGTAAATATTACAACATTTTCCATCCTTATTAGTTTCATAATCTTAATACACGGGAAACATTACCAGATTTAAGAGTTGAGGGGAAAAAAAAAAAAAAGACACTGACGGCCGAAAGGCATTAGTTTGATGCAGCTTGTATGACCAAAAAGTGAAAAAGATTATCGTTAATTTACAGCTTGTGTAATATTAAAAAAACTTAGACTCAAATTCTATCACTTTTAGATAACTTATGGTTTGTTTTTGTTTCATCATAATAGAGCAAATCTATGGGTCCTATCTATTTGTATTTCAATTATTTTTATTATTTGTAAGTAGCCTGTAAAGTTTTCTGTAATTAAGGAGTTATCTTGGAAATCTGGTACTGCTAATTTGTGGTGGTTTGTTTTTTAAATTGTGTAATTTCATTTAATCTTTTCATATTTTGTTCATTTTTTAATATTCAATTTATTGGGTTTATGTTTAATGTTCATTGTTTAATCCAGTTGCTGTTTATGTGTACCTAAATTTCGTTATATATGGAAGTGTCCTCGCAGGTGTTTTTGGCTTAACTTCGTCAAACATATTCATTGTAATTAAAGAAGAGTACGGATATGATATTGTTGCTAATGTGTTTGGAAATTTGTTTATGGTTAATTTTTTTTTCCTTTTCTAGGTGTGTTTGGGGTTAAACTTTAGGAGACTTTTTTGTATTTCCTTTCAATGCAAATTTGATGGTTACCTTGGTCTTTGATTGCACTACTCCTTCCTATTCTCTCTTCAAAGCCTCAAACGAATAAATAACACATTGTTGGATTATGTATACATATAGGTTTGCTTGGTTTCTGGGAAATTTGAAGAAGAATGAAGATTTGAAATTTTACTGGGTCTGATCTTTTTGTGTTATTGGCTTTTGTAAATTATTGTCACTAGATTTGAAATTCTAAGTATTTGTTTTCTTAAGTCAAATAACATTATCTTTTTTTTTTTTCTCTCATTTCATGATGCAAGTGATAAGTTATTTAAGAAATTTGATGTCTAAGATATAGTTACCAATGAAGAAGGAGATACTAGTAGGCCAGTTACTAGTTTTAATTTATCTCTAACAAGTGTTGTAGAAATGAATGTTGAATGAGATAGAATTACAATTTTTATATGGCACGATTACACACATAATGCTTGATGTTTATCGTGTAATTTTTATAATTATTTTGTTTAAATCATATCTATTGTAATATATATTTTAATTATAGAGTAAAAACACTGATGATGTATTTATTATTAATGATAATACTAAATCTTTATCATCATGTAATTTTTAATAATTATTTTGTTTAAATTAGTTACGTTTAGTAAAATTATTTTTGAAAATGATATTATTGAACATATATTCATTTTTTTAATTATTTTTAATTATGTCTACCAAACACATACTATTATTTTTAATTTTAAATTATAAAATACAGAAAATGATACCTGACACATATTTAAATTCAAATTATAATAACTACAAAACTTCATTTTTATTCTCATTTTTTTTCAAAAGTAAAAATTCAGAAATACTACTATGCTGTTCTAATTTTTTCTAACATATTACTATAGAACTAAAGTGTTATAATAGTTGCTTTTTTTTCACTTAGCATTTAAATTTTATTATTATACCACTAAATTGTTCACTCTATTAAATAATTGCCTATATAATAATTATAATTTAGAAATTTCAATATATTAAGCCAAAATTATTATAGCATATACTTTTTTCTCAATTGATTATTTTAGATATATAAAATAGAATATATTGTCTCTTTCTACATTTTTTTTAAATTTAGCGGATTGAAAAATACTTACATAGTTTAAGGATAAAATAGCCATTTATTATAAATTCGGTTAGTTTTAACAGCTTGATGGTAAAATGATAAAAACTAAAATATTAGGTTAGAAACATAAATTATTAAAAAATTTTGGTGGTAAAATGATATATCATAAAATAATAATATCTCTTTTATATAATCTTTTAAAATGATATTTCTATGATCGCGTGATGAGTGGTAGTTTACTTAGTATTAAAGTTTATCTATTATAAAAAGAAAAGAAAAGACAGTGAGCCTTTTAATGTTTGAGAAAAAAGAAATAAAATCTTTTAAGGTTGCAAAAAAATATATAACTTCCTTTTCGTTAGGAAATTCTATTTGTTTTAAAGGTAAATTTATTTTTAATCTGCAATTACTATTGTCTTTATAATTTACAATTACCTAAGTAGCTACATAATTAAGCTTAATTAATTCCTATACTAAGTCTTGTAGTTATTCTGCAGCCGATCAATACTTTTCCCTAGCAACACCATAAAGAAATTATCATTATAACCATCTCTCATCTTCTTGTTAAGCCTAGTCACAAACCAATTTTTAAGATCATTACAATAATTCAAAAATAATTCCATTGCCACACATGCATCATCTTATCATACATAACTCCATTGAACTTTTGTTTGTCGAATTAGCGGGAATGTTTTGAATAAAATCGTCACCAAAATGGATTCCATTGTTGGATGTGAAAGCAAAGTTCCTCGAGTTTTATCTCATCAATGAAGAAGGCAACTTGAGGAAATTTCCACGATCGGCATCAGTGTTTTGTTGGAATAGCCTCCAGAGGTAGCTGTCATTATTTGCTTTGTGTTTTCTGCCCCGATCTCATTGTCGCAACCCAGTTGATGATTGAATTTAATCAAATATATTTGGTTATTAAATTGACTTACTTATTTCAAGAATGTAATAATAATTATAAATTGAAAATAATTTTATTATTAAAACAAACGAAAGGAGTTATATATTTATTTTGAAACATTAAGAAGCTTTGTTCTCTTTTTCTCACACTTCAAGAGGTTCAAGGTCATTTCCCCTTAAAAAATCTCATACTCATTTAGAAAAAGACAAATAAGATTATAGTTATTTAAAGATTAAAGGTATTAATTTAATTTATTTCTCGACTTAGTATGAAACTTTTACTTGACGTATTTACTGTTTGACTTGATGTTTTTGACCTACCTAAACGGAATCGACTTGATACTTGAAAGTTAAGAATGAAGCCTGAGAATTCTCAACTCAACTGGATATTCTTTTTCTTAGGCATTTTTATCTTTTTAATTTTCACCTTCTTGATGTATGCTCATGTTGGATAAAAAAAAAAAAAAAAATTATCACTCAACTGGAGTGCTTTCTCATACCACGGGTATGTGTCCTCACTCAACCGGAGTGCTTTCTTTCTTTCCACTTCTTCGTCTATTCCTCTCACCTTCCGTCATATCTGTTTAGTCAAGCACAGGTATAATGAACATTTTTCTCCGTCTTCATCTCTTTTTTGTATGGACTCTGAGGAGTTAAATCGATTCTGTACTGCCCTCTCTCTTTCTGATGAAGAAGGCGAGGCGGTTGCTATTGAGGGGAGTGCACACGATACTGGCATTAAATACTTAGAACAGTGCTTGGTGGGAAAATTTTTAGCAAATAAGGAAATCCGTTGTGAAGGATTTAAAACAGCCATTCAACAAGTTTGCGAACTACTCATGGGTTAAGAACTGAAAGTCTTGGCAGCAACACTTTCATTTTTTAGTTCCAATCAGCAACGGATAGGAAACGGGTCTTAACTGGTGGTCTCTGGATATTGATCAAGCTCTTTTGATCTTAACAGAACCAACAGGAATGGGAGGGCTTCCCAAGCTAGATTTTACAAGTGTGCCTTTCTGGGTGCAAATTCAAAATATTCCAATAGTTTGTATGACTGCTGAAACGGGGGAAATATTGGGATGGTCGATTGGAGAAGTTCTCGAAGTGGATACAGGGCCTTCTGGGGTATGCCTTGATCCATGCTTTCGCGTTAGAGTATTGATAGATGTAACGAAACCATTGAAACGAGGAATCAGAGCTCAGTTGCGAGGTTGTCAGGAGGTGATGACATTTGCCATACTCTATGAATGGTTGCTTGATTTTTGTTTTTGATGCTGCTGCCTAACTTCTACAAGTGCTGACCCGCAAGGTGTAAAAGATCTTAAGTATAGTCATTTACGTAATTTACCTACGCCATTGGCCAAAGCTCAAGGGGCCAATACCAAGGAGAAGACGCCTTCAACAGTGCGAAACGCAGGCTTCCCTGCCACCGCCTCACTGAGCTGTGAACACGGGATAACATCAAAACCACACAATCCTACACAAGAAAAAGTTAATGAAATGTAGGCAGAATAATCTGGAAGCACTGCAACTCAGCAACAAAATCAAGCCACGGTTCCAGCTGTATTAATTATAGAGTCGCTCATTTCTGACAATGCTTCCAATATCCCGCTAGCACTACCATCCAGCTGCCCAACGGTACAGACATGATCAAACAAGAACCATCCAAGTGGTGGGCATAATGCAAAGGTCTACAGGGGAACCCAACTTACATACACGAAAAGCCCAATTCCCAGCCTTCTACAGAATAAAAGCCCAATCAAGAGGTTGGAAAAGTATAATAGCTAGAGCATTTGGGTCCGAGGCAAAATCTACAGTTGGTTTAGAACCCCCTTCCAGGCGGACACAGCCTAGCGAAGCTTAAGCAGAAATTGAGCATCTGCCGAAGAAATTAAATCCAGGCCAATCTTCTGAGGATACAAAACGGGAGACTAGAAATGTTGCTACTCTCTACCCTTCTTATCCTCCTTGAACTCCCCATTTCAGTATACATGAAACGGCGGGTGCTAGTTCCTAACCTTGCCAATCATGAAGATCATCGACAGAAACGTTTGAGGACAGGGGAACACCCGAACGTTCCAAGCACTCAAGGAAGTTCTCCGAAACTATAAACCAAATAGTGTATGTTTAAGTGAAACTAAATTAACACTGAGGCAAGCTGAAACTTTGAAATATAAGCTTCAATTCTCTCATCTTTTTTCGGTGCCTCAAAATGAATTGTGATGAGAACTATCAAGAGAATGCCATTAAAGTTTCAAGTGATCCTTTGCACATTCATGAAGGCCCAATTACAAGAGATAAAGTCAAAAAGATACAAGTTGCTTTAAATAGATTAATTGAGAAAATATGGATTGAAACTACAATTCAAGATGCAAGACATCATGAATTGGGCTTGAAGAAATGTCAAGGCATTGTGGGCTTTATTCAAGCTATTGGGCAGCCAAATACACAATTCGGATCAAATACAGAAAGGTCAATTTCAGAATAAAACTGGTATTGATGGAGCTGGAATTAACTTGCAAGCCATATACCGTTGGAAAGATAATTAAGATAGCTTTCCAAAGAATTTTACGGAATTAGATTTGGAGTTCTCTAGAATGAGTTATGACCAATTCATTACAGCATGCGCAGAATTGGGAATTTCAACGACTCCTTAACTAGTTAGGAGAACTAGTCCGACTTGAACTAGGATTTAATCTTTTTTGGATTTTTTGGGTCTCTATTGGCCTATTTAAACTCAGCAATCTTGCTATATAAGACAATTCAGAGATTAATGTTATTTGAATTTGAGAGAATTATTCTTGCTTTGGTTCTTTTGAGAACTAGTGGACTTATCAAGAATTTGCATTCTTGTGACATTCCAAATCAAAACTTATCACTCACCTTCTCATCTAAATCTTGAGTGTGGCGTCAATATCCTTCTCCATACCTTTGGTTAATGTTTGATTAAGCATTGGGTCAAGGTTTTGTGTGTCTTAAATCTATTTAGAACTTTTTTGGGTAGTTGAAACTTCAAATTAAGTGTTCTCCTTAAAGTTTCAATGTGGGATTCGCATCAATTTGATATCAGAGCAAGCTTCTAATCAGGTTTGAATGTCTTATTTATTTTGATTATAAAAAAAAACGAACAGCAAAAAAAAAAAAAAAAGAAACGTACAGCAAAAAAAAAAAAGATTGCAAAAGGATTTAAGTATTCCTACTTTCATCAATATCAATTGTGTCATTTACTTGCTTGTTTTCCTTTCTTCAATTTCTTTTTTGTTCTTTGTGTTCTCTTAATTCTTTTTCTTTATTAGTGTGCTGGAATAGCATATTTAGTGTGCCACTTGTTTTGATTTTCTTGATTTTGTTTTTAGTTCAATAAAGAACTGAAAGAGAGAATTAAGTGTAGTAAAAAGTAATAGTTTGTGAGATCATTAGAGGGAAAAAAAAGTCAATTTGTGTGTTAAACACGAGAGTTAAGTGAATTAAATTAAGTGAAACACGTGAGGGAGTGTTGTGAGGTCTTTTTTGCTGACTTTAATTTTTCAGATCACAAAATATGTCAAAAGAACAAGAAGCTATAGATCAATCGATCATGCTCAAAGCCATGCAGCAACAATTTGAGCGCATGAATCTGATATTTGGAGAGATCCGTGACCAATTGGAAAGGCAAGACACTGCCATAGCCAATCTACAAAAAGGGCAACAACCAATAGCTCCTAATGTAAGAGATAATCAATGGCGTGCTGCCATGGGAGATCAAGATGGTGATGACCTAGATAATTTTGATGACCAAGCCACCATTGACATGCGTGGAAAAGATGATAGAAGGGCAAGACGCATAGATCGTGATTTGAGGAGTATCAAACTGAAAATTCCTTCTTTTCAAGGTAAAAATGATCCAGAAGCTTATTTGGAGTGGAAAAAAAAGGTGGAGCTAGTATTTGATTGTCATAATTACTCCGAGGAGAAAAATATAAAACTAGCTGCTGTTGAATTTACTGATTATGCTATTATTTGGTGGGATCAACTTGTTTTGAATAGGAGAAGAAACCGTGAAAGGCCTATAAACACTTGGGAGGAGATGAAGGCCATCATGAGGAGAAGATTTATTCCTAGTCATTATTATAGAGAGCTACATCAAAGGCTTCAAAGTCTTACACAAGGCTCCAGAAGTGTGGAAGACTACCACAAGGAGATGAAAATAATCATGATTCGAGCCAACATTGAAGAAGAACGAGAGGCCATTATGGCTAGATTTTTACATGGTTTAAATCAAGATATTGCTAATGTGGTTGACTTGCAGCATTATGTTGAAATGGAAGACATGGTTCACATGGCCATAAAAGTGGAACGACAACTAAAAAAAAAGGGTTCCACTAGACCCAATTTAGGTTCATCTTCCTCATGGAAGTCAAAATGGAGCAAAAATGAAAAAGTTGTTTCAAAGCCTAAGATTGAGTCAATCAAGAATCATAAAGAGGGAGGCAACCAAAGTAAAGGTAAATCTGATTCCCAACACTCTAGAAATAGAGATATTAAGTGTTTTAAATGTTTGGGGACAGGTCATATTGCATCTCAATGCCCAAATAAGAGAGTAATGATCTTGAGGGAAGATGGTGATGTTGAAACCGAGAATGAATCAGATGATGATCCTATGCTATTTTTGGAGGATGCTAATAATGGTGTAGAGTATCCTGTTGATGGTAAATTGATGGTTGTTAGACGTTCTCTTAACATGCAAATAAAAAAGGATGCGGAGGTACAACGTGATAACATATTTCATACTAGATGCCACATCAAAGATAAGGTATGTAGTATGATAATTGATGGTGGAAGTTGTACTAATGTAGATAGCACTAGTTTGGTTGAAAAATTGAACTTGAAAACTCTGAAACATCTTAGGCCATATAAGTTACAATGGCTGAATGATTGTGGAGAGGTTAAAGTAAATAAACAAGTGTTGGTTTCATTCTCTATTGGGAGATATAAGGATGAGGTTGTATGTGATGTAGTACCCATGCATGCTGGACACATTCTTTTGGGGCGACCTTGGCAATATGATAGGAGAGTGACACATGATGGTTACTTAAATAGATATTCTTTTGTAATGAATAAAAGGCAAATCACTTTTGTACCCTTAACACCTAAGCAGGTGTATGAAGATCAAATGACAATACAAAAAGAGAGTGATACAAAAAAAGAAAATGAGAGCATAAAAGAAAGAGAAAATGAGAGAAAAAAAAGTGGAAAGATAGAAAAAAATATTATTGAGAGAAAAGAGAGGCAATATGTAAACTTGTTTGTAAAAAGAGAGAGGTTAAGAGGGCCTTCTTTTCAAAACAGCCTATCATTGTACTTTTGTACAAAGAGGCTTGTTTGCATATTAATGAGTTTAATTCTTTTTTACCTAGTGTTATTGTGACTCTTTTGCAGGATTTTGATGATGTGATTCCAAATGAAGTCCCTAATGCTTTGCCACCTATTAAGGGAATTGAGCATCAAATAAACTTTCTTCTTGGAGCTACCATTCCTAATAGACCCGCTTATAAAAGTAACCCCGAAGAGACAAAGGAGTTTCAAAGGCAGGTTGAAGAACTCTTGGCAAAGGGATATGTGAAGAAGAGCATGAGTCCATGTGCGTTACCAGTTCTACTAGTGCCCAAAAAGGATGAAACATGGAGGATGTGTGTTGATTGTCGTGCGATTAATAAAATCACTGTAAAGTATCAACATCCTATTCCTAGACTTGATGACATGCTTGATGAATTGTTTGGTTCTTGTGTGTTTAGCAAAATAGATCTTAAAAGTGGATATCATTAAATTAAGATTAGAGAGGGAGATGAGTGGAAAACTGCTTTTAAAATAAAATATGGTTTATACGAGTGGTTAGTAATGCCATTTGGATTATCTAATGCACCCAACACTTTTATGAGGTTAATGAACCATGTTTTGCGTGCTTTTCTTGGTAACTTTGTAGTTGTCTACTTTGATGATATTTTGATCTATAGCAAAAGTCTAGAAGAACACGTTGAGCATTTGTAAAGTGTATTGACTGTTTTAAGAAAGGAAAAGTTGTATGCTAATTTGAAAAAGTGTGCTTTTTGTACAAATCAAATTATTTTTCTTGGTTATGTTATAAGTGCTAAAGGAATTGAGGTTGATGAAGAGAAGGTAAAGGCTATTAAGGAATGGCCTACACCTAAAAGCGTAAGTGAGGTAAGAAGTTTTCATGGTTTGGCTAGTTTTTATAGAAGATTTGTGAAAGATTTTAGCACTCTTGCTGCACCTTTAATTGAAATTATTAAGAAACACGTGGGATTTAAGTGGGGTGGTGAACAAGAAAGGGCATTTAATCTAATCAAGGAGAAATTGGTTTCTGCACCACTACTTACGCTACCTGATTTTGCTAAAACTTTTGAAATTGAGTGTGATACCTCAGGTATAGGTATTGGAGTTGTTTTGATGCAAGAGGGGTGTCCAATTGCTTATTTTAGTGAGAAATTGAGTGACGCAGCCCTAAACTATCCTACTTATGACAAGGAGATGTATGCATTGGTGAGAGCATTGGAAACTTAACAACATTATCTTCTACCTAAAGAGTTTGTCATACACACTGATCATGAGTCCTTAAAGCATTTGAAAGAGCAAGGTAAGTTGCATAAGAGACATGCCAAATGGGTTGAATTCATTGAGTCATTTCCTTATGTGATCAAATACAAACAAGGTAAGGAGAATGTGGTGGCTGATGTATTATCAAGAAGGTATGCACTTATCTCTGCATTAAATACAAAGTTATTAGGATTTGAGTACATTAAAGAATTATATGTTAATGATCCTAATTTTTCTAATGTGTTTAATGCTTGTGAGAAAGCTGCATTTGGAAAGTTCTATAGGCACGATGGGTTCTTATTTAGAGAGAATAAATTGTATGTGCCATATAGTTTTTTGCGTGAATTGCTTGTGCGTAAAGCTCATGGGGGAGGTTTAATGGGACATTTCGGCATTGTAAAGACTTTAGATGTTTTAAAAGAACATTTTTTTTGGCCACATATGAAACGTGATATTGAAAGAATATGTGAGAAGTGTATCACTTGTAAACATGCTAAGTCTAGAGCTTTACCCCATGGATTGTATAAACCTTTACCTATACCTAGCGAACCTTGGGTTGATATTTCTATAGACTTTGTTTTGGGTTTACCTAGGTCAAAAAGGGGAAAGGATTCTGTTTTTGTTATTGTTGATAGGTTTTCAAAGATGGCACATTTCATTCCATGTCACAAAACTGATGATGCAACAAACATAGCTAATTGTTTTTTAAGGAAATAGTCAGATTGCATGGAGTACGAAGGAGCATAGTTTCAGATCGAGATGCTAAGTTCTTGAGCCACTTTTGGAAAACTTTGTGGGGTAAGTTAGGTACTAAACTTTTGTTTTCTACTACTTGTCATCCACAAACTGATGGACAAACTGAGGTTGTAAATAGAACATTATCCACGATGTTGCGTGCCGTTATTCAAAAGAATTTGAAAACTTAGGAAGAATGTTTGCCATATGTTGAATTTGCTTACAATAGAACTGTCCATTTAGCTACTAAATTTTCACCATTTGATATTGTATATGGTTTTAATCCACAAACTGATGGACAAATGTGAGTACTACTTTTAATATTTCTAATCTTTCTCCTTTTAATGTAGGTGAAGATTCGAGGACGAATCCTTTTGAAGAGAGGGGGAATGATGAGAACTATCAAGAGAATACCATTAAAGTTTCAAGTGATCCTTTGCACATTCATGAAGGCCCAATTACAAGAGCTAGAGTCAAAAAGATACAAGCTGCTTTAAATGGATTAATTGAGAAAATATGGATTGAAACTACAATTTAAAATGCAAGACATCATGAATTGGGCTTGAAGAGATGTCAAGGCATTGTGGGCTTTATTCAAGCTATTGGGCAGCCAAATACACAATTCGGATCAAATACAGAAAGGTCAATTTCGGAATAAAACTGGTATTGATTGAGCTGGAATTAACTTGCAAGCCATATACCGTTGGAAAGACAATTAAGATAGCTTTCCAAATAATTTTACGGAGTTAGATTTGGAGTTCTCTAGAAGGAGTTATGACCAATTCATTACAGTATGCGCAGAATTGGGAATTTCAATGACTTCTTAACTAGTTAGGAGAACTAGTCCGACTTGAACTAGGATTTAATCTTTTTTGGATTTTTTAGATCTCTATTGGCCTATTTAAACTCAGCAACCTTGCTATATAAGACAATTCAGAGATTAATATTATTTGAATTTGAGAGAATTATTCTTTCTTTGGTTCTTTTGAGAACTAGTGAACTTATCAAGAATTTGCATTCTTGTGGCGTTCCAAATCAAGACTTATAACTCACCTTCTCATCTAAATCTTGAGTGTGGCATCAATATCTTTCTCCATACCTTTGGTTAATGTTTGATTAAGCATTGGGTCAAGGTTTTGTGTGTCTTAAATCTGTTTAGAACTTTCTTGGGTAGTTAAAACTTCAAATTAAGTGTTCTCCTTAAAGTTTCAATATGGGATTCGCATCAGATTTGGTGGTGGTTTGGCTCTCTTTTGGAATGAAACTACTCTCAAAATTATTTTGTACTCTAAGCATCATATAGATACTGTTATTTTCCATGATAATGACACGATGAGATTTATAGGTATATATGGCCATCCTACGCATGTGGAAAAGCTGTTGCGTAAATGCTGAGTTAAGTAATTACTAAATTACTATAAATGCATTTTTTAAAGAAATATAAATGTGATAAATAAATACACAAAAAATAAGACATAATAATTTATGTGGTTCGGCATAAAATCTACGTTCACGGACAAAGACTAGAAGATAAATTTTACTAATAATAGAAATTTACAAAATAGAAAAAACTCTCAGTATGAATACCTCAATACTCCCGAATAAATACTCACTAGAGCACTCAAATAAAAGCTTTCTCAAATTTCTCAATTGCTTCACTTGCAATTGCTTTCAAAATTATGATGCTTTCAATTGCAAAAATACTTCCCTATTTATAGCAAAAAGAATGGCCTAAGAAGTAAACGGACAATTTACCCATTTGTACAAGTTTGCATACTAGCTATAGCAAGCTTGCATGTAGCTGTGGCAAGCTTGCTGCCAACCATGTAACGAAAGCTAAATTGGCTTTGGCTTTGGCTTTTCAACAATTCTCCACCTCAAGGAAGATTTAATAAATATGAGCCGACTATCAACAAACCATCCTCCAGTCTCTACTTTCTTTGACTGCTTTCAAACTTGTAGGATATTGATTAAGTTTAGACAATGCTCAAAATTGATTGTTGTCATACCTTGGTCAACATATCTGCTTGATTATCCACAGTCTTAATTTTTTAAAGAAGAATCTTTCCCTCATCAATAATTTCCTGCACAAAATGAAATCGTACGTCAATATACTTCATACGTGTCTAAAAAACTTGATTATTTGTTAAGTGAATAGTACTCTAACTGCCACAATACACATTAATGTGCTCTTGTATCAATCCCAAGTTTTCAAACAAGCCCGTAACCAAATAGTCTATTTAACAGCCTTTGAAATTGTCATTTACTCAGCTTCTGTGATCGACAGAGAAACTGTAGACTGTAGTGTAGACTTCTAAATAATTGACCCTCTAGCAAAAGTAAATACATATCCGGTGGTTGATCATCGTTTGTCTAAATTATTAGCATAATCAGAATCGACATATCCAATCACTGTTTGACCAAGTGTATTATTTCGCTCAAACAGTAAACCAACATCTATGGTTTTCTGAATATACCGTAGAATCCATTTCACAGCTTGTCAATGTCCCTTACTAGGATTATGCATGTATCTGCTCACTATACCAACTGCACGTGAAATGTCAGGCCTTGTACATACTATTGTGTACATCAAGCTACCCACTGCATTTGAATACAGAACTTATAACATGTATTCTTGTTCTACATCTGTCAAAAGAGATAGTTGTGCAGAAAGTTTAAAATGAGAAGCCAATAAGGTACTCACTGATTTTGTTTGCTTCTGAGATAAGCTAACTTTGCTATGAATTCTATCTCTGCATATCTGCATACTAAGAATCTTCTTAGCTTCACTTAAATCTTTCATCTTAAATTCTTGATTGAGTTGAGTCTTTAATTTCTCAATCTTATTTTTATTCTTGGATGCTATTAGTATATCATCAATATACAAGAGCAAATATATGAATGATCAATGTTGTAGCTTGCGAAAATAAACACATTGATCAAATTTATTTCTTATGTACTTTTGTCATTTCATAAATTGACCAAATCGCTTATACCACTGCTTCGGAGATTGTTTCAATCTATAAAGTGACTTTGTCAATTTATAAACGTAATTTTCTTTTTCAGCAACTTTGACTCCATCTGGCTGAGTCATGTAGATTTCCTCTTCTAAATCACCATGTAAAAATGCAGTTTTATATCAAGTTAAACTAGTTCAAGATCAAATTACACAACCATAGCTAGCAGAATTCGAATAGAAGAGTGTTTCACAACTTGAGAAAATATCTCATTGTAGTCTATTCCTTCTTCTGAGCATAACCTTTTGCTACCAGTCTAGCCTTATATTGAATTTCATTCTTGTGAGGAAATCCTTCCTTCTTTGCATATACTTATTTGCACCCAGTTGCCTTCTTTTCCTTGGACAATGTGACTAACTCTCAAGTTCTATTTTTATGAAGAGATTGCATTTCTTCATCCATTGCTAGCTTTCACTGTACACTTTCAAGGCTACTTATTGTTTCTCTGTAAGTGAAAGGAACATCGTCATCTATAATTAGAAGTGCATAAGCCACCATACCAACAAAGCGAGCAGGTTTGTGAATTTCTCTTCATGGCCTTTTATATGTAATTGAATTTTGTTGCTGTGAAGGTTCTTGGGTCAGAACCTCTTCTTTATCAGTATTTATCTCTCCAATACTAACGAGATCATTTTTAACCTTTTCAAGCTCCACCTGCTGTGAAGTACTACTGGTCTTTTAATCCTTTTGAGAATATTCTTGTTTCAATATAATCGATTCATCAAAAGTCACATCTCTACTGAAAATAATCTTCTTTGTAATAGGACACTAGAGACGGTACCCTTTTACTCCACTAGTTATACCTATAAACAATGCTTTCTTGGCTCTTGGGTCTAACTTTGATTTCTATATATAATAATAAGCAGTGCAACTAGAAACATATAAAGAATCATAATCAGTAGCAAGTTTACTAGTCCACATCTCCGTAGGTGTTTTGCCGTTAATTATAGCTAATGGTAAACGATTAATTAGATGGCACGCATATACAACTGTCTCACCCTAAAATTCTTTGCCCAATCCAGCATTGGATCACGTACACTAAACTTTCTCTAGTATTGTTCGGTTTATACGTTCTGCCACCCTATTCTGTTGTGGTGTATTTCGAACAATGAAGTATCGTATAATACCCTCATCTCGGCATATTTATATAAATGGATCATTTTTTTATACTCACCAACATTATCTGAGCGAAGTCTTTTGACCTTTCGACCAGTCTAAGTCTCGACCATCTTTTTCCATTTCAGAAATATACCTAAAACTTCATTTTTGTTCTCTATACTTTTCTTGGATAATCATCAACAAAAGTAACAAAATAGTGCATACTTCCCAAAGAAGTTGTTTTGATAGGTCCTCATACGTCACTGTGAACATAATCCAGAATTCTTTTTGTATAATGAATTGCTGAACTAAATTTTACTCTTATCTACTTACCCAAAATACAATATTCACAAAATTTTAATTTGCAAGAATTTATGCCTTTTAATAAGCCTTATTTTACTAAAGTTTGCATTACTTTTTCACCAGCATGCCCCAAATGCATATGCCACAATTTAGTTGCTTTTAAATATATATCTTTTCAAGAAATTATTGATGCTGATCTAATAACCGTACTCCCTTAGAAATAGTACAAGTTATTTTTCTTTGTGCCTTTCGTCACTATCAATACCCCAACTACTATTTTTAAAAATTCATCTTTTAAAATGATTGTAAGCTCTTTAGATTCTGGGACTCATAATGAGATAAGATTTTTTTTCAAATTTGGTACATAGCGAACATCCGTCAAGACTTGAATTGAACTATCTTAATTCTTTAACTGGATTATACTTATCCCTGTTGTTTTACAAGCATTATCAGTGCCCATAAAAACAACTCCACTATCAAGCTCTTTGAAGCTAGAAAACCAATATTTATTAGGACACATATGGTAAGTACAACCCGAATCCAAAATCCACTCATCTGAGTGATATGTTAATGTCATGCCAACTAGGCTAAAACTCATTATCATGTTCTACTACACATGCATCAAAATTGGCTTTGCCTTTTTATAACTTAGAATAATTCTTTTTCCAATGCCTTTTCTAGCTACAAAAAGCGCATTCATCTTTAGTAGGCCTCCTTTTAGACTTGCTTCTTTTTCTAGATTTGTGATTTTGTGAACAACCTCTTACTGTCAATACTTCTGTAACTGTATCTCTGTGATCCTTTCTAGTTTTAGAGTTGTACAATACACTACATACAGCATCAAATGTGACATTGTGCTTTCCATGAAGCAAAGTAATAGTGAGATGATCATATTCATTAGAGAGAAAATTCAACACAAGCAATGTCTTATCTTCATCTTTAAATTTCTCATCTAAATTTAGCAAATCTGCCAATATCTTATTGAATGAGTTCACATGGTCATTCATTGACAAGCCAGGTGCATATGTAAATCTATAAAGTTTTTTCTTTATATAAAGCCTATTTTCAAGTCTTTTTTTCACATATTTTTCTTCCAGTGCTTCCCACAATTTCTTTATTGATGTCTCCCTCATGATAGAGTATTTCTGATCTTCAACCAAATATAGGTGAATAGTACTACCTGCTTGTCTATTGATCTTTATCTGCTCCTTGTCATCCATCATGTCAGGCTTTTCTTCTAGGGTGATATTATACTCCTACTGACATAAGATATCTAAAACCTCATATTGCCATATACTAAAATTATTAGTACCACTAAATTTCTCCACTTCAAATTTTACTTTTGTCACAATGTTTCTTGCTAATGAAGACGAGGATAATGTCTCTATCAGTTTTCTTAATTTAAATGATCAGTGATTTCAGCAACTATTTAAACTTGACAAATAGCCTCTATGATGTTTATTTCACATGAATAAATGCACCAAAAAAATTCTCAGGAGAATAGAGGGGTCACAACGATCCCACTTAAAACCTAGACTCTTTAGACTCTTATCGCCTTGTTGATAGAACTTTCTTAGACATGTGAAAAATCAAACTATTTATAATAGACTATCTCCCAAATATAAATATTCGTCTCTACTGTATCAATGAACAGTACTATATTTGTGAATAATTTCTTATACGTAAATAGTATCGTATAGATAAACAGTATCGTATGGCCCAAAAACAAACCTTCGGCTCTAATGCTAATTATTACGAAAACGCCGGATTGAACAATTACCAAATTATTGTAAATGCGATTTCTGGAGAAATATAAATGTGACGAATAAATACACAGAAAAATAGGATACAATAATTTACGTGGTTTGGCATAAAGCCTACGTTTATGGGCAAAGACTGGAAGATAATTTTTACTAATAATGAAAATTTATAAAATGAAAAAAACTCTCAGTACCTAATACCCCAATATATTTAAATAAATACTCACTAGAGCACTCAAGTAAAAGCTTTCTCAAATTTCTCAATTGCTTCACTTGCAATTGCCTCAAAATTAAGATACTTTTAATTACAAAATACTTCTCTGTTTATAGCAAAAAAAAAAAAAAGGCCTAAGAAGCAAGCGGGCAATTTGCCCATTTGTACAAGCTTGCATGCTAGTTGTAGTAAGTTTGCATGTAGCTGTGGCAAGCTTGCTGCCAACCGTGCAAAGAAAGCTAAATTGGCTTTGACTTTTCAACAAAAGCAATATACTTGGACTCTATGACATAGGCTCACTCCACTTTCCTCTATCCCTTAGTTATGCTGAGGGACTTTAATCAAGTTCTTTACAAGAACGAAAAACAAGGAGGTCAAATCCAATTCATCGATACTAGGCTAGAATTTTAAAAATCCAATTCATCGATACTATACTAGAATTTCAAGAAATGCTTAAAGAATGTGACTTGTCTTATTTGGGTTATACAAGTTATCTATATACATGGACTAATATAAGAAAGTAAGGGTTGATTCAAGAACGTTTTGAGAGATTTGTTGGCTCTTCTACATGGAAGGATGTTTACAAAGCTATATCAGTGACTAATATTAATGCTTGTGGTTCGAACCACTCTCCAATTTTAATTGACTTTAAGAAGAGATAAAATTTTTTTCTAGAAAAGACAACGCTGGGGAACAAAATCTCTTTTTGAAGACTACTGAAGTAATTTTTGAGAATGCAGCCAAATAGTAAATGAAGCGTGGAATGCTAGTCACACTGAAACTAATTCTATAGCCACCTTTAGTTATTTAAAGAATTCTACGACTGTATGAGCTAAATTATAAGAATGATGGAGAAAAAAATTTGGGGACAAGAAACGTAACTTACAATTATTAACCACAAAGTTCACTTCCTTAAAATCTAACCCTTCTCAACATTTTAATGAAATTAGAGCTATTGAACAACAGTTAGATGATTTTCTTAGGGACGAGGAAATATATTGGAGACAAAGATCTAAAGCTCTTTGGCTTCAAAAAGGGGACCATAACACCAAATATTTTTATACTAAAGTGCTAGGTATGAGGAAATAAAATCTTATTTAGATGATGTGAATTCTTTTAATATTTTTAGAATTTATTCACATCATCTAAACCTTTGACACAATTCATAGAGCTAGCTCTTTAATGTATTGAGCCTAAAGTTACTACAGAAATGAATCTAGAGCTGGACAAGATGTTTTGCCCTGAAGAAATTGAAGTTGCTTTATTCTAAATGCATCCGACAAAGATACCAGGCCCTAATGGCTTATTAGCAGGCTTCTTTCAATGACATTGGAATATAATTGGTCGTTTTGTAATTGTAGCTTGTTTGGAGATGTTAAATGGGTATGAAGACTTGTCTATAATTAATCACACATACCTAGCCTCGATTTTTAAAGTAACGGAGCCCATAAGAGTGATTGAGTACAGACCAATCAGTTTATGTAATAGTATTTATAAAATTATCTCTAATGACATTGGAATAAAATCTAATTGAGCACTAATTTCCCCTTGTAATTGTTTATACTTGACTAATAATGATAAATCATTATGGGTTATGAAGACTTTCATAAAATTAATTAAAACAAAAAAGAGAGCTTGGTTGTTGTGAGACTTGATATTAGTAAAGCATATGAGTATATTAAAAAGTGTGTTGTCAAAGGCATTCTGTATAATTTGGGTTTTCCAATTGGTGGATTATCTTACAATGAAATGCGTCATGACAACTACATTCTCATTCCTGATCAATGGTGAAGTTTTAGGCCTTGTCAAGCCTCAAAAAGGAGGTTGAGACAAGAATGTCCTCTTTCTCCTTATCTATTTATTATATGTATAGAATCTTTATCTTCTTTATCGGTCCAGGCTAACAATCATAAACTCATTCATGACATTAAGTTTTGTGGCAATTGCCTTTCTATTTATCATTTACTTTTTTCTGCTGACAGCTTGGTGTTTTCTAAGGCTACAATTGCTAAATATAACCACTTTGAGGAGTTGTTTGACCTGTATAGCTATTTATCTGGATAAATTATCAATTATAAAAAGTCATCTTTATTTTTCAGTCCAAACACTCTAGAGCATACTACAAAGGCGATTAAACATATCTTCAATCTTTCTGATGAGGGACACTTGTGTCTTTTATTAATGCTGGGCCAAAGTAAAAAACTCTACTTTAGCACATTGAAGTCCAGGCTTTGGATAAGGTTAAAGATTGAAAAGCTAAGCTATTCTCAAGTGGCGGTAAAGAGGTACTTATCAAAACTGTTGCTTAGGCTATCCTCATATATACAATGAGTGTCTTTAAGCTCTCTCTTTAACTTTTGCTAAGATCTACAAAAAATAATCGCACAGTTTTGGTGGAGTCAAAACTCATCCTCTAGAAGCGTTCATTAGTTGTCATGTAAAAAAATTTACATTTTCAAGCAACATAAGGGCCTCGTTTTTATAAACTTGAGCTCTTTTAATCAGCCTCTTCTAGCAAAACAATGCCAGCAATTAATTTCCTCTCTATACTTTCTAGTATCTAAAGCTATGAAAGCCAAATACTATTTGAGAGACAATCTTATGAAGAGTAAATTAGGTAGTAATCTTTCATATATATAGAGAAGTATTTTGTGGGGGAGAGAGGTCATTGAAGTTAGTTCGAGATGGCAAATTAGAGACGGTATAAATGTTTCTATTTATCACTATAGATGGCTTCCCTGCTCTAGCACATTCGAGCCATACTTCCCTCCATTCCTGCCTTCCCTATCTAGAGTAGCTATATTGATTGACGAAAATGGATGCTGGAATGAACGATTGATAAGAAATCATTTTCTTAAAGATGATGTAACTCAGACTTTAACAATTCCACTACCTAACAGGCTGTTAGTAGATTAATTAGTCTGGGCATATGATAAACAAGGTTAATGTGAAGTCAAGAGTGGCTACTATGTAGCCCCTCCGTTAAAACTCAAGGACTTGCCTTCAGGTTTTAGTCCTAATATAAGGTGGTGGAAGTATTTTTGGAATTTGTCTTTATCATCTAAAATTAAACTTTTTTATTAGAGAGCCCTTTCCGATATACTCCCCACTTATTTAAATTAGCACAAAAGAAAACTTCCAGTTACTCCTTCGTGACTTTGTTGTGGCTTTGCTCCTAAAGATTAATATCATGTTTTGGTGGGGTGTAAACTAACAAAGAAGGTATAGAAGCTCATGAGCTTTTATTCATGACTGAAGATTACAATGCCTATGGAGTTTTCTAATTTGTCTATGCACATATCATCTACTTTTACAAAAGATGAATTCGAAGAATGAGTGGTCTTGTGTTGGTCAATATGGCCAAGTACGAATTATCTCGTTTATAGTCATACCATTAGTGAGATTTATGCAATTGTCACTCGAGCTGCGAACATAGCGACTTCATATAAAGATGATCTTCTACAACACGGTGTCAGCAAGAGCATTAACCCTAAAACCCCCAGCTTGAGTTGGCAAACTCCTCCCCTACAATGGTATAAGGTGAACATTGATGTAGTTATTAACCCTACGAAAGCTCGTACTTGTATTGGAGTGTTAATCTATAATTCGCAAGGCGAGGTTATGGCAGCTTCTACCTGTATTGTGAATTTTTCCAATAACGTAGAGTGTTTAGAAGCTATTGTTATACAAAAAGGAATTCAATTGGCAACGGACATTGGACTAGCTCTAGCTATAATTGAATCAGATTCTTTCAATGTCGTTAATCTCATTAACAACAAAATCCATAATAGATGTAAAATGAGATAGTTAATATTCGACGTTCAAGAAGTGTTATCTTTCTCTAAGAGCTCATTCAAAGTGAATTGTGCTTTACGATCTTGCAATCAAGTTGCGCATCAACTAGTTAAACTAGCATCACGCAATTTCATTAAGAGAGCTTGGATAGAAGAAGTACCAAACGAGATCCATCTATGTATGCCCAGATAAACACACTAACTGTTTTCCATTAATAAACTTTTAATTTTAAAAAATAAAATAAAATAAAAATAAAGAAGGCATGCTCATGTATATTACAAAAAGTCCAGTTTACCCTTAAAGCCACGACAAGGAATTGCCACGCCGCAGTTTGGCTACACGGATGCATTCACCCTGAACTCAGCTTATCCAAAACCCAGAAAATAAACCAAGTCCCCAGCATAGACTCTCTGTCTATCTTCTACACTTTCTCCCACACTGACGCTCTTTTGATACGCTTATTTTATGATTCTGAAAAAATGTCGAGAGGCTCCGACCGTTTTATGAAGAGCGTGAAGCAGTTCGCGGACTTTCATTACAAGCAGTTCACGTCTCGACACGGTCAGCAACTCATTGACATATTCGAGTTCCCAATTAAGCTCGTCTTGTCTCCTTTCACTCTCGCTTTTGACGTCGCTGGCTCCGCCCCTCGCGGCTTCGGTGTCCCTGAGCTTATCTCCAAGCTCTCTTATGTTTCTGTCTTCGTAAGCACTTTCTCTTTCTCTCGCTTTTCTTAAAATTCAATCGATTCGCAGCGTGTTTATAGATAGATAAAACAGTTTGTAATTGACTACTATTTATTGAATTTGCAAAACGTAATATTAATGCCTTAAAAATTATCTTTTTTTCTTTTTCTTCTTCATTTGGATTGCTGGTAAATTATTGGGAACCTTTTAGAATGAATTGTTATTGTCTCTTTTTGGATGGGTATGATTGCAGGCTGTTGCTGCGATTGGGACATATGATATTGCATTTGAGCTGGGGAAGAAGGTGATTTGTCAGAGGTGCTCTTCGGGACCTTCTTGAATTTTTATTCTGGCGTTGATGATGGTTTTCTGTTTGTCATTTTAGTTTGTTTTTCTATGGTTCTTTCATCAAGATAGAATTATCTGTATCAAGCTGGTTACAATTGAACGGAAATACATATATGCATTTTATATAAAGAATTACAGTGGTTTGTTACAAGAGATTGGTCTATAAAGTGCAGGCATTGTCGGACATGCAACGGATGGCAGGCATTGCGGTGTACTATGTGCCAAGGATCAGGGCAGGTGCAATATCAAGTAAAAGGTTACACCTTGAGAAGGTACGGACTGGTTTCCAGTCAGTTTGACATTTTTAAGCTTCATCTATAACAAAGATGGAAAGCTCAATATCTGGTTTGTTGGAGACTGTTTTGCTAGATGGTTTCTGTATGTTAACTTTTAAGCATGTGTATGATCACAGATTGGTTACTGCTCTCATTTGTTTTCTTGAACCATTTTCTGGCAAAAATGTTGCATATGATTTCTATCTGCCTCTGAAGTATCTCTTAGAATTACTATAATTGACTTTCTACTATGTCTTTGCTGATATAGTTTAATATTGGCGTAATGTGACTACTTGGTCACTGTTTCTACTACATTGTAGTTAAATCATGTAATTGCTGGTTTCAACATTAGTATAGGAATTCCTAAGGTGTGAAAACTCTGCATTGCGCATGTTTTTTCCTGTGATCTTTGTTGGGTTCATGACTGCATTAGGATGCCAATGCAGGTGTCCTTGAGGTTTGATTTGTTTTAGCTTGCAAATTGTGTTGGGTTTCATGTGCTTAAAATCACAATCTAGTGCCATTTGTCTTTATTTATTTATCATCATAGTTATCTTACTGTAAGTACAAAGTGTCAATCCAATCAATGTAATTTGATGTTTATGGTAAATTTTCTTGTAGTGGGGAGAAGGCAACAGCAGAACATGTTGCAGATGCCATTGCTGACAAACGAGCTGACTTGGTGCACCTTCCGTCGACAATTGATCTTAACACACCATTGCCATCTAAAGACTGTCCGACTTGTGATGGAACGGTGAGACTGTTATTTCATAGCACATGTGACTAAGTTAACAAGTTCTTCTCACCCTTCAATCATGTTTCTTGCTCATAGATGGTTTGCTGCTTGGAATATATTCCCATGCAGCTAACTCGCCCATTTTTGCAATTTAGAAAGAGATATTTCAACCTTATTATTATTTTGTTTGGGTCAAAAAGAATGAAAGTTTAGCCAAGAGAGTAGACAGATGTTTAACTTATATTTTAATCTTTGATTGAAATAGCTAAATGTGTTTGCAGGGCGTAATGGGCTGTCCTGAATGCAAAAACAAGCTACAAGTCACAATCTCTGCAGATGATGTGAGCTGTTTTATGAGTTTTTATGATATTTCAATGTTATGATCTGGTCTGTAGATACATAAATGAGTTTTGTGTTTAATGCATACATGCAGTGCCAAACATGGAAGCTCACTGATATTTAGATACAGTACGGCTGTACTTCTATGTTTGTGCACCTGTAAAGTTTTGTGTTTTGTTTGTTTAGAAGGATCATAGAAAGTAAAACAACAATCAAGCTTGTGAGTATGTAGAAGTTCCATAACAAAGTTTACGTTGTACCTCAAAATATTACCTATAATCTACAAAAAATAAATCTCATTCTCCTATAACCATCTACATAGATGCTGGAGAAGGTGGACAGGCTTGTTTTATTAAGTCTTTGACACGCCAAATATTCTATGGTAGAAATGTCCTAAAAGGTGTAGATATTTATGTCACTGCTAAAAGAGTTGTTCTTAGTGAAACTGACGCCTTTTTTATATAAATTTTGAATTGATGCAATTTTATCCTTATTTTGTTTCTGCAGATCATGGAACCTCCGTGGAAAGCCTACAATGTGCTGAGAAAGATGGATTACCCATACGAGGTCGGCATCATATCTGTTTCAAAGAATTTTTATTATTAGCAGTAGTTTCATATCTTTCACTCTTATAAGATTTAAAAGCCTTGTTGCTTCATATCTTGAATTCATGTATTAATGGAAGCTCTGGTTTGTAATTCTCAAAATGATGGAGGCTCTTCTAATTCTTGTCAAATGTTCTTGTTCTTTGCAATAATCTAGTTTTGACTGGAAAACTTTTTGGTGATTTAATAATATTTGTACAGCTTTATCCCTCGACTTTGTTTGGAAGGAATAAACAATTGAAGGACATATCTTGTATAACAACAAATTGTAAAAATTTTAGAAATCGTCTTAGTTATCAACATGGGCATTCTTTTTAAGTTCTTCTAAACATTCCAACACTGGACAATCCTCTTTAAGTCCCCCATAAGAATTTTTAAAGTTTCTAAAGACATTGGTTGAGGCTTCTTTTTGTTGGTCCTCAAGGGGCATTACCCTGGCTGAAGAAATCCTCAAATTGTTCAGTGGAGCTATGCATAGGAGAGGAATGACGGGATTTCGGAAAACGTTGGGGTTGTAATATTCTTTTGAATGGATATATAGTTTTCTGTCATTTATGGGATAGTCATTCTTGAAGGTCAATTTTATTGTCTACATGGTTGTTGCTATATTCCTTTCCTGGTATGCAACGCTTTTTAAGACATTATGCTTTTTATATATAAATATAATTACTCTGTAAATTCCTTTTACTAAATATAGTTAATGCAGATTTCAGAGTAAGTGCCCTAGAACAACATTTTGTTCTAATTGATACTGTATCTTTTTATCTTGTTTACTGTTTCAGCATATAGTTGAAAGCATGAGAGACCCCAGTATTGCAGCATTCTGGTTGATGACCTTTCCTCAAATTGTGGGTGGATTTGACTTTGATGATGAAGTCAAGCAGAAAATTTGGTGGCAATACAAGGTTCCAAAATGATTTTTCCTTTCTCACCCTAGCATTATTTGGTTGTTATTTATTTTGCAATTTGCCAGCCTCTCTCTCTCTCTCTCTCTCTCTCTCTCTGTCTATTTCTCTCTCTATACCTTATGTACTATGGATTGCAAATTTATTTTTTCAAAGTAAAGATTCTGCCACTGTTATAGAAAATAAGTCATTGCATGCATAAAATTTTATGACATTGTTCATTTTCTTTAAGCATTATTTGATAAAAGGTTTTGGCTAGATCATTGGTTATAGGTGAAATTTTGCTGTATGCTTTAGAAATTAGAGGCTGACATCCAATATTCCATGCTACCTGCTCAGTGTCTAGAAGTTTTGGTTAACACCATGTCTGTAAAACAAGCATGCTAATACTTAGCACCGCTTCCTAGCCTGAGCTTGAAACCAAAACGATAAAGCTCTTTTTAATCCATGCATTGGCTGGACAGAGTCATTGACCTTTGATTTTCATCCCCACAGTCAGTGGATATATGGTTTAAGCTAAGTCTTGAGCTTCCATTTATGAAATGCCACACGTTCCAATTCTATATTTATTTTGCCTAAAGTTGCTGCTGCACCATTTTGCTTATTCCACATAAGCTGAAGGAAGAATACAAAAAATAATATGAACTCCATAACAGTATGCTTGGGGCTGAACATCTCATATTCAGGCTAACAATTGAATTGACATTGTTATTATGGTTATTCAGTATTTTGATCCTTGAAATTACTACTGCTAACGGTGGGTGATTGTATTTTTCTGGGCTTTGCATGGTTAGGAATCTATGAGGTACGATCAACTTCGTGAGTTGGTGGCCAAGAGAAGTCCTGGTTGGGAGCACTTGCAGGAAGTAAGATAATCTTCTTACTGCAAATATCTCTTCTCATGAAATTAACTGACACTTTCAGTTCACAAATGTGACTTTTCTATAAAAAGGAAAAAGTTGGCCACGTGCCATATAATGTACAGTAAAAGAATGACAATGATATGATCATGGCCAATTGAACGTTTCCCTGGGATGGATGTTGAAAAGCAATGTGGATAATACTTTGATTTGTGGGAAGGTGTACAAGATTTCATTTACTTTATGTTGCATCTTATTTCTTTTCATACTTTCTAAGTACTTCCCAGTATTACATAAATTTGTCATTATTAAACTATGTTTCCATCTAGTGTGTTCCTTTTTTCAGAGATTCATATTGAATAAAGTTTAAGCACTTTAATTTAATTTTTTTTTTTCTGTTTAAAACGAAAAGACTTCTGACGAATTTCCAATTCCTAATATATCTAACCAGTCCTGAAGCTCTGGTTTCAGTTTGTTTTCTTCTTCCTATCGTTTTATCAGATTTTGAACATTGACTTTAGTACTTACACATGATAAGCTTGTTGGGATAACTTGACATGACAGAAACTTCCCCTATGGCCTATCCCTTTCGAAAGGACATATGAATTATGCAATATTTTATATTATTGAAGTAACTGAAATTTCATTCTTAATGTTTTAATTTCCCAGTCCCATTTCTATTTCATTTCCAGAATCCCTTTCCAATTTTGAGGTGCCAAACATGTTTTTACAAAGTTCTTTGTTTATCCTTGAGTGAATATGAAAGAGTAAAAGAATTCAATATTCAAGATGTTCCAATTTTTTGAATTTTTGCCGTTTAGAAATGTAACTGATTTACGTTTTTCTATCTGGTGAGGGTCATGATTAATGACATGTCTTGATATCTATCAATCAGTTGATGACTCCATTGTTTGACTCTGTGTATGTGTGCAAACACTTACTGTTTCTATTCCTATCTGTGTATTGATAATTGGACTTCTGCACAATGCAATTGGAAATCAACATAATGATTATAAAATAAATAATGAAACAAACTGGAAGATAGATTCTGAACTTCAAAGACTGTGCTCCTCGGTCCACTCCACTACCGGGAAATGGCTCTCACCAACCCTTCTCTTTGAGGATTCTGTGAGCAAGACTCTACCTACTATTGCCCAAAGTTAATAATATAAAATAATTTATCATTTGCAGGCCTTGATCTCCATAGATCCTGTCCGTGCTAGGGAAGACCCTGTCATAGTGAAAAACATCCCTTACTACAAGGCCAAGAAGGCTTTAGAGACAGAAGTCATGAAGCTTGATCCTCCACCACGTCCTCAAGATTGGGGTGTGCGTACCCTATATTGCTAATCTATATACTGTAGTTCAGATATTCAGTATTTGCTTGAATTTTTATTACATGCTGGTAGAGCTAAATAGAATTAAGGAAATTTCATTGGAGCTAAATGTTGAGCCCTTGCAGGACCTGGACCTTCCACTAAATGCCTCTTCTTGGAGTGAGGATGATCTCAAAGATCCAAAAAAGTTATATGAGAAGACAGTTCTCCTTAATGCCCAGAGAGAAATTGCTGATAAAATGTTGGATGCTCAGTGGGAAACTAAATGGCGTCAAGAAAAGGTTTGGAAAGCTTAATGTTTATGCTCCCTGATTGAAATGCTCAGTATATTATTTTCCTCTTTCCCTTCGGGTGAGAATAGGACTTTGGCTGACAAGATTTACCATGGCTTATAGCATGATGGATTTTACAAAGACTTGACTGAAAAGCTTTCTGTATATTTAAGAGATCAGATTTCAAATCTTTGTCAAAATCAGGGCAAAAATTTTCGCATATCTGTCTTTGAGTGACTATGATTTGCTAATCAAGAGAACCTGGAAAAGAAATAGAAATGTTAAAAACTTTTTCTTTCATTTGATTGCTGCAGAAAGTTGATAGGCTTAGTCTTTTTCTGATCATTTGGCTTTTCACACAGTTGCACTCAGTTATGCATTCATTCTCGTTCATGAGATTGGCTGTTGTGAACAGAAAGAGGAAGAATCATGAAGCTTACTAGAAGGCAGAAAGAAACTTTACAACTCATGCACACATGTTACATGGCATATACAATCATACATATACGTCAACTCACATTTCCTAAATACCTGCATTTTCCGTGGGCTAGTTTGCAGTGTCTTCAATATTTTTTTGTTGCATTCTGAAGTAAGGTGTGATTATTTTGTTATTATCAGTTGAATGAGATGTTGGAGGAGAAGGTGCGGCCATACATGCAGAACATTGACAACGCTGTCCTTTCACGGCCTATTTTAATGCAACCACAGAATGAAAATAAGAATAAGAATCAGAAGGTTTCTCCACATTTCTTAGCAACTTTTTTATTTTTTATTTTTTAACTTTTGAATTGGGGGTGGGGGTAGCTAGGAATTTTTAGATCTTGCTTTAATGTCTTCAGAAAAATGGCTACATGAAAGGTACACTTGCTCTTTTGTCTCCTTTTTATTTATGCATTCTTAAACTGTGCTTGCTTATATTTTGTTGCAGAAGGCTCGGCAAAAGAGATGGTGGTTCTTCTAACTAGGCTATTTCAGCTAATTTTTTCACACGGTCAGTGCCATGGGCGTACTTCTATCTTTTATGTATCATTTTCTTCCCCCATGTTGCATAATTTATAACCCGCCTATTGGTACTCTTCTTACTTGCGTCAAAGCATTTTTTGACGATGCAATGAGTGTCCTTTCTCTTTAGAAAATTTTAGTCTTCCAAGTTATTAATATTACTCGGGGTGTTGGTGTCCCAAGCTTATTATTTGCACACCCTGAAGAGGGCAAATGTTTGTTTCGGTCTTGCATTCCGTCAGTCACACCATTGACTCAAAAAAAATGTGATAGGCTGCCACCTCGAAATGTCCAATCAAAGATGAAAAATCAAAGCTGGAAATTGCAATAAGCAACCCCCCCTCCCTTGCCGACACATAGCAATGGACCAAAAATAACTCTTCCTGTCACCTGACCATTCAGTTTCTGTTCTTGAAAATGAAAGAAAGCGGCACTCTTTATTTATTGATTTTGCTAAGGCATTACCCGATTGTTCTACCACGTGCAAACGCAATGGGTTGATCGACATCCCAATAAATGTTAATTTCCTTGTTAGTCTAAAGCTCTTGAGCATCTCAAACTCTCTACCCGATAAAATATTTTTTTAAAACTTCTGCACCTTACACGTGTTGCGAGAGCGCATGCCTAATCGAGTCCTTTTAAAAAAAAAAATCAAATTCAGGATTTTACTTATTCAAACTCGGATAATTAATTAAAAAAATTTAAAAATCTCTCGGCTTGGGACTCGTTTGATATTTACTTGTGCAAAACTCAAAAATAATTTTAAAAATTTAAGAATAAATTTGATTTTGTAAAATTTTTTAGAAATTACTTTTGATAAAATTAATTTATTTTACATAATATATTTTAAAAAATAAGAGAGTAATTTTTAAAAATCTGAGTTTCACAATTTCTTTTATACTGAATATAATTTTTTATATATGTTCTCAGATATATCATTAAAAACTTAAAATTATCTTATTAATTAAGAAATAAAATCATTAACAATAAAAGAATATTTTTATTACTAATTATATTGAGATTATAAAATAAAAAATAAAATTAATAATATAAAATATTTATTTTAGTTAATAATTGTTATATATATATATATATATAATATAAAAATATTATTTTATATACGTGTTTGTAAATATTTAAATAAATTTTATTTAATATTATGTCAAATTCAATTTTTTATATTCTTACAACAATCTAATAATAAAACCCACAAACACTTATAAAATAAATTTTCATAAATATATAATTAGTAAAACCTTTAAAAACTATGGCATCACCAAACTCGCGTTAATCCTCAAACTCAGTACGGCGAAAGTTAAACCTTTAAAATCGGATGATTGAAGATGGCTGGGGTAAAAGGGGACACCGGTGGGGACAATAACGTAGGTGTGTTTGCATGTGATTATAAGCTCAGTTGGGGAGTTGTAAGTAACAATCCAAGTTTTTGTCCTGTGATTAACGTGGGAGGGGATTACGTGGAGAAACGAGCAATGACAAGTAGTTTGAGCCATCCTTTTTGTCAATTTTGTACCCCACGTACGTGGCTTTTTTTTTTTTTTTAATTTGTGTGTCGTTTTCGCCTTGTGACCAGTGAGTAAGGTGTCTCTACTCGTTTGGAAAAAGTCTCACTTTTGAACAAGCGGTTCAAAAATTTAATTGAGAGATAATGAGATAAAGAAGAATATAAATACAAAGATGATTGATCCTCCAAAATTCCATGTGAATTTGCTAAAAAGATAACATTATCTAAGAGTTTGCATATATTCGTGGGAACCCGGCTTTGAAATTTTGAATGAAATATGTGGCGCATGGGCGTAAGAGTAAGTGAATGGAGGCAAATTAAACGAAAATAATTAGTCAAGGACTTAGTTCATGTCATCAAATTTTATGAGGTGATATGAGGTGGTCAAATAAATATATACACATTTCGTATAAATAGATAGATTAGACGTTTCTAGGTGTGTCGGTGGTAATCATGAAAAATTGACTATAATTTAAATTCTTTCTTTATAAAATAATAAGTAAATAATTCGACATACGATCAAATAATACAAAACCTGGCCTTTTTGTATTGAGTTTTGAGGCAAATCTTTTTCTCCTTGAAAAGGTTTATTTCCTTAACTCTAAACTAATGTTGTCTTTTTTTAAAATATCACAGCCGTTGCATTTAGTATTAGGAATAAGAGCCGCCCTTGTTTTTTTTTTTTTTTTGTCCTGCACATTGAATCAACGTTTAATACGAGGGCATTGGTGATTTCATGCACAGCTATCTGTATAATTGAAAAAAGGTTGGTCACTTTTTTTTTTTTACCCATCTCTTCATTTGACAACGCATCAAAATGTTGTAAAGTCGTGAGGATTGATGATAATGAGACAACGAATAGGATGCCGTTGCAATCTTTAGTTTGATTATCCTATTCTCGAACGTTCTGATAGCGTGCATATTTTATCAACTAAGACCACGATCTTTTATTGGAATAACACTACAGGCC
Organism: Aegle marmelos; assembly: GCA_030449875.1. NCBI lineage: Eukaryota > Viridiplantae > Streptophyta > Magnoliopsida > Sapindales > Rutaceae > Aegle > Aegle marmelos. The sequence continues at coordinate 16,356,607 of JASUUL010000142.1, read as the reverse complement.
CCACCATCATGCATCAATGAAATTTGATTACAACATGCAGTAAAAGAGAGAAAAAAGATGGGGGCTTCATCAATAAGCTTAATAGCTCTTGTTTTTGAAAATTGAAACCACAGTTAAAAGTTTATCATCATCACCTTGCCCTTTTCTTTCTCTATCCTCCAATTATAGTTTGTTTACAAAAGTGTTATGAAATGGACGAATATTCTCACTATAAGCCAAGATATGTTTATTAGTGCTTTTATTTTTTTTATTAATTTATTCTTTTATAATTTGACCTGTATAGAAGCATATTTATCAATTGCAAATGGTATACACTACAAAGCATCAATTACAGTAAGAAACCTCATCTGTGAATTGCACTTTTTGAGAATCATGAGCTGGTTCCTACTGACCTACTAAAAATGACAAAAAATTTTACTAGCAAATCAATTTAAAATCCGCATGCTTTTATGCGTTAAAATTCCTATCAATCTTTCTAGTGATCTTTTAAATTTTAATACATAATATCTAGTTTTATACACTTTTTTAATATTGGTAATTCTAAATTTTTTAAATTGACTCTCAATTAATATTTACTTCCATACTATTATCCTATAGTAATCTTATCATACGTAATTTATATTTCAAATAATATATTATGTACGTATCATTATTTACCACATGCAATGTATTAGTTAATCTTATTTTATGAAGAATAATACTATAATCCTCAAGTAATATTCTAATATTTTAGTTGGATTAAAATTTTGAGGAAAAAGATAAACAATTCAAAAATTTTAGAAACAAACCCCTATAAAATCCTAAAATTACAATTTAAATCTATGTCGGTTTGTCCAGATATCATCATCCACTGCTATACTAGAGACAGCAAATCAAGCATTTTAAGAAAGCCCCACGTGTAAAATGCCTTATTTTTATTTATAGAATTTATCCGGTCCCTATACCCAAAAAGAAAAAAAAAAGATTAATAACAAATCAATTGAAATAATAGTCACGCATTTATGCATTTAAATACCTACTAATGCTGCCAGTTGTCTTTAATTAATTTTCAAACCCATAATGTCTATTTTATACACTTCTTCAATGGTAAAGATATTCTAATTTTCTTATGATCCACTTTCCAATTAATATTTATTGCCCTATATCTCTCCAATTATACTTACGTGATTTTATTGATTAGTGTTTCAATTGATACATATTTCATCATTGACTTCCATATGCAATGTATAAGTCAACCATATGTTTTACAGGTAAGAATTATACTAGCCTTCCTTATACTAGCCTTCTCAACTAATATTTTCATCCCAAAATTGATGCGACAATTATTAGTTAGATAATTAATTTTATAAAATTACTTAATAAATTTGACCATACTTGAGATTGCAAAGTTGATATACTCATTAAAAGGTGTAACATTAGTCTTAGTTGAATTGTAAATTATATATCCTAACTAAAATAATTATAATATATAATTATAAGTCCATAGAAAAACAATAAAAAAATGTATCACATGAACGATCACACCTAGCAACCACCTTGACGGATTGAAGCCGGAAATATTAAGAATAAAATTGACAAGAATTACCGGATCAATTTTCATGTCTTAAGCAGTCAAGATATGTAACAGAAATCATATATCGAAAGAAATAATGTTTTGTTATGACTATAATATCCATAACTTTCAACATCCACTTTATATAAATCATATTATTATTTTCAATAGAACAAACTCCTAGCACATAAAAATTAAACTAACTAATTTCTCCGAAAATAATAAACAAAATATGGGGAAAAAAAGGACAAACAAATCAATAATTCACAAACGAACCACAATAGAATCCAAAAATTACAAATTTAAACATAAATCATACAATCTCTCTTAATTAGACCCCAACAAATAGACCCGACACCAAACCCAACACAAGGGAAACTCCCACCAACCCCAAGCCCAAAGAAGTAGACACAGCTGATGACTTAGGAGGCCCGGACGTCTGAGTCTCCGACGAGGGCGGCGGCGTCGCACCTGCCGGATTATTTGAGTTCGACGGAGACAATGAAGGCGCATTACCCGGTGACGATGGAACCGCCGATGGCGACGGCGGTGGCGGTGACGGTGACGTGGAAGGGGAGGTTCCCGGCGGCGGAGATAATCCTGTTGGAGCATTAGCCGCAGGTGGCTGCGATGACGGTGAGGTGGAGGGGGAAGTTCCCGGAGGCGGTGACAGCCCAGTTGGAGCATTAGCCGCAGGTGATTGCGATGACGGTGACGCGGAAGGGGAAGTTCCCGGAGCCGGTGACAACCCTTTTGGAGGATGAGCAGAGGGTGACTGTGACGATGATGGTGACGTAGAAGGTGAGGCTGCCGGCACTGGCGAGTACCCTTTTGGAGGATAAGGAGAAGGCGCATGAGATGATGGCGACGTGGAAGGTGAAGTCGCCGGCACGGGAGAGTACCCTTTAGGAGGATAAGGCGAAGGTCCATGAGATGTCGGTGAGGTGGAGGGGGGAGTTGCCGGCGGCTGTGTGGCCGGAGAAGGAGACTTAGGCGACGGGGCTTGTGGTGGAGGTTTCGTAGTGGGGGGCCCAGTTGAGGGTGGCGGGGGCCTTTCATGCAACACGACGACGATTAATTTCTGTCCCTTTTGGCAATGATCAGGGTTTCCACTTATGAAATAGAAAGGACCCGAGCGATCAAACTTGAACTCTGAGTCACCCGAATCCAGTTTAAGCAGAGGCTTGTTCGTGTTGCAGCTGTCGTAATCTTCTTTGTTCACTAACAATACCGAGTCTGATCCTTTCTTGTACTTGAAAACTGCCAATAAAAAAAAAAAAAATCAAAATCAGCATGCTTTCATTAGATTGTCACCCGAAAACATGTGTCGTTAGAACACACGTTAAGCAGTGAGATTCAAATAGAAAATCCTGACAAAACGCTGACAGAAACAGACTAAACCTTAAAGACTTACAGAGGGTATCATTGATGAGGAACCTGTTTCTCTCAGCCCATTTGTTGTAATTTTCTCTAGGGTTTGTAACCCAGCCGTCGTTGCCACCCACGTTGAATTTGAGCGCCTGAGAGGAAGAGATGAAAAATGCAAAGAGAGCCAAGGAAAGGCAAAGAGATTTCTGAAACTCCATTGAGCAGAAATGTGCTCTAGAATTTTGTGGTTTCTGTTTTTATGTAGTGATGAAAGTGATATGTATATGTGTGTGATGACCGAGAAGCTTCACAGAAAAGCTGCCAATTGGAAGTTTTTATTGTTACTGCTTTTTTACTTGGGAAGTAAAAGATTTTGGAGATTTGATTGGAGAAAGAAAATCAGAGATAAGAAGGAAACTAAAGATAGAGGCAGCGGGGTTGATATATAAAGAGTGATTCAGATTACCGTTTGCATAGTGATACCAATCAATCAATGAATCCCACAACTTTAATATGGTCGAGCCAGGTGAAGTTTTTGTTTGTCTGCTTACTAGTCTACGCCTAATATTTGGTGTTTATTTTTTTTCTTTTTACAGGTGGCAAAATCAGAGAATGTGAACGTTGAACATGCAATTGAAATTAATGTAGTGTCAATTGTGGGGTAGATTGTAGCCTCCCATGTGTCACTTCGTCCTCAATCATAATTAAAATCCTTGACGGACTAGCCGTTTGATGACCGAGCTATACAGAGTCCAACTGTATCTTAAATTTCTTCATAATCATATGGTACCTATTTCACTCCAGCTATTAACTCTTAATATTGTTTAAGGGCTTGGATGCGTGAAAAACTTCACTCGCTAAACACACTATTAACACAACTCCTCTCCTATTACCACTTAAACTCATGTGACAGCATTCACAATTAACCGACCTAAACTCGAACGGCCAAAATGTTCATCGTTGTGATCGTCAATACATTTTAGTCAGCCAAAATGATTAAAAGACTTTTTCTTCCCGTTGAACTATTAATGCTTCTTTGTACATTGTTGTTGGGTTCAGAGTTATGAAAGAATGGACCAGCTTAAGCCTAAGGGCTCATATATCCAGTGCTTGGCCCCGGGAGTCGTATCTGCTCATGGCTACCGTTACTCCTTCCACCACAAATAATTAAACCACGCCTTGGTAGGTGGGGAAAGTTTAATCATAGCCCATGGGATAAAATAAAGGGTGAGCCTTCAAGTTTTTATGACTTTCATCCTGAATTAAGTGGCTGTGGTCCTCTTACATACTACACCGGAGTAGATTAATAGTACCTACTCTCATCTACAGTTTAGCAGGTTTAGCAGAGCCTAGGATCAACGGGTGCACTATAACATTCATATACCCATAGCTACTGAAGTCATAACATGTGTCTATAACTCTCTCTCTCTCCCTCCCTATATATATATATATATATATTGCCTGCTAATTTTGAAAATTCAACAGCAAAAATGTGGAAAAGGAAAAAACGTGTAATCTGCAAGGAAAAGAATGAACATGGTCAAACAATCTTCAACTGCCAAGAAAAAGAATCCAAGAACTATACCAATAGCCATAATTTTGAGTTTCTATGTGTGTATTCAGCTACGTCTGCCACTACTCATATGAAATCTACATTATAGGTAGGGAAAAGGGTGGTACTGAGGGCTTGTGTGAACCAAGTACCCCACCGGCAAACAAATTTTTTCACTGAAGTGAAATTCACATGATGCACCAAGAATTCCCCACCCAATTCACATGAATGAAATCAGCTGTTCCCTCAAGAAGACATGTAATGTCTTAAAATTTTAAAAAAAAAAAAGGAAAAAAAAGGTATCTTCAGAAGTCATACTTCGTTCTCCCACTCATCAAGATGAGACACAGCATATCTGAAATGTCAGAAGAAGAACTGAAGAAGTTCCAAGACTCGAGCATTAGGCGTTTCCTTGATCCCTTGAAATGAACAACCTATACAATCATAAAATCAAAATAATGCATGCTTGATCACTTTAGTGTGACTGCAAGAGGAAGTCATATGAAAAAAAATATTTAAAATAAGAAGCTGAATTTAGATATTCAAGCATACCTTAACATCCAAAGGCATTCCATGAAATTGGCCTGCACCCTCAGGTGGTGTCCAATTGTGTGTAGCGCATGGCAGAAATAGCACAGAAGCTCCACTAATTTCTTCAACAAAGGGCTGTGCTTTAGCAAATCCCCTTGCATCAAAAGAAGGATGCGATTTTACAACCCAGGCAAGAGCTAACTGGTCACCGAGCATTCTGGAAGCATTAATGTATTTGGAACTGTAAACCCTTAATACTTCCTGAAGAAATATTTTCGCCCTGCAATCAATTTCATGTTGCAATTTTCCCAAGTGAATTTCATTGTCATTATTCAGACTGCCTTTCATGTACCAGGAATTGTGAAGAAATCAAAAAAAGGAAACAGGAACAAGACAAGATTGTTTCATGTATCTTATGAGTAAAGATATAATGGACCAATAACTTCAACCAATGACCCACGAAGATTTGCAAGATTTAGATTTCAATTTCAAAGTCTCCGTAACGGACAATAGAAACGTTTCAAACTTTTTTTCCACTGCCTAGTTTTATTCTAGTAGAAAAAGCCATGCACAAAAGGAAAAAATTATGCACCTTAAAATCCCATCTGGGGTGCCCCTGACAGCAATAAATCCAGAATTCAGTGGTTGATCTTTATTGTTTCTAAAAGTCAGAGCCAGATGAAAGTTTTGGTAGTCGTCAAATATATGTCCTAAGTCGTCAACCACAGCTATATCTGAGTCAGTGAAGATATAATGATTTATACGCCCTTGCCCCTGAGAATACTCCCAAAGTGTTCTGTGTAGAAAAGTCTGCATAAACAGAATTACATGGAAATATAAAATTCAAAACAGTGCCCTCATAGTTCAAGAAGCAAAGTTCTTGACTAATTATTTTGTCATTGCAATCTTAATTGTTAAGCAAAATAAGGACTTTTTCAACAATATCTTCTGATATGATAAGTATTAACTCATTGTGGCAAATGCAACCAGGGCATAGAATGTTCTTCTCGCAAGAATAAGACCAAAAGCAAAACAAATTTATTTGCGAGTCTGCAGGAAAGTTTGGGGAGGGGGACAAAAGAAAAGCTGCAATAAAGGATTGCTAGGGGGGAAAATAAGTAGAAAGAACGGGAAAAACAAAATCTCGAAAGGGAACATGAAAACAAATGAAAAGGTGGTATGAAAGCTGGAGAAATATACAAAGAAAAATTAATACATTATAGAAAATTTCTGCAAATGATTTTTACTTCTCAGAAATATGAATGAAAAATGAAAACATTCTACCTATTTATCAGTGCGATTGGCGCTTACAATGTAAGACCTGATTCTTTGAAGCATCAATTTGTTTCGTGAATATTCACCATGAACGGGATATATGGTGACCCCTTTTCTGGGCATTGAGAGATCTGAAGCTGGATCAGTCAGAATGATAACATCACTCTTGGGCATTGTCACCTGCAAACCACACAGGTCCATTAATAGATGAAATAGCTCTCAATTCTATCATGGTAGACAAAGGTAGTTATGACAATAAGTAAGTGTAAATATGATTATCCATTATAAGAATTCCAAAATACACCAAAATAAAGACCACTCTTAAGTTCTAGATGAGTCACCCCAAAGTTGCAACAATAGATGCTTAAAATTTGAAAAAAAAAAAATAGAGCTCAAAGTGAATATCTGAACTACCATGCAAAACCAATGAACGTTACTCTCAGTTTTTTTTTTGGGTGTTTTTTTTTTGGTGGGCCGGGGGGTGGGCACGGGAGTACGAAACATGAACTACACTCCAGTTTCTAATGGATTTGTCGAGGACTTGCCTGAATGAAGTTAATGAAGACAGTCAGTATTGCCATTGATCTCTCTGTCTTACTATATGAAGCATTTCCAACTGTAACCATGTTTGGTGCTCTACCATCTACATGAATATCAAGTGATGTGTTATAAATTGTGAAAACAGTGACAAAGGAAATGCTACTATCTCCAGTGCTGGAAGCTTGGAAAGAGGTCTTATTGAGAGCTTTTAATCCTGGGACAGAAAACATGAAATAAAACCTTCAGCATTAGTATTGTTGGTAAAACCACTTGACCCAAAAGCTTAAATTGGTAGGCAAGAGCCTGATAATTGTGTTAAAGACAAGTTTTGACAAGTACAATTAAAGAGGATGTTTCAATAGATTATGTCATATAACCACTAAATGAGTGAGAGTATAAATTACGATGTCAGATTTGAAAGGCCTCCACATCCAAGAATATGGAAACTTCTCAGTAAAGAAACTCTAAACTCGATATGATCCAGTTCATAATTTGAGCATTCACATAAAAGTTTATTGGCAAAAAGAGGCTATGGAACTGAAGGGCCAATTTCAATAGGGAGAAAAATACCGCGAAGTTAATTAACCCAATCAACTTTAAATATGTTGAAAACCCTATCTTGAAATTTAAAGTAGATGATCAACAGATAATAAAGGATTAAGAAGAATTTCTTTCTTCTTAGAAATCTAAAATAGAAATAGTAAGTCTCTATTAGCAGGAAAGACTAGCATATTATTTACAAGGACAATGAACAGACCTTGGCATTGCAAACGGTTAGGCAACCCTTGGCCAGCAGCTGGACCAAGAATCAGATGATCAAACTTCTGTCTATTTTTCCTGGGAAGATCTTCTGCAACCAACTTTTCATGCAATTCCAGAACTGAAAATAGACACCCATCATTATTCAAGCAAAAAGTCCCTTTACAAATAAATACAACATTGAAACACTACAAACAGAATAATTATAAGTAGGCCAACACAATTACCTGATAACAGATAAGGGAGGAAGAAGACCAAAGGGAGAAAGAAAAGGAAACGGTGCCATCCACCACATGCTCTCATGCCTGAGCTTCCTTTCAATGGACCAACTGACTCAAAGATCATTTCCAGTACAAATAGAATTGCTAAAAAGCATAATATGCATAGTCTGTTTCCTTCAAGTGCCAACACTCCGTGCCTCTACAGCAAAATCAAATGAACAGAACTCTATAACATAATGCTCATATAAACCATCAAAGATTTAAGAAGAACAAAGCAGCAACTCAAATTAAGCTGAAAATCACCGAGGAATCTAATTCTACACCAAACCTACTGCTAATATATACATAATACCATTATCACAGACAAAATGCAGATGAAGCAAGTGCAAGATCAAATTTTGTTTTCAATCACATTATTATAGCTATTAAAAGTAAAAACGCAGTTCATAAAAAGTAATTTCTGCTTCTAAATTTTATAAATTCGCGATTGTCATGAGCAATTTCCTACAAAACTGAAAATTTAGACTGGATAATCTAAGAGGACTAAAAGTTTAACCTGAATGAACAAAGTTCAGGCAAGAAAATACTCACCCAGATACAGAAATGGACGTAGATGGCTACAGAAACTGTGCAGTTGACAGTTGTCAAGAGATCTGGCTAAGGCTACTGAGCTTCGGGCCTTCCATGCTGGTTTTGATTAAATAAATACTCTTTGATTGTGATATTATTAATGTCACAGAAGCAGTATGATACCATGAAACCTAATACAAAATGACAATTAAATGACAACATTACCCTTGATTCGTCTAATTTCATGCCGATGGTAATGGGAAGGGGAGACGACGGGTTCGAGATCCCACGCACATCCCTGGTATTCTGCATTTGTCCTAGTGTCTTTTCCTTTCCCCTTAGAATTATTCGAGAGAAAGGAATGGAAATCTTTGAAGTGCGCTTACTTTGTGAATAAATATTTTATCTTTACTCTTTAACATAATTTTATTATATTAAAAATAAAAAATTTAAATATAAAATTATGTTACTATTACATTAAGTCAATGTCCTCAACATTACAAGTCAATCCATAAATTTATCCCAAAAAAAGAGTGATAATATTTCTTACATTATCTATTACAAAAATCCCACAATACAACTTATGACAAAATGATCTCGTTGATCTTCATTAGATAATAGTGGCAAGTTACATCTAAGTCTTGATGTTAAATAATGTCTGTATTTTTTCTATATATATTATCATATTTTTATTTTACACTCATATTTTTAAATTTAATTTAAATTTATATTTATCACTAACAATTTAAAAATATTAAAAATGATAACGAGGAAAGGGGTAAGGGATGACTTTCATCTAGTTCTTATTTCTTTCTCAAATAAGATATTATATATAAAATGGTCCACGTAATTCTTTAAATAAAAAATTAAATATAAAATTATTCCGCCATTATTTTCAAATGACAAAATTCTGTTATTTTTATTAATATGCTTTAGTTTAACACTTTGACTTATTTCAAATGTTTATTTTCATTTAAAAAAGAAAGGTCAATCAAACACATCTCAAGTTCCATCAAATCATAATTAGTTTTGAGAAACAATAAAAATTCTATGATCAATTTCAAATTTCTCAACCTTTCCCATAAAATTATAAAATAAAAAAATATTTTTAAATGATGCTATAACCAAGGTCGCTGCTAGGCCCCAGTGAGAGGGTGGGCCTACGGCTTTACAAAAATAATCCAAGCTCAACCCAAAGCCTAGTGTTTAAAAAAAAAATTAATTTTTTTTAAAAAAATTATACCTATTTTTAATGTTTGATTATAATAAAACCAACTATTTTATTATAACTAATACAATTTATTAGTAATAATGATACGATAACTATAAAAGTATCATACATTTTCATTATTTGTCTTCAACAAATACACATATATATATAGAATCACACGAAATTATTTCCATAATTTACATTAATGATTAATATACTTTTCCAGATAGTTTCACTTAAAACACTATTTTTTTTCCACCAATACTAACGTTGATTTCATATAGTATAAACACGCAAATTTATTTCTTCTAAGCATATACATGAATATATTTATTGTACTTAAATATTTCTAACTTTAATTGCCCTTAAAACTTATTTAAATATAATTTTAATAGGTAAAATCTTTATTTAGTCAAATATGTTTTCTTAATGAAAATTGGGATCACCAGCCCGTGACCACACGATGGACCTCGGCTCGATTTTGCAGTCTTATAAAAAAATTTTCATAGAGCTTAATCATCCCCACGACGTGCGAGGAGAGAAGGAAAACAGACGCAAGAATTACAAAGTCAAGAGAAAAAGGAAATTGACATAAGTAGTCACAAGAGATCCGCGAGGGAGGCCGAGATTAATTCTTGACTTTTTCTTTGCCTCTTTTCTATTATTTTAGTTCAATGATCCTCACAATATTTATAGATTTTTTTATATTCTCATTAATTAATTTATTTTGTTAGGGTTATGATATAGTCCAGCTATGAATATTTAATTTTATAAATTTATATTATTTTTAGTTTATTATTTTATGATTGAGTGATCATTATTATACTTAATACTTTAAATATCTGGCTAATATTTGAATGATTTGATAATACATAATGAGATCAAGAGGAAAGTTACATATTTTTGCTCTATATAATGAATACCATGAATTGAACAAAAGATAAAGATGTGCCAACATAATTTTGCAGTCTTATATAAAAATTTTCATAGAGCTTAATGAATTTTTACATATTTCAATTTACATAGAGATATAGTAGGTTAATATATAAAGGTATTTTTGATATTACTTGAGAGAGATTATTGAATAGATTAAGAAAATTCACTGTCAATATGGGTAAAAATATTTAACGGTAGAGATGATTGATTAAATTAGATTGGTTATGGTGAAATAGATGTTTAATGCTTTAATCTATTGGTAATTTCATAACTACTTGCATTTTTATTTAATTGTTAGTTATTTTATTTTATTTTAATTTTTAATCTAAATCCGTTTATTCAATTATTCAAATAAATTAAGGTTAGAATAATTTTAGTAGCTGATAGGATGTACAATCTCTATAGAATAATACTTTACTCTTTATTATATTACTTATATCGGTTGGTACAGTTGTTAATTTACACAACATAATTCAAATAACTTTAAAATGAAATGAACTACTAACATTAAGATTAAACACACACACACACACACACACATGATGAAAATGTGTACCTTAACCTAATTGCCAACCCCTTTTGCCCCTTGTCAAATTTAGTTACAGTTGAAGGCCAGAGACTCAAGCCCAAATTATCTCAATACAAACATATTTTCAAAGTGGAGTTAAGTTAATTTATAGAATCCTTTTTTATTTAATGCATATAATTTAAAGTGTAGTCATGTTCATTATAAGGAGAAATGTGAAAAGTCAAGTAAGCATGGCTACTGAAGATCATGAAAGCTCAATAATAAGAAGGTTGATTAGTCAAGTAAATACAGTTATATGAGGGAATAAGAGTATGAGAGCGTGAGAGCTTAGTAATAAGAAGCTTAAGAAGTCAAATAAACATAGCTATATGAGAGTATGAGAGCATAAAAACATGAGTGTAAGAGCATGAGAGTATGAAAACTCAGTAGCGGAGAGCTTAATAAGTCAAATAAGCATGGCTATATGAGAGGATGAGAACATGAGAGTGTGAAGTCAAGTAAGCACGATGACCTAAGAAGATGATTGTAGGGGAGTGTTGAGTGTTAGAAAGTGTATATTTATAAATGAAAAAATTCTCATTTTACATTTTAAGTCTCACTAACATTGCTACTTTTATTTATTTAAGTATTTTGTTATTTAATTATATGTGTTTTATTATAATTATGTATTTTATGTATTTTAAGGGACATCAGGATCGTTTCACAATGAACGAGTGATCAGACAGCAAAACGGACGTCATATTTGGACTCAGGACGGTCGAAAACTTTAAGAGAAGCATTAAAGGAAAAAATTCACTGTTCACATATACGGTACTGTTCATATGCACGGCACTGTTCATGGTACTGTTCATGATACTGTTCATATATACGGACCGATGACGTGACAACTACTTATGACGTGGTAGTATCTGATTGGATGAAGTATGTGGTATTGATTGCTTATGTGGCGTTGACCGCTGACGTGGCATCGACCGATGATGTGTCACGATCTTATTGGGCTAAATTTCTTATGTACTGTAGATCGATGACGTGGCAGCATATAAGTAGAGTAAAAATCGTGTGTACAGTACATGTGCATACATGAGATTATTTACTATTCAAACGGCGTTACTGTTTAAATATTGATTATTGACTGATGACGTGGCGCAATCCTGAGTATCCGAACTATTTTTAATCCGATGGTCACGATTCACTCAATGTATCTATAAAAAGGGGGCTCTTCCCCCCCCTAATTTGATATCCTTGAATTCATTTTTAAGCTTAGATTTCTGAAATTCCCTCTCCTTCTTGTAGTTTCTTTGTATTTTAATAAAATTTCCTTTTTTATCCTTAGTTAAAATATAAGTGACTAATTTTCTTTTAAACTTGGGTTGAAAGTGAAGTTTTAACATGTTCCATGGGCTTAATTTGGTAAATTTACTTTCTCTTCCCCTCTAATATTTGTGGTTGTTTTGACTTTTCGTCGACAAATATTCATAGTCTTGTCTAGATACCGCCCTGGTTAAACCGGCACTCTAGTACAAGATTATTATTATTTGGCACGATAAGCCCTTGGTACCATATTTATTTGAGCGTGGTTCATAAGGTATGGAATCCCCCTTATGATTTAATTGGCATTAATATGGAATATTTAGCCCATGGAGCATGTTGATGTAGATCCGGATACCCAAGTGCTTTATTATAAAGTTTCATTTTTAATTATTCCCGCCATTTTAATTCACAATTTAGGATAAAATTACCATAATTTAATTGTTCCCATTAAAAAGAAAATTAATTCTGCACATAATTAAAATCAACTTCCTCGTGGGATCGACACTCGTCACCATTAATTTATTCTACAATAAATTTGTGCGCTTGCGAGTTCAATAAAATTTGTACGCTTGCGAGTTCAATAAAATTTGTACAACAAAAAGCATAGTTATAATATGATAAAATAGAAATGGTGTCATTTGATTACTTGCTTTATTTTATATTTGGAATTAGAAATGGAATTAGACTTGCCAAATAAAAAATGAGATATATGAATATCATTACTATGCAGAGGTGAGAATGGCATTCTATACTATGAACTAACCTACCTTTTGCTCTCCCTTATTTTTTGAAATTCAAATTTTATCCCTATTACACAATTTTAAAACTAGTAATAATAATTATTAGGTATTTTCATCTAAAGAATGAATTATCCCATATTAGTTTATTGAAAATAAGTTTGTAAAATAACTTATAACTCATCATCACTTAAAATTTGCTGTGCATACTCTTGTACAAATATCCTACCACTTCTATTTTAGTTTAATAACTATCTATGGAATACTTTCTCTTTTATATGAAGTCTTTCTCTCTCTCTCTCTCTCTCTATACACATATACATACATAGAGGTTCAATAGCCCTTTAAAAATATTTATAAATAAATGAGATTTATTGAAATTAAATATTAAGAACTTTTACTATTTCTCTTTCTATATGAACCTCACTTTAAACCTTTCTCTCTAATATTTTGTCTCTCCTTTTGTTATGCTCTCTCCCTCACCCTCTCTTCTCTAGTTTATTTGATCTCTCACTTTCTTTACCTCAATCACAAAAAAAGTTTAGTCTCTTCAAATTCATTTTACAATTCTCTTCTCAGTTTTAAAAACAAAAGAAAAAGCTCCACTTTGTGATGTTCATTGAATTCATGGCCATGAAGCCAAATCTTTAAGACTTCAGCTAATCTAATTTTGATTTGCTTTTATAAAAGTAAATTCGAGGTTTTATTTTATTTATTATTTCCCTTATAGTATTTTAAGTTTTTATGTATGATAAAAAAGAGAAAGTATATTAAGAAAAAAATTAAAGGGGACTGAATCCTCTATTCATCTTATTTCTTTTTTGATTTTTTTTAGATGGTTGATATATGTCCTCTTTTAATTTGGATGGTTATGATTATTTATTTCTTTTTTTTTTACATTATAAAGGAAAAAAAATGGTGTTAAAAAAATCGAGTAAAAGGCAAAGCCAAGTCAAGTAAAAAACAAGACATTACAAGAAAAATAATTTTTTATAATTATTGAATAAGGTTCAAACAAGTGTCATGCTGCTGAAAATACATTTTTACCAGTAACCATTAATAACTAGGTTAGAAATACAGTATTTTCAATTAGGCACTATAAACATACTTAGTTTGAGCAAAATTCACCTTCATAAATACAGATTGAAAATTAATATGGACATGTGTATTGATATTTATGACCACTTTAAAGTGTAAAAAAGAGTATTTTCAATACAGATGGCAACGGAGTTGGGTGAGGGTAAAAGACCTATTCCATTTCCTAACTCATTAAAAATTTTACCACCATTCCCTACTCTATATCCCAATAAATTTAGTAGGGTGGAGATGAAAAATCCCAATTTAAGGAATGATTTTCCTACTCTCACCCTATTTCTCATTTACTTATATTATAATACATATTGATAAATAATTTTCATAAAGTAACAATTAACGGTTAGCCGTTTTTCTTTGGTCAATGTTACCGTTGAGTATGATTTCAAATAAACGGTTGACCGTTAAGAATTACCCTTTCGCCGTTATCGTCCAGAAACCTGCACAATAAAACACTCGATCCATTTTCACTAAACGGTTAAGGATTTACAAAGAATGTCGATTTTGGAACTTATTGGTTAGCTGTTATATATTAACGGTTTACCGTTAAAGTCCAGTATCCTCATAATATAAAGCTCTGTAACCGGTTCCTTTTAACTTTAAAGAATTTTAAAGTGTTGACGATATCGGTTAGCCGTTATATGTTAACGGTTCGCCGATTACTTCTAGTATCTCACAAAATGTCTATCGGTTAAGGCTTAAGTTGTTAACCTTTTAACTTTGAAGGATCTTAAAGAGTTGACGATATCGGTTAGCCGTTATATGTTAACGGTTCGCCGATTACTTCCAGTATCTCACAAAACACCTATCGGTTAACCGTTTAATATAATCGGTTAGCCGTTTACACTCAGAATTTCATTTAACTTACAAATTATTCTAGTTCTTCTAAGAAATATTAAATACGTACCTAGTTTTGACTCTAAAAGAATACTTGAAATTTTGTGAGTCTTAAAACACATTTATTAACTTAAATTCATTGTTTGTTATCATCAAAATCAATTACCAAAATATGTATATGTTAACATTCTCCCCTTTTTTGATGATGACAAACACATTCAGAATTTTGCTCCCCCTAAGTATATGCTCCCCCTGCATATATGACTTAAAACACTTTTGTTTTACAGAATGCAATTTTAGTTCATTCACCTCTCCCCCTTCATCATCAAAGAAGGGTTAACTAGAAAAAAAAGGGCAAAGTTTCCCCATAAAATGCAGGAAATCCATAGATACAATAAGAAGAAAAGACACTTCCAAAATAGTCATATCCCAACAACGCCAAGATGATCCAAAAACAATAATATAATCAAACAGAGCATAGTGAAAATAGATCATATCCAGCAACATCCATCAACATAATATATTGAACTAATTCAGAAAATATGTATAATGGTAAAAGAATATAAACTAAGAACCGCGTCGTGAAATAGAAGGTCGAGCAGAAGAGGGTCGCCGAGAAGAAGGTCTCGCAGTGGATGGTTGAGCAGGACAAAAGAAATAAGTCGCGGAGGAGAAGCTGCTGCAAAGGTGCTTCCAGGTTCATAACCAAAATACCCCAGAAGTTGTCTATGTCCAGCGATGATTTCATATTGATGATCAAAGCTCACCTCTTAAAGAGTATGAAGCTGAGTTCGGAGCTACTGCTGATCCTGACAGATAGCATCTAAGTGATCAAGGATCGTTTACTGGGTCTCAGAAATCTGGCGAACATCAACAACCAGCTGATGCAAAATGTCAGTTACAGGTGGATAAACTGGAGCTGGGGGATGTGCTGGAGCTGGGGGTTGCTTACTAGTTGGAGGGACTGCGGAGACTAAGGGAGGAGCAGAATCCATTTCAGGCATGTCGGAACTAGAGGGAATTGATGGCTGAGGAACACGGCGAGGAGGAGGTGGAGGACGAGCTCTAAGTCTGAAGTCAGGAAGCTGATTAGGAGGATAAATATCGTTGAGCATCTGATCATCCTCAGGAGCAATTAAGGTGTCCAGGTTCTCGGCGTTTGCAGTCTTGTGCCATTGACCATTCTTCCTGGTGAATCCTATGCTACTCATGGCATCCCAACTAATTTTCTTAGGTTCTTTATATACGGCATCTTTTAGTGGTACATGAAAATGTCTTAGAATGTGAGTGATAAGACTACCATATGGAAGCAACCTATGGGTGACAGTAGGGGTGGTTAACATATGGTGCACAATAATATACCCTAGGTTGACAAGTCTCCCACTAAGTAAGCTATCCAACAATCCAACATTCATCCGTGTTACCTCATCTAAATGACCTTTCCTAGGAGTGATTATATGCTGCAGAATGTTATGGACAATGCGAACCTGAAGAGGCAGCAACTGTGCTCGAAAAGGTAAGCTACAAATATCATTGCTAAAGTCCTTACGACGACATATGTTTTTCACTCCTTCATTGTGAATAAAATCACCAAATGATAAAGTTTTTCTAGATGTATAAAACGATTCACTTTCATCCGAAATTCCAAGTATGACTGTATTCAGAAAATGGACATCAAAATCAATTTCTATACCAACAACTACTGTAACTATTCTATCTAAACGGGTAACAGAAATTTCCATATTGGAGTAAAATACCCGAACTAGATTAGGGTAAGTTTTATCATCAATATTGACAATTGATTCCCAGGGTCTAAGCATTTCACTAACACTTCTACCACATACAATTAAATCCTTAAAATCTCCAATGTCTACAAAGTATGAGTCTAGTACCTGTCTACCCATAAAACGATTCTCGAATCGTTTTCGCAATATAGGTGTCGGGAAATGTAGTTTTTCAAATTCAGAAGTCTCCCGTGATCTTGTTGGGTTGACAACAGGAGTATGTTTTCTCCTAGGTCTCTGAGAGGACTCAGCCATTGAATAAGAGTAAGATGATTTTTGGGATGAGTATTGTAAGAAATGGACCGAGTATAATGTTAAGGGGAAGTAGAGGAGAAGATATTATGCTACAAAGTGTCAAGGATTTGTGAAAAATTTGACCAAATTTCTCAAGTTTCAATCGGCTACTCTTAAGGTTTCAATTTGGGAATTTTTAATTTTGATCACGATTTGATGTTTTTAATCGGTGAAATTACTCAGAAGATGATGAGAAGAATTTCTACTGATGTAATTTGGTGCAGAAAAAAGAGAATCTGAGAGAAAATTGAGATGAAAAAGCTTAGGTTTTGTAACAATGGCTGAAACGGTGAGAGGGCAAGTGAGAAGATGAAGATAAAACCATGACCAGTTATATACTTTGCAAAATCGGTTAACTGTTTTCTGTAAACGGTGAGAGGTTAACGTTTGAGAGCCTTTCTGTTTTGGAACAGCTGACCGTTTAATTTAAACGGTGAGGGAGTAGAGTGTTAACAAAACATTCAATTTCTGAAAATAAACGGTGAACCGTTTATATGCAAAACGGTTATCCATTTATTAAACGACAACGGCTAACCGTTTAATTCAAACGGTGAAAGGATAGAGTGCAAACTTATCAATGTTTTAGTTTCTGGAAATAAACGGTGAACCGTTTACATGAAAACGGTTATCCGTTTATTGCACGACATTTCATAATACATTTAACAACTGCACCAATCAACTAAGGCATATATACATAATCACAATACATCATCAAAATATTAAATAATAATAATCTCAATAACATAATTAATGATGTTAATGCGAAGACATCATCATCCCAAGTTCATGTCTGATTTTCAAAAATTGTTCTTCACAAAGGGATTTTGTAAAAATATCAACGAGTTATTTTTCTGTAGAAATAAACTCTAACACAATATCACCCTTTTGAACATGATCTCTTAAAAAGTGATACCTAATTTCTATATACTTGGTTCTAGAGTGCTGAGTGGGATTCTTTAAAAGATTAATAGCACTAGTATTATCACATTTGATAGGAATTTGTTCAAGTTTAATGTCATAGTCTCTAAGTGTTTGTTTCATCCAAAGGGTTTGAGCACAACAACTACCTGCGGCAATATATTCAGTTTTAGTGGTTGAAAGTGCTACTGAGTTTTGCTTCTTACTAAACTATGAAACAAGTGTATGACCTAGAAAATGGCAAGTACCATTGGTACTTTTCCTATCAACCTTATGACCAGCGAAATCAGAATCCGAAAAACATGTTAAGTCTATATGAGTTTCCCTAGGATACCAAAGACCAAGATCTATTGTTCCATTCAAATCACGAAAAATTCTTTTCACAGCAAGCAAATGAGATTCCTTGGGATTTGATTGAAATCTTGCACATAAACATACACTAAACATGATATCAGGTATACTTGCAGTTAAATATAGTAGAGAACCAATCATACCTCGATACATCTTGATATCAACCTCTTTGCCTTTTTCATCTTTGTCCAGCTTGATTGTTGAGCTCATTGGTGTGCATTTGACCTTTGAATTCTCAATTCCAAAACGTTTGAGCAGATCTCTTATGTATTTAGCTTGATTTATGAATATTTCCTCATCATTTTGTTTTATTTGCAGTCCAAGGAAATATTTCAGCTCTCCCATCATACTCATTTCAAACTCTTTACTCATACATGTAGAAAATTTTTTGCACAAGAATTCATTAGTAGAACCAAAAATAATGTCATCAACATAAATTTGAACAAGTATGTCTTGGTTCTTATGCTTAACAAAGAGTGTAGTATCGGCTTTTCCCATTAAAAATTCATTGTCGAGCAAGAAATTTTTAAGCCTATCATACCATGCTCTAGGTGCTTGTTTTAATCCATACAATGCTTTTGATAACTTATAAACATGATTTGGAAATTTTTGATTTTCAAAACCAGGGGGTTGTTTCACATAAACTTCCTCCAAATATATCCATTTAAAAAGGCATTTTTAACATCCATTTGAAATAAAATAAAATTTTTATAACATGCATATGCTAGCAGCATTCTAATAGATTCTAATCTAGCTACAGGAGCAAATGTCTCATTAAAATCAATTCCTTCTTCTTGGTTGTATTCTTGAGCTACTAATCTATCTTATTCCTTACAACTACATCGGATTCATCCATCTTATTTCTAAATACCCATTTAGTTCCTATGATGGATTGATGTTCTGGTTTAGGAACTAATTCCCACACTTTATTTCTCTCAAATTGATTTAACTCCTTTTGCATTACCATAATCCAAGATTCATCATTTTCTGCATCCCTAAAGGATTTTGGTTCAATTTGAGAAATAAATGCAGCATACTCACATGTATTCCTAAGTGATGATTTAGTTGTAACACCTCTAGATGGATCACCTAAAATGACATCCTTTTGATGAGAAGAAACATACCTCTATTCCCTGGGGAGTACTTGAGAAGTACCTTGATTTTGTTCTGCACCTGTTTCTTTATGTTGTTCCACTCGATTTTCTGTATTCTTTTGGTTGTTCTTTGATGAATCTTCTTGTATATTTTCATCTGCATCATCACTAACACCAACTTTCTCCATAGAAGAGGTATTAGACTCATCAAATGTAACATGCATAGACTCTTCCACAACCAAAATTCTTTTATTATAAATTCTATAAGCTTTACTTAAGTTTGAATACCCAAGAAAGATACCAACATCAGATTTTGGATCAAATTTTTCAAGATTATCTTTTGTGTTCAAAATAAAACATTTACATTCAAAAACTTTGAAATAACCAATGTTGGGTTTTCTATCTTTCCAAAGCTCATAGAGAGTTTTATTGAGATAAGATCTAATCAACACCCGATTTAAAACATAACAAGTGGTGTTGACGGCTTCAGCCCAAAAATATTTAGGTAGTGCATTTTCATTTAACATGGTCCTAGCTATTTCTTGAATGAATCTATTCTTTCTCTCAACAACTCTATTTTGTTGTGGAGTTCTAGGTGATAAAAATTGATGCTCAATGCCTAAATTATTGTAGAAATTTTCAAATGCATGATTCTCAAATTTTCTACCATGATCACTTCTAATGCAAGTAATAGAGTATCTTTTTTCATTTTGAACCTTTTTACAGAATACTTTAAAGATCTCAAATGCATCATCTTTATTACCTAAGAATAGTACCCAAGTGTATCTAGAATAATCATCTACAATTACAAAAGCATAATATTTTCCACTTAAGCTAGCATGTTTGGAATGTCCAAATAAGTTCATATGAAGTAGCTGTAATGGTTTTGAAGTAGAAACATCATTTTTCTTTTTGAATGAAGTTTTAATTTGTTTACCAAATTGACAGGCTTCACAAATTTTATTCTTTTGAAAACTAATTTTTGGAAGACCTTTGACTAAGTCCTTTTTCGAAATTTTTGATATTAAATCCATGCTTGCATGTCCTAATCGTCTATGCCACAACCAACAATCATCATGTAATGCAGAAAAATATTTAATATGAGTAGATGCAACTTCTATATCAATTGTATAGACATTACCACATCTACTTCCAATGAATAAAGTTTTTCCATCACAAGTATCTTCAACAATACATCTAAATTTTGTCAAAAATTACTTTATAACCTTTGTCACACAATTGACTAATACTAATAAAATTGTGTTTTAAATTTTCAACCAAGCAAACATTTTCAATTAAGGTTGACGAACTCTTACCAACATTACCGATTCCTAAAATCTTCCCTTTTGAGTTGTCTCCAAAAGAAACATCTCCGCCATTTTCAATTTTGGTGAAACTTGAGAATCAGGAATAATTCCCGGTCATGTGTCTTGAACAACCACTATCCAAGTACCATTTATTCTTCTTCTTTTTTGAGCTCTGCAAAGAAAATCTCAAGTCTTAGGCATCTAAACCTTTTTGGGTCCTTGAGTGTTAGCAATGGTCCCTTTTGGAACCCAAACACATTTAGCTACATGATATGCATTTCTTCTAACATGGCATCTATTTTTCATATGACCATCTTGATTACAATAATAACATACAATCTTAGGATTGTTTTTATAGGTAGATTTAACAAAATAGTTCTTATAATATTTTTGCTTAATACTAGGTTTATAACCTATTCCACTTTTGTCAAATACACATTTTTGAGTGCTCATCAATTTCTCTAAATTATTTTGACCATTTGTGAATTTCAACACAATTTCATTGAGTTCAATACTCTTTTTCTTTAGCACTTCGTTTTCTCTCAACAATTCATCAACATAAAATTTGTCATGTTCATATGAATTACTAGGTTTCTCATTTGATGATGCAATCCTATCATGTAATGTTTTATTTTCTGATTTTAGACATATTATCTTTGCATTTAATAATTCATTACATTTTTGTAATGCATCATTTTCCTTTGAAGTTTCTACCATCTTCTTTTTAAGGCAAACATTCTTTTTATCAATTTTCATCAATTCATCATGTAATTCTTTAAATGCATCATACAACTCATCATAAGTGAGATCACTTACCTCATCAATTTCATTGTCAGATTCATCTCCAATAGCCATAAGTGCCAAATTTGATAATTCCTGAGATTCCTCTTCATCACTTGATTCTTCTTCACTGTCATCCCAAGTAGCCACCATGGCTTTCTTCTTAAGCTTACTAAGAAGTGGGCATTATGATCTTATATGTCCTGGCTTTTTGCACTCATAGCATTTGATTGCTTTCTTCTTCTGCTTTTGATTATTGAAATCTCTGAATTTTCTTCTATCATTGGTTTTCTTGAAGAATTTTCTGAATCTTCTTGCCAGCATAACTAATTCTTCATCATCTGACTCACTTTGCTCATCACTCTCAAGTTTTGAAGCTTTGAGAGTAATTTTTTTCTTCTTTTCTTCAGTTCCTCTTTCAATTGCTAAATCTTTCTCATAAGAAATAAGAGAACCAATTAAATCATCAATAAGCAATGTATTTAGGTCTTTAGCCTCCTCAATGGCAGTTCATTTTGGTCTCCATTCCTTAGGTAAAGATCTAATAATTTTCTTAACTTTCTCGCTGTTAGAGAAAGTTTTTCCTAGAGCTCCTAAAGTGTTTATTATATCTGTAAATCTTGTATACATAGAATAAACACTTTCATTTTGATCCATTTGAAATAATTCATATTGTGTAGTAAATCTGCTAATTTTAGACTCTTTTACTTGATTAGTTCCTTTATAAACGACTTCTAGTTTATGCCAGATTTCATAGGCACTTTCACAGCTAAAGACTCTATGGAATTCTTTCTTATCTAATGCACAGAATAAAGCATTCATAGCTTTGGAATTCAGAGAAGCTTTTCTCTTTTCCAATTCATTCCACTCCCTCGAAGGTTTAAGAATATCATCTCCTAATTCATTTTTTATCATTGACGTAATTGGTTTATCACACACAATTTCCCAGATTTCATAATCTAAGGCTTGCAAATAAATTCACATCCTAGTTTTCCAATAAGGATAATCATTACCATAAAAAAATGGTGGATGAGTTGTGGATTGTCCTTCCCTAAATGTGGATTCATACTGGGTAGCCATAGATCTTTTACTCTAGACGATTAAGTCTTGCTAAGAGAACCTTGCTCTGATACCAATTGAAATCCTAACTAGACTACTCAAGAGGGGGAATGAATTGGGGTTTTAATAATTATGAAAATAAATTGCTCAATCACTGCAAGTAAATTCGAAATAATTGAATAAATAAATAGACAATGATAAATAAATTAAGAGATAGGGAAGAGAAATCAAACACAATGATTTTTACGTGGTTCGCCTATCCCCGCTTACGTCCACGCCTCTAATCACTTCAGGCTTGAGGATTCTACTATGCAAGCCTCCAAGGCTTCAACAAATTACAGTTGACTTCCAAAGTGTCAATAGACCTTTACAACAAGAGATTATTCCCAATCTCTTAACTCAAATGTATCTCCACACTTACAGTCACTCAAGGTAAAGGAATACAAATTGATTTATCTCTCACACAATCTTTCAAGGTTACAAGTTAATACTCAATGTGTGAATGAATGAAGTACAAATCTGTTTTTAAAGCTTTCTATAGATGGTAAACTCGTATATAAGCTCAGTAGTTTTGTTGTCGTCAGTCCTTGATTTGAATTGGCTGAACATATTTATAGTTGGAGCTGAAAACTAGCCGTTATTCTTTCATCTGACTGAAAACGGTTTGCCGTTAGTTGTTAACGGTTAGCCGTTTTTCTTTGGTCAATGTTACCGTTGAGTATGATTTCAAATAAACGGTTGACCGTTAAGAATTACCCTTTCGCCGTTATCGTCCAGAAACCTGCACAATAAAACACTCGATCCATTTTCACTAAACGGTTAAGGATTTACAAAGAATGTCGATTTTGGAACTTATTGGTTAGCTGTTATATATTAACGGTTTACCGTTAAAGTCCAGTATCCTCATAATATAAAGCTCTGTAACCGGTTCCTTTTAACTTTAAAGAATTTTAAAGTGTTGACGATATCGGTTAGCCGTTATATGTTAACGGTTCGCCGATTACTTCTAGTATCTCACAAAATGTCTATCGGTTAAGGCTTAAGTTGTTAACCTTTTAACTTTGAAGGATCTTAAAGAGTTGACGATATCGGTTAGCCGTTATATGTTAACGGTTCGCCGATTACTTCCAGTATCTCACAAAACACCTATCGGTTAACCGTTTAATATAATCGGTTAGCCGTTTACACTCAGAATTTCATTTAACTTACAAATTGTTCTAGTTCTTCTAAGAAATGTTAAATACGTACCTAGTTTTGACTCTAAAAGAATACTTGAAATTTTGTGAGTCTTAAAACACATTTTTAACTTAAATTCATTGTTTGTTATCATCAAAATCAATTACCAAAATATGTATATGTTAACAATTTGCAATATCAATTTCAACTAACTAATTACTGTTTTGAATACACTATTTTTTTAGAGGACAAACATAATAGAAAAAAAATTATAGTTGAAAAATATTAGTTCTAATTGTTATGCAATTGAGAATATATTATGTTAGTTGGAATAAATTAATTTTTTCATTAAATTTTAGCTTTTTTTCAAGAAGATGGTTGTTGAAATTCATATTATTCTACTTCATATAGTTAAAATGATCATTTTATTAATTACCTCTAAAAGAAAAAAATTAATAAACAAATATATGGTTGATATTGATTTTATTAATTACGTCTAGGAAAAAAATCAATGAATCAATGGACAATATTCTTTTATAAATAAATTCAACAAATACATGTGTAGCTTAAAAATATACAGATAATACATTAAAAGCTATACAATGCTACTACAATAACTTAGTGTACCCTAAAGGCTAGATATAATATAATTTTGATGATAACAAATATGTGTCTTAATTATTTTAAATTAATAATATATTTCACATTTTTCACTAAACTTTTGAATGATAGTATTTATGCAAGTGAATTAAGTGAAATCAACTTTAAGACACTTAACGGACAACGGCTCAATCAAGGCCAACGTTTAGAGTGCAACGGACTTATTATTACGATAAATTCTTGTAAAGCCGGTATGATTTAATTTATACTTAATTTAGCAATCTGTGAAGCTCAAGATTTTAATTAATTAATTATTATTCATTAATTTAAAGTTTTGATCATAAATCAAGTATTTCATACAAAATAATTAATCTTCTAAATATGGATTAAAGTGAAAAATTTTTGTAATTTTTAATTTTAATAAGTAATGTTTTAAATATGAATTTGGGTTTATTTACAAAATCAGAAATATTTTTAGTCATATCATAATTTCATAAAGTTATGGGAATAAGAAATATTATTTAAAAATTCTGAAATTAGACTTATTCGCAAAGATTTTTGACATTTTGAGCTATAGTACTATTATAGCAATATATTAGGTAAAATTATAATTTTATGAATAGTGATATTGTAGCAAGTTAAAATTATTTTGAAAATGGACCTATTTGTAAACTTTTATAAATTTTAGACTATAGTATAATTATAAAAAATTTTAGGTAAAATTATAATTTCATGAACAGTATTACTGTAGCAATTTCAAATTTAACAGTAACTTCACTGTAGCAAGCGATTAACCGCTTGAGTGAAGAGACTAGCCACTTCGGTATTGGAATTTATCTATAACTGTTATTTTTCGAATCTAAACTATATAAATCCAAATCAAACTCATTTCTAAGCTCTTGCACAACCAAAAACAAATTATTACATCATTGGTTGAGCTTCGAATTTTTAAATCAATATAGATTAAATCATTATAGTGCTATATTTGTTTATCCACTCTTAAAGAGAGTTTTTCTTATTTTAATTTTTAATCTTTTGTCAAATTTGTGGTTGTATAAGTGTGGAAAATACTTGAGTGAAAGGATTGAGAAATAATCCTTGAATTGTAAAGGTTCATTGACATTTTGAAGTCAATTGTAATAGAACTAAAGTTGTGAGAGGCTTGGATAATGAAATTCTCGAGTTTGGTTAACTTAGAGGCATGGACGTAGGTGAGATTTACTGAACCACGTAAAAATATCTATGTTTGTTTTCTTTTCCCTACTCTTTTATATTTTAGCATTATTAAACTTATTATTCTTAGTTTTATTAAGGTATTAGAATTAATTGTTGTGTGATTTGTTTAGATTAATTTTTAAAATCCTAATTCATCCCCCTCTTGAGTTACACAACTAGAATTTTACTTAGTAATCAATGAATCAATGGCAAATATTCTTTAACAATTTCAACAAACAAATGAGCAACTTGAACAAAATACAAATAATATACCAAAAGTTACACAAAGTGACAATAATGACTTTGTAATCAGTGACAAATATTCTTTTATAAATAATTTCAATAAAAACATATGCGGCTTGAACAAAATACAAAATAATATAACAAAAGCTATTTAATGATACCACAATGATTAGGTGTTATTAAAAGATAAAGTCATTGTGGGTGAATCACTCAACCCTTGACAAATACTTAAATAAAACATCACACGCCAAAAGCTACATGTTGTTAATAAAAGATAGAATTAATGTGGATTGAGCATTTAAATCCTTGTGAAAGTTTGAATGTAATAGTTTTCTTTGTCCTAGGCTCTTGATTCCCTATATAATAATATATATATAAATACAAGTGTATGTGTGTATATATAATTAAATTATAAAAGCCTATCTACTGAATAAGAAAATAAATCTCTCTTAATTAACGTCTTTTTCACTTCTTATAAAATAAATCATGAATTAAGATCTGACAAATTAAAAACATGAACAATAACATCAACAACAACAATAATAATTTTTACCTATAAGTCACAATTAATCAAATAATTCTCACTAAACAGCTTGACAGAAAGAGCTTCAAACTAGCCTTATGAGATTGAGGCTAACAATAGTTGATGTTAAACTTAAGAAATTAAAGGTGACGGAAAAAAAATAATAAATATATGATGCCATCTCCCTAAAATTCTATAAAGCTTAATTCAAAAGAATTAAGAAGATAGCTATAAAATTTGAAAGCCTTCAATGTAATATAAAAAAAGAAGAGATGAATTCATCAATTGCATTTAATGTATAGAGAACTTTTATTTGTAATATTTTGGCAGCAAAAAAACTCATTCTATGATAACAACAAATAAGAGGAAATTAGTAAAGACAGTTGTGAAAATAAAGGCCTACCAATAATAAATTTACAAGTGAAATTGAACTTAAATTCCAAGTAATAAATTTGATATAAAATTCAGCCAAATGTCAATAATAATATGATGAGTCTTGAGGGCCATGTAGGTCAGCTGTGGCGGAAAAACCAAATCCCTATCAAGGATGAGGAATGGACGTGTGACATTAGCATGCATGGGCATGTAGGATGTTAAACTAGTGCATCCAAGGGAGTATGAATCAAAACAATATTCGCTAGTAGGTAATTTGCAAAGTTATTACCTCAAAGTGAATTATCTTATGTCGCTGAATGGGTTAATAGTTAGGTTGTTACATTTATCTTGTATTATATTTTTTTCTTAGTAATCATACTAGAAACCTTTATTTTCGATTGAAAATCGAACTAGTAGATTAAGATTAAGTCTATAAATAAGTTTGGGAGTTTAATAATAAGGAAGTCAGAAAATTATCTAAACATTATCTTAAGGTTATTTCTCACTCAAAGTAAGACATTTATAGTTTATCTTTATTGTTAGCAAGTTTTGACTAGGACCTTATCAATGGTATTAAAGCTGAGGTAGCGATGGCAATCGACAAAGAGAGAATTAAATGATTGAAAGTTGAACTTGGAAAATTTGTAGTATCATATGCATTGATTAGAGCTTAGGATCAACACCACTTCAAAGAAACGCTTAGCAATTAACCAAATCAATTATGTCATCCAAAGGAATATCAACTCATAGTGTTCATGATCAAATTGGCTCACTATGACTAAACTGTAAGGACAATAAAAAGGGGTGATAAATTTTTTCATCCAAAATGCTCAAGTTAAAGTTTTTACACTACTTTAGAGATGATCCAACTGAGTAATTTAATCGAGTGACACAATTTTTTGAGTATCAAGAATAGCAAATGACTAGAAAATATCATTGGCATTTTTTCACCTTGAGGGTGAGTTAATCAATGATGGCTGTAGCTAAGACAAGCTTACCAAGAAAAAGGATGTTTAGTGACATAGGAAAACTTTACAGAAGATTATAGACTTGTTTTGGTCCTACGAATGTAAAGACTTTGATGAAGCTTTATCCACAGTAAAATAAACCGGTTCCCTTCACGACTTTTGGAAAGAGTTCGAAAGGCTTGTAACAAAGTTAATGACCGGACATAAAAAGCTTTAGTGGAAACATTCATGGACGAACTAAAACCGTAGATATCTAAAGACATCTAAATTTTCAAACTAAGAAAGCTAAAGGAAGCCATCGACTTAGTTCACATAAAAAAATGATCAACTATCATGACAGAAGAAATTCCTATGACTATCACCTATCAATCATGCATCACCGATGCTACCAAGCACTATTCAAGTAGTACCATCAGTACCCATCAAAAGATTGTCTTGGGATGAAATGTAGTAATGGCAATCACAATGTTTTGCTTTAATTATGATGAGAGGTTCACTATTGGTCACGAATGCCAAAGGTTATAACTCTTGCTTTTTGAGACCGACACTTGAAATACTAGTTCTGTAACCCAAGAAGGGGTGAATTGAGTTTTTAAAATTTAAATTAAGCAAACCACATAACAATTTAATTTATTACCCTAACAAAATAAAAAAATAATAAGTTTGATTAAATGCAATAATAAAAAAGTAAAGGAAGAGAAATCAAACACAAGTATTTTTACGTGGTTCAGTAATTCCGGCCTATGTCCACTCCTTCAAGTAAACCAAGCTTGAGTAATTCACTAACCAAGCCTTTCAAGGCTTTAAGTTCTTTACAATTGACTTCAAGGTGTCAATATACCTTTACGCTCAAGAGATTATCCCCAATCCCTTCACTCAAGTGTTTCCTAGACCTATACACTTACAAATTTAATACAAAATTAAATATTATAATAAGAAAAATATTTTTAAGAGTGGATGAATAAATTATAGCACAATGATGATTCAATCTAAGATGATTTACAAGTTGAAAGCTCAATTTATGATGTATAAACTTGTTTTGACTTGTTCAAGAGTTTAAAAATGAATTTGACTTGAGTTTATATAGTTTTGACTCGAAAAATAGATGTTATAGGCAAATTCCAACATCGAAGCAGCTAACCCCTACATTTTGGTGATTAACCACTAGTTACAACAAAGTTACCATTAAATTTGAATTCTGCTACAGTAATACTGTTCATGAAATTATAATTTTACCCATAACTTTTTATAAATATACTATGATCTAAAAAGTTAAACTTTACGAATAGGTCTATTTTTGGAATAGTATGAAGTTGCTACAATATCGCTATTCATAAAATCATAATTTTTTAAAAATATTATATAATTGTACTTAGCTCAAAATGTCAAAAATATTTATAAATAAGTCTAATTTCAAGATTTCTAAATAATACTTCTCATTCCTTCAATTTTTTAAAATTATGATATGACCAAAAATATTTTTAATTTTATAATAAACCCAAATTCATATTTAAAGTAATAATTATTAAAATAAAAAATTAAAAAAATCTTTCATTTTAGTTCTCATTTTGAAAATTAATTAAAACTTTAAATTAATCAAAAATAATGATCAATTAATTAAAAACTTGGGCTTCAACAAATGTGAAATTATGCATGAATTAAATCATACCACCTTTATAAGAATTTTAGTAATATTAAGTCTGTTGAGTTCCAAACTTCATTCTTGATTGAGCCATTGTTCGTTAAATGTGTTAAACTTGATTTCAATTAATTCACTTATATAAATACTATCATTCAAGAACTTAGTGAAAGTATGAAACATAATATTATTTAAAATAATTAAGACATATGTTTATTATCACTAAAATTATATTATGTGTAATCATGTTGGCTAACAAAACTAACATCGGCGATTTCACTTGTGAGAAAGTTACAAAAGAGTTACAAAGGGAAGTAGACTTAAAAGAGCAAGTTGACCCCAAGATCACATACTAACTGGATGGACAACACCAAACACCATGCGAATCATAGTGAAATCATGGTATTATTTGATTGTAGGACAACCCATAATTTCATTAGTACCCAAGTGGCAAATCTACTTCGATTACCAGTCACTGCTACTAAATCATTCCCAGTCCAAGTGGCCAATAGAGAAAAGCTAAAGTGCCAAGGAAGATTGTAAGAAGTACAAGTATTATTGCAAGCTATTTCTTTTTCAGTCATATTATTTTCTCTTCCTATAACAGGCTGGACATAGTGTTAGGCGTTCAATTGCTAGAAATGTTAGGATCAATGGCATGTGATTGGAAATTTCTTGCTATAGGCTTCCAAGAAAATCGAGCATGTAGACTATAAGGAATCGACCTACAATCCCTCTAAACTGAATCATTAAAAAAGTTGACAAAGGAATTTTGTCAAAGGCATTCATTATTTGTAGTTTGTTTACAAGTACATAGGGATGGAGCTGTGAGATTAGACCACATAATATGCAAAAGATCTTACAAAATTATGTTGAAGTTTTCAAAGAACCAACACACCTACCACTAACATGTGAGGTTGACCATTACATCTTACTATTTTGATATCCAACTAAAAGTATAGGCTTCTAATATGATCACTAAGCAAATAATAAAATACAAAACAAATATAACAACCTAATTATTAACCTAATTAACAATATAAGATAATTTATATGCAATAACTAAACAAGCTACAAATCCTCCAATATTTACTTTAAATGGATAACTTTTCAAATTGCCCACTAGAGAATATTGCTTTGGTTCCTACTCCCTTGCAGACACATATTTAATGTCTTGCATGTCCATGCCACAATTCCATCTCTTATCCTTAATACTTGGGACTTGCTTTTTTCACCCTATTGAACCATCTAGTTCTCCAATCTCATCATAATCCAATATCTTTAAGTTCCTCCCAATTCATCAAATCTTCAAATAAACCAAAAAGTGATAAAACTCAAAAGTTGTAAAATAATAAACACAAACACAAAAAAGTAATAAAGTTGAGAACCCAAAATGTGTCCAAGAAGCACTATCCTTAAAAAACACATTCTGCCTCTTCTCAAATAATTTATGGGCGTTCAAAGGAATTAAAAATAATTTGATCTTCAGGGATTCAATGGCATTACAACTATAATGGCACACTCCAAACTATAATTGATTAGAACAACAAGTTTTAATTTGTTTCACTAGTAAAGTGTAATGGTTTTGTTGAAGAAGTAGAAGAAGTGAAGAAATTATTCATATATGTAATTAATCAAAACAACTTGCCTTTATAGCCTTGAATTACCCTTGATTTTCACCAAAAATTAGCTTCATCCGAATTTAATCCTGATATCTAGCAACTTTTGCCAATATAAAGCACAAGACACAATAAATATTTTGGGCTTTTATTAAGTGGCTAAGAAATAGGCTAACCCTCTGTGTTCATGTGCAATAACCCTATATGTTTTGTCAATTTGGAATAATGAGTATTTAAAATACCTCACAATTTATAACACTTAATATCAGTGATTTTTACTTATTTATTTATTCTATTAATAGGTAGGATTCAATTTTGGTGTTGATTGAGAGATTTGTTAGAGCGAATGAAGAGCGGGTTAGAGTAAACATATCATTTGCATTAAAAACGTTAGTTAGATGGCATTATAGTAATCAAGTGGACCAAATGGTTACTAGAGATAATACAAGATATTTAAATTAAAAAATCAACCAATTAATTTATTTATCCTAAGTTATTATTTCATACTGATAAATATTGAAAGTTATTAGCATATGATTTGATTAATTGCAAAACAAAACTGCTTATCATGCACGTTAATGCACATTTAAAGCTTGTTATAATTGAACAATTATATATAATACTTATTATGTTACTACTATATTGTTTAATTACTCTCTAATCTAAATTGATTGATAGAACATCTTTAAAATAGATTTTAAATTCAAGTGAGAAATTAATAAGACAAATAAAAGATGAAAATAGACATTGGCACACAAACTATAAGCTATATATTAACCTATGTTTCAAAATATAAATAAATTATTGCAATAGTTCTTATTATATGTAGAAATTAATTGTATGACCGTCCTATTTCAACAATGATTAAATGTTAATTATCTTATTTTTCTAATATATGCAATGAACATT
The DNA here is from genome assembly GCA_030449875.1 of Aegle marmelos. NCBI lineage: Eukaryota > Viridiplantae > Streptophyta > Magnoliopsida > Sapindales > Rutaceae > Aegle > Aegle marmelos. Next base: position 16,324,733 of record JASUUL010000142.1, on the reverse strand, counting down.
AAGTAAAAATATGAAGAATGTTTTCCATCTTCCATAATTTAGAGTATAATAAAAATATGAAAATTATTAAACTCTATTTATTGAAATTGTGACTAGGCCATTACATTAATTTGAAAAAAGTGATGATACAACCACAAACTTTTGTACAAACTTATTTTGTACGAATTGATGTGACATTAACTCATTAGTTGAATAAACATATAAAATAATTAAAACAAATTATCTGTGCTAAAAGATATTTAGTTCAACCAATTAAATTACGTCACATTAGTTTATACAAAATAAATTTGTACAAAAATTTACGACTGTATTATTTCTCATTTGAAAATTAGCTAGTCTCCAAGTCAATTCAACAATAGTTATGATCAATCATAGGCATTATTTATTTAAATGCTTAACTAGAAAATACCAATTAGTTCGATAATTAATCTCTAAATTGATTCAATGACAATGATTAATACAATTGAAACTTAAACAATAGCATAAGTTTCAAGTTTGTTTTTAAGATTGAATGGAATCATAATTAATATTATGGAGTTTTCTTGAATTAGAAGACTATTTCAAAGTTGATTGATATTTAATTGTAGGATATCATACATTATATCGATGTTGTAATCAATCAATGGTATGTTGTAAGTTAAATAAGGTAATTTGATTCTACAATTAGTAAAAATTTTAAAAAATCATTTAATATAAAATTTATTGCAAATTACTTCAAGGTCAAGTAATAGGCACTTTCGTTTATTTATTTATATTGATTGAGAGTTCAAAATTTACATGCACTATAGAGGTTAATTTTATTTTAAATTAAGTATATTAGTTAATCCTGTATTTAATTATCTAGTTCATATATGAAAAAACTACTAAACTAAAAAAAAAAACTTACGATTACTTTTCTTTTAGATATATTATAATCTAATTTTATATTATATTTTGTTATCTTTATAGCTTTGCGTTGATCAACGTTGCAAGTTGTATTAGTGAAAAGTATTATTGGCACTCATGTTGTCTGTTAAAATCTTATGTCCTTTGAATAGTTTTTTAACCAAATCTTAATTACAGTTAAAAATATTTTTCTATGTTTGACAAAAATTATAATAAGTGAAAATATTATTTTATTTTTTGGATACTTTTTTGAAATGATGGGAAATAATTATACATTTCCAATGGTTTGTTATAATGATTATGAATACCAACGTCGCTAAAATTTCCTGTTAAAATAAATTTATTACTTTTAAAGTTATTTCCAATGAGGTTTTTTTTCCAATTAGAAAAGCTATTGTAGTTTTTTTTATGTCATGATTTTTATGATTAAGAATTATCTTATTACTAACTATGTTTAGCTATTACCAAAAAAGTTTAGTTGATAAAGACTATTTATCTTGTAGTAAGAGAAGAGAAGAGAGAGGAGGAGTGGGAAAGCATGGCAAAGGGAGAAGAAAAGAGGAGTGAGGGAAAAGAGAGAGATGGCGTGGCAATGGGAGAGAGAAAATATTGGAAAGAAAGATTTGGAGTAGAGTCCATAATGAGAGAGCAAATATTAAAAATTCATAAATATTTCATTTCAAAAAATTCATATTTTATTAGTACGTATAAAACTAAAGGTATTTTTAAAAGGTTGTTGATCCCCTTATATTTCTTTTAATCATACATATATCATGCTTTTAATATTCTATTTATATCTAGTTTTTTATTTGAGATTTTTAAAAGTAAAGAAGGTCTTAAAAGATACAGAATTTATAAAGGTAATCCAAAATTATCCTTTAGAAATTAAAAGAAGAAGAAAAGAGTTATAATGGATCATAATCTCTCTCTCTTTTTCACATTGAATTCATAACTCTCCACCTAATTTGAATTCATAAATTTAAAATTTACATATTGCTTAATAATTAACTGATTATTTATTCAAAAAACTAATTTAATAGTAGAGACTAAAATATTTAAATATAATGGTTTACAAAGACCTCAATATCAATACTTTAAAAAATATGTAACAACATAATAAAACTCTCTTTCAGTATCTTTTTGTATGATGTACACTGCAATGCCAGATCTTATCTCTCATTTAAGCTTTAGAGGTAATATTTTTATTTTGCTAATATGTGCCAGTTGAGCCTTAAGTAGCTTACGAATTTTTCACATTGGTATAAGATAGTTTTGAGTTAGTTGATTAGCTAGGCTAAGAGTAATTTTAATCTTGGGGGCTCGGTTTCTATTTCATTCTAGGCTATTGTCCACTTCGTCATAGGTTTCGAGTAGCGTAGCTTCTACTCATTTGTTTTCAATGCCCAATTTTTATGTGGCACCTCAAAATTACTTATTTTGCTAATATGTTCTCAAGTTAGGCTACTATATTGTTTTTCTTTGGTGGGACGCGAGTGCTTTTTCAGCATGTGCTATCTTCTATGCTTTGTACTTATTTCATGTTCTTTCGACCACTTATGACCATTATTTAGCATTTGGAGAGACTTTTCACTTGATTCTTATAGGGTGATTCTAAGTCTATGTGATAGATTTATTGGGGTATATGGCTTTCAATTTGCTACCTGATTGAGAAGAGTGGATTGGACAATCAATATTTTAGTATTATGGATGAGGCTTTCAACTTAATCTTTGGTGGCATTTTTTGGAATAATATTGTTATGGGCTTTTTTCATAAGGTATAAGTATTGTAAAGCTATGCACCTGAATTTGGTTCAGTTATGTTACCTTGCTTCCCCTTTCTAGAGATATTCTACTTGATTTAATGTGTTGCTGAGCCTTATGTGGTTGGATGGTTAGCTGTGGGGCATGTAGTTTCTAGTATAATTGTTGGTACGCTCTTACCCTTTATTCCTTTATAATTCTAGTGCAGCATCTATGGAATCAATTTTCTTTTACTAGTAGGTATTGTCTGAGAAAGGGGGAAGCTTTAAGATATGTTACCTTTATCGATTATCAAACATATTACACTGATTCTAATTTCTAATATAGGTTCGAACTTGATTTGTTGCGATCTTGCACTTGATAGTGATTTCCTTTTATAGATAGCTTAAGAGCTTGTGCATAGCTTGTGCATGGCTCTCAACCATGGGATGAGGTTGATTCTATTATATGTTAACAACATATTCCTTTTTAGGTTTCTTTTTTCCTCTATGGTTATTACATGGCTTCTTAGTTACAGATGATATCTTGCACTTGAGGGAATTTTGTATGGTTTTTTTATATCTATGCGATCAGTCTACCAAGACTTAGCCTTTTTTCTTGATTTCCTGTGGGGTAAAGAGGTTTAGCTTTATTTTTACCATACTTTAGCTTTATAGCATGATGCCATTTTATCCCATCATGCTTTGCTTATTTGTTTAGCAATGTTGTGTTCCTTCTTAGAGTCATCTTCAAGTTCTTCTCCCTTATTTCATTTGTTGCATATTTGAAATGCTCGTGATGTTTTTAGATTCAATGTGGTGTTTTTTTTTTTTTTCAAATATAGTTAACTATCAATTAGTGTCGGATCTCAGCTTTGCTAGCTTTGCCTTTGGCTTTAAACCTTCCTAACTAAGGGGAGTTTTTGGGTTCTTGGATTACAAAGACGTTAATAGTTATTCTTTTATAAATGGTTGCGTTAGGGATAATCTTGGGTTGTCTGCTACAAGTGGTATTCTTTGTGTCACTGAGGTGTGGTCTTGGTTGCTTTAGTACATTGCTAGGCCATCAATTGATCCTTTATGCTAAGCTGATGTCAGTTTATGTGGGTTTAAAGCTTGATCTTTAATTTGGTTACTCTGTGCTTGAGGTAGATTCTAATTCGAACACTGTTCCTTTTGGATTTAATCTAAGGACTCTACGTGTTAGGCTTATGCCTATACTTTACGTCGAATTCACATTCTATCCTTTACTCCCTCTATCTTGATAAGGCACGTTTTTCGGGAGGCTATTTTTGCTATAATACCCTAAATTCGCCTACAAATCTCAAGAGAAATTTGGTATGAAACCTCATAACATTAATCTTTACTATTCTTGAAAGAAAATTATACTAACCATAGTCTAAAGATAGTCTCCAAAATAATAAACATAGCAATAATTCTCGAAACCAAAAATTCAGCTCTAAACAATAACTAAAATATCAATAATTTATTCATCTAGAAGACACCAAAGTTTTTCAACTAACAAATCCTTTTCTCTAAACTAAAAAACCCAAATCTCTAAAATCAAGCTATAAAATGATAGAAACAATAGGTGAGTCATCAACTTGATAAACAAAGTCATGCATAAGATTATTAATAATGATAAAACAGGTGATAATCATTTTCAAATACTATGGCTTAGAAACCAATAATCATTTTATAATATAACACATATGTACTATAAGACCCATAATCTGTAAGTCATAACACAAATAACAATTTTTAATAAATAATCGTCTAATAAACAATTTATCAATAAAAGTTTTTATTTTTTTGATTGCTCAGGTCATATAGTATTATATGTACTCTCAATGACCCAACTAATAGTTCAATAAGTCACATATAATTTTAGTGACCCTGTAGCCTTGGTGACCCGGTCAGTAGTTCATTACATCACCTGTAACTCCAGTGACTCGGTCAGTAGTTAGTAAGTTACTTGTAACCCCCGTGATAAGGTCATAGTTCAATTAGGATACATTACCCCATAAAAATCGTCAAGAAGTGCATACATTACAATTAGCTATCTTGGTTATATCAGTATCGATAAGTATGAATAATGACCAAAATCTTAAATACTATTTTCAATCTCTCAATTCCAATCATCCAGTAATTTTGGTAAAACTTTCTTCTAAGACATTGAATTTTTAAAGCTTTACAAATATTTTAAAGGAAAACAATTAATAGAAAGACAATCATTTTAAAGTTATTTTTAAAATAATTTAAAAAAATTTAAATAAGCTTTTAATTAAAATATAATTTGTAATTATAAATTATAAGAGTAAAATAGCTTCAAAACCATAAAGTGTCAACCATATCAACAACATTATTCTTTTCATAGATATTTATATATAAAGATGGCAAAATTTAATATGACTTGATTACCCAATACAAATATGACATGAATAAATGAGTATGAGTTGTCGAACTTAACACGATTATCAAATGGGCTAAGTTTAGATCAACACAATTTTTTTCATGTCTAGCTAGGTTAAAGTTTTTGACTCATTTACTCGATCAATGATACAATTATATTTTTTATTTTAAAAATAATTTACAAGTTCTTGTTATTAAAACTCAAATATTATAAATAATTCTCTCTTTTATTTATATTTTTTTAAAAGGATGAATATAAACATGATATTTTATTTATAAAATTTTATATACATTTAGAGCTTTAATAGTATGTATGTGTGTGTATATATATAAATGAATGATAATGTATAAATATTTGATGTAAATTTTTTTAGTATATAGATATTAAGGAAGTTATTAGGTAACTTGATTATTTTTTTGTGTTAGGTTTGAGTCTTAATATTTTGACATAAGTATTAAATGGGTTCGGTTTGAGTCGACCTAAATTTAACACAACACAACACTGATACAGCATGAACACGATCAAATGACCTATTTTATCAACTCTATTTACATATATAATTATACTAAACATTATGCATGAATTCAATTATCTTGATCCAAAGTAACTGATAACAATCCCAATCACATAAGCTTACTTTTGGTCTATAATTATCAAGGTAAAATTCTTACCAACATTTTATTCAATTCTGACCTTGTTAAAAAAAAACTCAAAAATCCTTGAACCATTTACTCTTACTCAAGCACATCAGTTCACTAAACTACACTAGATCATCTTATATGAGCTGGTTTCTTGCAAATTATAACTATATTGAGAAAATCTTAAATATTACAAAAAAATACTATGAACATATTGGCTTCAATATAAAAGTTAACAAGGTTAACTAGAGTTCATAAACATTTCCGAAAATTGATTTTCCACGAAAACATCAAATTTGTCAAATGGTGATATAAACAGAGAATTGTTGATTCAAAAATTCATAACTTTAGTTATACGTGTTCAAAAATAGTGGTCCAACTTTGACAATCAGAGGAGACAATAGGAAATTAGAATTAAAATTTATAAGGCATTTACTAATTAAAAAAATAACCCAAACTTGCTTTAATATCAGCCCTTGTAATTCTAAAAAATAGTTTCAAGATTGTGGCAGGCAAACTCTATGATTTTTATATATAGCTAAAAATTACGAATTTAAATATACAATAACCATACATATGTAAGTACTATAATAAAATTTTTGAGAATTTTCAAAGTTCATTTGTGTTACGATACAAATTATAGAAGTGAGAATTGCTACTTAAAATTAGAATTTTTTAGTGTCAATTTTCCAACTTCAAAAAATCAAATTAATTAATATACAACAACTTTCAAAAAATCAACATATAGATAAAAAGATAAAGATGCCTAGTTTAATAACTATAATTTATGCATGAAACTTAATGATAACAACAGTCTTATAACATTGGATCTATATTGTTCATATTTTTCAAAATAACATAATAGCACTACCTTCAATCAATGACAATATAAATTAATACATGATCATACTTCCACAATTATATCAATATAACACACACAAAATCATTCAATTAATCATATAAAATCACAAATAAAACTAGAAGTTTGAAAGACTATAAATTCTTGCCTACTTCAAAACAAAAAACAAACTCAAGAACTTCTTTTATGGAAATGAATTATAGAATCAAAATCTTATCCTTGTCTTGAAGAAAAAGGGAGTTTACTTGTGTGTGTTGTCGTATTTTCTTTTTTTCTTTTTAATTAGCCTCTAGGGTTTTGAGAAACAAAGAAATGTAAGAGGAATTTTAATACTCTTACTTGTTAAGGAATTTATTTCACTTTTTCATTAAGGTACTTAATAAATGGGTAAATCAAATAAATGCAAATAAATAAAGAAAAATTAAAATACTCTTATAATTGTTACCCTAAAATACTATATTCAATAATAATAATAATAATAATAATAATAATAATAAGTCTTACATTTGCCACTAATTTTATGGCAATTGGGGCTTGCACTCCTTCAGTCTGTTAGTGCTTTTTGGGTTCTTAAGGTATTTCATCTAGTTTATTTAGCATCATTCATCTGGATGCACAAGAATCCCTTATGTTAAACCATATGTCGCATATATATATATTGGTTTATTGCTATGCTTACATGTATTCATTTAGATGCACAAGAAGTCCCTTGTGTTCGACGATATGTTGCATATCTTTTTTGGTTTATTGCTGCTCTTACATGCCTTTGATATGTATTTTCCTTTGTGATTGAATGTTTTGATTCTTGTTCCCCTCTTGTTTTCCTTTATTCTTTGATCTATATTACATACAAGAGTTCGGCCTAACCCCTATCATCTTGGTGATTTTAAAGAAAACATATTCTTTTCAAATTTTTTGGCTCGAGCTTTGTTGAAAGTTTGAGTTCCCAAATGTGAAGCCTCTTGAATCCTTGGCTAGGGTTGATCCAACGAATCTTAGCCAGACTAGGCTCGAACTTTTTTTATTGTCTCTAGTACATTTTCTATATTGTGTTGCCCCAACAGTAACAATTATTGAATGATTCTATTCTCTTAATAATAATTAATGGCTTTCAACTTACTCACTTCAATTGAGGGTTCGCAAATATAAAATTGCTGCTCGTATCCTATACTTAGACTTCATTTGTTATAGTTTTTTAGATATAACTTATATAAATAAAGTTTTTATTAGTAGAGTTTTTAAAAATAAAGTTTTCAGTAAAAGAAATTATTTATTTAGTTGTCCATAAAATTTTTTATTAAAAATTATACAATTACTTTAATAGTTAAGGCTTGTTAAAGTAATGCTATGAAATAAATGAAATAAGATTATTAAATTAGTGAATGACATTTTAGAAATTAGAACATTTTAAACTAAACTTTTGAATTTCTACTTTTAAAGTTAGTAAAAATAAAATAACTTATACAATAACAAAACAATAAAAAATAAAAATATAAAGAGCTTATACAATTAAGTAATATTTATAATACTGGATAAACTATGTCAAATAAACACATAACCATACGATCAACTTCAATATACGATCACAAGGATTAATTTCAAATTGCTTCCTCGTGTCTATCTCCTTTTACACAGGCTTTGTAGATAAATTACCATAGCATTAGAAGGTAACATCCATATTAATTTCCTTGAACTTTTTTATGGAGCCCCTTAAATTGCAACCGACTGCAACTTAGCTTTTGTCTTTTTTTTTTTATAGGTTTAGTTGTTATTTATTTATTTATTCACCATCAATTAACTTTAATTTTTTTCTAATCACCCTAAAAATACATAGTTTTAAATTTCAATCACATTCTATATTCAAAAATCAGAACATATTTCATCTTCACGTACATTACCAGGACAAATCTGATATTTTGATAGTCAAACAAATGATTTTATCATAATTTAGGGTCGGTCTACTGTGCAACAATAGTACGATGCCACAAATTTTGTTTTTTTTTCTAATTAAGCCAATAGATCTAATCATTAAAGTATTCAACGACGAAGATGTGTTCAATTGGTTATTAACACTTAAGACCCTGATGTTTATTATAATATCATAAAAAATATTTGAAATATTTATTTATATAACTCCTATTGTCTTAAATTTTTTAAATTTTAATCCATTAGCCTAACTTCATCATAAATATGATTGATGGTGTAAAGTTAATATTATAATATCACATACAAAATTTTAAGTGCATGAAAAATTAACAAATGTAAATATTATTTTTTGTCATGAAATATATATTTAATATAGAATAAATAAACTGAATATGTGTAAAGAATATAGGTTATTAACCTTGCAATACTTCAAAAATTATAAAATAAAGAAAGTAAAATTTCAAAATAAGAAACATGTAAAATAGTTAGGTTCTAAAATTTTATTATTTTAATATTACAAAATTTTACTTTTTATTACTGAAATTCTAACTAGACTACCCAAGAGGGGGGGTGAATTGGGTTTTTAATAACTATGAAAATAAATTGCTCAATTACTCTTTAAAAATTCGAAATAATTGAATAAATAAATAGACAGTGATAAATAAATTAAGAGATAGGGAAAGAAAGCAAACACAGTGATTTTTACGTGGTTCGGCTATCCTCGCCTACGTTCACGCCTCCAACACTCCGGCCTTGAGGATTCTACTATGCAAGCCTTAAAGGCTTCAACAACTTACAATTGACTTTTCAGGTGTCAATAGACCTTTACAACAAGAGATTATTCCCAATCTCTTAACCCAAATGTATCCCCACACTTGCAGTCACTCAAGAAAGAGAAATACAAATTGATTTATCTCTCACACAATCTTTCAGAGTTACAAGTTAAAGTACAATGTGTGAATGAATGAAGTACAAATCTATTTTTAGCTTTCTGTAGTTGGTAAACTCTTATATAAACTCAGTAGTTGTGTTGTCGTCAGTCTTTGATTGGAATTGGATGAGCATATTTATAGTTAGGGCTGAAAACTAGCCGTTACTCTTCCATCTGACAGAAAACAGTTTGCCGTTAGCTGTTAACGGTTAGCCGTTTTTCTTTGGTCAATGTTACCGTTGAGCATGATTTCAAATAAACGGTTGACCGTTAAGCATTACCCTTTCGCTGTTAACTTCCAGAAACCTGCATAACAAAAACACTTGATCTGTTTTCTCTAAACGGTTAAGGGTTAACAAAGAATGTCAATTCTGAGATTTATCGGTTAATCGTTATGTGTTAATAGTTTGCCGATTACTTCCAGTATCTCACAAAATGCCTATCGGTTAAGACTTAAGCTGTTAACTTTTTAACTTTAAAGAGTTCACGATATCGGTTAGCCGTTTTATATTGACGGCTCACCGATTACTTCCAGTATCTCACAAAATATCTATCGGTTAAGGCTTAAGCTGTTAACCTTTCACAGTCTTAAAGCAACTTCACTAACGGTTAACCGTTTACTATAATTGGTTAGCCGTTTATACTCAGAATTTTATTTAACTTACAAATTGTTCTAGTTCTTCAAAGAAATGTTAAATACTACCTAGTTTTGACTTTTAAAAGAATACTTGAAACATTTGTAAGTCTTAAAAACATATTTATCAATTTAAAATTCATTGTTTGTTATCATCAAAATTAATTGCCAAAACATGTATATGTTAACAATTACTTTTTTATTTTTAATATTAGTTGACATGTTAGCTTGTTTTTACATAAAATATGTTAATTTACCTATAAAATACTAATATTACTCTTGTAATTTAAGGAAGCCATTTTAATTTTTTTAAAATTTTAGATGTAACCCAACAAAGTCATTGAAAGATAAATAAAAATAATATAAAAGGAAGTTTTTTTTAAAAGAATATTTCCAAAGCATTTGAGTTTTATATTTTTTGAGAATTATCCCTTTTTTAAGATATTTGAGCTTGTGAATCTTGTTATGATAATAATTTATTATTTATTCTTGATTAAAAATAATTGAATAGTAAATTTATTGGTTTGTAATTACTCTTTTAAATGTAGGGTGGTTGCTTAATTTTTATTATGTTGCCCTATATTTTTTTATGATGGCTAATTAACCATTGCAAAAGTATCTACCATGATTATTTATACTTTTTTTACATTCCTCTAAATCATTATCACTAAAAAAGATAAGAGTCCATTTGACATACTGTATTATATTATATTCTATTGCATTATTTATTGTACGTGTATTGTATTATATTATATTACATTAATAATAAATTATAATACATATAATTTGTACAATGTTTGGTGATTGGTATTACATTATCAAACTAACATTATTTAAATTTATTATTAATTATATTAACTATTACTTTTATATAAATATAATACGATATAATAAAATAATATTATAATATAATTTACTTATATATTTTTATTTATTATTAATAAATTAAAATATAAATATAATTAAAATATATTTAATGCCCAATCAAGGTAAAATAATAATAATAGCAATAGTATTGCTTGAAACAAAAAAAATCTATAAAGTTTAATGATGATGATGATGATGATGATGATGTTGACGACATTAATAATAACATAACAATAAAAATAATAAAATTCATAATTTTTAATAATATTACTATTAATAAAATAATAATGTCAATAAATAACCTTAATTAAAATAATAAAGTTAATATATTTAATAATAGTAATAAAAATAATATGACAATAAAAAAATAATAAATAATAATAATGACTTAATTAAAGTAATGATGAAATTTAAAATAATAAATTTTAATAATAATAATAACAACATTATTATTAATATAATAATAATGACATGAATAAATAATACTAATAACAATAGTTAAAATTTTTTTCACAAGGGTTTTATCAAACAGAAGGACTTATATAAAACTTTATAACTTCTAGTGTATATTCATTTTATTCATGAAATATAGGGTAGTCCAGTGTAATTAATTAAAAAAGATAAAATTTGGTGATATGTACAATCATTGTACTATAGTTTCATCTCATAATTTAATCATTACTCAACAAAAGTAAACTATGAATTACCCATTATAATATTTTAAGAATACTGCAAATGACTTTGTAGATCAAGCAGCCGCGTGGATTTCATTATCACAAGAAGTATGTACTTTTATTGGCTAGGATAAATATTAAGAGAGTTGCTAAGTTACAGCTGCTGTAATTTACAGCTAGTTGAAAATCACGTAAATAGTACAATTAATGTGTACTGTTTACACGAATTTGAACTAATTGTAAATTATAAAAGCTATAACTTAATAAAATCCAAATATTAATTTGGTCGATTTGAAAGGTGGCTGAAGAATAAAAACTACGAGTACTTTGGGTTAAGCACATAATGTCTTGCGTCAACACGTCCGTTTTATTAATCATTTTAGAAATTTAAAATATCAATAGTGTTGTGAAATAGTAAATTTATCATTATGTCCTTTAATGAAATTACTATAATTCCCTTTCAACAAATTATATGTATATATGTGTATATGAAAGATTAATGAAAAATAGCAGAAACCGGAAGCTCCTCTCGGTTATTCCCTTTTCTTTGTTGCATTTTATTTCTACTGCTTTCCTTATAATTTATTCTATATAGACATACATACAAATAATATGTAAATTTATAAAAAAGATAATTGTTTATTAATCATATCATCACCACCATCATCATCGTGGTCATCATTACACACCCATACACACCCACCCACCCTTTAGTTTAAATGACAACACTTATCTCTTTTTTATTATTACATGCTTTAATTATAGTAAAAACTTTTATAATAATACAAATAAAATAGTAAGATAAAATAATAAATAAAATAGCATATAAGTATGAATAAACCATTCAAATAAACATAATAATAAAAATAACATATACATGTCATGTAAATTATTTTTAATATTAAGCAATTATCCATATATCATAATTAATTTTGTTAATATCATAGTTCATCAATTCAGAACTTAAAAAATCTAACAAAATATATAGTTTGAGACATCAATTGCATCACAAAATAAATCAACTAAAATATAATTCAAAGCTAATTAATTGAATAATTATTCACTTAATAAATAGATTTAGAAATTGGAAATTCTCAATGAGAGATTATGAAACAAGTGTCTAGAACACAAACCTTTATAATCATGTCATTTTTATTTCAGTAATATAAAAAAATTACATCAGTTTGTAGAAAATAAATTTTTATTAAGAGCTTCTAATTCTATCATTACTTTTCTTATTTTCAATAAAACCCTTTATTTTGAGTTAGGTAATTGGACTATGTAAAAATTGTTGATTTTTTCCCCCTTAGGAATTAGTAGCTAAACTATATATAATTATTAAATATTATATATACTCATTAAATTTAAACGGTGATGATAATCTTACAAAGTTAAGAAACAAAATTTGTATCTCAACTAATTTGGCAGATGATGTAACATTGTCTATCTCATAGATTCATGAGATATATAGTACTAAAAAATACATTATCTAAATAAATATACCCAGGTAGCACATCAAAAAATATGTTAATACACTATGAAATTATAAATCAACTCTTTTTTTTAATGGACAAACTTAATGTACACAGTCTAATACGAGGTAGGGTAAAAAAATTGATTTTATTTTTTAAATATTGGCAATAGTACAATACTACTTGATAGCATGATAAATGCTGCCAAGCATGCACAAGCGCACTCGTGTGTATTAGAATCCTGCCGCCTTAAATAATTCTAGTAGACTTTTTTTTTTTTTTAAATCAGAAAGTAAACCTTTCATTTAATCTCAGCACATCAATTACATTTTGAACCTTTGCTAGTATTGTTTCTAAATAAGCAACAAATTTATTTCTTCCTAAAGCAAATTTGGCCAAGAAATGGGCATAAGCATTACAGTGTCTAGGAGTATATTGAACTGTCACTTCTCAAAAATCCCTTCTCTATTTTTGGATCTCTGAAATTGTCCAAAAAATTCTGTTCGGTTGCCCTTTTTATTGGTAACTCGCTTAGCCAATTCTAAGCAATTTGTCTCTATGATCAGTAAAATTAAGGTTGCTTCTCTTGCCACTTGAAGTCCCCACTTTACAACTTCAGCTTAGTTGATGTTTCCCCTTTGATAAGCCTGATTGATATGGACAACTATCACCTTGCCATTTGAGCCTCTTATCACAGCTCTCAACCCTGATGTTTGATCATTGCTGCTATTGACTATATCAACATTGATTTTGAATACATTTTCAAGGGAAGGAGTCGACTTTATAGTGTTTTAAGGATGGCAAGTGGATTTGGATCTGGATCCAAAAAATTTCAATTAACATATTAAAGAATACGGATCAAGATTTGAAAATTTAAGATTTAGACGTTTCCAAATTTCGATCATGATGTAAGTGCATCTAAAACATTAGATACATGGATTCAAATAATTTTTATTTTAAATTAAAATTTAAATTAAACATATACATTAAAAATTTAAAACAAATCTTATTTGTGAATTTATGATATTGTTAAATATTATTCATGTTGAATTATTAATTGTTAGGTTGTGGTTGAATTTTATTTGATATGATTTAAATTATTAAATTTTATTTTAAATTAAAAATATATATAAAACCTAAATAAAAATAAAAAATTTGTAATTTATTTGTGGATTTATGAGACTATTGTATATTAGTCACGTTGAATTATTAATTGTTAAATTATAATTGAATTTTATTTGATATTATTAGATAAATTATTAAATTTTAACTTAAATTAAAAACTAAAAATTAAATTATTATTTGTTAATTTATGATGTTGATGTATGTTATTTATGTTGAATTATTAATTATTAAATTATGCTTTTATTTGATATTATTAAGTAAATTATTAAAATTTAAATTATATATTAAATTATTAAATTTTAATTTTTGCGAATTTAAATATTCGAAATATCCGCCTGCATTTATTGTGAAAATTACACGCATTCAAATCTGCAAAAAATGTAGATCTAGATGCTCATATGAATTTAAATGCTCCTACATCCGGATCCGGATTTTGCTAACCCCATAGTGTCTCACTTACTTCTATTATTATCAATGTGTGATGTCTTATTTTCCTTACTCTTTGATAGGCTTCCAAAGTTGATTCTACCTTAGTGGCAAAGATTCTTGGGTTTATTTTCTTTCCTTTAAAAACGAATTTGTTTATTGAATACCATACAACCAACAATATGCTACCATGAGCTCAAAATCAGCTTTCCTCAAATTTTTGCCCACTTCTTGAATAACGCTGAGAATGTCCTGAGATTGAACATTAAAGCTTTGAACTATGAAAGGAGTTTGAATCCACATGTTCTTTGCTCTTTTACACTCCAAAAGAGCATGACTTATGGTTTCTACACTCCTTCTACATCTCTGATAGGTTGGCTTTTACAAAATTTTCCTTTTCATAGATTTTTAGCAGATGGTAATAAGTTTTTGGCTGTTTTCCACATGAAAATCTTGATCTTTTTAGGTAGCTCAAGAAACCATAATGCATTCTATTGTTTTAAGTTGTTTCTTAGCTGCTAGTAGCATTTGAAAGCTTGATTTTGAGTGCTGGTTGGCACTTACTTTCATTGAGTGTTTCCCCCACAATACTTCATCTTCTGATTATTCCTTTGGTGAGGGAAATGTGAGAATTACTTCTATATCTTCATGCATGAATGGTTTAGCTTGTCTTTATTCCGTTTATTTTTGGCATTGATCAAATCTGCCATAAAAGTATCCACAAGCAAAGTTGGTGGAGATATTGGTTTGAATGTGTTTGGGCTTGGTAACCAATCATCCTTATAAACTAAAATCTCTTTACTATTGCCTATAAGCCATTCGATTCCTTTCTTGATCACTTATCTACTTTTAGAATGTTTCTCCATATAAAAGATGGATTAAAGCTTTGCATTTGCACTAAAAAGATCAGAGTTTCTATAGTATCTTGCCTATAACACTTTAGACACTAAAGAATCGAGAAATTAAAGAAGCTCCATCCCTAACACTTTAGATTCTAGTCTAGTGAAAGCCATGTTTATCTTCCTTTGATCCCCACCAAAACTATAACCTTTACGTAAACCCCTTGGAAGCTTAAAGACACTCATTTGCATATACTAGTATTACTTGTGCTAATTTAGGATTGCGATAGTTGATGAAATATATTGTTCCTATAATTATAGATAAAAACTTGTTTAGACCCTATATTATGAGGTTATTTCTTGTTTATTCTTTGTATATTTAAAAATAGCTCAAGACACCCTTACCATTAAACTATTGACATCCCTATTGTTACTTTTTTTTTTTGGGCTTGTTTTTACGATATTACCTCTTACAGTAATTTTTTTGGGACATTAATAAGAAAAAAATAAATTGTCAATTTATCCTCCAAAAAATAATATATATATATATATATATATATATATATATTAAATTGTATAATTTCTCTAACATTCGTTCCAATGGGCAAAAACATATTGTATTATTTGTTCTTTATTACCATCAATTTGCTTTAATATTCCTCCATAGCCTAAATCGATGCATCAATTTCAATAATTTTAGGCAATACAGGATTTGCAAGAAATAAACATAGAATTTTTTTAACAAATTTTTTTATTAATTTAACAACTTTAGTATGTTCGTCAGTCCAAGTAACAGGATTTTTCTTTAAAATTATATGGGCACTAATCGAAAATTATAGAACTAAACAAAATTTTACCTTACAATTCTACTATATGAATGAAATAAAGTGATGATATAAAATATGATTGAAAAAATAACTTAGGATTTGATATACTATATTATTAAAGTTGTTGTGACTTTGAAAATAAAAATATGCATGTTTAATAAATTTTATCACGAAAATATTATTTTATTATATAATAACTAAAAAAGGTAAAATTTAAATTAATTTTTATTTACATATTAAGATTTATAAATAAATAAAACATGTACAATAATAATTTTATTAAAAATTAAATTATAATAAAAATTTTTAAAAAATGTGATGATTTATTTAATAACTATAAATATTATCCCAACATACTTTTAAGAATCAGTATTAAAATAAAAAAAAAAAAACTTATTGAATACTTTTATCAAAACTTATCAAATAAACCGCTTATCGCATTCCTACCTCGATCCGAAACAGCATTGCTTGTCATACAATTAAAAGGTTATAATATTGATACTACTAGATAATATTTTGCTGTATATATAGTCTCCTGCAGACCGCCTCCACGTTCTTTCGCCATCAAAGAACACCATCACACAAGAATTTGACTCTTCTAAGCATTTGGCTAAACGATGTCGGCAAACACCGATTTAGACAATACGACCTCGCCTTTGTTAGAGGCTGGCGGTGATGATGATCACGGCGAAGAAGCAACCAGCGGCAGGAGGCCGTGGTGGAAACGAGTTTTGGACTTGGAAGAGGCCAAGAATCAAGTGGTGTTTTCGCTGCCCATGATTCTTACTAATGTTTTTTATTATGCAATTCCTTTGATTTCTGTCATGTCTGCTGGCCACCTTGGCAAGCTTGAGCTTGCTGGTGCCACGCTTGCCAACTCTTGGGCCACTGTCACAGGATTTGCTTTCATGGTAATCACACTTGCTCTTTACTTCTTTTGAATCTGCCGCTGATAGCTCATCAAGTTTCTATAGATTTCATATAAAGTTTTGTGTTCCTGAATGCAACAAATTAAGTCATTAGCAAAAGTATTTTTATGCCAAAAATCTATCCGATTAGTTGCGTGCAGTCATATTATTGTACGCACGATGAGCCACATGTCATTTATTTCATTGACTGGGGTCTCAAAGTCCGGGACAAATGAAATCGTGACATGTGGCCCGTTGAGTGCTTACTTTTTTTTTGGAATAAAGTGCTTGAATTATATGTTTTTAATTACAAAGGAGATTAATTTACCCAAAAAAAAATGTGATAGAATATGATTGTATCGAGCATTTGAAATAATGTGCAAGAAGTATATTTACAAACTAAATTAATCGTGCATAAAATGAAAAGAGTAAGTTGATAATAATGCTCAGGTCCAGATGTCCAAAATCCAAATTTGAATAGAATCAGAGTGTAACTACAGCACCATTGATTTTAGTTCAAACCCAGAAATCCAGACCTGAGAATGACTCACTGATCTAATTTAAAGTTTTAAACTTAAGCAATTACAATAAATACAATTTGTACGGCACATGATCATTGACCAAAACAACACAAGAGTGATTTTGGGGAGAAATTCTTGCTGTTGAAAATCCCTTAGATGAAGCTTGAACTTCTGCTAAGTTTGCCTACAGGGACTGTGCTGGTTTTAATGAAGATTGAATGCTTGATTAATTTTGCATTTGTGCTGGTTAATTCCTGTTTTGGCCTCTATTTTCACTGGGCTCCTTCCTTGAACTTGAACAATTTCATCTCTGTTCTTGTCCAAAGATAGGATTAAGTGGAGCACTTGAAACACTTTGTGGTCAAGGATTTGGTGCAAAACATTACAGGATGCTGGGAATATATCTACAATCATCTTGGATTATATCGTTATTTTTCTCAACCATCATATCTTTCTTGTGGATCTACACAGAACCAATACTTAATTTACTTCATCAAGATCCCAGCATATCAAAACAAGCAGCTCTCTACATGAAGTATCTCGTTCCCGGTCTAGTTGCATTCGGGTTCATACAGAACATCCTAAGGTTCCTTCAGACGCAATCCATTGTCATTCCATTGGTCTTCTTCTCAGCTCTTCCAATGGCAATTCATTTTGGCATTGCATATGCTTTTGTGCATTTGACATCCCTTGGTTTTAAGGGAGCTTCACTTGCAGCTTCGGTTTCATTATGGATATCGATGCTTATGTTGGTAACTTATGTCCTTTGTGCAAAGAAGTTTGAGCATACGTGGGAAGGATTTTCTTTTGAATCATTCAGTTTCATCCTCACTATCTTAAAACTAGCCCTGCCCTCTGCAGCAATGGTATGGTAAGCCCTAAGTGTAATTGAATTTTCATTCATCATAGCATTTTAAATCTTGCAACTCATTTTTGTTTTACACTTTCCCAGCCTCGAGTACTGGGCATTTGAGATTCTAGTGTTCCTAGCTGGATTGATGCCCAACTCAGAACTGACTACTTCATTGATCGCAATGTGGTAAGTTTATCGTTCTTTTTGACATTATTTGTCCTAAATTGCTTCAACCTTTACTGAAATTTCTTTATTTTCTGATTGCATGATCTCACAGTGTAAATACCGAATCTATTGCCTACATGATTACTTATGGTCTTAGTGCTGCTGCAAGGTTAGTAGTATAAATGTGTAACTCCTAGTTCTTCAGTTTATGCACTTTGTGTTCGGCAAAATGAAAAACTTGTACCTCTTGGCAGCACAAGGGTGTCAAATGAATTGGGAGCAGGGAATCCTGACCGGGCCAAGAAAGCCATGGCTGTGACTATCGAGCTCTCTGTATTCCTTGCACTTGTGGTTGTTTTGGCTCTAGGCTTTGGTCACAACATCTGGGCTGGCTTCTTTAGTAATAGCCCTGAAATCATAAAGGAGTTTGCTTCTTTAACACCACCTCTTGCTATGTCGATAACGCTTGATTCTGTCCAAGGCGTCTTATCAGGTTTGTGACATCCAATTTTTCTACAGAAATGCTAACTTATGTGCTTTGATGTGTATACATATATATAGTCATACTCAGGTCCAGAAGTTCGGATTTGTAAACTCCGATTTGAACCAGTAGAGTTGTACAGACCCGTACAACTCTGATTCTCGTTCAAATCCGGATTTTATAAAACTTCGGATGTCTGAAGCTGAGCACCCATTATATGCATATGCTGATGCAAGTGAGCTAATGGAGCAGGGGTGGCAAGAGGATGTGGTTGGCAGCACCTGGCTGTGTGGGCCAATTTGGTAACATTCTATTTCATTGGCACGCCAGCTGCAGCAATTCTTGGATTTAAGTTAAATCTTTCTGTTAAGGTGAGGCAAACACATATTTGAGAAAAAAAAAAAAAAGAAAAGAAACCTCAGCTTTTCAATTTTAATCGTGCATATGCTATGCTCTTTTTTTGGAACAGGGTTTGTGGATCGGCTTAATATGCGGCCTTTTCTGCCAAGCCAGCTCCCTTCTCTTGATTACATTGCGCCGTAAGTGGACTAAAGTCGACATGACATGAACAGAGGAAATGAATCCCCTGCTTTTAGTTTAACCAAATAAAATGCCAAAGGATTATGGTCATTAGAAATGTTCGTAATGTGATTTACACTTTAATATTTTGTGCCCAATTTTAGTTAATCACTCTAGTTACTAAAAATAGAGACTCTGTAACATTCCTTTCGGCTCGTTTATACACACGCGCGCTCACACATACACACACATAATATATATATGCAATGAATTCATCAAAATCTTTTTATCAACTTAGTTGAATAGTTGTTTGAACAAAAAGGCACATTTACGTGCCATTAATGCCAATATTAACTTGTTTGGGGCGATAAAAAAAATAACCGATTAGTCTTTTTACTTTAGGCACGTTATTTTTTTTTTTAAGAAAAAAGGGAATTAAGATATATAATATTTTTAATAAAAATTTAAGGGCACACACAAAGACATATACATATACATATGTGTGTGTGTATATATAAAATATTTTCAATAAAAATTTAAGGGGGTTAGTAAATATCTTTTTCCTACATATAAATTATACCTGCCTTCTTTGCTATTTTTTAAAATATTTTATGTGCCGTAAAATTTCGGTCGTGAAAAATAATTTCTTTTTTAGTGCTAGCCCCTCTCTCGACTTGTTTATATTGTCTAACATGTTAAACGAGGCCATAAAAGTTAGAAGAAAGAGGAAAATCTCTTGTAAGATATATTTATGGAGGAGAAGAAAAATGTTAGGGAATAGAACTTCAGATAATCTCACTAAGCCACTGTTAGGAACCAGTGATAATATTAATAATAATCAAGTTGAGATACACAATTTGTATCCCAATTGATTTGGTAGATGATGTAAAAATACCGATCTTTTAGAATCGTGAGATATATAGTACTAATTATCTAAATAAATACCCTCAAACATCATGTCAAAACATATTTTGTACACGATGAAATTATAAGTCAATGTCTTTTTCAGTGGACAAACTTAATATACAATGTCTAATAGGTAATATAGTAAGAGCATTGATTTTATTTTTTAAATATTTGGCAACAATACAGTACTACTTGATAACATCATAAATGCCACCAAGCATGCATAGATGCACTAGTGTGTATTGGAATATTGCCACCTTAGCTAATTTTAAGAGGGCACATATTACCTTATTATATAAGGTAACAAGCATAATACACTTTTCAACCTTATTTTTGACAGCCATTAGATTATCATTAAATGGTTATTATTTACTTATATTTGTTACCTTATTATGTAAGACAACAAAACCCTTCCAGGAGATTTTTATTATTATTATTATAAGTAAATGTCTCAATCACAACACATCAGATAAATTTTTAATCTTTGCTAGCATTGTTTCTAACTAGATAGTAAATGTACTTCTACCTAATGAAAATTTGGCTAAGAAATAGCCATAAGCATTACAGTGTCTAGGCGAATATTGGACTGTAATTTTCTTGAAATTCCTTCTCTATATTCAAATCTCTGAAATTGTCCAAAAATTTTCTAATTTGCTATCTTTTATGTTATTAACTAGCTCATCCACTTCTAAGCAATCTGTCACTATGATCAGTGAAGTTAAGGTTGCTTTTTTTCTCACCTCACTGTACAACTTCAGCTTCTGCTTCTGCAATGCTAACATTTCTTCTTAGATAGGCCTGATTGATACTAGCAATTACCGCCTTGCCATTTGAGTCTCTTATCACAACTTCTAACCCTAACGTTTGATCCCGACTACTAATGGTTACATCAACACTGATTTTGACTGCACTTTCAAGGGGAGAAGTCTACTTTTACTGCTTCTCATTTCTAGCATTATCAATGTATAATGTCTCTATTTTCCTTACTTTTTTACATGCTTCCAAAACTAATTCTACCTTAGCTACTAAGATTC
Source organism: Aegle marmelos (assembly GCA_030449875.1). NCBI lineage: Eukaryota > Viridiplantae > Streptophyta > Magnoliopsida > Sapindales > Rutaceae > Aegle > Aegle marmelos. The sequence goes on along the minus strand of JASUUL010000142.1, from coordinate 16,303,091 downwards.
TTGGGTCTATCTTCTTTCCTTCAAAAAAGAATTTGTTTCTTGAATACCACACAACTTAGCAATATGCTACCATGCGTTCAAAATTAGCTTTCCTCATATTTTTGCATATTTCTTGAATATTGTTGAGAATGTCCTAAGATTGAACATTAAAGCTTTGAACTATGAATAGAGCTTGAATCCGAGTCTTTTTTGTTCCTTTACAACCCAAAAGACCATGACTTACGGTTTCTTACATCTTTGACAGGTTAGCTCTTACAAAACCTTCCTTTTTCATCGATTTTTAGCAAATGGCAATAGGATTTTTCTTGCCCTCCATACGAAAATCATAGTCTCTTCAAGTAGGTTAAGAGACCATAATACATTTTATTGTTATAACTTGTTTTCTAAGATACTAGTAGCCTTTGGAAACTTAATTTTGAGTGCTAGTTGGCACCTACCTTTCACTGAAAATTCTCCCTTTTTAAAAGCATGCCACAACACTTCATCTTCTGATTGTTCTTTTGGTAATGGAAGCTTGAGAATTACTTATGTATCTTCATGCATGAAATGTTGGTTTAACTTATCTTTATCCCATTCATTTTCAACATTGATTACATCTACCACAATAGTATCTGCAGGTAAAGTTGGTGGAGATATTAGTTTAAATATGTTTGGACTTGGTAATCTATTATCCTTATACATTAAAACTTTTTCCCATTTCCTATATGCCATCTGAATCCTTTCTTGATCAATTCTCTACCCCATGAGTGCTTCCCTGTATAAAAGATGGATTGGAGCTTACATTTGCAATAAAAAAATTAGAGTTTCTATAGTATCTTTCCTGCACCACTTTAGATACTAGAGAGTGAAAAAACTAAGAAGCCTCTATGGCAACCAAAGCTTTATTGAAGCTAGTAAAATCTCTACACTCCAATCCTCTTCTACTTTTTACATGGTTAAGCTTGTCACATCTTGTCTAATTAATACCATGTTTATCTTCCTTTAATCCCTACAAAACTTCGCTATAGCCCTTTAGATGCCATCACATAAATCCCTTTGAAGCTTGAAGACACTCATTGCCTATACAAGTACTGGTTAGGCTAATTTAGGATTAAGACAACTAATGAAATAAGTTATTCTTATAATTCTAAGTAAAAACTTATTTAGTTCCTATATTATGATGTTAGTACTTATTTAGTCCTTATAATTTTTAAAAATAATTTAAAACATCCATGCTGTTAAATTGTTGACACCCTTGCCATTATTTTTTGTTCTCTTTTGCTTACTTTTATAATAGTACTCTTTTATAATCATAATTTTTTAGGACACTAATGAAAAGATAAATTAAATTACCAATTTAACCTCAAAAAATAAAATGAAATAATATATGTGTGTGTATAAAAATTAATATTGCAAAAAAATAAATTACTAATTTTTTGGACATTAATAAAAAATAATATATTAACTTCTCAATAGATTGTTTCACAAAAATTTATTAATATCTTTTTTGTTTCTATTTTATTTTTTAGGGTTAAATTGATAATTTCTTTTTCATTAATGTCCAAAAAAACATTGTTCTAAGAGGCTAATATTGTAAAAGCAAATTAAAAGGAACGAAAAAGTAATAGTAGAATGTCGATAATTTAAAAATAGGGATATTTTGAAGTATTTTTAAAACACAAGGATCGAATGCGCATTGACCTCAAAATATAAAAACTAAATGAACTTTACTCGATAGTTTTACTGTACGAGTGAAATAAATTATAAATTAAAAAAATGACTTAGTATTTGATATACTGTGTTGTTAAAGGTATTGTGAGTTTGAAAAGAAAAATATGTATTTGAGTTAATTTTATAATGAAAGTGCTATTTTAATATATAATGGCTAAAAGAGACAAAATTTAAATTATTTCTTATTTATATGTTGAGGTTGTAAACAAATAAGACTTGTATAATAACCTCTTGATTCAAATATTAAAGTTATAATATGAAGTTTTAAAAACTATATAACGGTTTATTTAATAAGCTATATAAATAGCATCCTCAACATGGTCTAAAAAACCAATGTCAAAATTAAAAAATTTATATAGAATATATTTACCAAAACTTATTTAATAAGTTGCTTATAACATTTCAACCCAGCCCTAAACATACATTAATTGTTGCTTATCATACAACTAAAAAGTTAAACACACCTTAATCGTTGCCTATCATACAATTAAAAGGTTATGGTATTGATATTATTAGACAATATTTTGTGTATGTATGCTCTTGTGCAGACTGCTTCCACGTTCTTTCGCCGTCAAAGAATAACAACACACAAGAATTTGACTCTTCTAAGCATTTGGCTAAAAGGTGCCGGCAAAAACCAATTGAGAAAATACGACGTCGCCTTTGTTAGGGGCTCGTGGTGATGATGATGACGGAGCAGAAGAAGCAACCAGCAGCAGGAGGCGGTGGTGGAAATGAGTTTTGGTCTTGGAAGAGGCCAAGAATCAAGTCGTGTTTTCGGGACCCATGATTCTTACTAATGTGTTTTATTACGCAATTCCTTTGGTTTCTGATTTGTGTACTGGCCATCTTGGCCAACTTGAGCTTGCCGGTGCCACACTTGCCAACTCTTGGGCCACTGCCACCGGATTCGCTTTCATGGTAGCCACACTCTCTCTTTATTTCTTTTGCATCCGCGACTGATAGCTCATCAAATTTCTACAGATTTCATATAAAGTTTTGTGTCCCTGAGTACAACAAATTAAATCATTATTTATGCCATATGCCTATCTGATCAGGGGCGCGCAATCATATTTTGTACGCGTGGTGAGCCACGTCATTTACTTCCTTGACTGGTGTCTCAAGGTCCGGGAAAAATGAAATCGGGACATGTAGCTTGTTGAGTGGTTAAGTTATATGTTAATTACAATGAAGATTATTTTAAAAAAAAAAATTGTGACGGAATATAATTGTTTTCAGGATTTGAAGTAATGTATAGTAAGGATGTCTACAAATTAACTAAATTAATTGTGCATAAAATGAAAAGAGGAAGTTGATAATAATGCGCAGGTCCAGACGTCTAAAATCCAGATTTGAAGTAGAATCAGAGTGTAACTACAACACCATTGATTTTAGTTCAAATCCAGAAATCCAAACCTGAGAATGACTCACTAATCTAATTTAAAGTTTTGAACATAAGCACTTACAATAAGCACAGCTTGTACGGCACATGATCATTGACAAAAACCTACACGAGAGTGATTTTGGGGAGACATTCTTGCTGCTGAAAATCCCTTAGATGAACCTTGAACTTCTGCTAAGTTTGCCTCCAGGGATTGTGCTGGTTTTAATGAAGATTGAATACAGCCGAGGGCCCCCCCCCCCCCACACAAAAAAAAAAAAAAACCAACCCCAAAAAGGAAAAAAAAAAAAAAAACCAAAGATGGGACAAATGACTTGTTTTTCTGAGAATTGACATTAGTGTATGACTGTATTCTGTTTGGGCTCTATTTTCTTTGGGCTCTTTTCTAGAACTTGAACATTTTCACCTCTGTTTTTGTTCAAAGATAGGATTAAGTGGAACACTTGAAACACTTGCGGTCAAGGATTTGGTACCAAACATTGCAAGATGTTGGGAATATTTCTGCAGGCATCTTGGATTATATCATTATTTTTCTCAATCATCATAGCTTTCTTCTGGGTCTACACCGAACCAATACTTATTTTACTTCATCAAGATTCCAGCATATCAAAACAAGCAGCTCTCTACATGAAGTATCTCGTTCCCGGTCTAGTTGCGTACAGGTTTATACGGAACATCCTATGGTTTATTCAGACAGAATCCATTGTCATTCCATTGGTCTTCCTCTCAGCTCTGCCAATGGCAATTGATTTTGGCATTGCATATGCTTTTGTATATCTGACATCCCTTGGTTTTAAGAGAGCTTCGATAGCAGCTTCAGTTTCGTTATGGATATCGATACTTACGCTTGGAACTTCTGTCCTTTGTGCAAAGAAAAAGTTTGAGCATACGTGGGAAGGATTTTCTTTTGAATCATTCAGTTTCATCTTCACCGTCTTAAAAACTAGCCCTTCCCTCTGCAGAAATGGTATGGTAAGTCCTAAGTGTAACCGAATATTCGTTCATCATAGTATTTTAAATCTTGCGAGTCATTTTTGCTTCATACTTATTCAGCCTCGAGTACTGGGCTTCTGAGATTATAGTGTTCCTAGCAGGATTGATGCCTCACTCGGACCTGACTACTTCATTGATCGCAATGCGGTAAGTTTATTATTCTTTTTGGCATTATTTATTCTAAATTTCTTCAGCCTTGACTTAAGTTTCTTTCTTTTCTGATTGAATGATCTGGGAGTGTGAATACCGAATCTATTGCCAACATGATTGCTTATGGTCTTAGTGCTGCTGTAAGGTTAGTCGTATATGTAACTCGTAGTTCTAAAGTTTACACGCATTTTGCATTCGGGAAACTGAAAAACTTGTACCTCTTGACAGCACAAGGGTGTCAAATGAATTGGGAGAAGGGAATCCCGACCGAGCCAAGAATGCCATGGCTGTGACTGTCAAGCTCTCTATACTCCTCGCACTTGTGGTTGTTTTCGCTCTAGGTTTTGGTCATTAACATCTGGGCCGGCTTCCTGAGTAACAGCCCTGAAATCATAAAGGAGTTTGCCTCTTTACCACCGCTTCTTGCTATCTTGATTCTGTCCAAGGCGTCTTATCAGGTTAGTGGCATCCAATTTTTTCTACAGAAATGTTAACTTAATTGCTTTTATATATATAAATAGTTATACTCAGTTACAGCGGTTCGGATTTGTAAACTTTGGATCTGATTCTAGCTAAAATCCGAATTTCATAAAATTCTGACATGTGAAGCCGAGCATTATTATATGAACATGCCGATGCAAGTGAGCCAATTGAGCAGGGGTGGCAAGAGGATGTGATTGGCAGCACTTGGCTTTGTGGGCTAATTTCGCAACATTCTATTTCATTGGCATGCCAATTGCATCAATTCTTGGATTTAAGTTAAATCTTTATGTTAAGGTGAAGCAAACCTTTATTTGAAAAATAATTTAAAAAAAAGAAAAAAGAAACTTGCGCTTTTCAATTTAATCGTTCACATGCCACGCCCTTTTTTCGGTACACGGTTTGTGGATCGGCTTAATATGAGGCCTTTTCTGCCGAGACAGCTCCCTCTTGTTCATTACGTTGCCCCGGAAGTGGACTAAAGCAGACATGACACGAACAGAGGAAATGAATCCCCCGTTTTTGGTTTAAACAAATACAATAACAAAGGATTATGGTGATTAGAAATGTTTAAAAGTTTTTCAAAGTGTACCTTAAGTGTGATTATACTTTAATTTTCACCATGGAGCTGTGGTCTTTTGAGTATCTTGTGCCCAATTAGTTAATCAATTTAGTACTGAAAATAGAGACTCTGCAGCATTCATTTTATTCTCCTATTGCCCCATAATTTCAATATACTTGTGTGATTTTATCCCTGAAAAAAAAAAGTAAATAGCTATTTTCAAGCTTGAATATCATATGCCACTAGAATTCTGTGATTTGGGCTTCCACGATTTCAAATTGCTTTTAATATATAAGCGAGGCAGCTGCGCCTCCACTAGATCATGAATCAGATAAAGAAAAATAGTTAGCAGGTAGAAGGAAGAAAGATTTTTGTGGCACTCACTAGACCATTGTTGCATATGACAACGGTGCTAGTTCTAAATTGGTGTTTAGGAAACTGCATGATCTTTTAATTATACACTCCCTTTAGTCGTTATTTGTGAGACGCACTTAGGACGTGAAGAAAAAGAGAAGTAGATTGTGTGGGGGTGTGTGTTTGTAGGAAAAGACACAAACAACAAAAGAGAGAACGTGGGAGAGAAAATTGAAGTTGTAGGGTAGAGGAAATAATTGAAAAAAACTAAAAGTCCAGCGGAGACAAAAGAAAAAAGAAAGAAGACAAGAAAGAAAGTGTGAGAGAAAATTAAAGTTTTGGGGATGGTGGGAATAATTATTGAAATAAAAGTGAGTGAATTGAAAAAATAAATAAATAAATGAGATCACATTTAGTATAATAAAATTTTTGATTTTATACACGACTGAAATAAAATAGATATAATTATTGTAACATAAACTTTGCCTAAATAAACGGAAGTAAACAAACCCAGCGGCACCAAAGACTCACCTTTTCTTCTTGTAGTGGAGAGTGTGTTTATGAATAGGCATGGGTGTGGGGCGCGAGTAAAGATGACCAATAAGTGGATAAACATCAATTGACTCCAATTGAGGTCCAATATTTTCGCTTATCTTTTCAACAAAAAATAGAATAGATTAAAGTGTCACATAAGTAAAATTTGATTTTAAAAGCAGTGGCAATAAATATATTCGCCTCTTACCAAAATAAAGTTCATGAATTTCACGAAAATGCACAATCTTTCCAGTCTCAATATGATTAAATTAAAAGTGGAACTACTTTTTCGCTGCTCACAGCTATGTTGATTTTAGTGCATTTTCTTCGCAACACAATCAGAAAGAAGCAGCTGGCTTGGGATGCAAGGGCGCAGATTAAGCCAATCCACAAACCCTGTAACAGAAAAAAGAAATTAACATGACTAGAGTTTTGAGTGATGAACAAACTACTGCAACACTACAATCAATTTTGTCTCACCTTCGCATGAAGATTCAACTTAAATCCAAAAAGTAAAGCAAGCGGAATGCCAATGAGATAGAATGTTGCTAAATTAACCCACACAGCCAAGTGTTGCCAACCACATCCTCTTGCCACTCCTGCAAAATTTTCCTACTTGCGTCACAAACCAAAGTTAATCTATACATGTGTACTGTGTATAGATAAGAGACTTCGGAAAAATTTTATGTAAAAAACCTGATAAGATACACTGCACAGTATCAAATGTTATTGAGACTACAAGTAAAGGTGTCATTGAGGCAAAGTCCTGTACTATTTCTTGGCTATCAGCGAAGAAACCAGCCCAAACATTATGACCAAAAATTAGAGCCAAATCAATTATAAGAGCGAGTAGGACAACAAGCTTGAGAGTCACAGCCACGGCTTTCTTAGCTCGATCAACCATTCCTGCTCCCAATTCATTCGACACCCTTGTGCTGTCGCAAAGCATCAGGTTTTCAAGTTTTGAACACAAAAAATGTAGAAACCACATGACGTGGACTAGGAGTTACATATGCTACACTAACCTTGCAGCAGCGCTGAGACCATAACTGAAGTTAAAGCTAATTATATGTGTGTTCACACTGAAGATCATGAAACCAAAAAAAGATAAGAACCACCAAAGTTGTCAAGATGATCAGTCTTAAGGATAAGTAACATTGAAAGAAATTAATGTACCAAAAAAAAAATTGATAATAACAAAAGACTGAAGCTTAAGTACCACATTGCGATCAATGAAGTAGACCGTTCTGAGTTTGGCATCAACCCAGCTAAGAAGACAAGGATATCAAAAGACCAGGCCTCCAAGCTGAAAAAATACAAATAATATATGCTAATACATATTGAATTCAACTGGGTCACTCCCGCATTGTTCCAAATTATCAATTTGCGAGATTTCGACCCTGTAGATTAAAGTAACAGTTATTTGCAAGCAAGAGTATCAGATACCACTAGCTATTTTCTCAGGCAACTGTTATCTTTTTAGCCTACAGTCTTCAATTGAGGACTAACTAATTTTTTTAAAAGTCCAGAGTTTTAACTTCCCTGTCATCAATAAGCAGTTTGCATATCACACTCTTCTTTTGCAAACGTTGTAAACCATCCATGATTGTATTTGCTTTTAACCTAAATGAAGCTGTACCTAGGATCAAGAAAAGTATTGACGCTTACCAAACCATTGCTGCAGATGACAGGGCTACTTTCAAGTTTGTGAAAAAGACACTGAATGTTTCAAAAGAAAGTCCACCCCACGTACGGTTAGTTTTCTTTGAACAATGGATATAAATTGCTAGCAAAAGTGCAGAGATCCACAACGAAATTGAACATGCTAGTGGAGCTCCACAGAAACCAAGGGATGTCCAATGAACTAAAGAATATGCAATGCCAAAATGGATTGCCAAAGGGAGTGCTGAGCAGACGACCAATGGCATGACAATGGATTGTGTCTGAAGAAACCTTAGAAAGTTCTGTATAAAAGCGAATGCAAATAGACCCGGAATGAGATACTTCATGAAGAGACCTGCTTGTTCTGAAATATCTGGGTCTTGATGAAGTAAAATTAGTACAGGTTCTGTGTAGAACCACAGGAAAGATATGATAATTGAGAAGAAGCAAGATATAATACAAGATGTTTGCAAGTATATTCCCAAAACCCTGTATTGTTTTGCACCAACTCCTTGACCGCAAAGTGTTTCAAGTGCTCCACTTAGACCTTGCTGTTAGGAGAACAGAGAAAGAAGAAAATGAATCAACTACATATTGCAAATGAAAAATTGAACCACGCATGTGCTGCCTTAATTATCCGTTTGAAAAAATTGATTGGATTTGGATAGTGCTAACTGCTAAGTGGTGCTGACCATTTTGTATCCTTCTTTCGCACGGGTACACTAAAATATACTCCGGCGATCACAGTTTTAAAACCTCAGCATAAAGATCAGCTCTCAGCTCAGTGCAGCACCGAATACAAATTCAAATTAATTATATTTTATTTATTATCTAAACGATTTAAAAATGGAAGCTTATTACGTAATATAAAGATGTTAATAAGATTTGAATGCTTACAGCGAAATCAAATCCAGTGACACAGGCCCAGGAGTTGGCAAGAGTTGCACCAGCAAGCTCAAGTTCACCAAGGCGACCCGCAAACATGACGGAAACCAAAGGGATCGCAAAATAAGAAACATTAGCGACAATCATTGGCAGCGAAAAGAGTAGTTGATTCCTGGCCTCTTCCACGCCCAAAACTTCCTTCCATTTCCACCACCACCTCCTTTCTTCTTCTCCAAGATTATTATCGTTAATATTATCACTGGTTCCTAACAGTGGCTTAGTGTGATTTTCTGTACTTGCATTCCCTAACATTTTTCTTCTGTTTTTTAATTTGTTCTCTTCTCTTCTCTTCTCCACAAATATGCCTTGCAAGGCGTTTTCTTCTTTCTACTTTACTTTTATGGCCCTTTTTAACACGTGAGACAATACAGATGGGTAAACGTGGGGCTCACTAGTCACTACAAACAAAAGTGCTTTGCGCGGTCGAACTTCCACGGCACATCAGATATCAATCGTGGAAGTTGGACCGCGAAAAGTATAGTTTATAACTGGAGAAGGTAGTATAATTTATAATTGGAGAAAGGACGTTTATATCTCTAAAATTTTAAAAAATAATTATTAATATATTTAAATTTTTAAAAAAAGATATCAAATTTTTTTATTATAATATCTTTTATATTTCTATTATTTTTAAAAAAATAAGTTTTAATATTTTATAATAGATAAAAATATAATATTAAAATAAATATAATGATACACTCATTTTAAAATAATTTTAATATTTAAGAAATATTTTAATATTTTACAATCTATTAAGTATATTTTATTTTATTAAAATAAATTTTATAATAAATAGAATCAATAATATTAAAATTTAAATTATTTTGAATATTATTTAAAATAATAATTTTAACATTATTAGCATGTCTTTTTTTTTAATTTTATAATGTATTAATGCAAATATTTATTTTAAATCTGTACAATAAATAAAAATAAAATAAAAATAATAATTTATATATTTAAATTTATTAAGATATTTTAATATATTTAGTCTAATGCAAAGATTACATTATTTATATAATATTTATATTTATTAAAAATTTTAAACTCAATTTTTTAAGGATAATAGAGGTGAACTGTATAATGATCAAAATAAAAAATTAATATTTATTTTTAAAAAATTAATATTTATTTTTAAAAAATTAAGGGTGTTGTGGCTATTTTTCCAAACCTTGAGAATATAGACATCATTTTCCCTTCCTATGACATTGAAAATGTTAGTTAATGGCAAACTTTTTTTACTTGCCATCAAATAAGGAGGTAACTTAATAATTTAATAGCATCAAAAAATAAATTCTATCAAATTAATTTTTTAATAGTACAAAAGATTTTGCCGTTAATTTGGAATATTTATAATGGGGTGGATGTATTTGTTTGCCACCGTTGATTTGTAAATATACCAGGACATTTGAAATATGCTGTAAGAGAAAAAAAAGAAAAAAAAAAGTTTATAGACCAATAAAAGAAAATCATCACCACTAACAAGGTATTGCATCAACTAGCAACTAATCTTCTTTAAATCGCAGGGAACTCACATTTGTTAGAAGGTCTTGTGCCTCTTAGGACGAGCGATGATTAGTCTGAAGGCGTAATGCGGGCTTAAAAGTATTTCTCACAATTGAGTCTTATCCTTAGAATACCTCATGATAAAAAAAAAAAAAGATTTAATCAACGTGGTCCAACTATATGTTTTGATTTATTTTACTTCCTATTGTTTAATTTGTTTAATGGTTTATTTTATTTATAGATTGTTTCTGTCATTGGAACCAACTTGTGGTTTGGTTTGTTGAAAGTAATAGATTTAGAATTTTTTTTTTTGTTTAGATATTCAAGAAAGATATAAAAATTGTTAAGTCTAATTATATTGCAACAGCTTTAAAAAAATAAAATATTCTTTTATAATTATAATATTAAAATTATAATAAATTTTTTATTATTTATCACTTTGCGTGTGTGACTAAAATTCGTATTTCACTATACAACAATTCCAACATAGTCATAACTAAATTTTTTTCTATCAATTACATTAGATGAAATCAATATGGGTATTACTTCAGTTTGAATCTTTTGATCCTTAATCAATTTATTTTGTTTAACCTGTTAGTTAAAAATTATTTTGTATTGTTAATCTTACATAAGTTTTCAAATTAAAAAAAATAATCTTATGTTGGTTTCACTTTGTTTTATTTTGTAAGAGTTAGCCCTTGATTTGACAGTGGCTACTTGGTATTTTTAATCTTTAATTTGTTCTTTTGGCTGCTTGGTGTATGTTGTCAATTGATAACGAAACAATTAACCTTCCTCGTTTTCTGTGCCGTTAAACAATTGGGTGAGAGTTGTTAGATAGTAATTGACTTTTGAGTTTACAGCTTCCGTACCTTACAGACAACTTAGCCAGCACCCTAAAGGTGCCGTTTGCGTGCTTTGTTTCCACATGCTGGGACATGTGGTGTGCGTAGAGTAGGGGCTATATGTTACAGGGTCGGAAACGTATCCACGTGCTTTGAGTTTTACAATTTTTCAAATTGCAAAAAAGTGAATGATATTTTTGCAGGCGATGGACAGCTCTCCCAATGGTGAGTATCTAATTTTTTTAACAGTTTGATTAGAAGTTGCTTAAAATCTCTTAGTAGAAATAAAGCAGGCAAATGGCTCGCTTGCAGAGTTGGCTAAGCTGGTCTGTAAGGTACAGAAGCTGTACCGTAGGCAGCTCGTTTTAATAATATACAAATTTGTCTTCTACAGTTGGACTCATTAGATGCTAAGGGTGCGTTTGGCATCCAACATTACACGGGATGTCGTTATCTGCACAATACTAAATTAGTACAATACCATTTTTAGTTAAAAACTGACTTGGCATTATACCACATAGCATTACCATTGTTATACAGATAGGACATGCATGGTCGAGATATTAAAACTCCTCATCGCATTAAATGTATACAAGCCCATATTTGGTAGATAAAAAGCTAGACTAAATTAGCACACTACATTAATGGGCCCGACTCATGCAGCAGCTGCTGCTTGCTTTTTTTTTTTTTTTCCTCTCTTTCGCCTTTGCATTTATTTTGCTTTATAATAACAATAATAACAAATAAATATAAACTTTTTAATTTAATATAATATTATATAATTTTTTATTTTTACATTATAATTTATTATAATTAATAATAAATATTCAAATATAAATAAATATAAATAATATTAATTTAAAATTAATTATAATATTTAAAATATTAATATAATATTAAAATAAATTATAAAAAATTAATATAATATAATGTAATCTTAAATATTGTGTAAAATTATTGTAATACAGTATTAATATAATATCACAAAATATAATACATCAATATTAAAATAATATAATACGATAGAGTGAGGAGCCATTACTCGATATCACAACAAATCTTATGTTAGCAATTTTTCCCTTTACCCGCAACTTTAAATTATCAGAGCCATTCTTTTCCCAAAATGAAAAAAGAAAATAGAAAAATGAGACCCCTGTTGTAACGGTGTTACTTACTCTTTTTTGCTTATTTCCTTTTTTTCTTTTCTTCTTCAAAAGAAAAGTGTTTAAAGGGAGGAATAAAGATCTATTTAAAAATAAATAGACAAATTAAAGAAGGATGCAAAGAACCAAAAAAATAAAGAAAAATTGTGGAATGATAACAAGGGGGGAAAAAACAGAGGAGGAAGAAAAAAAAAACAGAGAAGAGAAAATAAAGAGAATTGAAAATAGAACATTTTGTCCTGCTAAAAGAGGGAGGTAAAGAGATAAGGATGAGGTGCTAGTGCATAGACAAAACTTGTGTTTATTATTTTGTAATTTATGTTACCAAATTTTTGGTAGAATTTATTTTATCATTTATTTCATATAAAATAAGCAAAATTTGTATTATTTGTTTTGTCATTCATTCCTATCAAATGGATGTTTTAGTTATTTATGTATGTCGTGATATTTTTAAAGGTTATTTAATTAAATTATTTGATTCGATTGTTATTTTAAAGAGAATATATTTAGGAAATGATTAAAAAAAGTAAATATTACACTACGAAAAATTTAAAATTTTTTAATTTTATTTATATTTTATCAAGAATTGTAATTCTTTTTTATATTTATGTTAGGAGAGATGAAAGTAAAAGATTTAAAACTTAAAAGGTTTATATTTAATTTTTAAGTATTAATAAGTATTATTTTTTAAATATATAATTTAAATTAATTATAAAAAATTATTAATATGACACTATTATATTCAAATGTTAATATAATATAATATAAATAAATCCTACCATACAATTAAAGTAAGTTACGCATGTGTGACATAATTTACGTTAGTTGTGTGATAAAAAAGATTTTATAATATAATATATTTATATTAAAATAACATAATATAAGATAAAATAATATTATAGGACAAACACCTTGGCACATTTAGCAAGAACCAAAATTAGTGCTGCTCAGTGCTTTACAATCACTTGCCAAATATGGAATTTGTTCAAGTAATACTGGGTCCATGCACTAATGCTATGTAATAATACAGGGCAAACACGCCCTATGTGAATAAAGTAAGAAAGTTAAGTCTTATTGAAAGTTAGTCTTATTGTCAGTGTTGCTTCGAAATGACATTTTGATTGCCCAGTTACATTAAACTGGGGGATAATACTTTAACTATTTTGCATAGCTATTTGATGTTTATACATGATCAAGCATTTATATTTTTTTCTTATCAATAAGTTTACGATTTTTTTTTTCTTCAAGATCTTAACCAGGCTAGATAATTTGACTGTGGTAACTCTCTAGAAGCATAGACTCATAGTGCCAATGAAATACTTTCTTCATTGAGTGACGTGTTTAAAATTGGTATTTTTCTTCTTTTTTTTTTCTTTTTTTACATTAAATCCTCGCGAAATTTGTTTCAATGTTGATTTTGCTTATGTTTTCAGGGATTTTAGAACTGTATAAAAGTATCATTATTGGTGGCAAAGAAATTTTTATTCAAGGAGGGAAAAGAATTGTTTTTTTTTTCCTTAACTTGTTGTAACATTTCTGTCCAACTTTCATACGTTATGTTATGTCATCACCATTGAATTCATTTGTTAGTTGTCTATTGACAATTTGCTAATGTATAATTTTCAGTTTGATGTAATCCTTATTAATTTTTATTTTAACATTATAAATTTTGTGGTGTATAAAAATAATTAAGATTTTTTATTAAAAATTAAATAAAGTAATTAGTGGCAATTTTACTCTACCATGAACTAATATTGTTACATAATTATCTCAAACTTTTAATGGCGATAAACAACTATCGTCTTTAATACCTACAGCATATTGGTAAATGCCGTTAAAATTTTTAACTAAAAGTATCATTTTGGTAACATTAGCAAAATAGTTGTTGGCGTCTAAATGATAATTGACAACCAATAATTTATGCCGCCATTTACTTTTAACAATAAATTTGACGGCATATAATGTATGCCATGAAAAGTGCTTATGAGTCACTAGCATATTAATAATCTATGTCGTTTCAACCTTTTAACGACGGCATATAATGTATGTCGTCAAAAGTTACGTACTTTCCATGGCTTATGAATCGACAGCATGTCAATCCATGCCATTTTAATCATTTAACGGCATATTTACGAAGTTGTTGATAGTTCTTTTTGTAACAGTGGCTATCTGTATCTAAAATTACTTTTTAAATACTGTAATGCTTTGACCACTCTATTACTTCGAACACGACAACTTTTAACACTCGTTTACTAATTAAATTTTTATTCTGTACACTTGTTAGAATACTAAAAATTCCCCCACTTCAACTATTTAAATTAATAATCTATTTACTACACTCAGAAAACTATTCAATATACCCAAACAAAATTCTTAAAAATTTAAATGGATACTTGCAACACTAAAATCAAGCCAAAATTTGTATATATACATTTTTTACTCAGTTATCAAGTTTTTTCAAAAAGCGCTTTAACTTCTACCAAATTCTAAGTTTTTCATTTTAATTCTTTTCATTATTTTGTCTAATAGATTTATCTATTTTAATCTTTAATCCTGTGGGGTGATAATATTGTGGCATATATATATATATATATATAAAGAATAATGGAATATTCCATAGAAATTTAGGTGCCTCAGCATTATGCGAAGAATAATCGATATGGCTGCTGCAGTTCTCGACGAAGACGACACTGCTACGGCTCTGAACATGTGATAATGCTGCTTTTTTTAGCGCGCCCAAGTCCTCGCATGCACCCCAAGCTGATGACGACGATACCGTCGTTGCATGGTCCCACTGGATTTATTGTGTTACTAAATATTTAGTGCTGTGACTTTTTCTCGACATGAATACTGACCAAAATTGCGGTCACGTGAATCCACAATGAGGGGGACGCGTTCCTGCTGCAGCTGGACCAGAAAATAAATGCGGAAAAGCAGACTTAAAAAGAAAAAAAGAAAAAAAAAAAGAGGCTCGGTGATGGTTGACATGTCGAAAAGGATGCACGTCACCTCTCGATCCTCTCAAAATCACTGTAGAGGAAAGGAAACATAGCTTAACCCACGGGTAGAAGAAGGTTACTCAGCCCCGATCTGTGTGTATGTCACTTGCCATGACCAATGCGGCCCGAGATAATTCTAGTGGTAAAGAAGAGTTTATGGCATTTTTGCCGAGCTCCATGCAACATTAACTTACAAGTGAGAGTTCTATCGTAGAAAATATAAGGTCTGAAAAGAGAAATTTTTTCGAAAGTTGATTAGAACATTTTAAATTATTACTTTCTGTCTTGAAGGCACTAGGACTCTCTTCTTCTTATTATTTTTTTTTTCTCTCATTACCTTTGCAAATCTAGTGAAAAAATAAACTTAATTATAAATAAAGTGAAAAAAAGAATACAAAATTTAATTTGAATCACAAATTAAATAATATCTTGAGGTAAGGAGGGAGGAAAAAAAAAAAAAAGACAAAAAGAGTATCCCTTATCCATTTGGAGGAAGCCTCATGGATTTGAAATTGGAACTTCACATAAATGAAAGGGCAATAAGCCCATTACAAATTTTTTTTTTTTTTGAAAGAAATGAGCCTATAAAAAACTAACACTTGACAAAATGAGGGAACACAGTCCTTATCCAAAGTTAAGGTGGATTTGAAATTGGAACTTCACATAAACCAAAGGGCAAGAAGACCATTGCAAATAAAGTTTTGTTTTTTTGGTGAAAGAAATGAGCCTATCAAAAGCAATGACTTCACAAAATGAGCGAACGCAGTCCTATACGATCACTATCAAGCCAAGCTTTAATATCATTAGGACGAATGCTAAGAATGTGGAGACTAATGGATAGCAACAGATCGTAAAAATTGTAAGAAAATCGGTTGTGAAATTCACCTCACGATAAACACGACGCGGCAAGATTTGCTAGTTTAAAGATAAAAGCTCCATGATCCTACTAACAATAGGGAAAGAAACATTATGACAACTGTCTTCAATCTGCAGCAATTGAATAACATAGACGCTATTAATTTCAACCCGAAGCATCCGAATGCCTTATTCCAAGCTAAAGTAAGGCCCTGATCAAGACCCCAAAGTTCAGTAATTGCGATAAAACATATCCTAATGTTCATGCTAAAGCCTTTTATCCATTCACCAAGAGTGTTCAAATGCTACCCACGCAGACTTCCTCACACCATCCATGCTTAACTTAAAGAAAAGGCAATTTAGAGGCACTTAAACAAAATATTTCTTTATTTTGCTGTTATGCTTGACCTCAAAGAAATAGTAATTCTATGGATCTCTTCTGCTATAGACATTGTTAGATCAAATTATGAAAGGTCCAAAATCCATGAAAAATATAAGCCCAATAAAAATATTTTAATAAAACAACCCAAACTGATTATCTAGAAGAACGGCCAAGGTATTTACAATTCTAACTAAAGTGTCTAAATGTAAGATGCGACAAAATATCAAAAGTGTGATTCTTCAAAGAAAGACCCAGATTTATTCTTTACAAAGAGTGATCTAGATTCACTTTTTATAAAGAATGACTTAAGTCCATTCTTTATAAAGTGTAACATCAGAACCTATGAAATATTTCTAAGTGAAACCCCCTAAGGACAAGTCTTTGACAAAGTGACAGAGACATAATTTTTTACAAAAACAACCTAGGTCCATTCTTCACAGAGAATAACCTAGGCACTTAAAAAATATTTCTAACTAAAATACATAAAGGGTAAGTCTTTGATAGAGAGCTAATGGCATGATTCAAACGAAGAATGACCTTGACCCTCAAAAAATATTTTGAAGTAAAAGCACATAAGCTACTAAGCATTCTATAGAATACGCCTATAGGCATATATATATTTTATGCAATGCGCCTACACGTAAATATACATTCTATGTAATTGGTTTACAGGCAAATACATATTTTATATAATGGGCATAGGGCAAAAATGCATTTTATGGAATGTGCTTATAAATAAATACACATTCTACAAAATGCACCTATGGGTAAATATACATTTTACGAAATGCATCTATTGGCAAATATATGTATTCTATGGAATGTACCAACGGGCCAATAAACATTCTATGGAATGAGCCTACAAGCTAACAAACATTTTGTGGAATATGTTTATGAGTAAAATATTACAAAATTAGTCCTTTTTGTAAGAAACCAATATAAGTGTTGAATTTAAACATCCATTAAAGGTTAAGGGTCCAAAAACATGACAAATATCCAAAGATTACTTGTCATGAATAAATATTGACACATATTAATATGTGTCTCCATGCATATTCTTTGGCTGACACTTTTCACAAAAAAATGCCACATAATATCTATAATTGGCTCTAAGTTTCCTATATAAAAGTCAAGACTCTCATTTTGAAGGTAAGAGAGAAAAAAAGAGTATAAAATAAGTATAAGAACTTTGCCCATCTTATTCTAAATTTTTCTTTCTAAAAGTCAAGGCAAAAGAATTAATTTGAACGTTAGAGGATTACTGCCAGCATGCTGACCCTCTTTGACAATTGTTTCTTTTTTGAAGAGTAATTAATTATAAAGAGACATGCGATTTGAGGCACTTATCTTAAAGGGAAAAAAAAACTACATAACTTGGTTTAGAAGAAATCTGAAGCACAAATCAATCTCTGTACAATGAGCAAAAATTTACATCAACATACATGATGTCCACACACATAGAATTAACACTGATGGAAGCTCCTTTATACATCTGTTTATTGTGCCAAATCCAAATCTAAATTCTCCAAGTTGCCATCCAAAAAAATGCACCACCATGAACAATTACCATACCAATGGCTATTGGTCTTCAAATTCAGCAAACCAATCACCAAAGATGGACTAAATAAATTATCGTGAGCATTACAAAGCCAAAGGATGCTCCAATTCTTCTTCCTACAACACAATCATACAACACATGAACAACATCTTCGACATAACCATTAAAACGAGGACAAGTAACATGTAAAATTATATGACGTCACAAAAGTTCAGCTTTACATTTTAATCCCCTTGAATAGCAAGCCAAAGAAAAGTTCTGATTCTCTAAGGCTTCTCCATTTCCAGATGAGGGTTCAGTAAGAGTCGTGCACATCGAGGGAGTTTCAGTGAAGATGTTGATAAGCTAATTTAACCATAAAAATGCTCAAGTTCGAAAAGGTCAATTAGAATTGATCACATTGGCAGACTTTGTTGTGCAAATTTTAATGAACTCGCAAGCGCACGAATCTATTGTAGAATAGATTAATGGTGACAAGTGTCGATCCCACGAGGAGGTTGATTTTAATTATGTGTCGAATTAATTTTCTTTTTAATGGGAACAATTAAATTATGATAATTTTGTCCTAAATTGCTGAATTAAAATGGCGAGAATAATTAAAAATAAAACTGTTATAATAAAGCACTTGGGTATCCGGATCCGCATCAACATGCTCCATGGGCTAAATATTCCATATTAATACCAATTAAATTATAAGGGGGGATTCCACACCTCATGAACCACTCTCCAATAAGTATGGTGCCAAGGGCTTATCGTGTCAAATAATAATAACCTTGTACTAGGGTCTTAGGTTTAACTAGGTATGTAGAATTGCAAGACTATTATTATTTGTCGACGAAAAGTCAAAACAACCACAAATATTAGAGGGAAAGAGAAACTAAATTTACCAAATTAAGCCCATGGAACATGTTGAGACTTCACCTTCAACCCAAGCTAAAAAGGAATTAGCCACTCATATTTTAACTAAGGATAAAAAGGGAATTTTATTAAAATATAAAGAAACTACAAGAAGGAGAAGGAATTTCAGAAATCTAAGCTTAGAAATGGATTCAGGGGTGCCAAATTAGGGGGGGAGAGCCCTCTTTTTATAGATACATTGAGTGAATCGTGACCATCGGATTAAAAACAATTCGGATGCTCAGGATTGCGCCACATCATCGATCAACGATCAACAAAATCAATCAACCGTCAACAATCAACATTTGTATAAGAACGCCGCCGCGAATAATAGTAAATAATCCCATGTAAGCGCATGTCTTTGTACACCGATTTCTACTCCAATGAGATCTTTGCGTCATCGATCTACAGTCATAAGAAATTTAGTCCAATAAGATCATGACATATCATCGGTCAACGCCACGTCATCGGTCAATGCCACATAAGCAGTCAATCCACATAATTCGTCTAATCAGATACTGCCACGTCATAGGTAGTTGCCACATCATCGGTCCGTATACATAAACAGTATAGTGAACAGTATCGTGAACAGTACCGTACGTATGAACAGTTCCGTATATGTGAACAGTGACTTTTCCTGTAATGCTCTTCTTAAGGTTTTCGACCGTCCTGAGTCCAAATATGACGTCCGTTTTGCTGTCTGATCACTCGTTTATTGTGAAACGATTATGATACCCCTAAAATACATAAAATACACAATTATAATAAAACACATATAATTAAATAACAAAATACTTAAATAAATAAAAGTAGTAATGTTAGTGAGATTTAAAGTGTAAAATGATGATTTTCTCCTTTATAAATATACACTTTCTAACACTCAACAGACTTCACATTATGAGAAAAGAAAACTTGAGTTTTTTTTTAATTATTGTTTACCTTCTCATCCGAATTATCACAAAAACTATGAAACTTTTCATAGATCGTTGTTGCTTGGTCACAAAAGGCTTCAGCAAAAAGAACGAGATCATCTATAAAAAAGAGATGGGTGGTGGGAATGCCTTAGTGAGATAGGCAAATAGATTTCCAACAACTACTTTAGATCTCACGGTCAATCTCATGACTTGGCTTTCAATACACAGAACAAAAATATAGGGAGAAATAAGGTTGGGAAATTTACAAGAATAACGAAAAAACTTTTATACTTTTTAAAGTTAATGTTTTTAATTGTTTTCTTATCATAATTAGTCAAAAAATAAATTTTTGACCTAAACTACCCTTCCAATTTTCTCATCACAAACCATCTCTAGCCACACTTCAACCCCAACCCTTGAACAGCGATCGGTGACTGGTGATCAACAACCGACAATGGCAACGATGACATCAACACCAACGATGAAACTAACTCCACCTTAAGCTATCTATCTGTAAAACAAATCTAGAAAATTTGAAAGAACCCAAACCCTAGGTAAATAAATTTAAAAAATTTCTTAATGATTTGAGTAAATTTGATTAGGATTTTAGTGATTATAGGTTTTAAAAATTATATAATAAAATTAAACTTTAGATATAGGTTGTTAAACTTGCGTAATGAAATGAAATATAGTGAGAATAATGTATTATAAATATCGTGTGTTAGGTATTTGATAAAATTTCTCTTAGAAAATTAGAACTAAGTTTTTGCACAATGAAGGTGTGATGGGGGGTTTGTTGAGGTATGTGCATTTTTTTGTTGTTGAAGTGAAATATCACAATAAATTTGGCGCCTGTAGCGTAGTGCTCAAGCGCGAGGGCTACACGCAACAGGCCACGCCTATTGTACCAGGAGCCTAGTATCTCTTGGTGCAATATTTTTGCACAAAAAATTTTTATTTTTATTTTATTATCTATTCATATTAAGTTATTTTTTATTTTATATTATTTTTAATGTTGTGAACTTATTCTCAAGTAATTATTTAATATAATAATTTTATTTTGTATTGTTTATCAGATAAATGGGAAAATCGAAGGTAGCAAGGTATAATCCATCCAGACTGGTTAAAGAACCAGACATGATGAAGGTACCTTATGACTCACACTTCCTTGGCCGTATAACAAGTATGTATAAATTAGATACAGTTATAGGAGCAGTCCGAGAAAAACTAACAAAATGACAGTTGAAATTATTCAAGAATAATGTATTTGGATATTTTTTGGAGTGCCGTAAGTATCCATTTAACAGTGTAATTGTCTATAACATGTTGCTTAAGTAAGTTGCCTATGAAGAAAGTAACGAGAAAAATGAATTGTGGTTTCAAATTGGTGAGGAATTGATTCGCTTATCAATTGGAGAGCGGTGCTTAGTGAGGGGTCTTTCGTATGGTAGCGATGTTGCGCTGAAAAATCAAAAAGTACCGCATCAATTACTTAACAAGTATTTCAATAGTTTGTTTCGTAGGATAAATTTTGGACAATTCGACACAATGTTTATGGACTTAGATTTTAAAGTTATAAATGACATTGATGCGTTAAAGATTGTATTATTTTACTTTGCGGATAGAGTACTGAATGACAAAAAATATCACTGTCAAATTAATTTCTCGTGACTTAACGAGGTATATGACATAGATCATTTTTTAAATCATCTATAGGGCCGTTTGTCTTGGGAAATAATATATGACGGTCTTAGCAATGCATTGAATGACAAAGCTACCAAATTTAGGACCAAGCACGTAGAAAAACCGAAGCATACAATTGAGAAATACAATGTTTACAGCTTTACGTCTGGAGTATAAGTGTGTAGGGAAATAAATGTTAATAGATTTTTTTATTACTTAATTTGTTAAAACTAATGATACTTTATATCTTCGTTTGTTGTAGGTATAGATTTATGAATCTATTGGAGAATTGCTTGAGGAGTGGGTAGTTAAAATAAAGAGAAAGACTCCTCGCATCGTGCAGTGAAGGCCAAAAGGCTTTTTTTTTTTCTGATAAACTATATCGAAGTATATTTATATTTCAATGACAACTCTTGTCTTATAAGTAATATATTAGATTATTTCAATGATAACTACTTTTCATTTGACAAATATATCAAAGATTCCTATTAACTTAAAATATCGTATTCTTTATAGGAAGGAAACATTTTACAAACTCCTAAATCGAATGCAAAGGAAAAAGCCTTACAATATTGGTTGAGCATTCAAGATTACGTGCAATGTATTCTTGATTGGGTCCGTAATGTGGGTATCCTTACTTGATCCCCCTTAGCACATTTTAAAGACAATAAAAACTCGAAATTTTTTAACTCACTTATAACTCATGTTTAATGTTACTTTATGCAGCATCAGCTTTCAATCAACGCGCCATGTGTTATAGGGACAGAAGAGGAGTCTTACGACGCCATGAGTCAAAAACAAAATGAACAATCTCTCTTTGAAGATGAGAATGATACAGCTAAACATGATGAATCTGTCTTTAATTTTGATGATATCCAATATTCAGAGGTAACTTTCTAATTTAAAAGATCATTTTATTCTCTAATTTATAACTGATTTAAGTACTCTCTTATTATTATTTTATTTCATGATAATAAGAGAGAATAAAATTCTGTTATGATTATGCGAGACAGGCAGTGGAACATGTGTTTGTCTCACTAATTTATGTGAGACAGATGTTGTGCAAATTTTAATGAACTCGCAAGCGAACGAATCTATTGTAGAATAGATTAATGGTGACGAATGTCGATCCCACGAGGAGGTTGATTTTAATTATATGCCGAATTAATTTTCTTTTAATGTAAACAATTAAATTATGGTAATTTTATTCTAAATTGTGAATTAAAATGGCGGGAAGAATTGAAAATGTAACTGTTATAATAAAGCACTTGGGTATCCGGATCCACATCAACATGCTCCATGGGCTAAATATTCTATATTAATACCAATTAAATTATAAGGGGGGATTCCACACCTCATGAACCACTCTCCAATAAGTATGGTGCCAAGGGCTTATCGTGCCAAATAATAATAACCTTATACTTGGGGTCTTAGGTTTAACTGCAGGTCAGAATTAGACAAGACTATTATTATTTGTCGACGAAAAGTCAAAACAACCACAAATATTAGAGGGGAAGAGAAATTAAATTTACCAAATTAAGCCCATGGAATATGTTGAGACTTCACCTTCAACCCAAGTTCAAAAGAAATTAGCCACTCATATTTTAACTAAGGATAAAAAAAGAAATTTTATTAAAATACAAAGAAACTACAAGAAGGAGAAGGAATTTCAGAAATCTAATCTTAGAAATGAATTCAGGGGTGCCAAATTAGGGGGGGAGAGCCTCCTTTTTATAGATACATTGAGTGAATCGTGACCATCGGATTAAAAACAATTCGGATGCTCAGGATTGCGCCACGTCATCAGTCAACAGTCAACAGTCAACCGTCAACAGTCAACATTTGTATAGTAATGCCACATGAATAGTAAATAATCCCATGTAAGTGCATGTACTGTACACCCAATTTCTACTCCACTGAGATGCTGCCACGTCATCGATTTACAGTACATAAGAAATTTAGTCCAATAAGATCGTGACACATCATTGGTCAACGCCACATAAGCAGTCAATCCACATAATTCGTCCAATCAGATACTGTCACGTCGTAGATAGTTGCCACATCATCGGTCCGCATACATGAACAGTGTCGTGAACAGTACCGTATGTATGAATAGTACCGTATGTGTAAACAGTAATTTTTTCCTTTAATGCTCTTCTTAAGGTTTTCGACCGTCCTGAGTCCAAATATGACGTCTGTTTTGCTGTCTGATCACTCGTTTATTATGAAACAATCATCAAGATCTTTCATCTTAAAGTTCTTAGCCAAAAATCTCTTGGTTTTGTGCAATAAGTCTATATTGTTACTGGAAAGTAAAATGTTATCGATATATAGAACTAGAAAAATATATTCCCACAAAACTTATAGCATATACAATCATCAATAACATTAATCTCTAAACTAAATAAGATAATCACTTGATAAAATTTGAAATACTATTATCGAGATACTTGCTTAAGCTCATAGATGACTTTCTTAAGTTTGCAAACTATATTCTTTGGATCTCTGAACACAAAGTTTTCTTGCTACACTATATAGATCGTCTCGTCAATGTCGCCATTGAGAAATGTCGTCTTTACATCTATCTGATGTAACTTAAGATCGAAGTGCACGATCAATACTATTATAATTCTGAAATAATTTTTTAAAAAAATAAAAAAGAAAGTCTTTTTATAGTGGATGTCTAATTTTTCTATATAAAGTCTTTCGTAATAAGATATCTCTTATATCTCTCCACATTGCCTCTTAAATTTCTCTTGATCTTAAATATCTATTTGCAATCAATATGATCACCTTCTAGCAATAGGATAAGATTTCATATGTCATTGTCCTTCATGGACTTCATATCTCTTTCATAGCATTAATTCACTTTCAAGAGTTTAAACTTTCCATGGCTTGATGGAAATTGATTAGATAATCTTTTATCATTCTAGTGTCTGTCTCATATTCTTAGAGAAATGCAATATAGTCATATAGCAATGCACTTGTCATTTATCTAGTGGATCTTTTTAATTGCATAGTTTCTTCAGATGGTAGAGTTTGTTCTTTTGGAATAATTCCTTATATCCAATATTGTCTTAATTTGCTGTGTCTTAAACAAAATCATGAATGAGATCCTAATAAATACTAATAATACTTATAGGAATATCAATATATTCCTCTTCAAAGATAAAGTCTCTAGTAGTATCTCCTCCCGCAAACTTGACGTACTAAAAAAAATTAGCGTTTCCCAACTTGACTTAGTCGTAAGATCATAAAGTTTGTACCACTTAGATTATTTTCAATATCCAATAATATAACAACTCACCATCCTTGAGTCCAGTTTCTTCTCATTATGTCTATATGGTCTATCCTCAACTGACTATCCCCAAATATGTAAATGCTTTAAACTAAATTTTTTATCCATCTAGAGCTCATAAGGAGTTTTGACAGTCACTTTAGCAGGAAACCTATTTAAGATATACACTGCAGTTTTAAATGCTTCTCCTTAGAGTGATTTTGGTAATATAGAATGGCAAATCATACTTCTCACTATGTCCTTAAGTGTCTTGTTTCGTCTTTTAGTAATGCCATTTATAGTGAGCAAATTCATCTTAGTGTACTGTGAGATGATACTGAATTCCTCTACAATTTAACAAATAGCCATAAACATTATCCATATGAACTATCATATCTGCTATAGTATTCACCACCATGGTTAGATCTAATACTTTTAATTTTTGTACCAAAGTGGTTTTCAACTTCAACCTTAAAATTGTTAAACATGTCCAAGGACTGCAACTTTTCATAGAAAAGACATATGTAGCTATATCTAGAAAAGCTGTCTATGAACATCATAAAATATTATTGACTATTCTAAGTAGCCGTAGGAAATGGCCCACAAATGTCTGTATGTATGAGTTCTAAGACATACGAAGTCCTGTTGGTTTCAAATATTTTTTTATTGATTTGTTTTTTCTTAATACAGTAAACACAGATATCGAAATCTATGAAATTTAAAAGATCAAGAATTTATCTAATACAAGTCTCTTTATTCTTCATTAAGAAATATGAACTAATCTCTTGTGTCATAACATATTAGACTTCCCATCGGTTAATTTTCTCTTTAAATCTTGTGTACTTAATTGCAGGAATTCCTTAAATAAAGTAATCGTATCCATCAAATAAAGATTATCATTGCTTGATAAAGAATTGAAACTAACTAGTTTTGAATCATAAAACAAATTGAATTTTCTGTTTCCAAATAAATAAAAATAACCATATTGGTTTAAAGTAAACATAGAAATCAAGTTTTCTCTAAAAGATGAAACAATAAATATTTCATCAAAATCCAAATAAAAGTTGATCTTTAATAATAATCTAAATTTTTTAATTGTTTCAACTTCAACCTTCTTACCATCACCCACAAGATGTATCTTTCATCATCATTAGGCTTTCGCTAATTTAATTAATCATGCATAGACACACTGATGTGAGCTATTACACTAGAATCTATCTGCCATGTATGCCTAACTACCATAATTAAATTAACCTCATAACAAACCAAACTTAGCGTTTTATCTTTGTAAAAAAAAATAACTAGTTACTTCTGAATCATCAGATTTCTTTAGTTGTTTCTTTTAAAGTTCTATATCTACAGCTTCTTTATCCTTATTTTTTTTCTTCCTTATATATCTTATTGAGATTAGGCTTTTTAAGAACATATCAATTTCTGTCTTTTCATTCTTGACAAATCTTTGTTCAATTTCTGTAAAGAACTCATTAGTTGTAATTGCCTTTTTAGGCATTAAATCCCTAAATGCTTCTACAATGTCCTTTCTTCACGATCATGATATATATGTGATTTAATTTCTCTCACCTTTTTATTTCTTTTTTATCATTAGGGGTACTCTCATCCATAAGAAGTGAAGGAGAATTGTTGAGTGTTAGAAAGTGTATATTTATAAAGGAGAAAATCGTCATTTTACATTTTAAGTCTCACTAACATTGCTACTTTTATTTATTTAAGTATTTTGTTATTTAATTATATGTGTTTTTATTATAATTATGTATTTTATATAATTTTAGGGGCACTACGATTGTTTCACAATGAACAAGCGATCAGACAGCAAAACAGATGTCATATTTGGATTCAGGACGGTCGAAAACCTTAAGAGAAACATTAAAGGAAAAAGTCACTGTTCACATATACGGTACTGTTCACGATACTGTTTATATATACGGACCGATGATGTGGCAACTACCTATGACGTGGCAGTATCTGATTGGACGAATTATGTGGTATTGACTGCTTATGTGGCGTTGACCGATGACGTGTCACGATCTTATTGGGCTAAATTTCTTATGTTCTGTAGATCGATAACGTGGCAGCATCTCAGTGGAGCAAAAATCAGCTGCATGGTACATGCGCATATATGGGATTATTTACTATTCATACTGCATTACTGTGTAAATATTGACTATTGACTGATGACGTGGTGCAATCCTGAACATCCGAACTGTTTTTAATCCGATGGTCACGATTCACTCAATGTATCTATAAAAAGGGGGCTCTCCCCCCCTAATTTGATACCCCTGAATTCATTTTTAAGCTTAGATTTCTGAAATTCCTTCTCATTCTTGTAGTTTCTTTGTATTTTAATAAAATTTCCTTTTTTATCCTTAATTAAAATATGAGTAACTAATTTCTTTTTTAGCTTGGGTTAAAGGTGAAGTCTCAACATATCCCATGGGTTTAATTTGGTAAATTTACTTTCTCTTTCCCTCTAATATTTGTGGTTATTTTGACTTTTCGTCGACAAATAATAATAGTCTTGTCTAGATACAGCCCTAGTTAAACCTAAGACCTTTGTAAGTTATTATTATTTGATGCGATAAGACTTAAAGACCATACTTATTGGAGAGTGGTTCATGAGGTGTGGAATCCCCCCTTATGATTTAATTGGTATTAATATGGAATATTTAGCCCATGGAGCATGTTGATGCAGATCCGGATACCCAAGTGCTTTATTATAACAGTTTCATTCTTAATTATTTCCGC
The DNA here is from genome assembly GCA_030449875.1 of Aegle marmelos. Classification (NCBI taxonomy): domain Eukaryota; kingdom Viridiplantae; phylum Streptophyta; class Magnoliopsida; order Sapindales; family Rutaceae; genus Aegle; species Aegle marmelos. The sequence goes on along the minus strand of JASUUL010000142.1, from coordinate 16,275,457 downwards.
CATTTTAATTTACAATTTAGGATAAAGTTATCATAATTTAATTGTTCCCATTAAAAGAAAATTAATTCTGCACATAATTAAAATCAAACTTCTCGTAGGATCGACACTCGTCACCATTAATCTATTCTACAATAGATTCGTGCGCTTGCAAGTTCAATAAAATTTGCACAATAAGAATCAACTCTTAACACAAGATTAAGATCTATGATTGTGAGAATTATGGAAAAAAAATTTTGTACCATAATTTAAAGTTAGAGTTATTTAGTATGGGAATTTAATTGATATTGGTAGTAATATTAGCAGCTGATATAACTAAATACAGAACAACAAACAAATAAAATAAGCTCGAATTAGTCTTAAAACAAAAAATAAATTCAAATAAAGATAAACCCAATCTCAAGATATCAAATACTCCATTAAGATTTTATCTTTGGACAAAATATTAACTTATAAATGATATCTTGGTATAGTAATTAAACTCTGATAATAAGAACATGTCAAATAATTGATCTTCCTTTAAACTCATTTATCATTCACATGTAAAACTGAATAATCAACTTATATTTCTTACCATAAGTGCATATATAATTTTATTAAATATAGACTTTCCTTTACGCCGATCAATTTTCATAGAAATTATATATACAAAATTGTTTATATTTTGAAATAAATTAATTTTTACAAGAAATTCACTTTAGTGACATGTTTTTTTAATTAATTCATCTCAAAATACATATAAACTAACTAATATTTAAATTTAAAATTATACTAAAAATTATCCAAAATAAAAAAATTTGAGGTCAAAGGCAAATTTTGACTGTCAATAATCAAAGTCAATAGTCAATTAACTATTAAACAATCAAGAATTAACCGATTTGGGTTGAGTCGATTTGGGTCTTTTAGATCCTAACCAACCTTTTTCTTTTCTTTTTTTTAATTAATGACCAAATTTTAATTGGACTAATATAAATACTAAATTAACCCCTTAATTTTAATTCATCAAGCCCAATATTGAGCTCAAAATCTTAGGCTAGGCCCAACTAAAATTTAGGACTCAAAAGTAAAAGAACTTTATTATTCTATTGAAAAGATATTTTATAATACACTAAGGACCTTTATGATATTAACCACGAAAACCATATCTCTTTTCCTTCTTTTCCCCTTATCTTGCGCTATAGCCATGATGCTTCTCCTTCGTTATGTAGCAGCCATGGTTGCTACTTTTGAGCTACATACCACAACTTGGTCAAAACCATTACTTATAATCCTTTCATTAATTATGATCCAAGAATATTATGTTGGATTAATAAGAATCAATAATAAAATTATGTAAAAGTATACTTAATCCATAATACTCAATAGTTTTCTAGAATTATGTGGTTAACCTTTTAAATTTATATTTTCTTATAGAAAGTACTTTAATTCTCTTTATGCTCTCTTTCTGATAATGAGATATCAAAAAGAATGAAAAAAATATGTGTGATCTAGGGACTATAACTGCTTATATAGATAACTTTTTCTTAATGTCACTGAATATTCCTAATTCTGTCCATTATAAAATTAGATACTATTAAATTTCTACACATTAAAAGCTCATAATCTATCAAATACATTAAAGCCTATAATACTGAAAACTTTAGTAGTCACTTTAATTAGACTTAACCTTATATGACAGTCTCCATCACATAATTATTCACATATAAGCTTAATATTGGATTAAAAATCCAAAAAAAAACTTTAATTCCCCTCTCATTAATAGCTAAGAGTAATTAAAACTTTAATTTCACTCTTATTAATAAATAAGAATAGTTAAAACTTTAACTTTCCTCCTCTAAATAAGTAGATATAAATAAGAGTTTTCAACCTTAAAAAATATAAATATGCTTTAACATCCCAATTTTAACACATGATGCACATAATAAAAGATATTATTTACAAATTGTAATCCTTATACAAAGACATTAAATTGAAATATCTCAAATTTTACTTAAGAAATCTACAATCCGAACCTTCCACAACCATAAATAGAACAAAAGTGTCAAAATTCTCAAATTACAAGTTCAGAAGATAAAAAGATTTATAAGAAATAGAAATTCATCCTTCTCTTTTTCAACTAGCAAAAGTAAATAAATCTCTAATTCTAAAAATAAGCACTCCTCTCAACAAGATACTCAATCTATAAAAAGTAAAGTAAGCCGTCAACTTGATAAATAAGATCATTTTTAATGCACTATGATTACTAGGTATCAAGAGATTTATAAGCTTTATTCTTTTATCAAAACATATATTAAAAACATAAGTTTTATAAAAAGTTACATATTATAACAAAAGGATATAAATTCATAAATGATTCGAAATATCAAAAGTATAATTAAGCATGAAAACAATTTGTATAACATATATATACAAAAAATAAAAGATTAGCTCATGTCATATAATATCATCTATACTCCTAGTAACTTGGTCAAAAACAAAATTAGAATTAAAATATTACGTGCACATTCAAAATAGAAATCTAGTATTAGTCTAGAACATTTGTATAGTATTATTAGAATTAGAATTAAAATAACTGTAAACAATGAATCAAAATACTTAAATTCATTTTTATATTAAACAATTGCACATGGCATGTTGTACTGTATATGGCAGTTAGCAAAACTTTGACCCTTGACAAATGGCCCACGTCCAACTTCAAAAGATGGCCAAACACAAATTTTCATAAGTAATTCATATGTGACAATGCATTCATATTAGATTCATGAAAGATCATAAAGATGTTTTAGACTTGCAAAATAAATTTCATTCTAATATTTTATAAATGACTTCATAAAAGATAATTATTTAACTAAATAAATTATACATTTAAGGGCATTTAGAATATCTTGTCAAAACTACAAAAATAACATAATTTTCATATTAAAAAGTATTTACATAAACTAATTTTGTTATGAAAATCTATGAATTTTTTTAAATATAAACACATGTACTTATAATAGTTTTAGAATAATTATATATATATATATATATGTCTTCCCAATATACTAGGAATAAAACGACTTATTTATTAATGTAATAAAAGAGGCCTCTTTAAACAGTCAAATGTGGTGTGGGAGGGGGGGGGGGGGGGCGGGGCTTGGCAATAGTGATTAAATAAAAAAGGTCTACCACTTTCGGTAGCCATAATAATGAAATTCTTACCCATACCATTAGGTTGGTTTGTAAATCACCCAAAAAAAGCATTGAGAAAATTCAAAATTATCTCACAATGCCTTAACTAAATAACATAGGTTATTAGATTTTTATAAAATTATATATTAATCAGAAAATTATGAGATTAAAAAGAGAATACTGAACATGTATAATAAACTTTGTTCAAAACTTCAGAATTTTTTGAGTTCATTTGGCACTATGAATAATCTTATGAAGTTAATCATTTTGCTGAAATCACAATTCTTAAGTGCATCAGTGCCTACTTTGAAAACCCATATAAAATTGTAAATAAGGTCAAATCTCATCAAATAAAATTCATTCAGTAAATCCTACATGTTTGGCTTATAAAAAGATAAGATTCATGTAGAAAATCATTTTAAAAATATATGCTCTATTATGAGGTATCCATGTTATCTAGAAATTGTTCAGAGTGTTTATTGTATCATGGATTAACAAACAAAACTCAACAATAAACTAATTCACTAAACATAAATTAAACACATCTTAAATCATGCATAAAGGTTCGCAATGTTCTAAATTCATGCAAAATAAAACTCTTAATAAACATAAAGATAAAAAAATCTAGTAAAGCATGGAGAGATTAAGATTTACCAATAGTTATGACTGTCTCTAAGAGTTCGAATTCTAATTGAGCAAAAAGTGATAAGCAACTGAGAAATAAAAATATTATTGAGAATTTAGGATTATGGAAGAGGAAAAAAGTGTGAATTTATAAGGAACCACAAGAAACACTATTAACTTTGGAAAGAATATATCTTTTTCAAAATTATCCTACAAATCCTAATTAGGGATATAACAATCCTTATTAATAATAGTAATAATGCCATGCATGATATTTTATGATCCAAAATTTCCATAATTAACATTATGGAAATACCGCATTACACATAAAGTGAATTTTTTCTCTATTATTTATTACAGTGGCATGGTATTCCAATCTTTTCCAACATGAAGTTTAGGGATTGAACAAAATGCACAACTTCCTAATCCCAAAATACCACAAGAAGCTTAAATTGGACATGGCCCTTCCATTTCGCTGCTCATTGCTATGTCAATTTTAGTCCACTTCCTTCGCAAAATAATCAGAAAGAGGGAGCAGGCTTGGGATGCGAGGCCACAGATTAAGCCAATCCACAAACCCTGTAACAAAATAAAAGCTCACAAGAGGTGACCAAATTAATTAAAAGGAAAAAGGAATGTACTTATCATGGTGAGATTATCGAGTGATGAAAAGCCTATTAAATTCGATTTTGGTTCACCTTAACGTAAAGATTCAACTTAAATCCAAAAAGTATCGCAAGTGGCATTCCAATGAAATAGAATGTTGCCAAGTTAACCCACACAGCCAAATGTTGCCAACCACATCCTCTTGCCACTCCTGCAATATTAGCTTACTTGTGTCACAAATCAAAGCTCATTCATATATATAAGGGTCTCCTCGGAAAAAAGGAATGCGACAAACCTGATAAGATGGCCTGCATAGCATCAAATATTATTGAGATTACAATAAAGGGTGTCATTGAGGCAAATTCCTGAACTATTTCTCGGCTGTCAGTGAAGAAGCTAGCCCAAATGTTATGACTAAACGCTAGAGCCAAATCAATGATAAGAGCAAGGAGGACAACAAGCTTGAGAGTCGCTGCCATGGCATTCTTAGCTCGATTGACCATTCCTGCTCCCAATTCATTTGACACCCTTGTGCTGTCACGAAGCATGAGTTTTTCACTTTTTGAACACCAAAAATGTAGAAACCATGGAGCTTGGACTAGAAGTTGTATTGGCTACTAACCTTGCAGTAGCACTGAGACCACAACTAAAGTTGTAACAAATGGCTTGTGTATTCACACTGAAGATCATGAAATCATGTAGAGAAACATACCGTTAAATACATCAAGTCAAGATATAACCAGTATGCTTAGGATAAATAGCAGCAAAAGAAATTAACTTACAAAAAACTAATAATGGTCTAAAAGTTAAGCTTACCACATTGCGATCAGTGATGTAGACAGTTCTGAGTTTGGCATCAATCCAGCTAAGAACACTAGGATCTCAAAAGACCAGAACTCCAAGCTGAAACAGTTTCAAATGATATATGTTAACAAGATCATGGTATTACAATGAATTCCATTAAGCCATACCCCCATTGCTCCAAATTATCAGTTAGTCAGATTTTAACCCTGCAAATTAATGTAATAGCTATTTCTCAGGCAACTGTTTTATCCAATATCGCCTGTATATATAATAGAGAATGGGAGCTTTCTAAGTCCAGAATATTCATTGCAGGACTAACTCAAAGAACATTTTTTTAAGTACAAAGTTTTAAATTCCCTGTCAATTCCGAATTACATCCAAATAAGCTGCATTCATATCACATTCTTTGATACAAACATTGTAGCCGATCAATGATTATATATTTTTCCTTTTAGCATAATGAAGCTGTACTTTGGATCAAGAAAAGTAATGACACTTACCATACCATTGCAGCAGATGGCATGGCTACTTTCAAGTTGGTGAACAAGACACTGAATGATTCAAAAGAAAATCCTTCCCAAGTACGCTCTGTTTTCTTTGAGCAAAGGATATAACTTGCTAGCAACATTGTCGATATCCACAGTGTAATTGAACATGCTAGTGGAGCTCCTCCGAAACCAAGGGATGTCCAATGAACCAAAGAAAATGCAATGCCAAAATGGATTGCCAATGGAAGAGCTGAGCAGAAGACCAATGGCGTGACAATGGATTGTGTCTGAAGAAACCTTAGAAAGTTCTGTATAAACCCGAATGCAAATAGACCCGGAATAAGATACTTCATATAGAGACCTGCTTGTTCTGAAATATTCGGGTCTTGATGAAGTAAAATAAGTATAGGTTCTGTGTAGTACCACAGGAAAGATATGATAATGGAGAAGAAGGAAGATATGATACAAGATGTTTGCATATATATTCCCAACACCCTGTATTGCTTTGCACCAAATCCTTGACCACAGAGTGTTTCAAGTGCTCCACTTAGTCCTTGCTGTTAGGACAACAGAGAATGAAAAACATGAATCAACAAAGGAGAATAATTAATCAAAATAATATGTTACATGCTTATTATTTCTTATCCGATATACTAATCACAATAATATCATATAAGCTAGCTTTCTCAAAACTTGGAAACTTAAAAGATGAAGAAAAGTGATTTGGGTACTGCTTACAGTGAAAGCAAACCCAGTAACATAGGCCCAAGAGTTGGCAAGAGTTGCACCAGCAAGCTGAAGCTCACCAAGGTGACCAGCGAACATGACAGAGACCAGAGGGATCGCATAGTAAGAAACATTTGTCAGAATCAGTGGTAGCGAAAACAAGACTTGATCCTTGGTCTCTTCCACATCCAAAACCTTCTTCCATTTCCACCACCACCTCCTTTCTTCTTCTTCTCCATGACTGTTACTAATATCATAATCACTGCTTCCTAACAAGGGCAGTTTGGGATTATCCGAACTTCTTGTATTCCCTAGCATTTTTCTCTTGTAATTTTAACTAACCTTCTTCTCTTCTCCACAGACCTTACAAGAGGGTTTTTTTTTTTTTTTTTCTAACTGGTATGGTCTCTCTTCTCCACAAATCTTGTCAGCTTTATTTTGCTTTCCTTTCACTTTAATGGTCCCGGTTAGCAGGTGAAACAATATAAACCAGTCACCAGTTAATGAAAAGATATAACATAAGGCAGACCTCGTGCAGTTTGTGCACCACGCAGTCTCTGACAGAAACAGTCTCGTAAAACTCACATAAAACTGTTTTCTTAAGAGGTTGTATGGTGCAGCTAGGTCCATAACATAATTATATTAGTTGACAGGGCCGTGAGAGACATGAATTCAATTGACTTTGGCTGTGATTTGTTGTTAGCGTGGAGGCATGGACTCCTCTCATTCTACTTTTTATTTAATCATTCAAAGAAAGGGGTAAAATTTTCATTGTTTAAGTCCACTTATTTTTTAGAAAATTAAAGTAAAATTGATTTCCACCTCTTTTTTATTTTTTAATAAATATAATATAATTAATTTATTAAATAAAAAATATTATATTTATTAAAAAATAAAAAATTTTATTTATTTAAATTATAATATTATAATATTTAATTATATTATATTTATTAAAAAATAATGCTAAACTTATTTTAAGTATAATATTATTTTATTTAGTTAAAAATAATAATTTACATGGTTTTAACTTAAAATTATTTAAAAATAATATTATTATATTGATTAAAATTAATAATATTACTATATACTATCTTTATTTAAAAATATAATATTATTATATTTATTTAATTTTAGTGGTATTATATTTATTTAATATTGATAACCAATAATAACAAATAGTTTATTCTAAAAATATTAATTTATTCTAAAAAAATATTAATTTTGTACTATATTACTAGTAATAATATTGTATTTCTGTTGCCATTATGAATAACTTTTAATTTACACAATTAAAATAAAAATTATGATTTACATAATTAAAAATATTACTAACTATTATCAATTTATATAATTAAAATTAATAATAAAATGAATAGTTTGCATTACAAATATATATTTTTTATTTACCTTATAATTAAAAATTATAATTTTTTAAATAAATATAAAATTATAATTTGAAATAATTTATTTTTAATTTAAGATAAAATAAATATATAAATAAAATTATGTTTTCTATTTCACACTCCTATTTCAATATACGCAAACAATCTACTCTACTCTCATTTCATATTCTCGAATTCTCACACTTCACAATTTTCATTCCCATTTAAGAAGTAAATGCTATCATAATTTTATATAAAAGTTAGTACTAAATATAAAATATATATTTGACTGAGGTTATGTTGTTTTATCTTCTAAAAAATGTTTTAAGTTTTATTTTCCATCTAAATGATGAGTTTAATTTAATGATGATATACAAATTTTGTCACCCAATTTTGCAGGAGTCTTCAATAACAATAATTAAAAGTACCCGCTTATTGGAATGGAGAGACATGGGCAGCGGCTCAGGTTTTGGTTATGGACATGTTGGAGCATGGGGAGTTATTTCAATCTCACGTACCATATTAAAACACAATAGAAAAGTTATGTCTACTTTTGTCTACTTTCCGTCTCCATTTTAGGACTCCCAAGTCCCATGGCTTTCAATCATAATTCAATTTCGCCTTTCTAGAATAGTTATGTATTATTTTAGAATTTGGTTCCCTTCCATGACAGCCTCTCACACATACTCTTCATGGTAGAGTAGAGGCAGTTATACCTTGCATAAAATAATTTTTATATAAAATATGAGGTAGTTATTTTTATTATTTTTATATATTTGACTATTTTAAAATCTTATTAAGAAATTAGCTATTGACTCAAATTAAGCATGCCACGTGTGCGACTGCACAAACTTGATTATTTTATGTTGACTCAAAATGCTATATTAAGATTATTGATATAAGATACAACATTTTATGAGAAATAATAAACAAACTGTAAGGATTGCATTGGAGCCAGCTCTTATTTTAATTTTTAAAATAAATAGTATTTCTTTTTCCCTTTATTTAAACTTATTTCATATTGAGCTGTTAAAAATGAAAAGTATGACAAGTTTTTTTTTTTTTTTGTTTTTGGTCTCAAGTTTAAATTTTAATTATTTTCTAGTTTTTAGACTTTCAGTTTGTTTGTTTTCTATATTTTATATTTGATTATAAGATGTGTAGATCTAAATAAAATATTTAAATAATCTAACTTTTAACTTAATGACAAATTATCTTAATGGAACTTAAATATTCTTTCTCATTAATACCTCAAATAGATGATGATGATGATTAGTATTGATAAAAGTATTATAATTAATTAATTATTAATGTTAATATTTATAAGATTAATAATTATTATTATTATTATTAATTTTTTAATAATAATAGTCACAATAATAAAAAATATAAAATAATAATTATGATAATAGTTAATTAAGGATTTTTTTAGTAATTTGAAATAATATAATTTATCTTTATTTAGATTCTAAGACAAAATAAATACATAAATTACAGTATATCTCATTATAATTTCTATTTCTAAAGCTCTCCCGACTCTAGCATATTATTGTTCCAACCCATTCCAACTCTCATTTAGGATTGGTAAAATTTGGGCCTAGGCCCATGTATGGTAATGCCTACACCTAGCTTGGATGCATTTTTTAAGATCGTTCTAGCTTTTTTAATCCTAGTTCTTATACCCAGATTTTATATTCTATAATATTATATAAGTATACTTTTCTGAATTTTTTGTAATTTTATAATTTTTAAATTTATTTTAATGAAATTAAACATGAAAATATTAACTTTAACTGTTTAAAACTTTATATATATGTAATAGATTGATCAAAGAGATATAATTATTTAAAATAATATATTTTATAAAATTTTTGAATAAAATATGAGTTTCAGGATAAATCTCAGGCTTAGTAAGTGATATCCTAGACTAGCCCAACTTCATTCTCGAGCTAGGTAAATCTAGTCTAGATCTAAACTGGGCAAATATTTTTAATATCTCTGTTTTCATTTAATAAACTCAGTATTAGTTTAGCTATGATTCTGTCAATCCTATGTGAAGATTATATTTTCTTTATCATTCTCCTAATTTAGATGTGCCATTTATGGGAATTATTTGTGAGAGCTCTTTACTGCAGGTAGCTGCTTTTGGCACAAAATATATAGTTTTTATTTACTTAATGTTGTTATCCCCCAATACATCTAATTGAAATGGGGGGAAAATTCAACAAGCTACTACAATCCATTTTGTCTCACCTTAACAAAAAGATTCAATTTAAATCCAAAAAGTGATGCAAGTGGCATTCCAATGAAGCGGAATGTTGCCAAAATTAACGCACATGGCCAGGCATTGCCAACTACGTCCTTCTGCCACTCCTGCAGGATTAGCCTACTCGTGTCAAAATCAAAATTTATATAAGAGACACTTTACCATTATAAGAATTGTAAGTGACAAATTAATAAGACGACATGCATAGTGTAATATCTCAATTCTCTTAAAATATTTATGTTTTTTTTGTTTTTATTAATGATCTTTGTACTTTAGTATAAAAAAAATAAATTGTCTTTCCTATTATGTGTGTGTGTGTGTGTGTGTGTGTGTGTGTGTGTGAGAGAGAGAGAGAGAGAGATAGATATATATATATATATATATCGGCTGAGAGAAAAAAAATGACTGGGAGGAAAAATAATAAAGAGAAAAGAGAGATAGAGAAAGAGAAGAAGAAAGTTTTCTTTTTAGTTTGGCCATGAGCAACACATAAGATCAAGTTGTGTTATTTCAATTAGATATTGTGTTGAGAGAAGATTTGGAGATAAGTTTCAATTCTTGGTTTTTATTAATTTGTTATGATGAAGCATGATTAGATATATGTAATTGATGGAGAAACTTAAGATTTTACAGAAAATATGATGATAGTGTGTTATTTTAAAAATCATAGTCATTTGTATAAATAGATTTTGATTCTCAATTTAGAATATGCTAGTCTAGAATGTTTTGAAACTTGTTTCAAGCTAATTAGATAAGATTTTAATTAATTACAATTTTTCAAAACAAGTCTGAAAACTTAGAAATTTCTTGTTTCAATTAAGAACATGAATTATGAAATTATTTTACCACAGATAGATTTCTTTAAAAATTACAAAATTTGGACCAATGATTTTTATAAATTCTAGTATGATTTGGAAGTTTTCATGATTTTATGGTAAAACAATAAATTGTTTTGTATTTTGAAGGCAAGCATGTCTAGAATAGAAAATTGTTTGACATAATTAATGATGTCTGAAACATAAATTATTTTTAATAGTTTTTGAAGGAATTAAGTTATGAAATTTTTACCAATGAATTCCCAATATGTCAACAAATGCTCAATAAAATTTGAGATTTTTGTAATAAGATACTAATTTATTAAAAATTAGGGAACATAGACTAATTTATTTTGAAAACCGAATATTAAAGGCATTTGAAGTTGAGATTAGGAATGTTTAAAATAGGATATTTGAGGACACTGGAATTTATAATCAGGATTTGATTTTATTTTATGAAATTTTATTAATGATTTTTAGGTTAATGATATCAATATGTGTTTGCTAAGTGTGGACGCCAAGAGATAAGTAAACTAAATTTTAAAATGAATCACAACAAATGATATGTATATGTTTGACTTGTTTGTAAAGCAAATTTTTTATATATAAATATATGAATTTATATGTTTTTGCCCCTCTATTTATGTGATTTGTTATTAAGTGTGTGATTATGTACGTAGGTATATGTTGTGTAAGAGTTCATTAGTATAAGTATTAAAATACATTAAAGTTTTTCGTAAATGAGAAAGTGGATTTTACCTAGTGAAATTTCTATTTTATGAGATTTTGTAATGAGGGCCACTTTTTGAAATTATGTAGAGGCTATCTCTCAAAGGCTAATGTGCCAAGAAGTGTCATGCATGATACAAAGTATCATGTACAATGCAAAGTACTACATTATAGGATATGTATTTTGTTCAAAGAAAATATGGAAGGTTGAAAGTGGTAGAAAGAGATTTTAATTAATTTGTTTCAAGTTTTTTGAAAAGATGCATATCATCCATTTTTATTATGTATAGTATATGTGTATTTTAATATAAGAAAATTAATTTGCTTATTGAATTTTGTACTCATTATAGTTTATTGTAATTCAATTTTGAGATGTTAGGATTTATTCATGATGAGTGAAGAAAAGAAGACTTGAATTGAGGATGCTAAATGGTTTGGTAAATTTTTATTAAAGTGTTCCTTCGTATAAATAGTGTATTTGTGACTTGAATTGATGTCAATGGTAAAGAAATATTCTAAGTACACAAGGGAGTTATGGTTAGACTTACACTCGGAGTTGGGGCTGGGGTGTTACACATATCATCAAATATTATTTAGATTACGATAAAGAGTGTTATTGAGGCAAATTCTAAAACTATTTCTTGGCTGTCAGTGAAGATGCTAACCTAAATGTTGTGACCAAAAAACTAGAGCCATATCAATTTTAAGAGCAAGGAGGACAAAACGAGCTTGAAAGTCAGCCATGACACTATTATATAGGTTGTTCCCAATTTACTAGACACCCTTGAACTGTCACACAAAGCATGAGTTCCTCAATTTTTTAACACAAAATCTGTAGAAACCATGTAACATGGACTAGGAGTTATGTACGCTATTCTAACCTTGCAGCGGTATTGTGACCATAACTGAAGTTGAAGCTAATGGCTTCTGTATTCACATTGAAGATCACGAAACCAAAAAAGGAAATATCATATGTCATGGTGTCACTAGCTATTTTCTCAGGCAATTGTTCTACTCTAAATCGCTTTTATATATGTTGAATGGAATATTTCGAACTCTAAAATTCAGAACTAACAAAGAATTTTTCTTCAAAGCACAAAGTTTTAAATTCTCTGTCAATTCCTAAATTCATCAGAATAAGCTACTTCATATCACATTCTTTCATACAAACATTGTAAACAATCAATGGTTAAATTTATTTTTAGTATAATGAAGTTATACTTAGGATCCAAAAAAAGTAATGAAACTTGCCATACTATTACTGCAGATGGTAGGGCTACTTTCAAGTTGGCGTATAAGATACTGAATGATTAAAAAAAGAATCATGTATGAATTTATTGATGTAGTATTACTGTATTGATCAGGTCACATATGAGATTTAATTAATTTTGTTATGAAATGAATTTATTGATGTAGTATTACTGTATTGATCAGGTCACATATGAGATTTAATTAATTTTGTTATGACTATCAGACTCATTAAATTTCATAAGCATTAATTTTACTGTAATTTTAATTTTGAGTTTGTTATAATTTCATAATTGTAATTATTATTCCATTTCAATTACTAATAAACATGACACAAACTTGTAACCAAGATTACTCGATATCTTGGTGAGAGTAATTATAAATATTGAAATTATAGACTAGCAATATAAAATTTATACAATACATCTCTTGATGAGTTTTCAACACTTGATCATAAAATTTTTTAACCAGAGTGCATTGACATATTTAATATATTGAAAATGATCATCAGAGAAAACTAGTAAGTATCAAGGAATAAGATGTAATTAAATTAATTGAACAATTGAAATATCAATTTAATTAATGATGTGGTACAAAGGATTGTACAGTAAAGAAATTACTATGACTTGAGATCAATTATTATTCGAGCATATAATTATGGAGGTCAATTCCAATCTTATAGTGGAATAGAATTGGAATTAAATGATTAAGCATGTTTAATTATAGATTTAATTATTGTAACCACTATTGTATATTCTCAAATGATCCCTGAGTTAGTCATTTAATTGACTACACTATTACTGAACCTAAAAATAAAAAAACTGACATATTAGGTAATAAACCTAATTATAATATTTGTTAGCGCTTTATATGTTATATTTATATATAAATAGAAACTCATGTTATTTTATAAGGTGAGCTCCAAAGTAGTTACACATTATCTCTATTTTTATGTAAGTGGAGAGATAATAATATTAAATTTGAAATATTAATATTTTGAATTTTTAATAAAGAACCACACATGTTAGGATTTGACTAGGAAATATTATATAAGTGTATTTTTCTCTAAAAAAAGAAAGAGAGAGCTTTTGAGAAAAGTACTGCAGAAGTAAGCCAGTGGTTATTAGAAGTGGTGAAACGAACGCTCACACGTTTAATATAAATTAAATTTGAGTTATAACCTAAAAGATCGTTTGGTAGCGGATTCATTCTTTTCGATCGTTTATTTTCTCAGATTATTAAGGTATGATTTTCTAGATTACAAATTTCTTATATATTATATGAAATCAATTTTAAAAATTCTATGTAAAAATTTAATTTTTTACTAACAATGTCAACTATAAAGTTACAATAAACAAATTAAGTATAATTTACTTAATGCAACTCTATATTTATTTGGTATAACTCAGTGCTTGATGTAACTTACATTATTATATGAGACATCTCTTGCTCTTTTTAAATCCTTCGGAACCACTTCTTTTAAATGGTCTTCCAAATTTTTTTTTTTTAAAGTAGATTGCGTCATTAGATCAGGGTTGTCCATTTTATCAAATTCATAAGCAGTTTTAAGGGCAATACATCTTTAATTTACTCTTGTTTACTTCTTCATACTAGCGATCAACTTCTATGCTAAACATTCACGTTCCCAACTGACCATAATCTTTTGAGTCAATGCATTCAATGTTACTATTCTTTTAGCTTTTTTTTTTGGGGGGGGGGGGGGGGGGATACAAAGGGACTGTAAAAAGCGTCAGGATAAAACTAAATGAGAATAAACAACCCCATTCATATCTTGAGTAACAAAAGTAACAACACAGGAGGGGAAAAGAAAAAGGTTAAAAGCTTAAGGAACAGATAAGGCATAATTTGTAGGAAATCAGTGGCATAATTTGAAGGAAAATCAGTAGCATAATTTACCTCTCAATAAACATGTTTCATAGCTAAGTTCCAATCACGCATGATGAGCTTTTTATAGATTAAGGGTGAATGCTCATTAGCAAACTCCAGCGGCTTATCAACTAGTTGAGCAAAACTAAGGCCATCTATTTCCACAATCAACCCACGAATCCCATGTTGCCAAGCTATATTTAAGCCATAATAGAGACCCCAAAGCTCTGCAATCTTAAGCGAAAGGATCCTATATTCATGCCACAACCAGTAAATCATGTCCCAACATGCGTGAATAAGACCATCAGCGCCTGACGTATCCGTTTTCTTGCAAGCAGCGTCAATATTCAGCTTGCACGAAGTTGGTAGGCTCCAACCAATCCACCTCTCTGCTTCCTGTTTATTGATATCAATTGTGAGCTGTTTAGGCAGTGGATCTTCTTTGCCTTGATTCAATTGTCACTGATCATACATGCTGTCTAACAAATGGTTGAATTGGAACTGATTGCACCGAAACTAAAGCCGCCAAATAGCCACACCAAAGAGAGTACTTCAATTCAACTCTGAAGCAAACAGCCGTTTGCTCCTCAATTTTGACACAGCTAATCCCTTAGATTCAAAAAATAAAATTGAAGTCAAGAATTCACAAGGATGATAGGGTTCCATACCCTTTTAGCCACCATGCAATTGCGAAGGACGTCATCTAAAGAATAGCCACAACAATCATGACCACACCCAATCTGGATACGCCCTCCTCGTTAATTCAGCTTTCATCTCTAATCTATTCTGCAACACTAGTCACAGGAATATACGTACGCTTTGGGGACTCTTCCAACCCCACATAGTACCCCAAATCTGATCTTCCTCAGTGTACTTGACCTTAGAAATAGCACAATAGGCTGCTGATTCACTGTGAATAAACCTTTATTTTACTCGGACCAATACACTTGATCTCGACTCTCTCAAACACTGGATGTTGAAAAGAAGCAATTCTGAAAAGGATAAGTAAATGGTCGAAACTCCCCTACTGCAAATTACCATTGCCATTCACAAACCCAGCAGCAATCTTATTTACAGTATTGTTACGAACTGACAGCATGGAAAATCAGAGGTTGAGTCTTAGTGACCCAGCAATCCCACCAAAAACCGATCTTTCCAGCCTTTCCCAATGTTCCAAAGACTCCCCTTCATCGTATCGTTGCAAACATTCTCAATAGACGTCCACAAGTGAGAACCGTACCTCATTGGCAAGACATGGGAGTTTGCACGATCCAAACCATACTTAGGAAGCATTACTTGCGACCATAGACGAGTTGTCGACGCAACAAGATTCCATCCCACATTCCCAACTTCATCAACGATGCTATGTTCATCAAATCAAGGTTTTTAAAGCCTAAACCACCACAACCTTTAGGTTGGCAAACCTTATCCCGATTAACAAGACATGTTCCTCTGAGAATTCTTGCCGCTCAAAATAAACTTCTTGCAAGCATGGTCGATTTTAGTTTTGATACTCCTAGGCAGGTCGACATTTGCATTGCATAAATGCGGATAGATTGGATAACTGATTGGGGAAGCGTGATACTACCTGCTCATTAATATTTCTTTATTTTCTTACCGCACTTTTCTAATCAAAATTCAAATTGAAAACTTAATCATTTTTCCTGTGAAATTCTTTCATATATTAATTATATTCTATCAACATTATCTCTCTTGTGATTAAACCAAAAAAATAAAATAAAATGAAAGTGGTGTTGCAGTTAAGATTTGAGGGGGTTGCGACCTTACAGCAGCTGAAAGGTACAACTCCTCACATAAATAATACTAAGTTTAGGTATTATTTATGAGAGATGTTATACCTTACAACAGGAATAAGGTAGCCTCTTCCAAAATTTTATTCACACAATTCTATATTAATAAGTAATATTACAACATTATGTTTTATTAATATCTTTTAATATTTTCCTCTAATATTTTTCTATTATTTAATCTTTTTCTTTTTTGCCTAAGGCCTCAGTTTACTTAAGGTTGACTTGCTTATTACAAACTATAAAAATATAATGGCATTAAATAAAAAAATTATATTTTAATTAATTCTGATAAATCAGGGCCTTAATTATATAGAAACTTTAGGCTATTGCCTAAGTTTCTTGCCCTCTTAATCCGGCCCTCAAACTAACACAGTAAGTGTTTACTAAAAACGTGTCAAACAGTAATCACTCCATAATTGATGCAGAAAATTACTGTAATATTTACCATGCTTCTTACTTCCTAGCTTAATTATAAACTGAGGCTCAATGACACAGTGGAAATGAATAATATAAATCTTAATTCCAAAAATGTTAAACAAAATTCTGCATTTTAACAGTCAAACTTGACCAGCAGAATATGAAAACTGAATGCATTTAAGATTAGAAACAAACATAATCTTAATACATATTATGTAACATAGGCAAAGGGGCTTTAGCAAATATAATTATTCTTTTGTACATTGCAATTGATATAAAGCAGAGGCAACATACATACAATTATAAAAGGATCTAAACAGCATTCACATGAACTTTGGATGGAAATGCAGCTGCAGACAATTAATCACTTCCACATAATGAAAAGAAAGAGAGTCATACATAGTAAATCCATGCATAATTTTAGCCCAATGAAGCTTCAAGTTTTAATCTGTCTTGGCTTCCTTTTCTGGCTTGGCTTCACTTTCCTTCTCTGGTTTTGCTTCCTTCACTGCCTTGTCCTTGCCATCTTTGATCTTTGGCTTGCCAGCCTTCGGCTTCACAAAACAGAAACACGAGCAACATGGACACTGGAACAAGAACTTCATTGCTAGTTTGCTACTGGCAAGCCTTGGCTTGAAAATTTGTCTGAGCTCTTCAATTTCTTTCTATGTGCTTTCTTATCTAATGATGTTGTCAGTTGTGTTTCTTACTTTTCAATAATTTAGCTGTTCATTGGATTCCACTTCAGTCACTTTAAAAAAAATAATGATAATTGACAATGACAACCTTACGCTAGAGGTGGTGTTGTGGGGCTGGCCACCAGATAATCAACGATGAAGATGGAGCTAATAACTCTCAACAGGCTCTCCTTTGTGGGTCACTTGCCTTGAAATCTAGGGGCTCGATTAGATTTCTTTGTCTCTCACAGAAAGATTCTCCAAGCTGGCAAGCAATAAATTTGACATTGCCATGTGTTTTAAGGTAAAAAAATTATGCTGTTTGGACATTGAATTATTGAAGGCATTTCAAAGATGGAATGAATAAGCAGTTTGAAGCCAAGCACGATTACAGTACTGCTATCACTTTCTTGTCTGCTTTTCATCCTTGCACATGCAAAAGTTTATTTACCACAGTACCACGAGAATGAATTTTGTCCTGGACTCTGGTTTGCTTTATTGGACCCCAAAACTCCTCCACTTTCTGCTAAAGTTTGCCATACTTTTATGGCTGCAATTCCAATCTACTTGATCAAGTAAACGCAACAGCAATTACAACTGCAAATTCAGCATCTCAGTAACATCCAATATCTACATATTTTTTTTGAATCACAGTAACATCCAATTAGACATTGAGGTATATGCATATCACCTCCAATGCAGATCTTACAACCAAGTTCTCCCAAATTGTTAAGAGGGATAAATGTTTTAAGTTGTGCAAGAACAATAGAAACTGTCAGCACACGTCACTCACAAATTCAGAAAAACATTTGACGAAGCTTCATAGTAAATTGATTTGATGTCTAGCCAACCGGTAAGCAACCCATTGCTAGGTTTTCTAATTCTAGACCGGAATAAATAGCCATCATAAATTGCTAAAAAGCTTCTGACAATTTCAGCATAAGATTTGGGGCAAAAATAGGAAACCATGAGACAGGAAATAATAAATACAACAGAAAGCACACGACACTGGAATTTATGGATAAAATGTTTCATTTTACTTTTCCACTTTGCTATCACTGTAAGAAATTCTCCCAATACGCGACCCCCTTTTAACATTATTACACAGATGACAACAATATAAACTAAGGTGAAAAAGGAAATAACTCCCTACGGGCTGGCTAGGTCAGGCTAAAGTGTTGCACAATCATCTTGAATGAAAAGATAAACATTATAATATTTACTAAAGCACTCCACCAACCTTATTGTTCTAACAATACAACATATTTTAAAGATGAGCAGTTGGTTTTACTGATTCAGTTACCCTACGGTAGTCATAAACTCCAATACCTCGTTTTTTTCCAAGCCGACCAGCGTCAACATACTGCAAGAGAAGAGGACACGGAGCATATTTACTGTCCCCCAGACCAGTATGAAGGACTTTCATTATTGACAAGCAGATATCTAGCCCAATGAAATCTGCAAGTTGTAATGGACCCATCGGTTGGTTTGTTCCCAGCTTCATCCCTGCATCAATGTCTTCCTTTGTTGCCACTCCTGTATAAAGAGTGAAAAATGCTTCATTTATCATGGGCATTAAGATTCGATTTACAATGAAGCCTGCATAATCCTGAGAGCATACCACTGTCTTGCCAAACCTGCAAATCCAGCAGCCAAAGTGGCGTAATTAGCAGACAAATATAAGATAAACAAAGGCATGCCCATCGTTGGCCCTCTTTACCAGGTATTGTCTGTGTGCAAATGAACTGGAAGGTGGGAAGATGATTTTTTATTAGAGATGGGTGAAGCAAGTGAAAAAGAAAAGTCAAATTTTCTGGAGAATATCATCTGATCCATTACCTCTCTGCCAAGGCTTTTGTTGCATGGTATGTCTCGTCTGATGTGTCTGCCCCTCTTATGACCTCAACTAGCTTCATTAAGGGAGGAGGATTCATAAAATGCATGCCAATCACCTGCAACAATAGTATCTCCCTTCTACTTAATTAGACTTCTAAATCTAACATCTCAAAATTGGCAAAAATGTTAATTTAATTGTAGTGAAATGCAATTCACAAACAAGAATTCAATTTATAATGCAATAATGTAGAAACTGATGCGAGAATACATAGAGAACGATAGCAAACAAGCAATAATAAATTGAGGTTTTATGTTCCATGTAACGGAAAAGGCAGGCAACAAGAGAGAAGGGGAGACGGCTTTGGAAGATGAAACTTCTAATTTAAGATTAAATTAGCTAATGATCCATCTCCAAAGCAAAACTATTTGTGTCAGCTATCCATCCTTCAAATCTTTTGGGTTACATGAGAAATACTTTTGTCAAAAACCCTTATGCACTGGAGTTTTAAGGTCAAGTGGTAGACTGGAAAATCAAAAGTGAAGTGTAAAAGAATATCCCAGTGAAGTTCAGTCTGCTGCAGACGACAGTAAGAACAAATTATAAAAAGAAAATAAGGAAGAAAATGCACCTATTGTATCACATTTTTAAGGTAGTTAAAAAAAAAAATGCTAATGCAACACCAACACTAATACTAATCTAATCTACTCCAATGTTATTAAATATGATATTTCAACATTAACACAAATAAATAAATCTAACATTATGGCTAGTGTAACTAAGTGTTGTTGTAAGATATTCTGAGTATCACCTGGTATGGTCTACTGGTTGCAGATGCTAAACGAGTAATAGATATGGAGCTTGTATTTGATGCCAAAATAGCAGAAGCTTTGGTAATCTTATCAAGCTCAGAAAACAACTTCTTCTTTACATCTTCAGACTCTGCAATAGCTTCAACTATAATATCTGCTGAATGAAGCTCTTTCAAATTTGATGTACATCTTAGACGTCTAAGAGCATCAGTTCCCACTGCCTGGCTAATTAAAGATGACAAACTTTTTCAATCTAATAAATCAACAAGATCCCCAGTGGTGCAGGCTAGGAGCACCAACTAAATTCTTAATTACCCAACATTCAGAGGATGATAACGTTTAAGCATACTAATAAAAATATAAACGAATGGTCCCACCAAATCCTTGCAAAAAATTCCAAGCAATCCATGAAGCTGTTTTTAGCATTTAAAGAATGGCAAATCAGACTCTCAGAAAGCAGGATTTCAACTAATAAATTTGGCGACAGCCCCAACCAACTAAATGACATTGTACTAACAAACAAAAAATTCAGCTGTCCCCAACAAAAAGTCAAAAAAAAAAAAAACCACCAAATTAGGCATGTCCTAAGCAAAAGCCATCGTTATTAAAAGATTAAAGGAATTTCTAACAATGTAGGTATCATCCCTATCTATGTAGCATTTAACGTTTAGAAGGGCCAAGGATTTTCTCCCCCAAAATTAAACACAAACTAAAAAAAAAAAAAATTGCAAGCGCATCTTGTTCTTGTATATGAAAAGCACGAAGTAATTTTGCATTAATTCGACAACAGAAGCAAAGAAACAATGAATTTCCAAATACACTTTCCAGTTACAACCAATCATAAGGAACAATTAGATAAGATAATTGTACTCTTGAGAAGTCCGAATATGCGAACCAAGCCTAAGCAGCTAACCTCGCTTATTTGTTAGTGATTGAAATTATTAGTTGGGCAAAAATCATAACACTATATTTATCAATCATAACATCGCTAAGCTCCTACAAAGCATAAGTTTCGTAATTTTTTTTTTTTGCAGATATTATTAAATAAAACTCATCAAAATTGAAAGTAACAAGAACAAAACAAAACAGAGCGAGCTTGCCTGAGAGAGTTGACCCTTGGAGACAAACTTTTGGATGGAGCTTGAGATCGATTTGGTAGCTCTAACCAACGCGTCTGGGTCCGTATCCACAAGCCACACGTCCAAGCCGTGCATGACGCCGAGCTGGGCGATTCCCGAGCCCATTTGGCCGCTGCCCACCACACCCATCACCTTCATATTCTCCTCCATTTTCAGCAATTACTAGGTCACTCTCTTGCGGGTGTTGACATGGGTTTTTGTTTAATAGGTGAACCGGCATGTGGGCCATCACGCGCTGTTTCTGCGCGTGGTGTGTTTGCTGGATGAGCAGTTTATTTATGACAGATCACGTGCTCGATCTTATCAATACGTCACGAATTCGTACTTCTCTTCTTGAAGCTCAAAACTTTTTTTTTTTTGGCAGGACATTCCTACCTTTCAGTCCTCCCGCAAATGATGTTGTGGATTAGGTTGGGCAAAAGGAGAGTCTGGTCCGAGTTTGTGCTGCTCGGATCGGCCCAACTGGGGAAAGTGAAAAGTCTGAACTTGGATTTAAGTTCAGTTTTTAAAGTGTGGTGTCACGGGCCACTTCATTATATTCCTAATTTTATACACATAGTTATATTTAGTAAAAATCTATTTAAATGTAGTGTGTATTTAAAAGAAAATATGTTTAATAATAGAGGTAGAGTATACTTAGAAGTAGAGTGTACATAACACTTAGCACTTAAGGAAAGATATACTTAGTAATGATTGCATTTAAAAATAGATCGTTTAATACAAGTAATCAGCCGTGGTGCGTTTAGTACTCAACCAACCCCAACCCGAATTCTAAACTATTACTTAATTATAAATAAACTAGAAAATTTCAGCAACTTGCACTTAAGCCTTAGGAGATATTTATGCAAGTTGCATGGTAAGTTCTAGAATTAGCCATCCAAGCCTATAAATATTTCATCATTTTTGACATTTTTGCTCACAACACCAATACATTCCAGCACACATAACACACACACAAAAACTCTCATCCTGTAACAAGTGGTATCAAAGCTAAAGTTTGTCCACACGTGAACTAGCTCTTGAGCAATGGCTAATCCTTCTAACACACCAGAGGGCGTAGTTGGTGTGGAGGTTCCGAAGCAAGTCCATGGTGTTGTGCAAATTTTATTGAACTCACAAGCACACGAATCTATTGTAGAATAGATTAATGGTGACGAGTGTCGATCCCACGAGGAGGTTGATTTTAATTATGTGCAGAATTAATTTTCTTTTAATGGGAACAATTAAATTATGGTAACTTTATCCTAAATTATGAATTAAAATGGCGGGAATAATTAAGAATGAAACTGTTATAATAAAGCACTTGGGTATCCGGATCCGCATCAACATGCTCCATGGGCTAAATATTCCATATTAATATCAATTAAATCATAAGGGGGGATTCCACACCTCATGAACCACTCTCCAATAAGTATGGTGCCAAAGGCTTATCATGCCAAATAATAATAACTCAGTACTTAGGTCTTAGGTTTAACTGGAATCGTATCTAGATAAGACTATTATTATTTATCGACGAAAAGTCAAAACAACCACAAATATTAAAGGGGAAGAAAAAGTAAATTTACCAAATTAAGTTCATGGGACATGTTGAGACTTTACCTTCAACCCAAGCTCAAAAAGAAATTAGCTACTCATATTTTAACTAAGGATAAAAAAGAAATTTTATTAAAATACAAAGAAACTACAAGAAGGAGAAGGAATTTCAGAAATCTAAGCTTAAAAATGAATTCAGGGGTATCAAATTAGGGAGGGAGAGCCCCCTTTTTATAGATACATTGAGTGAATCGTAACCATCGGATTAAAAACAGTTCAGATGCTCAGGATTGCGCCACGTCATCAGTCAACGGTCAACAGTTAATATTTGCACAGTAACTCCGCCTGAATAGTAAATAATCTCATATACGCGCATGTACTGTACACACGATTTTTGCTCTACTGAGATGCTGCCACGTCATCGATCCACAGTTCATAAGAAATCTAGCCCTATAAGTTTGTGACACATCATCAGTCAATGTCACGTCATCCGTCAATGCCACATAAGCAGTTAATATCACATAATTCGTCCAATCAGATACTGGCACATCATAGGTAGTTGCCACATCATCGGTCCGTATATATGAACAGTGTTGTAAACAGTACCATGAACAGTACTGTACGTATGAACAGTACTGTATATGTAAACAGTAACTTTTTTCCTTTAATACTTCTCTTAAGGTTTTCGACCGTCCTGAGTCCAAATATGACGTCCGTTTTGCTGTCTGATCACTCGTTCATTGTGAAACGATCATAATGCCTCTAAAATATATAAAATACATAATTATAATAAAACACATATAATTAAATAAAAAAATACTTAAATAAATAAAAGCAGCAATGTTAGTGAGATTTAAAGTGTAAAATGATGATTTTCTCCTTTATAAATATACACTTTCTAACACTCAACACATGGCCGCAAAGAGGGACACACACAAACTAAGTCTCGTGGCAAGTCCAAGGCCAGTTTCGTAGATGCCTTAAAGCCTCGCGTTGCCATACTCGAAATCTCAATGTCTGCTGTCCAGGACACGTTTAATAATTTGAAGGTTTGGGTCGACGGCCTCGAGGGTGAGTATGGTGAGTTCACAATAGCCACCAAGGCTCTCATGCAAGGCTAAGCCGACTCTTTCCAAGAGGAATTTCGAGCACTGCATGATGATTTATTGAGTTTACGTAGCTTTGTACAAAACGAGCTGTGAGCGATCCGTGTAGAGGTCGATGAAATCCGCTTGGATTAGGCTTGGCACAAGTGCACACTCACCCTTAGCTCAGCTTCTGTAAACATGAGTGATGCACGTCGGATTGACGTGCCAAAGCCCGACACCTACAATGGTGCACACAATGCCACTGTGGTGGATAATTTCTTATTTAGGTTAGAACAATACTTCGATGTCATGGGCATTCGTGGCGAGGCATCGAAGGTAGGCACCGCACTTACGTTTCTTTAAGATGTCGTACAATTACGGTGGCAAAGCATGGTGAAATAGAGAGGGCATTTATGCCATCAACACGTAGGCTGAGTTCTAAAGAGAACTCCGCAAACACTTTACCTCAAGCAATATAGAAAAAGAAACTCGTGCACGGCTCCGTCGACTCAAGCAAACGAGTAGCATTCGCGACTATATCAACGACTTCATTACCCTAATGTTAGAGATAACTGACATGTTCGATAAGAACTCTTTCTTTTACTTCTAAGATGGCCTAAAAGATTGGGCCAAGGCAGAACTTGACAGGCGTGGTATGCAAACTCTTGATGACACTATTGCCATTGCAGAACCACTTCCCGAATACTCTGCCAAGCCTAAGGACAAGAAGTCTAATCATGACAAAAGTAAGGGAGAGGGTTAGAAGGACAAGGGCCAAAATTAAAAAGAGTAGGGGCAGAAAAAGCCTCTAACCGATAAGAGTAGGCAAGTCTCGGAGCCCATGCTTTAAGTACAATAGCCCTCATTGGGTGTGTGACTATCTAGAGAAAAAGTCACTCAATACCCTCATCTCTTAGCTCAAGGGCTACTCTACACCACTAATGAAGGAACCCTAATATGGCATAAGTACCCTCCAATACCTTGGCACACTCAATCGCTAATCATCTACAACCGCTAAGAAAATACTTATGTACGTGAGTGTTAACATCAACAGCTGTACCATTCGTGCTTTGCTCGACACCGAAGCAACGCACAATTTCATTTTCAAAGATGAAGCCAAGTGTCTAGGCCTCAAGGTGACGAAAAAAAGAGGCACCATAAAGGTAATGAACTCTCCGACCAAACCCATCGTAGGCACTGCACTGGCGTGCGAGTAACACTCGAAACTTAGAGTGAAAAGCTCTATTTCTCTATCGTGTCCATCAATGACTTCAATATGGTCCTTGGCATGGAGTTCTTCGATCGAATCTATACCTTTCTACTACCAGCCACAAACTTCCTAAGCATCATCGATATGAACATAGCGCGTATGGTACCTGCTAAGCGTTCTAAGACCATAGGTAAGACGCTTTCAGCCTTGTAATTCAAGAAAGCATTTTAAAAAGACCTAAGCTTCTTAATCTTATTTGGGAGCTAAATGATAGAGAAGATAGAGGAGACTCACCGAGCCAAATCCTTTCGTTCATCCAAAAAGTCCTCGATGAGTTTCAGGATGTGATGCCTCCGGAACTTCTAAAAAAGCTCCTACCAAGACCAGAGGTTGATCACGAAATTAAGTTGGAGTAAAGCACAACGCCATCAGTCTTGGCATCCTAACGAATGGCACCATCCGAACTCGAAGAGTTACAGAGACAACTCAAGGATTTGCTAGACGCAGGTTATATCTGGCCATCAAAGGCTCTATTCAACACACCGATTTTTATCTAAAAAAAGAATGACGGATCCCTCTGGATGTGTATCGATTGTCGGATGCTAAACAAGAATACCATTAGAATAAATATTTGATTTCCTTGATCTCAGATTTGTTCAATCAACTTGGCAAAGTATAGTACTTCACCAAGCTTGACATCTGGTCCGCGTACTATTAAGTGCGCATTGAACAAAGTGGTTATGCACGTTTGGTGCGTTACCAGGTAAATATCTTTTGAATTTCTAATTATGTCGTTCGAACTCACTAATGCACCGACCACATTCTACACCCTTATGAACAAAGTTCTCTAACCATTCTTCGACTGCTTCATCGTGGTATACTTAGATGACATCGTGGTGTATAGTATTACACTCAAGAAGCATGCATAACACTTACAGTAAGTCCTCTATGTACTACGCGATAATAAGTTCTACCTCAGGAAAGAGAAATGCTCATTTGCTCAACAAGAGGTAGAGTTCCCAGACCATAAAATAGCGAACGGGAAACTAATGATGGATAATTTGAAGGTAAAGGTCATCCTCGATTAAAAGCTTCTGACCAAAGTTTCTGAACTTTAGTCTTTCCTCGAATTGGTGAATTACCACCGTTGTTTCATTAAGGGATACTCAGCAAAGGCAACACCCTTGACACACTTACTTAAGAAGATTTAATATGGCATTGGTCCGAAGAGTGCTAACACGCCTTCGAGGAGTTAAAGAAGGCAATTTCAGAGAAATCATTTTTCTGAATCATACCAAGCCATTCGAGGTAAAAACGGATACCTCTGACTTTGCCATAGGTGGAGTACTTATGGAAGATGGCCACCCAATTGCATTCAAAAGTCAAAAACTCAATGATACAGAACACCAATACATGATGCAAGAAAAAAATGATAGCCATCATCCATTACCTATGCGTGTAGGGACATTACTTGTTTGGTTCACACTTCGTGATCTTAATCGACAACGTAGCCACAAGTTACTTTCAAACGCAAAAGAAGTTGAGTTCTAAGCAAGTAAGTTGGCAGAACTTCCTTGCGAAATTTAACTATCGGCTCAAAAATAAACATGGAAAAGCCAACGTTGTTACAAACGTGTTAAGTCACAAAGCAAAGTTAGCAACGCTTAGAATAAACTGATCAAAGTATGATATTATCGAGTGGATCAAGGAAGGTCTCTAACAACGTTCTTACAAGACGATTTTAGTAAGAGGAAGGCATCTTCCTCACCAAATAAGATCGACTCTTCATGTTTAACTGAAAAAATTTATGAAAAAAAGTGATCACCGAGTGTCACAACTCTAACTAGGGCGGCCACCCCAGCGTCGAACGCATAACCGCACTCGTTCAAACCTTATACTTTTTGCCACACATGAGGAAAGACATTGAAACATATATGTAGACATGCCTTGTGTGCCAATAAGACAAGGCAAACCACTGACCTCCAGCCAGACTGTTGGAACCTTTGCCAATAATATCGAGGGCATGGTAAAGCATCACCATGAACTTTATCTCAACCTTACCCAAATTCAAAGGGTGTAGGAGCATTATGATCATGGTCGACCGCTATATCAAATATGTAACTTTCATCGCTGTACTAATAAATTACAAAGTAGATGAGGCTTACTTGTTTATTCATCAAGCACATCATAAAGTTATAGGAAGTTCCAAAGAGTATCATGAGTGACCGAGACCCACGGTTTACCAACTACTTTTGGATGAAGCTTTTCAAATTGTTGGGAACCAACCTCAAGTTCTTGACAAGTTTTCATCCACAAATGAAGTACATTAACAGTTTACTCGAGATATACCTAAGGAATTACGTGAGCGCTCACTAGTGAGATTAGACCAAATTATTAGACGTTACCCAATTCTTGTATAATCTTCAACAGAGTGAGGCTATAGGCAAGAGTCCATTCAAGATCGTCATAGGATTCTAACCTATGACGCCCAACGCCATAACCTCTACATATGAAGGAAAAAGCCTAATGGCTCACAAGCTCGCTTACGAGTGGCACGAGAAAACGGATATCACATGGGCATACCTCGATGAAGATATACGGAAGATGAAGAAATGGGCTGATTCTAAAAGATGCCACATCGAATACAAGGAAGACGATCGAGTAATGGTGAAACTTTTACCCTAGCAATTCAAGACTTTGTGGAGAGTGCATAAAGGGCTAGTAAGATGATATGAGGGGCCTTTCGAGATAGTGTGACGTGTCAGCAATGTCTCATACCAACTCCAACTTCTGCTAAGACTTAAGATCTATCCAGTTTTCCACGTGAGCTCGCTCAAGCCTTACCACAGGACATAAAAGACCCAAACCAAAGCGAGTCGAAAAGTGCCCCAACTGTCATTGTCACTACATACGACAAAGACGTAGGTACATCCTTGTTGATTGAGTCATTCAAAGACAGAGTATACCAGCCTACAACGAGTACTTGGTGAAGTGGAAGAACCTATGGTAGTTTGCAAAGCATGTCAAAAACCACAAGTACAAAGACACGACAAGGACGTCGTGAGCATAAGTGGAGGAGGATTGTCACAGGCTGCTTGATTATGCCTGAACCAGAGGCTAATTTAACACGCAAGATTGCTTTTAGTAAAAGTCTGCCTAATTGTGGTATGCACTTAGAAGCGAAATGCATTTAATAATAGAGGCTAAGTGTGTTTAGAAGCGGAGTGTACTTAGCACTCAAGATGGTATGCATTTAGCAATGATTGCACTTAGAAATAAGCCGTCTAATACAATTGACCAACCATGGTACGCTAAGCGCTCAGCTAAGCCCGACCCGAATTCTAGACTATTCTTTAATTTTAAATAAGCTACAAAATTCCAGCAACTTGCACTTAAGCGCTATGAGATATTTATACAAGTTGCACAATAGGTTCTAAAATTAGTTATCTAAGCCTATAAATATCCTATCACCCTTTTTATTTTTTCTCACCACACCAGCATACACAATACACACATAAAAACTCTTATCCCATGACAACAGGCTGAATTAGGCCCGGCACCACCCGGGGCTTAGTTTTTTTATGCGGTCTTCTAAACCCACATTTCTCCTTTAAGCTCCAGAATTGCCTGAAGATTTTTTATGATAGATTGTGATCAACATGAGATAGTGACCAAAATTAGTGTCTAGTCGCATACCAAAGATGGTGACAAAATCGATATTTTTGCAATAGTATCAATGTAAAAGCAAGAACAAATATGGGTGCCATTAATTTCATGAAGGTACTATTCTACTTGCTTCTAAGTAAATATGTTGAGGTACTAGTCAAAAACTTGACATGAAACTAATAATCAAGTATATGCATAAACTATATTAATATTGTAGCACTAAGTAGAAATTTTTCAATTAATTATGTTGAATCTCTGAAAAAGTTAATCGATCCAGAGCAAGTTTATAGAAGGCGAGAGATTGTAAGTCTGTAATTATCTTTTATGATCTAAGATGGAGCAACAGTAACCGAGCAAAGCTGGGTGCCAAAAGATGTCGACTATCGACAATAGATGGTGGCAAGTGACTGGCTGACTATTGGCTGCTGCTGACTTGGAGTGTTACTGTGTTGGAGGCGTGACAACTAGCCACAGCGTTGGTGCTTATGCAATATGCAAACTGCAATTATGCTTTAAAGTTTAAAATCAGGGTTTTATTTGACTTTTGATTTTGTTTTTTTAATTTATTAAAAAATTGAGTCTGGGTCTAAGTTCCAGGTTTTTAGTGTTGCACTTGGACCCGGGCCCGAAAATGTCCTACTTGGAGAAATTCAAACCCAAATTTAATTTTTTAGTATATACAGTTTGAGTTTTATTTAGACCAGATTTGCTGGATCTAGTTCGAATAGGCTTTTTTTGCACCTCTATTATGGATCATATATGAGCCCTTAGATGAAAAGGGGTTATACCATATATATATATTGATTACACATTAGAATTATTGTATTATATAGATATTTGTAATTGTTATTAAAGCAGACATTACCTAATATTTACAATCAAATGTATACAATTGAAACTTACATTATTATTTAATTTTATGAAGTGCATGCCTAAATCTAACCCTCATAAATGAGAATGTTTCTGCTCCACTTATATTTTACAAGGGAGAAAAATTAATAAATATACTCAACACAATTATTTGCATAATTGAGAGCTGTTAAGTTTATAGAGACTCGGATTCCTACTTTCATAATCTTTATATTTAAGGTAAGTTAACTGCTCCCTTTATTTTAATTGTGCAACGTTAATTTAGTTAGAAAATTTATAAAAATAACTATAAAACTTTTGATTTTTAAATTTAACCATTTAAATTTTTTTCTTCTATAACTAGTTAAATACATTTTAATTCCTCATTTCAATCGATCAACTCTCTCTATAACCACACTCAAAAGCTTTTTTTCTCTCTTGAATGGCAAATGGCAAATACTGACAAAAGCTACAATGGCATTAGTGAACAACAATAGCATTAGCAAACTAAAATCCAATTGAATCCATTAGAATCTATCTAAATCTAACAAATTGAAAAGAACCCAAGCCCTAGTTAAGCCCTTAGTTAAGCTAACTTTATTATTTTTATATGATTTGAAAAAATTTAATTGGGATTCTAGATGATTATAAGTTGTTAAAAGGATATAATGAAACAAGATTTAGTTAAAAATGATGAATTAAAACTATTGTACATTCGATACTTGATGAAATTTCTCTTAGATAGTTTGTGTTTAGTTCTTATATAATTAACTGTTAAAAAATATGATGCGGTGCTTGTTGAGTTATGTAGTGTGTTTTTCATATATCAAGTTCGATAAAAAGTAAATTTAGTGCAACATAACGACACACAATGTTTGTTGCACATGCATTGCACTCTCGCTCTTGCATGTTGCAAAGGCACTACCTCATGCCTATCATACCAAATTTCAATCCTCTTTTTTTGTGTTCTTGTTAAATGTTATTAAGTTATTGTATTTAATTGTGTAATATAACAATTTAGTTATGTAACTTTATCGGATACATTGTGAATAAAAAATAACAAAACATGATCCACCCGAACTAAAGAGTGAACAAGGCATGATAAGGTACTTCATAGCGATCACTTCCTTAAGCTTATCACCATTATATGTAAATTAGATACAGTTGTAAAGGCTATCCAAGAAAAACTAGTAAAATGTTATGAAATACTAACTAGACAACCCAAGAGAGGGGGTGAATTGGATTTTTGAAATTTCAGAAAACAAAAGATTAAAAGTGATATAAATTAAGCAATTAAATTTGAGATAAATAAATAAATGAATAATAAAACTAGAAAGATAGAGTAAGAGAGATCAAACACATTAATTTTTACGTAGTTCGGCAATCCCCACCTACGTCCACACCTTCAAGCACACCGAGCTTGAGAATTCTACTAAGCAAGCCTCCAAGGCTTCAAAGTTTTACAATTGACTTCCAAGGTGTCAATAAACCTTTACAAGAAGAGATTTTTTCAGTCTCTTAATTTAAGTGTATCCCAACACTTACAATCACTCAAAAATAAAGATCACAAATTGATTTTTCTCTCACACAATTTTCAAGATTACAAATCAATGCCCAATGTGTGAGTAGATGAAGTAAAAAAAAATATTTTTAAGCTTAATGTAAATTGTATATCTGTGAATATGCTCAGTAGTTGTGTTGTTGTTGTCCTTTGATTTGACTTGGATGAACTTATTTATAGTTGGAGCCGAAAAATAGCTGTTATTCATCATTTTTGACAAAAAATAAATTACTGTTAGTCATTAACGGATAACCATTTTTGTTGGTCAATGATACCGTTGGGCTTGATTTCAAATTATCGATTGACCGTTAATAATTACTCTTTCACTGTTAAAATCCAGGGACCTGTATAATAAAAATCTTCTATCCGTTTTTGCTAAACGGTTAAAGACTAATAAATGTCAGTCTGGATATTATCGGTTAGCTGTTATCTATTAACGGTGTACCGTTAATTTTTAGAAACTTATTAAACAAAAAGCTTAACCGGTTTCCTTTAAACGGCAAAGGACTAACAAGATATGAGAATCTGGATGTTATCAGTTAGCCGTTATGTGTTTAACGGTTAACTGTTTTAATTCCAATATTTGATTTCTTAGAAAACAACCTCTCTGCATTTTATCGGTTAACCGTTAAAATTTATCAGTTTACCGATTATACCCAAAAAATCATATTTTTTTACAAAATATTCTAAATTTCTCCAAGGCTTGTAAACACATACAAAGAGTTTTGACTTTTAAAAAAATATCTGAATTTCTAACAGTGTTATCAACAGAGATTAATTATTTGTTATCATCAAAATCAATAAACAAAACATGTATATGTTAACATGTTAGTTGAAAATGTCCAAGCAAGGCATACTTTGGACTTTTCATGGAGTACTGACGCTTTTTATTTGATGGTGTAATTATGCATAATGTATTGTTTAGGCAAGTAGCTCATGGAGAAAACAATGAAAAAGATTAAATGTAGTTTCGAATTAGTAAGTATTTGATACGTTTATCAATTCGAGAGTGGTACCTAATTATGGAACTTTCTTATTGTCAAGATGCCATATTAAAAAAGTAAAAACATTATGCATAGGTTACCTAACAAAGTATGTCTTGCATTTTGTTTCGCATGATGAGTTTTGACTAATCCAAATCAAGATTTACAGACTTGGACTTCAAAGATCGAGCTTATATCTTTAAATTTTTATAAGTGCAACATTTATTTTTTAGTATTTTCCAAATATATAACATATAAAATAAAGACTAAAGCAAATAATTTAATTAAAAATCACTAAATAATCTAACAACATAAATAAATAGTTAAAATCTACAAGATAAGTTCAAAAATCATATTCGCATGATAGAATAAAAGTTTACTCATGCCATAAGATAATTGTAAAATAATAAAGTGATACAATTGTTATAACATATTTACTAACAAAATAAATTTAACTAAGTAATCCATTAATTATTTATATTATTAATTTTCAATGAATATTATTTAAATCCATCCATATTGAAATATTTAGTATTAGTTGTATTAAATTATTTGAGAATAACTAATTTAGTTATTGCAATATAATTAAATAATGTAATATTATATTATACTATATTACTTAAGTATTTACTATTAGTTGTATTAACTTATTAAATATTAATTAATTTTATAAATTAATTATTATGATAATTAAATAATACATTATTTAGTTATATTTTTAATATAATAAAAAATAAAGTAATTTTATTGAAATACAAGTTATAAATTATTTATATTAATGAATAACATGTTAAAATTAAAATTAAAAAATTATATTATATTAAAAAATTATATTTTTATTTATTATTATTACAAAAAAGACATGCCAATGCAGCAATTAATTGTCAGGTTTAACTGATGTGCCAACTTGCTACAGCAATTTGGTGCCCTAACCATGGGGCTATAAACTCATTTAGGGTCCATTTGGGATTGCTTTTGACAGGCTTAAAAATAATTTTAAAAATATAAAAGTTAATTTTGATGTTTGGTAAAAAAAATCAAAAATTACTTTTATTAAAATTAGCTATTGGAGTGGTTAATTTTGAAAAGCAGAGAAAGAGTAGTTTTTAGATTCTGATTTGAAAATTAGTTTTATCATTTAATATAATTATATAAATATCTTTACAATTACTACTTAAACTTAAAATTATCCTTATTTAAATTAGAAAAATTTTAATATTTTAATATTTTTTATTATAATTGACGAATTCCTTTTGTTTACCTCATTTCTTCTTTATATTTTATATTATACCAAAAGTTCTTTGTGGCAATATAATAAAAACTTTATTTTTAATTAAAAATATTATAATACACAATTAAATAAATTTTTTGTGTGTGTGTATTATGTGTAAGTAAATTTGATCCTACGTTATATATATTTTAATTATTTCTTTTCATACAGCAGTTTAACAATAAAATTTAACAAACTAATAACTATTTTAAAAATTTACAATACTTAAGAAAATAAAATTTACTAAATATTTAACTTATTCTTATTATAGTTGATTATTTCTAAACACCTCCAAGATAAATTCTAAAAGAATTTTATGGAAACTTTGCACAATGATAGATTAGAAAAGTCGCACAATAAAATATTAATAAATTAATATGTGATTAAATAATTTTTTATTAACCCGATTTAAGACCTATTTATTAAATTAAAATTCAATTAGCTAATTTTTTTCCAATCATAATAACTTGTTAATAGTTTATTGAATATGCAAATAAAACCCCTCCATGAATTCAAAGTAAATTGGTTTCTCCAATTGTACATCATTTCAATTTTTAGCATACACATTATAGCTAGCAATTGGGAGTGGCATCCCAACCCATCATAATCAGGATCAATAACTATTTTCAGTCTAATCCTAAATAATAAATCAACACAAAAACATATTCCCCTTCATTAAAATTTTGAATTTTAAACAGAATCCCAAATATTTCAATTTTGTCCATTATTTATCTAAATTTAATATGTAAATTTATTTTGCTAAAATGATATTGGGATTGGCCAATCTTTTTTTTAAAAGAGAAATTAAAAGTGAATACAAAGTAGTGAACTTGTTGGGTTTGGGTTTGGATCCCTCATTCTTGTTACCTTTGAAGATAATGGGTTTTTTAATTTATTAATTAAATAAATTATCAGTATCAGTTGATTTACTTAATATATTAAACGACTTGAGCTTACCGTTATATAATACAGATTTTATCATAAACTATATATTATATTATTGTGATCTATATATCAAATCGATGTACTTCTCAAACAGACTTGTCATAACTTTTGAAAACTTATATTTAAATTTTACTTTACAACATCGTGGGGACAATAAAAACATTCAAGATCTAGTAATTTGGGAAAAAAAATTAGGTCTTGAATCCCAATCCAAATAATAAATTTGAACGAAAAATTTTTACCAAATATCATACCGTTAAGACAAGATCAAATGAGGATTCAAAGAATTTTGCCAACCATGTTGTTGTTGTTGTTGTTACTATTATTTACATGAGTTGAATTGAGATGAGTTAGATAGATTTATTATAATTAATTCAATCTAATCCTAATTATTAATTAGGTTAAAAAAATTGTCCTAAATAACCTATAAGAACCAACTCAACCATCAAAATTAGAGTGGGTTGGATTGGAGTACGTCGATTGCATTGCGTTGATTCAGTTTGCCCACCCCTAATGTTATAAGTGTTGTTAAAATTGTACTTCATAATGGTTATTGGCCCCTGTTGTGCCTCGGTCCACTGACAGCCCTACGTCAAAATTCATTTTGGGCATTTGTTTAAGCATCGGCCTATTTTCTTAAGGCCTAGATGACTGCAGGTCCATGTTGGGTACAGCCTCTTACAAAACAAAGGGGGCGTTGGAGACTTTATAAATAGTTTAACCACATTGGCCCCTACATGTTTCATTTCTTTTCACTATAGTCCAGCTTTAGCAGTATCTTTTTCATGCGTAGGCCTCTTCAAGTGTTGTTTCTTTCCATTGCAAACCCTCAATTTCTCAATTCTGGCTCTGCCCTGCTCTCGTTCTCTCTCCCTCCCTCCCTCCCTCTCCATACTTACCCAATTTTTCTTATGATACTTGTACATTTTTCCTGTTTGGATTGCTTCTCAAAACATAAAATCATTTTTAATCTCTTAATACCGCAAATGCAAGTTCTAGTCTAAAAAAATTCTCAATAAAATTAAAATCGTATGCATAAAAATTAAGGACTTTATAATAATTAAAATTCGGTGTTAATAATTAAGTTGTGTATATAATATTTCAGAAGTACCATACCTGCATATTAAATAATTAAATTTTATTGACTTTTTTTTTTAATTTTCTGACTATCTAATAATGCCCAAGATTCTAAGTACAGTATTCTGGAATGCCATAGTCGGACCCTAATGTCTAACCGAAACCTAAGTAGTTTCACAAAATATCATTGAAGTCGATATAAATTTTGTCATCCATTACCAATGACCATGATCACAAACATGCCAAAGTGGACTATGTTTTGGTCCCCTTTTCTAGCTTTTGATCAAAGTCAACGATTGAAAAAAGCAGAAAAGCCCATGAAATTAGACATAGGCATCATTGCCGTGCTCAATTGCGTGGGTAATGTCATCAATCGATGGGACGAAATTTCTTGGCTTTTGTAAGCTTGCTTAACAAGACTCATCATGAGTGCTCACATTTTACTAAAAAGTCTAAAATAAAGAAAAGTGCCATAATGAACTGCCAAAATTGCACAATGAATTGGGGGTACTATTAACTTTTAGATAATTTACTACTCTTTTAAAGTATCACCTAATAAGTAAAATTTTTGGATAGAGATTTAATTAGTATAGCATCATATAAAAGATTAGGTCATATTATACTATTAAAAAATTAATAAAAATCAATAAATTAAATTATTTAACGATTGTTAGGTTGAAAAAAATCACACCCATAATATTATTAATGACTCAATTAACGTAAAATCACTAGTAATCTAGCTAATACAGTCGACAAGACTTCGGTTGTTGTGCGAAAACATATTTTATTCAACCAATTTGTACAAAGACGTTGTGTGGAAACCAATTTTTTGACCTATTTTCAACTTCTAATTGGTCTCTTAGTATCCTCATTATGACCTTAAATCAAATCAACCAATTTCTTAGCTTATTTCGATTATCAAATTTGTTTTCATCTCTCCGAATCCTTATGGCTTTGAAAATCAAATCATTCCCTTTTCATGTTTTACCGAGGATGTGTTAAAATTTTTTTTTTTTGGGGGGGGGGGGGGGTGAGGGGGGATTTTAATGTATGATTCTCACCTAAAAACTTTAATTTTTCAGTTAAGTAATTACATAGAAGAGAGCCATTAAGATTTATCTTTTTTTTTTCTTTTAACTTTTTTGCAATTGTGCTATCAAAATTAAGCTGTCAAAATATTAGGTAAAGACTTATAACTTGACTTAAATAATATAATTAATTATTTTCTACAGATTATAATTATATTAGAATTGATTTACGGTAAAACATAAATTCCAACTACACACACAGTAATAAATAATAAAAAATTTTATTATAATTTTAATTCTATAATTATAAAAAAATATTCTATTTTAAAATTATTTTAATATAATCAAACATTTTTTTTACTACTATCAATTATAAATATATTGACACTTGAATATCTCCATTTTACACGAGTTACGAAATAAAAATCATAAAATACCACAATACCAAACAAAGCAAAAAAGTTAATACCCTATGGTCATAGTGCACACATGCTAGCAAGGAAAATTTTAATGTCCGCTTCACCACCTCCTATCGTTCTCCATCTTTTTTTAAAGACAAACAATCTTTTCAAAATTTCTAATGAAAGAAATTCAATATCGAATAAAAAATGTGCTTTTTTCTCCTTAGAATGTTGCTGGCCACCATATACTATTTGTGTGCATACCTGATTAAAAGTCCAAGTTTGGTGGGGGTTGGTATTAGTATTTCAAATCCATACACCAAACACAATCGTTTTATTAATTTGTTCGTTTCTGCAATTATTGAGAGTTTCATAGGTTTTTGGAGTCAATTTATTTTCAATGATTTTTACTTTGGAACTTCCTGTTCTTAAAATCAAAATTTTTAAATTGTTTATTTATTTTTAAATTAAAATAAAAGAAAGTAGACTCCAATCTCCATAGTGACATTTTTTTGTAAACTAAAAAAAAAAATTCCCCTTTTCTTATTATTAACAAGGAACGTTCAACCTTATTTTCAGTCCGAATGAGAAAAATTTCATATATATATATATATATATATATATAAAACACGCGCGCGATATCATTTATTTAAAAGAAAATGTTATAAAATTATTTATTTATTTATTTTTTAAAAAAGGATGAAGAATAAAAAAATGGTGGGTTTGGTGAGTTCACATGAACTAATAATACGTTCGCTTAATCTACGCCATTTGGCATTTGCCCGTGACGTGCGCCTATCGCGGCTCAGTCCCACCGGTTACAGCCAGTCATCCCTTTGACCTATCATGTTCATCTTTTCTCGCAATTTCACTTGCTATCCAAGCGAGTGGTTCCACCTCCAGTCACGGTGCGCTGCAACATTTTCTCCTCCTCCCTGCATTTAGAGTGTCCGTGCAAGCAAGAAGGTTACACACATTTTTTTTATTGGTTTTTCATAAGTTGAATCGACGGATTTAGTACCATAGGAAATTCATATTTTTAATCTTTTTTTTAGCATTTTACATACACTTAATCGACACCTTCTGGTTCACAAACAAAAAGTAAATAATTTCTCTTTTAAAAATTGATAAAAAAATAAAATTAATTCCTTCGAAGAAAAATCTAACACATAGAGAAAGTAAATTGCTGGTATGTGAATTTAAATAGTTATTTTTATTTATAAAATAATAAATAAAAAAGATAAAGACATTCATAAAAAAATTAAAAAATATTAATTAGATGAAGGAATTACATGTAAGTTTGATAATATTTCTACTATTTTATATTGTTTGATCAATCTAAACAAAAATATAATTTATGACCACAAAAAAAAATATTTTAAATAATATTTACTTGTGTACAACAATTTTTTCTTTGAGGATAAATATTAATGAATAATTTACAATAATATATATCCTGGAAAGCCTCTGTGTGTAACACGCGCATGTTGAATCCAACTTTATTCCAACATAACAATGTAATAGTCTTTCAAAGAAACGGACAAATGTAGGTATTGACGTTCAGAGATAGCTTATTAATGGTCGCACACTTACACTTGCTTATTAACCGTTAAAATTTCTCCAAAAAAAGTCAGCTCAAGATTCAAACACTGAACTCGACCCTTAAGTCACTGCTCCGAGTTCACTGTCTTCGTCCAATAAATAAACCAATAAAATATAGATTCTATTGAGACTGAGAAAGAGAAAGAACTTTCCTTTTTCTGTTGTACTGCACTTGGCACTTTGCTTTTCTCACTGTTCTTCTTTATTTGAGTTGTCCCTGCTCACTATTTTTTATTTGAACCATATCTCCTTCCTTCCCTTTGCTCTGGATTCTCTATCTCATGTATATTTTTCTGGCTTTGGGTTTGAAAATAAGAAAGAGCGACGTCTAGTTTTGAAATTTGAGAAAGAATCCATTTGTGGAAAAAAGTGTTTATTGCTTACGTTGGGTTCACAGGAGACTCTTACTTCATGTACAAGTGATGGGCATTTTGGTTTTTGGGTTTAGACCACTAAAGTTTCTTCCTTAATTAGCTATCTTTTTCTTCTTCTACTTCTTCTTCACGGCTTCACCTTTCATGAGTGCAGCCACCACATTCAAATCTCGAGTATTTAGGCTTTTGGATTTGGGGTCTGGCTAATTGTTGATTCATTTGGAGAAAAAAAAAACGACCCTCTTTCTCGAGGTTGTTTTGGGATGTGTGGTACTTGGATTGGTTTTATTTAGGTCTTCTGATTTTGGTCAAGGGTTTTAATGCCTAGTGGCGACTTGAGATATCCTTTGGCGGCTTTACTGGTTGTGGTGGTTCACATTCTCTCTTCTTTTATGGTAAGGGTCATTGCTGTACTTGCAAGTTTTTGTTAGTTGGTTCTTTACTACTTTTGGCATTCAATTTTCTTCATTTGCAAGTTTTCTTTCCATATCGGGTGCTTTTATCAACATATTTAGATTAAACTAGTTCTTTATTTTGGGGATTTGGTTTCAGGTGGAAATTGCTGATCTCAATTTGAAGTCTTTACATTGATGCTTCATCTTCAAGTTGCAAGTTGAGCGCTGTACGTTCTATTGGGATGTGGGAATGTAAGTTGAAGGTTCTTTATTTGGACGTCTTCTCGTATCTTAAAAGTTGTGTACTCTCAACAGTATCAGAGTGAAGTAACTTTATGGTTGTATTAGTGTTAGCCTTGTTTTAAATTGGGGTTCTTTGGTTTCAGCAATGGTGGTGCTGGGATTTGTTCCAATGACTTGCCTCAAATGGCTGTTCTTTGCTTTCTTTGTTTGTTCGTGTTTGGGTCTCCAAACCCCGACTCAGTCTTGTGATCCAAGTGATTTGTTGGCTCTAAAAGAATTTGTTGCAAACCTCACAAATGGGTCTATCATCACATCATGGTCTAATGACTCCATTTGCTGTCAATGGGATGGTGTTGTCTGTGGATATGGGAGCAATGGATCAAATGCTGGTAGAGTGACCATGTTGATTCTGCCCAAAAAGGGTCTAAAAGGGATCATTCCACGTTCTTTTGGCCGCTTGAATCAGCTGAAATTGCTTGATCTTTCTTGCAATCATCTAGAAGGGGTAGTGCCTGTTGAACTCTCAAATTTGAAGCAGCTGGAAGTTCTTGATTTGAGCCATAACATGCTATCAGGACCAGTTTCGGGAGTGCTTGCTGGCTTGAACCTGATCCAGTCATTGAATATGTCTAGCAACTCCTTCAATGGGAGCCTATTTGAACTTGGGGGGTTTTCAAGTCTTGCTGTTTTCAACATAAGCAATAATTCATTCACTGGCAGGCTTAATTCTCGAATCTGGAGTGCCTCAAAAGAGATTCAGATTCTTGATCTGTCAATGAATCATTTTGTGGGCAGTCTTCAAGGCTTGGACCACAGCCCCCCTCTCAAACAGTTATATGTGGATAACAATTTGCTTGGAGGTGAACTTCCGGATTCTTTGTATTCAATGTCATCTTTGCAGCATGTCTCACTCTCAGGAAACAACTTCTCAGGCCAGTTAAGTGAGAGAATCAGTAATCTTACCAGTCTCAGACACTTGATTATTTCTGGAAATCAGTTTTCAGGTAAACTTCCTAATGTATTTGGGAACCTGACACAACTAGAGTTCTTTGTTGCACACTCAAATTCATTTTCTGGACCACTGCCTTTGAGTTTGTCTCTATGCTCAAAGCTCCATGTACTTGATCTTCGAAACAATTCTTTAACTGGCCCTATTGATCTCAATTTCTCTGGATTGTCTAGTCTCTGTACCCTTGATCTTGCTACCAATCATTTTTCTGGGCCTCTTCCAAATTCACTATCTGATTGCCATGATTTGAAAATTTTGAGTCTGGCTAAGAATGAATTAAGTGGCCAAGTTCCTGAGAGCTTTGGAAAGCTAACATCTCTTTTGTTTCTGTCACTGTCAAACAATAGCTTTAACCACCTATCTGGCACACTATCTGTTCTGCAGCAGTGCAAAAATCTCACCACTCTTATCCTTACAAAGAATTTTGTTGGTGAGGAAATTCCAGAAAATGTGGGTAGTTTTGAGAGCTTGATGGTTTTAGCACTTGGAAATTGTGGTCTTAAGGGCCACATCCCTCTTTGGTTGTTGAGGTGCAAGAAATTACAAGTTCTTGATTTGTCATGGAATCACTTGGATGGTAATATTCCTCCTTGGATTGGTCAGATGGAGAATTTGTTCTATTTGGACTTCTCAAATAACACTCTTACAGGGGAAATTCCAAAAAGCTTAACGGAGCTGAAGAGCCTCATTTCTTCAAATTGCACTTCATCCAACCCCACCGCTTCTGCTGGCATTCCATTATATGTAAAGCGCAACCGGAGTGCTAATGGTCTGCAATACAACCAGGCTTCAAGTTTCCCCCCATCGGTATTCTTGAGCAATAATAGGATAAATGGAACAATCCCACCTGAAATTGGACGACTGAAGCATCTCCATGTGTTAGATTTGAGCAGGAACAACATCACTGGAACCATCCCTAGTTCCATTTCGGAGATAAGGAACTTGGAAGTTTTAGACTTGTCATCCAATGAACTACATGGGTCAATCCCAGGATCATTTGAGAAACTCACATTCCTGTCAAAGTTTAGTGTGGCAAATAATCACTTGCAGGGAACAATTCCAACTGGAGGACAGTTTTATAGCTTTCCTAATTCAAGCTTTGAGGGTAACCCCGGTCTTTGTGGGGAAATCGATTCTCCTTGTGATTCTATGCATTCTAAGCTGAAGCCTGTTATTCCATCTGGTTCAAACAGTAGGTTTGGTCCCGGCAGCATCATTGCCATAACATTCAGTATAGGTGTCGGAATTGCATTACTATTGGCAGTTACTCTGCTTAAAATGTCAAGGAGAGATAGTGGGTGCCCAATTGATGATCTTGATGAGGAACTGGGCCGGCCGCAGCGATTATCTGAAGCACTTGCTTCATCGAAATTGGTGCTTTTCCAGAATTCTGACTGCAAGGATCTCACTGTTGCAGACTTGTTAAAATCTACAAACAATTTTAACCAAGCAAACATAATTGGCTGTGGTGGATTTGGCCTGGTGTACAAAGCAACTCTTACCAATGGCACAAAAGCTGCAGTGAAAAGGCTTTCTGGGGATTGCGGTCAGATGGAGCGTGAATTCCATGCAGAAGTGGAAGCCCTCTCAAGAGCACAGCACAAAAACCTTGTTTCTCTTCAAGGTTATTGTCGGCATGGTAATGACAGATTATTAATTTACTCTTACATGGAGAATGGAAGCTTGGACTATTGGCTTCATGAGAGTGTTGATAAGGATTTGGTACTTAAATGGGATGTGAGACTTAAGATAGCTCAAGGCGCTGCTCATGGATTAGCTTACTTGCATAAGGTTTGTGAGCCACATATAGTTCATAGAGATGTAAAATCCAGCAACATACTCCTGGATGAAAAATTCGAAGCTCATTTGGCTGATTTCGGTCTCTCAAGGCTGCTTCGTCCTTATGATACTCATGTCACAACAGATTTGGTTGGCACCTTAGGCTACATTCCTCCTGAATACAGTCAGACACTAACGGCAACATGCAGGGGTGACGTTTACAGTTTTGGTGTAGTTCTTCTTGAGCTTCTTACTGGTAGAAGGCCTGTTGAAGTATGCAAAGGAAAAAATTGCAGGGATTTAGTATCATGGGTATTCCAGATGAAGTGTGAAAAAAGGGAGATTGAAATTATAGATGCATCCATATGGCATAAGGACCGCGAGAAGCAGCTCTTAGAAATGCTTGAGATTGCCTGTAAATGCATAGACCAGGATCCAAGACGGAGACCCTTCATAGAAGAAGTTGCTACATGGCTAGATGGTATTGGAGTTGATGCTGCTTAGCAAAGAAATTCAATGCAGTGTTTTCTTCAACTTCTAAGTCTCTTTTCTTCGTTTGGGGAGGTACAGTGGTATACCTGTAAAGCAACAGTTGATCAAAGGTTGGGGTGAAAGCATGAGCAAGTGACTTGGTTTCTCATAAAACAATTCTGTCATTGCTCTGTACTGACAGATAAATGTTGGATACACAGGCCGTTTTCGCTATTTATGCTACTTATAATAAGCAATATCGAAGTCTAGAATTTTTTATTTTCCCATCTTATCTCGTCCTGCAATTAGAATGAATGTTTTCACTGTATTGATTTTTGTGTTAAATTTGAGAGATTGCCAGTACTCTATTGAAAGTAATATATGCCACTTATCAATAATTTTCTTATGATTTCCATAGCAGTCAATAATTTTCTTATAAAAAAATTTACTACGTTATCCTTGCGTTTAAATGTTTTTTTATTTGAAACTATTATAAATAAAATAAATCATATCAATAAAAATTAGAATAAAAAATTAAATACTAAAAATAAGAATTATATGTTTTAATGAGAATAAAAAATTAATAATCAGATATTTTTCTTTTATATATATATATACACAAATAAATGACCATTTATTCTTTTTTTTCTTTAAATTTTTAATGTGAGGAAAACTTTTGAATATTATGAAAATTGTAGGAAATAAGTGATATATATTTATTTCATTAAGGCTATGTTTGGAAGATAAAGATAGGGTTGGATTGAATTAATTTTTGAGATTAAATTGGATTATATCAGATTATATATAAAACTATCTTTTGTTTGGCACAATATTGACAGGACTATGCTAATTTAATTTAATAAAGCTAAATAACAATTTAAAAAATATAATATTTTTAAATTATATGGATGATAATTGACTTTAATATTTAATATTCAATATTACTAAAAAGAAATAATTGATTATTTTTATGTTTAATACTCAATGCTAGTTTAAGTAAATTAATGAGTAAAATTTTGATATTCTATATAAAATAAAATTATAGGTTAAAAAAAGTATGAAATTAACTTCTATGTTTAATTTTCATTAAAATATTAGGTTAAATGAAAAATAAAAGAGTAATAAAGAGGACACAAATTCTTTATTTAATTTATCTCACCTAAACCCATAAAAATATAAGGACTAATAATGTCAATTGTTTAAAACTAAATTTTATGCTGCGTCTTGTTTGGAATCTAAATGGATTAAAATCAGAATAGGTTGAAATCGAAATTAGTAAAAATAAAAATAAAAATAAGTCGTTTACTTGAACTGCAAGGATCA
Source organism: Aegle marmelos (assembly GCA_030449875.1). Classification (NCBI taxonomy): domain Eukaryota; kingdom Viridiplantae; phylum Streptophyta; class Magnoliopsida; order Sapindales; family Rutaceae; genus Aegle; species Aegle marmelos. The sequence continues at coordinate 16,231,217 of JASUUL010000142.1, read as the reverse complement.
AAGTGAGAATTAGATAAAATTCTATTGATATTTTTATTTTATCTTGCAATAGAAATCATGTTAAATTATTTCAAATTACTAAAATACTCTTTGTTATTTATTGTCATTTGATGATGAAAATAATAATACTAGTGATGATGATGATAAATAATAGTAAGAATTAATAAACTAATAACAATTATTAATATATTATTATTAATAATATATTAATTAATAGTATGATGATGATAATAATTGGGAACAAAATGAGCATTTTTAATTTAGAGACGTGCAAAATGATTAATCCTAAGAATGAGAGACTCATTCTTAATCCTCTCTTAGGAATGAGTCTTCCATTCCTCGTTATTAAATTGTGGTGGACTTTATGATTTTGATTCCGATTTTGGACTCTATTTAATAAAGTAAACATTATCAATAATTTTAATTCAAGATTTCGATTCTCTAATCCGATAAATAAAAATAACATTAGTCTATCCTATTAGTTCATAATAACCAAACATGCCTTAGATTAAACTATTTTATTAATCCCAAAATCTAATCCAATCCCACAATTTATCCAAACTCCCAAGCATAACCTAAGGGAAAAAATGGACAATTTAATAATATTGAATACAAATGAACAATGTGCGTTAATGGGTTCCTTGAAAGAGAAAAACGTAAAATTCCATATATTGAATTACAAATGTTTTATGAATAACTAGGTATTAGTTAGTTCCAATGATAATAATTTCTTTGAGAAAATTCGAGAAATGCTTTGAATTAAAAGTGTATGATTTAATGATTAATGGATGAAAGTAATGTGAATTATAACTCTTTTAAGTTTTTTGAATTCACACACCGCTTAAAGATGAAATGAAAAGGAAAGGTAAATGTTATAAAATCAAATATGGAAATTTTCTGCATTCCTATCAAAGCTAGGTACGTGGGACTAGCTTTCTTTTAGTTGAATAATGGCAACATTGAAGAAAGTTTTTCATAAAAAAGATGCCTTTGCATGTAATATTTTATATTAATTTCGTTTTATTAGGTTTGTTTTCGGTATCCCGTCAATCGAGCAACATTAAGACGAGGACATGATTATTTGCCTTTTGACTTCAATGATATTAATTTGATCTAGACCCATCAACTTTGAAAGCAAATACATTCGCATAAAAATGTCCACTTATCATTTTCCAAACGTGCATGACTGATTGAGAAGCAATCAACTAATAATGCCAAAAGCAAAATCAACAGTCATACCAAACAAGGTTGAAATCTCGAAGGAATGAAACCTAAGCTGTTGAAAATTTTTGTTAATGGAAATAAAATAAATTATTTTCAGACTATTTGAAAGCTGTTGCTACTTGCGACCTAAAAATCGTCATCAGCTTCAAACTGTAAATTGTAAAAATCGTCATCTATTTTAAATTGTAGTTTAAAGGGCACGGATATATATAAACGAGGCCAAATGCACAATCGGCCAAGCCCACTTGAGCGGTGCTTGACCAATAAGAAAATACATTATGAAAGAGGATGGTGGAGAACCTATAACTATAGAAAGTCCATAAGAAACCCAAATAAAGTTCAATGCTACACAAGCTAATTGACTTAATTTATAACAGGGTCAATGTTTCCGATTCAGTGGCAATCTTTAACCCAAGCCTATTAAGCCTTCCAGAAGTCCTAATTTCATTCTACGGCCAACTTGATGGATAAATAAGGAACTCAATTTTTTAAATAGTCATGATCTTATCTATAGAGCAAAGCCTTATCTCCTAATCATGAATAAGATAGTGATCAAATTCTCTTTTGCTCAAGGATTTCCTCAAGAATTTCTATTATCTCGTATGATTATAAATAAAGCTTATAAATGGAGACTAATTCACCATTCAAAAGGTAACAATCATTAGCTATTATCAACCTTTACCCCAACATTCTAATCTCTATGATTTCTAGCAGTTTTCAACTATAAATAGCAACCTTGCAACTTGCAATCACCATTAATCAAGTAGAAAATCTCTCTTTTTGATTGAAACCAACATGGACACTCTAATCTAATATCACAAATAAGGCCAGACAATATCTATTACCGTCTCTTTATTTGTGTAGACTCTTCCCCAATTAAAAACAAGTCTCTACTCTTAATAAAGTCTATTGAAACATATAAATTATACTTCTTTATCTAATACAATTACAATTTTGTTAGGATAAATCAATCATCAAACTTTTCCAAAATCTTTGTCCAATACTATGTCCAATACTAAGAACGCAACCGAAACCTCACAATCACTCCTTTTTATTTATTAAGATAAGTCAGTCATCAAATACCATCTCTTAAATTATTATCGCAGTTAAGATTTTATTAGTTTACAACCGTATTTTATAGTTGTATAATAGAACATCAATACCAGGTGCTCTATTATTAACTTTATATAATTTGCTCTCATGTCACTACTTATAGTGGAAGCTCTTTTCTTTTTGGAACTATCAACAATTGCTCAACCCAACGTCAAAGTCAAATTTACAACAGGAGTAAATTTAAGCCACGCCGATGCTTGAATATAGTGTTGGACCCTAATCCTAATCTTTTAACTAGACGGATTATACACTAAGCCCGAAGTTCAATTCAAATTAATCGCATCTTGCAAGAGTGACCTTCTGGGTAGTTTGATTGGGATTTTGACAATAGTTTCTAATTACAATGAAAGTTATAACTCTCGCACCTAGAGAATTGCAGAACGGGATAGCTTTAAGGAAATCTTGAATCAAATAAAGTGTTGCTTAAGAACACGGTGTCGGTAAAGGAAAGAACATGCTCTGGCGAAAGTTGTGACAACCAAAAAATTTAAACTTTTTGTTGTACAGTCCAATAACAAGCCTACCACCACCGTCAATGAAAAAGGTGGGATGTTAAATTTGAGCCCCACTTAATACATTTGACATCAAAGAGTGAAAAATTTAGTGTCCCTGAACGAGCGGCGGACTGCCCAAATAAAATTAATCATCCAAGCATAAAATATAAAAATAAAAAAATTATTAAACAGCATGTGTTGAGAAACTACAATAGTTAATCAAACTATAGCTGTGACACCTGTTAAAATTCAATCCATGTGTCCGTCAATAAACATGCCACTCCCATCATATTAATCCCATCGTATCCATATGTACAAGAGGAAGAACCAGCAAGCAAAAGCAAGCACAAGTCGAAATGGCAGCACTATTTTCGACAAAAAGATGACCATTAACATCTCTAAGACCTCACCAAAAGACTTCCCTAATCACTACTTCTAATCTGCAAGCATAATATCTAGAGCTCAGCGGCTTTCCTCTGCTCATGAGCATACTCAAGTATATTCATACCTTATCTTTCCTGCTTTTACTACTTTTAGAGGGCATCTACATTTATAGTTTTTTCATTTATTTATTATATTCTCAAAGTGACAAAATTCTTAATAGGTTTAGATTCTTTTTCAATATTTTTTTATTTTTATTTTTTATAATCTAGTGGTCAATTTGAGTTTTGTAAACTTATATGCTAGTTTCTTGATTCATAAATTTACCTTAATTTCTATTAGACATATTATAATTTTTGTAAGTTGAGTTTATAAGAGATCAATTCGTATAAGCAAATATAACATCTAGTCTCAGAAGTGATAAAAAAAATTTAATTATTGATCTGTTGCTTGTTCTTAATTGGTTCAATTCAAAAAATCTCTTGTACCTTTAATTTCGTTTGAATTTAATTTTGTTTTGTTGGTACTTAACATTTAATAATTATGTATACTCATTTGCAGTAATAATGCTCATCAACGATCTTAAAATGCAGGGTAGCAATGCAATGGCAGAATCGATGGATCATAAAGCTGGGACCAAGGCCTCGAGGGATGGCCTATGCGAGGCAAAACAAGAAGCATTAGATGTGGACGAGGGCATTTCAGGGCAAAGGGAGTGGGATGACAACATTTGTTGCTGATAAGGTGAAAGGGAAAGCAAGAAAGGTAGTGGAGACAGCAGAGAATGTTGGGGACGCGGCGAAACGGACAATGGATGGCGCTTAGAAGGTAGCTAAGGAGACTGTTGAGAATGTCAAGGACAATGTGATTGGTGGTGGTGATCGTGATCATGCTCATAATCACATTGACAAAGATCTTTAAGTGTGATTGATATTATAAGTAATTTAAAAGCGATTTTAATTACCAGCTCTGAACTACTTGTGTCTCTTGGGCTATGCATGAATTACATGACATGCACAACCCCGTTATTGTAACCTTGGAAGTTTTAGGGTTTTAATGCCAGCTTTCAAATTAAATTATAGGTATGAATATCATTATTATTTTTTAAATAATTCTATTAATTGACTGCATGCATTTCTTACATAGAGTGAATAATCAAATGCAGTTGAATACTTGTTAATAAATTCTTACGCTTATAATAAATAAATAAATCTCTCTTGCAATTTGGAAGAAATTAACAAATAAACTCATCGAACACTCATTATATATAAAATTTAACTTCAGCAAAACCATAAACTTAGAAAAACAACAACAACAATAATAATAAAGTATCAGAACATAGAGTTTTGGGATAATTATAGTTTTAAAGGTTTTATTTTGGTTTGGTTTTTGATTATTGACTTATATCTAAAAGCATGATATTTTGATAGTTAGGTTACATTCTAATCAATACAATTCAATGAGATTTTGATAATGTTTTAGGTGAAATTAGATGATGTTTTTGATTATGTAAAAAAGATTCTAATAGATAATCTCAAAAAATTATGAAAGAAAAGTTTGTATTGAATATCTAAACTTTAATTAACAATGACATACCTCCCCATTTACAATAGACTAAACATGTTTTTTAAAGTAAATTTAGAATTAAAATTAAATTATAATTACACTAGAAATAAAGAATTAAAAATTCCAAGTACATGAAATAAAAAATTTTAAAATCTTAAAATAACTTCCTATATTATCATTGTTGAGATACAAAATAACATGTCTTTTCGACTTATTGAGTGAAAGTGAAATTTGGTACGCTAAAACTTCTCCATAAATAGTAGGGAATAAATTCTAAAAATATAAGATTAAAAAATGCAGCCAAAAAAAAAAAAATCGTATTGCAGAATAAAGGCAAGGAAGAGAGTGCACGAAATATTGAAAAAAGGGGCGCGCGTCTTCCCACATAGACCCTTCCCCACCCGCCAGAGCATCTTAACTTTATTAAAGTGAGGATACATATTAAAATATAAAAAATTATATATATTTTAATATATTAAAGACTTTATTAATATATTTTTTATTTATTAATAATATATTTATTTTATTAAAATAAAAATATTCTATATCTATATATATAACAGAGAGAGAGAGAGAGAGAAATGGTCGGTGACATTGTCAATTCTTACATAATTTTAATGCTTTGTAAAATTGATATATAAAAGAACCAGATGCGGGATTCCAAGAGTTTTTATTATTTTAAAAAATTTTACCAAGAGACCAAAAAATTTTACCAATTGAACTAGTCGACAGTGGTCACACAGGGGGTTTATCATGATATAAAGTGAAAGGATAAAAATTTGGAGTTAACAAATGAAGGCATCGATAAGGTTTCTAACGCTTGGTGCTTTAGAAACTAAAGAACAAACAAGGAATTTTGGACCACAATCCAACAAGATAGTGAGAGTGATGGGCACTTGAATCATTCTATAAATTGGTGTGACATGCCATTGTGTTTGTTTCTGCATGCATATTAAAAGAGTGACGCGGAAGAGTGAGAGGTGAAAGAAAAAGAAGATAGACTAATAGCAATCCAATATCTAGCAGAATTATAATTAATGATTGTTCTGTTGCTATAAAGAAGTGCATTTTAGGAAAGTCTTTACCGTCTTATTAGCTAATTGACAAGCCCTTTTTTTTTATTAACTTTGATTGCACATGATATCACATTCCCACTGCCTAATTGTAATGGTAATTGTATTCCCTGTAAGATGCTGTTTCAAGAAACAGTTACATGAAAAATCTTTTTCGTCGGAAACATTTTCATTGAAGTCGATAATTATTCTCAGGAGTAGACATTCATAATTTTTTAAGTGCAGACTAAGCCTTGTGTAAGGTTCGTTTGCAATGCTATAAAGTGCAAACGTCCACACCATAAGACTCGTAAAGTTTAATATTTTTGTTACATGAAAATTAAAAGCGTGTCTGATTGCCACAATGGAATTTGAATAAGAGAGTTGTCTGGAAATCCTGTGTTTGAACCATAAGACAATTCTAGTTACTATTATCTTTAAAAGCACGAAACTATTTTAAATAAAAAAAATATATGGACCCATAAGAAAATAAGCCAGGAAAATGTGGTGGATGATTCAGCATTAGTTCTGAAAGCTTTTATTTAATTTCTATAACTACAAACACATGACCTATGGAAACCCTTTTTAAGTACAACAACTGGGCTCTGTCGCTCGTCTCTCTCTCCTTCAAAAATTTTGGGATTTTAGGCATCTACTCTAAATTTTAGTACAATTTTTCATAATGATAGCCTGTGAAACATTGTGTTGTGTTAATGTCAGAAATTCATTCTTTACTGAGTATCTTTTATTCCTTGCTCTGTAAAAAATAACTTGATCATAGTTCTTTAATCCCCTTTTGGTTTGATAAATCAACATTGGTGATTGAGTTTAATCTAAAAAAATTCATCAAAATCTAAATGAAATGCTTCTTGTCAAGATAAGAGGGCAATCTTAAAATTTATCCAAATGAAATAACATTTGACGGATACAATTGAAGGAATCAATACATCCGTATGCATGAAACATGAACTTCATTTTCATCAAAGTAGCTGCTAAGTTCACATCTAGCAACGACAGAAGAAGATAAAGTCGAGAAGAGGGAATAAAGCATGAAGTAAAGACTCTTAATCTATAGGCCATTTGAATATAGAAAAGCATAGGGAACTCTTCTATAGCACTACTTGTCCAGATCTCGGAGGAGCAGAATTTTATGAACCATTAGTGCAATACAGGCCATTGAGGAATTTGATGTCTCTCTCAAAGCTCTACTGGCAATGAGAAATCACTTTTCCTAGCATTTAACTTCCTGAGGAAGTTTATATATCATTCCGATTTGCCTAAATTCACTATTTGCATGATTGTTGATGTACAAAAAATGGAGTACAGGTCGATAAATTCTGTGAGAAAGTGTTAAAGATAATGCATCTATCTTTATGATTTTTGTTTCTTTCTTCAGGTAATGCTATACCAAACGATGTGTTGTATTTGTCTTAGTACTAACTGTAAAATGACAATTTTATAAAATGTTGATAAGAATGATTTATAGTTTCTTTACAAACTTCTTTCTGCAGTTGGCTAATTTTCTACGTTGATTGAATGCACTAAAAATAGTATAATTATCTAACTCATATAAAACTTATTTAGGATTCGCTTAAGTTCCTTGTATCATCCATTTACAAGATGTCTATAGCAAAATTTTATGTCCTGAAATTAAATAAAAATAATCAATCAATAAAATTTCTGAACGTGTTGATTTATTTATCATTTTAAGGAAAGTGGACCACCTATGGTGTTAATTATTGATATGCCTAACTTGGCACAAAGATCAGGTGAAAACTCAAACTTGAACCACTAACTTCAAAATTAGTCTTTGGACTTCTGCCAATAGCATTTCAAAACAAACCCAATGAATGAATTTTTCTTTTAAAGCTTCTACTCATTTATATACAACAACAAAAGCAGGATATGGTCCTCCTCCAATCTTTTTCACCTTTTCCCTTCGCTCACTTCATTACTTCTAGTTCCCCACTTTTGCTTCAGCATTTGTCATCATCAAATTCACTCCTATCGTGAAAAAAACACCTGCTATATGAATGGATGCTGCAAGCCTTGAAGCACATCCCTTGCTAAAGGAAAAGACTATCAAAAACTACTTTCTTGAGACGATATGGACAACGATATAGAAGAAGAAGAGGGTGTTGATTGTTATGTAGACGATGAAAGAAAGAAAAAAGTGATCGGAAGAAGAGGAGGGCCTAGTGGCACTTCATCACCTTGTTGCGTGGTGGAGAAATGCGGAGCTGATTTAACAGATGCAAGACGATATCACAGGCGTCACAAGGTCTGTGAACCTCATTCCAAGGCTCCTGTTGTAATTGTTGCTGGTCTTAGGCAGAGGTTTTGTCAGCAATGCAGCAGGTATCATGTTTGTAAATTCCTTGCTAGTGTGATTAGCTTCAACTTCCATATGTTTGTTAGAAATCTTAAATTGCATTGATCATTTAAACAAGCTATATCTTTGTCATTAACTAAACAAACTCATGCTAAATGAAGAAGTTTTAGTGCTAACATAACAGTACATGCTTCAACACTTTTTGCTCTTTTATCAAAAAGCCACCCTTACCAAGAATAGTGTTTTCTTAAATCTCCTAAGGCTTTCTTATCTAGTTCCAGATTCTAAAAATGTCTTAGGTTCTGGATTGTAATGTCTCCTGCTTTGTATTACAGGTTCCATGAGCTATCTGAATTCGATGAAACGAAAAGGAGTTGTCGTAGGCGTTTGGCCGGACACAATGAGAGGCGCCGGAAGAGCACAGCTGAAACAATTGGTGAAGGATCAAGCTGCAGAGGGGCTGATCCTCAATTAGACGATCAGTGCAGGCAGGGTGACGAAAATAATAGGCTTCAGATACCTATTCAAGGGAATAGACCTTACAAGCGTTCCTGATCATATTAGACTGGAACATCTTGCATTGCGAGATGCTCCCTCTCTTCTGTCATCCTGAGGCTCTTTCTCTCTTCCGTCATCCTGAGGCTCCTTTAGGGCCAACATACAGTAGTTTCTAGCAGCAGTATCTAAGCTATGCATGAAGTAAGATTATCTTTGATTCTCCTAGGGTGATGCACCTTTCCAATAATATGTCACCACAATAAAGACTTTCTACTATTGTAAACTGCCATTCAGAGTATGTATCACTACCCAAAAAAAAAAGCAATAGATGGCTGATAGTTTATGATAAAAATTGCTATATCATAAAGTTATTGTCTATCAAATGATCAATGATGCACTTGTGATATAATTTGTGTTTATCAAGAATTTATGATAAGGTAATGGTAGAAATACACTCTATCCAAAACTTTCTAATAGAATTTTAACATTGATTGTGTTTGACAAATTTTAAATTAATATTTATTAAAATAAAAGTAAATGACCAATTTAGATTGACAAATAATTTCAAAAAAAATATATGTAAATAATAAATCCAAACAGGACATTTAGACTAAGTGTCTGTTTGGTACAGTTTATTTAATGGTTATAAATGTTTATTTAATTACATAAACTTTTATAATAATATTTGCTGTTATTTGGTTGTTTGTTTATTAGAATTTTTTAAATTTAAATAAGTTATTTTACCTCAACTAACAAAACCTCAAATTTTAAAATTTTAAAATTTTAAAAATAAAATTAAAAAATTTTCTTTAAGTGTTAAAATATATAAAATATCCTCTAGTTATTTGACAATATTATTTTATCTTTCCATAATATAATTTTTAAAAAATTATTTATTAAAATAATTTCATAAATTTTTAATAATAACCAAACAAATAAAAAATTTTCGAATAAAAAACTCCACTTTTAAAACCTAACAAAATCTTAATAAGACCTAAAATTCTCTTTTAAGTCTCTTAATTGACTTAGTTACTTATTATTCAGCAGTAACTAATAAGTTACATTTTACGTAACTTAGTAGAACACAAGTTGTAAGTTAAGGAGATGCTTACTAGCGGATAAATTATAACACTCGTCAACTAACACTCTATGACAGAACACGAGTGTCAAACCCGACAAATCAATCCCGCATCTTCGCCGCTGTTCAAATAGTGTTCTTGTTGCCATTAGAACACCGACGATGATGACAACGATGACAATGACACACGCACAAAGCCAAGCCAAGACTTCACCAATTTATGCTTCCATGTCACTCCAACTTTGCACTACTGTCGCTCAAAACCAGGCCAAGCCACTACTGTTCTCAAGTAAATTTTCTGTTGATAGGGCTTGCATTGCTTTTCATAATAGAAGATCAATTAAATTCATTTTCATATATGTTGACTTCTGTTTTGAGATTGTGTTAGCAATTTCTTTAATTTTTTTTTAGTGGATTTGTATTTAGATTCTTAGAGAAATACATGAGATTGTAAATAGATTTTAAATTGAATAAATTGTTAGGTCTCAAATTTTGTCATTGTTCCCTCTTTTTTATTTTTGGGCTGGACTCATGGTTATTTCTCAAATTATCTCTACTAACATTCTCAAGCTTAAGCTATTAAATGTTCATGTACATTCATGTGCTTATGTTTATGTCCAGTGCATCTTGAACTCATAAACTTTGCATTTTGACGATATTATTCAGCACATTTTTTTTGGCTAATTTGGGTACTTTTTTTACTGGAAAAAAAAAAGATTAGATGAAATAATGGTTTCTAACAAAACCCATTAAAGTATTAAAGAAAAAGAATTGCCCTGTTTTTTATTTTGTGAGATTCTATTGAATCTTTCATTTTTATTTTTATTTTTTGTAGGTTGAACCTACATGTTTGATAAAGTGGCTACATGAAAAGATTTTTAATTAACACTTCCATAAGTGGATTGTAATTGTCACATTATCTATGCGGCATGTCCAAAAAAAAAAAATACCTTTGTTATTTGACCCCAAAACTGCTAGGTATTAGAATACGCCAACTATCATTTGTAAGGTAATGTAATGTCTCTGTTTGTAGCAGGAGCCCATATCATAAGTAAACTAGTTGATTTGTTTTGTCTCTTACTAGTTTTGTATTCTATATCCAATACATAGAGTTATTGCACGAACTTATTAACTTGGATTTGGCTTTGGATTTTTATATGGAATAAATTTTTATTTTTTACGCTTTGGCTTTCGATTTTTGGTGCCTCTATGGTTCTGTTAGCTTCTTCACGACACTGTTTGCTTAAGAAATGAGGTGGTGACTGGTGATGCTACTCTATTGATAGTCAATATGCATGCAATCCTGAGTTCCAACTTTTTGTCCTCTTCATTTCTCTTCTTTAGACGCCTTTCTCTTCCTTTTGCATATATGTTTAACACTCTTTTCTATTCAGTGATGCCCAAAAATAATTGTTCTATTTTAAGTACTTGAAATTTTATCTCAAGAATCATAATTATAGTAGAAATTAAAAATTGAGTTGCTCTATTGAGCAAAGTTGTTGGTAGTGTTTTATTTAACCAAAAGAATTATTGGTGCTTTGAAAGAAAGAGGAAAAAAAACATTGCTTCTTTGGTTGATCTTTTCTAGAACACATGTACAAAAACTTGCTTTCCTAATATGCTTTTGGAATCTACTCTCATAAAATCACGAGAGATCACTAGTGATGATTATTCTTAAATCAATAGATTCTAATCCTATTACTCTCATAACTTTTTAGCTGCTTGCAGCATGACAGTACAAAAAATCAAGTGATAAAAATGCTCTCTAGCTTTTTGTGACTTCTCATTTAAACTTATTTTTGAAGATGGATTGTCTTCTTTTCTAGCATACGAGGTATAAATTTGGAAGAGATAGTTTGGTTTTTATTTAATAAAAAGATCAACCCATACTTAGAAATTTTTATTTTGTGTTTATATTTTACGTACTATTTTGGTTATTTCATTCTTATTGGATGACATGGAACTTGTAAATTATACCATTCATCGAACATTTTTTTAATGTACAAAACTTGTTGGATATATCTTTTAATTGCATGTAATGTAATCTAATTTTCTTCTTCTCCTTAGTTCTCCTCATGTTGTAACTGGTTTTTATTTGTGTAATTTTGCTTTTAGATTCCGTTGAATTCGAATCTTATAACTGAATGAAGGTTTTACTTGTAACTATGGAATATGTTGGACTTTGGTACAAGTATTCTGGATATCTACTTATCTTAGAATATTTTACAAAGTCTGGTGGTGGCGTAATACGTCCATTGAGGTTGTTGTACTTAATATTATAGTTTTAATATATATTAAATTTCATATATTTTGTTATTTATTGGATTTTGTAACTATTAGTATTAATTTTTTCTGAAATCAAATCTACAAAATTTAGGGATATGCAGAACCACAACAATAATAAAATAATAGTACAATCCAAATAACAATAATAATAATTTTAAAATAACAATATCATTACTAATATTTTTAAATAATATTAATTAAAATATATAATTTTTTGTGCCAAAAAAAAAATATAAGAAACTCATATAAATTTAGATTTTCCTTAAATTAAAGTGTGACATATTTGTGACTTATGGTAGATATTTTTCTATCATAAAAAAGTGACAGATACATTGCTACTTAATTCTATTAGTAATAAAAAATAATAAAAATAATAATAAAAAATTTACCGTTCAATGGCGATCTAGGGTGCAAGGTTTCTTTGCCCCTCCAAATTTAACGGGGATCATAGCTACTTTCATCATTAACTGAGCAGAGCACATCATTTCGGACCGGAGAATCGAGTGAATGCAAACAAGTGACATTGTTTGCTGTTAATATCTTTATGACGTGCTTACTTCTAGGATTAGGATTAGAGAATCGTAATCTGAAATTAAAATAATTAATTATATTTACTTTATAGAAAAAAATATAAATCAGAATTATAATTACGAGGTCATCATTATTTGAGAATAAAGAATAAAAAATTAATTTCCGTAAAAAAGGTGGGAATCAATCTCTAATTCCCCATAATTCTCATTTTTTTTCATTGGCATTCTAATATTTCTAAAATGTCTATCCTTTAAATTAATATATTTTATTATTATTAATTAATTAATATATTATTAACAAAAATATATTAATAATTATAATTTTTGAATAAATAATTACAATTATTATTATTATTCATATATTTTTTATTAGTTATTATTAATATAATTATTATAATTAATTTATATATTATTATTAATTATTTTTATTATTAATTAAATATTAACACATTATTAACAATAATATATTAACAATTATAGTTTTAAAATAAATAATCACAATAATTAATATATTATTATTATTATTATTTATTATTTACTATATTATCATAATAATCATTAACATAACTAATATAATTATTTAGTATATTATTATAATTAATTCATATATTATTAATAATTAATAATTAATATATCAATTATTATTAATTTATATATTATTAATGAATTAATTAATATAATAATTAATTAATTAATACATTATCTACAAAAATATATTAATAATGATAATTTTTAAAAAATAATCACTATAATTAAAATATAAAATAATAATTATGATAATAATTAATTAAATATTTCTAATAATTTATTACAATCTAACTCACTCTAATTCCAATTCTAAGATAAAATAAACACATTAATACAATTCAACCTATTCTAATTTTGATTCTTATAGTTTAAATAAATAACGTATTCTAATTTCCATTCTCTATCCCTCATTCTAACTCATTTCCATTACTATCCATTTCGATTCTAACTCATTTCGATTTGAGTTTAGTGAACGTAGCATTTAAGTATTAGCGTAGCTATATTTATGCTTCAGGAACTGTATATAAAACAAGAAACAAATCTGTAGCATATTTCTTGCATCTAATAAACACCTAATAAGAACACAAACAGGTTTTCTTATATCACACGGTAGATCAGTATACCGATGAACGTTCACCAGTATACCAAGGTGAATGACATATCACCGAAGATAGTTCTCTGTGAAAAGGGAGAGGAGTCTCATCTACTACCATCAGTTAAACTTTACGACAACACAGGAAATGTCATCTGAGCTATTTCTAGCAAGCGCTTCTTCAGTCAGGTGCCTTGCAGCGGACAGAGCATCTTTAACATTCTTGATGGCATCTACCGCATCTTGGTTCGACATAACTTTCCATAATCCATCACTTGCCAAGATCATAAACTCTGTATCATCATCGATCATCTCCATCACCACATCTGGTTCGGAACTCAGATGCATTTTCAAGCTCTTGTCACCAAATGCCCTTGCCACTGCCAACTGTCCATCAACACGTGCAACATCCCCTGGATTTGTAAAAGAAATTTTGTCATGCTAATGATCAAACACCATGTCCACAAGCAAAAGAACCCAAATCCCCATTTAAGCAAATGTTTCCTGGTAAACAGAACCATCTATCATATACTATTTTCACAGTTATGCAATGGCAAGCCATCTCAAATGCTAAAAAAGCCTAGAGAGAACACCTGTTATTATCCAGGTGGAAAGGTAAAACTGGTACCTGGAAAGTTTGACACAAAGCCTCCTCTGCCTTCAATATGCTTCCTTTCTAAGCTTGGCTCATGATCAACTGACAATTGTTTTGCCACACCATTCTTGCATATAACTGCCCGAGAATCACCAATATTTGCTACTACCAGCTTTTCACAGTTGATCAATATTGCAGTAACTGCAGTTGAACCACCTTTACCCAAATCAACTGCTTTCTCCAAAATAGTAGTATCAGTAATGTGGTAAGCTCTCCTGACTGCACTCTCTGGATCTTGCCAGAAGTTAGGCTGATTTCAGGAAAAGAGGGACAAGAATTAAAGATATTCATTCTTATATGTAATTCTAGTTAGCAGACCTTACAACTAGCTAGATCAATACACTAAAATTAGATAAAACTAAGGTGTACCAATGTAATCCAATCAAATGAATCAGAAATACATGATGAGGCATTATTCTACTAGTAAACAAGAATGAAAGGATACTACATTGGAGTAATGAATATTATCTAATGCAAGTTTTATTATGAAATGAACTGACATGGCATTTCTACACCCCATATAAACAATGGCTGCTTTCATCCCATTTCTCAGCATCAGAAAAGAGATAAATACAGTTTAATACCCGGTTACAAGGCACGATATATCAGTCGAATTGCTACTCCAAATTGTTTGGAGTAGCAATTTTAGAAAGGATAAGTTACCTCATTTAAGATATTCTGAAACAAATGTGTCCGCAGAAAATCAGGAATTTCATGGCTTAAGTGACCATCAAATATGCCAAATAAACCCAATTCATTCTCATCAACCTGCTTAAATTGTGCAACAACATAATCTTCCATAGGATGACCCGCCTTTCCCTTTACTAAGTGGTAGCCATGAGTTACGTGCTTTTTCATCTTACTTTTTCCTTTTCCAGAATCAGGAGATGAGCCCAATACTTTCTCCTGCAATCACAAAGAGCTCCATAGTTGAAAAAGCCAAAGTGGAGAAAAGTGCTGACACTATAAAAATATTAACCATCCACAACTTTTTTTTTTTTTGAAGAAAGACAAGGTAATGGTGATTGAAACATACTACTTGTTCCTTCTTAATCAATACTAAAAATGAAATTAAACAACATAATCTATCCAATTTAAAAATTAAAATGAGTCCCCTATGTCACAATCCCATTGGTTTAGGCTTGGTTTGGAAGCAAGTCTAACCCTCTCACACACATTTCTGAGGGGATTCCTTAATTTGGGTAAACTGGGGTGGGAAGCCAGGGGTGGACTTGGCCTTGATGCATCGCGAGGGCATCCCCTCGACTAGGATAAAAGTGCGGCCTAAAATATGCTGTCTGCAAGGATAAACCATGTGAGCAAGATAACCGCCACCATACACAAATAGAACTTTTCCATGTTCCTCAATCCTCCCCTTCTTTGCCAAGCATGGACCTGAATCCATCTTCTTATTTAATTCAACTTTGTATACTAGTGGTCAAATTCTGAAACTCTGACTTTCCCAGCTCTCAGTTGAACCAAATTTTAACATTAGGGGCATTCTTAAAAAAAAAAAAAAAATCCTTCGCTTCCAGAAGGTAAATTACAAGAACCCAGTTGGCAATTACCATAGAAAAAGCTACCCATACAGTCAAAAACATGAAAAACAATGGTGCCGTGTCAATCTCAACTTCGTGCAACAAGTGGGTGTCCATGATAATAAGAATTGCGATGAAAAATAAAATAATACCTTCATCTTATTGAAGATCTCTCTTTTACCGGTCATGGCTTTTGCTGCCTCCGTGTTTCTTTATACACGTGTGTACTTCAAATAATGGGGATAAACACAGACACAGTGGCCAAGGAGGGACGGGGAGGGAGTGAAGAAGATGAGGATCCTTCAACCGTTGACACGACTACTTTTGCCGCGTTCTTTACTGTAACGATGACGCGTTAGCGTTTATTTATTTATTGGAATATTCTATAATGCCGTATAAAAAATACGGTATTAATACCGTGATACATATAAACATTATAAATTACATATAAACATTATAAATTACACATAAAATTAGTAAGTATAAAGTAAAATTAGTAAATTAATGTAAGAATATTAATTATTTAAAAAATTAACATTGTTTCTTATAGAATTTTAATGAAATATATTTTTTTTGCTTACAAAAAATATTTTCTTTAATTAAACAAAAAAATTATATTAAAAAAGTAAAAGAAATTTTATTAAATTAGTTATCATAAATTCTATATTTATTCTAGGACATTTGTATACTTTTTTTTCTCGATTTTCTATAATGATATCTATTTATTATGCATATTAATTACACGTAATTATTTATCTTGATGTGGATCAAGTAAAAATAAAATTAAAAAAACTTATATTATTAGACACATGTATAATATATTAATAAAATTAGGTTTAATTTTGAGTCATACACATACTTTATGTAGTTTTAAACTTTTCGCTTGTATTTAAAGACTCTTTAAGATTGAAAAAAAGTATAGAAAGATGTAATATAACCTCATCTTATAACAATTATTAAAGATATTAAAATAATATTTTTCTTTAAAAATATGATTTTGAGCATAAATTTCCTCTTTCATAAAATATCACATGTATTACATAAATGCAAAACTAACATTGTTCAATTTAAATAAAGAATCAATAAATATATAAAATAATAACTATTATAACAAGTTTTTATTTTATAATTGTGAACTTTTTTTTTTACAGTAACTATTATATTAATTTACTTATTTTATCTTTTATTTATAAGTCTTAGGCATAATTTATAAATTTTATGTTTTATTTTACACTTAATATTGATTTACTTATTTCATATTATATTTATAAGTTTGCATTTCATTTACTAGTAATATATCAATTTACTAGTTTTATAGTAATATACTTATTTTAGCTTTCTTTTATAAGTCCTATGTTTCATTTCTAAACTTTATATTTTATTTTATAGTTAATGTTGATTTACTAGTTTTATGTCATATTTATAAGTTTTTATTTTTTTTACTAGTAATATATTAATTTACTTGTTTTATCTTCTATTTACAAGGCTTATGTTCTATTTTCCAAATTTATGTTTTATTTTGCACTTAAAGTTGATTTATGAGTTTTATATTATATTTGCAAGTTTTTGTTTTATTTACTAATAATACATTAATTTACTAATTTTATATTAATTTACTCTTTTACCTTCTATTTACAAGTCTTATATTTAATTTCTAAAATTTATGTTTTATTTTACAGTTAATGTTGATTTATAAATTTTATGTTAAATCTGCAAGTTTTTGTTTTGTTTACTAATAATACATCAATTTACTTGTTTTATTTTCTATTTACAAATTTTATATTTAATTTCTAAAAATTATGTTTTATTTTGCACTTAATGTTGATTTATAAGTTTTATGTTAAATTTACAAGTTTTTATTTTGTTTACTAGTAATACATCAATTTACTAGTTTTATGTTAATTTACTTATTTTATCTTCCATTTACAAATCTTATGTTTAATTTCTAAAAATTATATTTTATTTTGCACTTAAAGTTGATTTATGAGTTTTGTGTTATATTTACAAGTTCTTGTTTTATTTACTAATAATACATCAATTTACTAATTCTATATTAATTTACTCATTTTACCTTCTATTTACAAGTTTTATATTTAATTTCTAAAATTTATGTTTTATTTTACAGTTAATGTTGATTTGTAAGTTTTATGTTAAATTTACAAGTTTTTATTTTGTTTACTAATAATGCATCAATTTACTAGTTTTATTTTCCATTTACAAATTTTATGTTTACTTTCTAAAAATTATGTTTTATTTTGCACTTAATATTGATTTATAATTTTTATATTAAATTTATAAATTTTATTTTGTTTACTAGTAATACATCAATTTACTAGTTTTATGTTAATTTACTTATTTTATCTTCCATTTACAAATCTTATGTTTAATTTCTAAAAATTATATTTTATTTTGCACTTAAGGTTGATTTATGAGTTTTGTGTTATATTTACAAGTTCTTGTTTTATTTACTAATAATACATCAATTTACTAATTCTATATTAATTTACTCATTTTACCTTTTATTTACAAGTTTTATATTTAATTTCTAAAATTTATGTTTTATTTTACAGTTCATGTTGATTTATAAGTTTTATGTTAAATCTACAAGTTTTTATTTTGTTTACTAATAATACATCAATTTACTTGTTTTATTTTCTATTTACAAATTTTATGTTTAATTTCTAAAAATTATGTTTTATTTTGCACTTAATGTTGATTTATAAGTTTTATGTTAAATTTACAAGTTTTTATTTTGTTTACTAGTAATACATCAATTTACTAGTTTTATGTTAATTTACTTATTTTATCTTCCATTTACAAATCTTATGTTTAATTTCTAAAAATTATATTTTATTTTGCACTTAAGGTTGATTTATGAGTTTTGTGTTATATTTACAAGTTCTTGTTTTATTTACTAATAATACATCAATTTACTAATTCTATATTAATTTACTCATTTTACCTTTTATTTACAAGGTTTATATTTAATTTCTAAAATTTATGTTTTATTTTACATTTGATGTTGATTTATAAGTTTTATGTTAAATCTACAAGTTTTTATTTTGTTTACTAATAATGCATCAATTTACTTGTTTTATTTTCCATTTACAAATTTTATGTTTACTTTCTAAAAATTATGTTTTATTTTGCACTTAATTTTGATTTATAAGTTTTATATTAAATTTATAAATTTTTATTTTGTTTACTAGTAATACATCAATTTACTAGTTTTATGTTAATTTACTTATTTTATCTTCCATTTACAAATCTTATTTAATTTCTAAAAATTATATTTTATTTTGCACTTAAGGTTGATTTATGAGTTTTGTGTTATATTTACAAGTTCTTGTTTTATTTACTAATAATACATCAATTTACTAATTCTATATTAATTTACTCATTTTACCTTTTATTTACAAGTTTTATATTTAATTTCTAAAATTTATGTTTTATTTTACAGTTAATGTTGATTTATAAGTTTTATGTTAAATCTACAAGTTTTTATTTTGTTTACTAATAATGCATCAATTTACTAGTTTTATATCAATTTACTTGTTTTATTTTCCATTTACAAATTTTATGTTTACTTTCTAAAAATTATGTTTTATTTTGCACTTGATTTTGATTTATAAGTTTTATATTAAATTTATAAATTTTTATTTTGTTTACTAGTAATACATCAATTTACTAGTTTTATATTAATTAACTTATTTTATCTTCCATTTACAAATCTTATGTTTAATTTCTAAAAATTATATTTTATTTTGCACTTAAGGTTGATTTATGAGTTTTGTGTTATATTTACAAGTTCTTGTTTTATTTACTAATAATACATCAATTTACTAATTCTATATTAATTTACTCATTTTACCTTTTATTTACAAGTTTTATATTTAATTTCTAAAATTTATGTTTTATTTTACAGTTAATGTTGATTTATAAGTTTTATGTTAAATTTACAAGTTTTTGTTTTGTTTACTAATAATGCATCAGTTTACTAGTTTTATATCAATTTACTTGTTTTATTTTCCATTTACAAATTTTATGTTTACTTTCTAAAAATTATGTTTTATTTTGTACTTAATTTTGATTTATAAGTTTTATATTAAATTTATAAATTTTTATTTTGTTTACTAGTAATACATCAATTTACTAGTTTTATATTAATTAACTTATTTTATCTTCCCTTTACAAATTTTATGTTTAATTTCTAAAAATTATATTTTATTTTACACTTAAGGTTGATTTATAGGTTTTGTGTTATATTTACAAGTTCTTGTTTTATTTACTAATAATACATCAATTTACTAATTCTATATTAATTTACTCATTTTACCTTTTATTTACAAGTTTTATATTTAATTTCTAAAATTTATGTTTTATTTTATAGTAAATGTTGATTTACAAGTTTTATGTTAAATTTATAAGTTTTATGTTTCAATTATATAATTTATGTTTAATTACGGTATTAATGCCGTAATTTTAATCACGACATCATAGAATGACCCTTATTTATTTATTATCATTTAACTAAAAATGGAAATCAATTAAATGATAGAGAAATCTCATCCCTCGTACGACGGATTTGGCACAACGCTGAAGTCATGGCCACACGAGAATAAAAATAGAAAGCACAGTCAACAAGGAAATGATTATGGAGAAAAATTACGGTTAAATATTTGATCAGTCTCCACTTAGAATTCTTTAATTTTTATATTTTAAAAAATATCTAGAGATATTTTTATTGTTAAATATGTAATACTCTTTCTTTTAACTTTTATAATAATACTCTTATAACATAATTTTAAGGAGATAAATGAAGACAGAAGAAATATTAATTTAATCAAATTAAGATTAAAATTATAATAAAATTAAAGTAATTTTTATTATTTAATATGAAAATATAAATTAATTTTTATTTTTATTATTACTCTTAAGGTTAGTTTGATAACTTAAAATTTTTTTTATAAATAAGTTCTAACAAGATTGTTGCATTGTTAGAAAAAATACAAAATATCTCATATTAATATTTATTGGTTAATATGCTAATAAATAATTATTAATTTATTTATTTAAATTAACTTTTCTAAAAGATAAATTAATTAATGTCAAGTATATTATTGTAAAGATATTATTGTAAAAGTCAAAAATAAAAGAAAGATAAAAATATAGTATATTTAATTATAAAGTATTTTGAAGTTTACTATTAAATATAAGAATTAAACTGTTGCTTATATAAACACCCACATAGTACAAACTAAAGAAGTATTTATTTAAAAAGTACATCTTATTTCAATTCTATTTAGGATAACTTTGAATTATCTCCTCATAGATTAACCATCTTAAAATTAAATGCTTTATTTTAAAAAATTTTAATTTATTTCAATTTTTATTAAGAAGACCAAACAAAAATTCTTTGGCTCACTCTCATTTTTCTCTTACCATTTAGAAAAAAAACATAGAGAAATCTTTAGGTTTTCAAAAATAAAGATAATTTAAATACATTCAATTCACGAGAGAGATAATTCAAAGTTTATCAATTCTATTAGATACATGCAACAATAATATTAGGATTTCAGATTTCCCTAACTCTAGTTGTAGTTGTTGGATAACTTATAAAATTAAATTTTAATATTTAAACTAAAAATTGCATTAATTAAGATTGGGTAAAATAATTGATAAACAATAGAATATTCAAAAGATAAACTTAGTGTGTATATATATTTATATTTAAAAGTCACCCATTATCATCAACTATTAACGTTTATTGTACGAATATAACTTAAAAATACAACACTTAGATCTTAAACAATGCCTACTTCTAAGATATTGAGCATTACTCTATTTGTTTATGCAAAATGTGAAATTGCCCTAATTCTAAATTAAATTTGGCCCGTTTCTCAGCCTGAGCCTATCATATTTGGCCATTTTGCATGGAGTGTGCAAATAAAACTGCTTATAATGACACGAGTGTGCAATATAAAAGCTAGTGAACGACACGTGGTCAATTGGTGGAGGCAAAACAAATTATTATTAATCTTTTTTTTTTCCCGAGCGTACAAAATATTGATGATAATTAGAATTAATCCTTTTTTAACGTTATATACAATACGTAATTTATTAACATTTATGCTATCCCGGTGATATTAGAAATCTAAAATCCCTGCTTAAATAGCTTTGTAATGGTTCTGATTGAACATGTACGTGTTAAAAATTGAAAATCTCCTCACACTATAGGCAAAAAACTTAAATCTTTGCTCATATTTATAAAAACATTAGCAACGGATGGTTCTATTTTAAGAATTAGATTTAGAGACTCACTTGTGAAGATTTGAAATCCTGTCGTCAATCAATTCAGGTTACATAACTGAAAATGGTAGGCTTCTGAATTTATGCAATCAGGCTCTTGCTGTACTGCATTAGCTGCAACATACAATAATCTAAAAATAATCTGGTGCGTTCCTTTAAGTTATTATTACTCAAATAGTTTAAGGATTGTGAAAGACTAATTTTAGCTTATCACAAGCCACCAAGATCTCTTATAACCAGAGGCTAATTTCGCATCTATAAACTGGTTTAATAAAATTCAGTCTAGAATTGGAGTGCACTTAAAGCGGGATTCGTTTAGCATTTAAGGCGGAGTGCGCTTAAAAGTGAGATACACTTAGTAATTGGTTGTCCACACAACAATGTCAAAAGTAGTGCGCTTAGCAACAAGTCCAACCCGCCCCCAAGTTCTTGACTTTTTTATAATTGCCAAGGACTAAAATTCTCTAGACTTAGCTATTTGTATCCTTTATCCACATGCTCAACCACTTTGCCTATAAATAGGGGTGAACCCTCTCATTTTGTCCACACCTCTACACACACAAACATATGCACGCACACATTAGCTCACAAGCTCTCGAGTTCTTTTATATAAAATATTATATAAATTAGTATTTGAGTGTAATATAATTTATATTTGGCCATAATTGCTCATTTCTCTTTACCATTTTCGATAAACTTTCTGCTTAAACTAGATTGAGAAGCATTTATGTTTACTTAGTGACTTAAAGTGTTAAGAAGTCATCTAAATGACGCACAGAAGTATTGTGCGATAACTCTTTTCTCGTGACAAACTACCATGCAATCAATATATTAGTTTTGCAAATTTATTCATTTGTCCAATGAGTGGGACAAAAGCATTACTCTTGCAAGGTTCAGTTTGTGTTTCATGCATGGAGCAATTGACGAAGCAATTGGTAATCGCATCGGCATTTAGTACAGCACAAGCATGTGCCCTGTTTTGGGTTACTAGAAATATGTATTTGTTTTATCCCAATAGATATATATAGTTGTATTTGTTTCCTCCTATTGGGCTAAATTTATGGGTTTGACCTCTTAAATTGGACCAAAACATAGCCTAGACAAAATAATAAAAAAATCAGAGGACAATTCTTGGTCAAAAGTTGCCTCCTAGTCAACCAAAATCCACCCTTGGAAAACTTGAAAAACCAGAGAGACCTACCACATCATAGAATTAGAGTATCAACAAAGGAAGAGTATTATTATTGTTACACTTCCAAAATGAATTGCTTTGCTTGTAGGGACAAAAAGTTAGGCCTTGAAGTGGCTGACTAGTGGTCCTTGAACATGAAATGCTGAAATGGGCCCAAGAGTGTGTTCCTCAGAAACCCAAATGGGAGACACAAGGATTATTCTAATATCTGCTTTGTCCTCATTTCTAGGAGCTATCACAGTGTCTGATGAAATTAATTAATCTTTGATAAGTGATAGTTTTGAGTCTTCTTTAGTGCGTTGATTGTCCCTACAGAGCCTTTGCTTCCCACAACACAAGAAAGCAGCTCTCTTTGAGTCTTTGTTGATCCCATCAAAGCATTCGGTCTTCTGAAATTGTGAAAGCCTATAGACAAAAACAACCCAATTAATATGTTATTATTGATTAAGTTTATTAGCCCACCTCCCTCCCTTCCCGTCTCTCTCCATTTGTAGATTTAAAGGTATCTTTTGCTTTACATATCAAAAGAGTATATTTGGGAGGATGTGTCCTTCAAAGAAACAAAAGCAAGTGGACAAAAGATTAAAGGCTAAAATCTATTGAATTAAGAACAAACAAGGTACTAGAGAAAGCATTTCCTTGAAGTTTCATTTCTCACGGCAAAAAGATAGATTAGCCAATACCATATGACAATGATAGGACTGATTGATCATATCCCACTATTGAACTTGTTATTATAACACTGTCTTTGCACTATTCATACATACTCTAAGATTTTTTGCTGACATGGCGTCTTCATGAGGATGCCAAGCCACACTAAGCCACATCATTTAGCAACACTAACAATATAATTACAACCCAACAACAATACCATGTGCTAATTGGAGGTTGAGTTGGCAAGTGTATGACTACATATGATTTATACCACCAAAAATCACCCAACAAAAGGGCCCCAAAAACTTGTTCAGATCGTTGATAATAAGCATTGTGTCGCACTGCATATATATACACAAATGCTAGTATGCAACCTCACTCAAATACGCACCTCAATTAGCTCCCAGAAAGAAATTAACTACTATGGAGAACCGCCGGAAAAAGCCTGGCTCCGGCCAGATGTTCTCTTTTCCTGGCACCCCAAATCAAGACCAAGATTCCGACTTTGAATTTGGTTGCTTAACGCCGGATTCTCCCTCTCAAGATCCATCGAGAAACTCACCAGCTGATCATCTTTTCTTCAATGGCAGGCTCTTGCCTCATTCTTTCCCGTGTCAACAACAACCTGCTACAGCCATTGTGATGGAAAACATCTCTCGTGGAACGAGTCGAACTAGCAGTATTAGCAGCAAAGATTCACTCATGTCATCAAGGAGCAATAGTACTAACAGCAGGAGCAGTAGTTGCAGCAGTGCAAGAACAAGCTCGAGTGACAATTCAGAGAGGAAATTGTTGTATTACCAGAAACTTGCACACAGAACAACAGCAACAACAGCAAGTAAAATGGTTACTGCACAACTGTATGGATCTTCTCAAAGGTGGCAGTATCTTACACCGGTTCCTGCAGCATTGAAACGCGACGTTTCGGAAAGGAAAAGTGGTGGGGGTCAGGTGAAAGAAAATGATCAGAGATCAAAGAGACAAGGTGAGATGAAGAAGCTGAATTCTGAGAGGCCAGCAGGAATTTGCAGAAGATTTTTCATGTCATTTTTGTTCGCATGCAGACAGTGTCATGCCATGGAACCATCAACCAAAGATGATATCCTGCAAGCAAACGTTAAGTCATAGCAATCCATGTACCTGATTTTTGCACTGATTTTGAACATCATTTGTCTGCATTTCGAGTAAATATATATATTAATTGAGTCAACTGAGTTTGTGAATGATTTTGTCATCATTTGAGAAAATCATTGCCCGAATTATGAGTACTTGTAGAAGGTTGTGAAAATTGGTGTGTCGAGGCATCTGATACTTAGAAGCAAAGATTGAGGTTTATCTTTCTTTCTTCTACAGAAAGCAAAAACAGTTAATGGAAAGATAAGATACTTATGAATTACAAGTACTGATCAATTTCCTGTTTTGATTTCAAGAATACTTGTGCCTGAGAGAAATCTCAGATTAGAAGGGGACTGTACATCTTTTTTTCTGGCATAGAATAAGTGTCCACAGTAGAGTAGGTTAGACCTTTCGTTTGATTATGTTTGAGTCTTCTTCTTTTCTTCACCCCCACCCCCCTTCTTTCTCTTCTCTCTTTGTTTTGCAAACGTAAATTTAAGGTCTGCGATCAAAAGTTTTGTTTTGAGTTATTTTCAAAAGCTTAAAGCAAGGAACTTCCCAGGCAATTTATGTCTTGCATTTTACTAAATTACCACAAAGCCTAGCAAGACAACTTGCACAGAGGCCAAAAAAAAAAAAAAAAAAAAAACCGCTAATGGAGGGAGTGCCTCTTGCGACACTAGCGACCAATAACTAAAGTGAAATTTTTTTTACTCAGAGGTATGCGGACCAGCAACATCAAAGTCGGGGTTATGATCAAGCCCCCTGAATACCCTTATGATGAAATAAGAAATGATTATCAATCGCAGGATTCCTATCAAAACAAAAATCCTCATCAACGTGGACGGAATATCCGTATGGTGAGAATTGAAGCCTATAACTATATGCTGAATATCTTTTACTACAGATTTGAAAATAGTAGAGCCCGTGGAAACCCGATAAACACCCAAATCATTTGAAACCATCTCAACAGCACAACCAGTCCGATCCACTGGACTCTGCCGAGGAGAATCATCATGATCTCCAGGTTCAACAACTAGATAATACTCAATGCTCAACCTGGACCTCCGAATCTTGTACCCTAACATCCAGGGCGGAAGTAAGAGGAACGACATGCCTTACAGGCCGATCTTCATAACAATAGGTACTGTGCAAATAAGTCATGCAGCTTCAACCTCTATTGCTCAGGGCCAAACAATTTAAAAAAAAAAAAAAGAGAGAGAGAGAGTGAGAACAGCCTGTTCGGTCCTTAAAAAAATAAATTTATTAACTGATGTTTCCAAATTTAATGTTGCTTCATTACACGCCGTTAAAAACCTATATCATTCGGAGCTCCTTACATTGTAGCTAGCATTTGCCATATCATAATTCACGCGTATATTATTAAACAAATACTTTGTTCCACTGCCTGCTAGCATTCGTGCCTTACTTAACAAGTGATTTTTTATTGTGTGGTCAAACAAATGCTTTGTAGCTCCAGGAGTGGAAAATGCAAGAGTCGACCACCCCACACCACTGGTGTTGAAATCGCCCTAGCTAGGATTTTGATTGATGGGTGAAGTGAAGTGAAAGATACCTATTTATCAACTCTTGGGTTTTGTATTTGACCAGGGCTTTAAACCTAACTTGGCAACAGTGTGGTAGCAGAAGCATAGATACCACTAAATTCCTCTATCTCGTATGGCAAAATCAAAGAAAATTTGATGAACAAAGAAAAACTGGAAGGGCAAAGAGATAGGAGAGGAAAATTTATGCTAAAACTTATATTAGGATAGGCTACAACAAATAATTAGGAAGTTTAAAATTAAAAAACAAAGATAGAAAAGGGGGGGAAAAAAGGCACAACATGTAAAGCTGAACTAGAAACAAACACGGGAATTCAGCAGCAAAGAAGCATAAAAGCTTTGCCTAGATACAATTTTCTGACCCACTAATACAAAGTTTTCAAAATTCATTCCAAGAAGGTTTCCATAACGTCATTATACATCCCTGGCTCGGCATTCCTGTACTCCACCGGTTGATGCTGATGGTGATCAATTGAAGTAGAGGAAGATGATGAAGTCATTCTTGCTGGCAAAGTAAAGCTTCTCTTAAACTTGTTTTTATCCTGATGACTGTCCAAGCTTAAGAACTCATTTGGGTTTGCACCTACATCAGAATTTGGATTCATATCTTTCCCTTCCAGAATAAGAGGGTGATGACTTTGATTGGATTTGTTTCCAAAGCTCTCGGTGTTAAACAAAAGCTTAGCATCATCAGGTCTTGCAGTAAGAGCATTGAAAAATGACAACCCATTAGGCCACTTGATGTCATTTTCGTGTTCTCCCATCATATCGTCCATTCGTGGTGCTTCAGATGAATGAGGGAGGAGGAACATATGAGTCTCATCTTTGGTTTGTGGGAATCCAACTCTACCAGGATTTTGAAAATTGGGTGAAGCAAGCATTGAAGTAGTAGCTGGCATTGGCCTTTGGCCCCAGTTGAAAAGGGGAGGTGGAGGCCGAGTTGGAATGACAGATTGCTTTGAAGGAATTGTTGAAGATGAGGAATTGTTTCTGTTCGAAGAAAACAGCTGAGAGAGATAAAATCCAGATTGATAGCCTAGAGATTCAAATGTATGCCTCATTCTTAACACAAAATGGAGGTCTTCAGGTATCTGAGGAGGGACATCATATTTCAATAAGATAGAAGCATTCAAGCTGCTAGTCTACTCGCACACAAAGAAAATGGAAATCTAAAACTTACAATCTTGCAGGATCCCAGCTGTAGGAGGCCATGACCGGCTTGAATTACAGCAATGGTCTGGTAAATGGAAATGGAGAAACACAAAGTCTAAGTACTAGAAATGGAAAATTGAAAATAACGGAAGACTAACAATAGTGAAATTGACAGTTCTGGTACTGACCTGAATGCCAGACTCAAATTGATCAGTCCATTCAGGAGGAAGCTGCAATTAATAACAACAAATAGGAAAGGTTAGCATCAATTAATAAAATAGAAACAGGAAAAAAAAAATGATGCCCCCATCTCATCAATAATGGAGCAATACCTAATCCTACTTTTTTTCACCCAAAGATATTCATGAAAATGATTTGAGAGCAAAAGAAATAAAATTAAAATACTAAAAAAAAAAACAGAAAGAAAGAAATATTGTGCAAAGTTACTTACAGCATCAAAAGAACTCTGCCAGTAGTTGGAGATGTTTGGTTCGCATTCAGTTGGCTCTTTGAAGACCCATTTATGACACTTATCTGAAGCAACCTTTCCCATTAACCTGCGCAAACAAAGATGATTCACCAATCAAAAAGATTACATAAATTAATTTAATTTCAAGCTCTTTCACTCTATTTGCTTTGTTATATTTACACATACACAGAGGAATAAAAATAAAAAATTAATAATAACACCTACCCAGTACCCACCCTTCTCCATAATTATATAACTGAATGGACATTTTGCTGAAAGCTTTTCTGACAGGATCTTCGCCATCCATCTCTTCCAAACAATCTGCAACCCTTCCTCGACAGAACCCATCTTCCCACATCAACATCCTTACACACACAAAAACATTATTAAATCTCAGTACTCTTACATTAAGAAGAACAAAGCATTCACTATGAACAAATAAATAAATAAATACACATAGTGTTGACTCAAGATAATACGGTAAAAAGTTCAAAACTTTTACACCCAAATCAGAAATTAGCGTATACCCATTAGTCATAATCCATCATAAGCTCATTTAATCATAAAAAAATCCAATTTAATCAACATTGTATGTTTATCAGTTATCACTTCCTTCAAGAAAAAAGGCAATGCTCCGCTCTGAAACAGAGAAAGGCTAGACACAATACAACTAAACTGACTTGAGTGAGCCAAAAACAAAAAGATATTTTGTATCTTTAACACTCTGATTTAAGTAAACGAGAAGAAACAAAAAAAAGACCATACTCACAAGCTTCCATTATCATCACCGACCTTGCAACCATTACCACCTCTAACTCTCCTGCAACAAAAACAAAACAAACACAGTTGAGGAAACATCTCAAAGTACAAAAGCTTAAGAGGAAAGAAAATATTTTTTTCTTTTATTTTTTAAAAAGAAAAGATAAGAGAGTTAAGCAAATAATAAGTACGGGCGAGGACGAATAGTCCAGAAGACAGAGTAAGTCCAGTCTGTGTTCAAACAGACGCTTCTTAGTGCTTCATGAAGGGCCATCATCCCGACTGCTTCTTTGCTCCTATCTCCTGCTCCTGAGCCCACCATCTTTCTTTCTCTTTCTCTTTCTCTCTTTCTCTCTTTCTCTTTCTCTCTTTGTATTTATATCAATTTTTACTTTTTGTTTTATTTCGTTCTCTAAACACTTGAGAATTAGACCCTTTTGTGATCTAATGATCTTGCTTTCTCTCTTAATCTTTCTGTTTTGCAAAAAACTTTCTTTCTACAACTGCTACTACTAGTAAGCAAAGAAGCCAATAGGCAAAAGCTTATTTATTATTTGCTTCTTTTTATTTTTATTTTATTTTTATCTTTTTATAAAGCGGCCGTAACATAACAACAAGCCATTTTTATTTCTTGATCTCCCTGATTACTATTCCCTCTTTTTTGTTGATCTGAAAGTAATGAGCTGAGGCTTGCTAATCTGGACAAGAAAGAGAGCGAAATTGCGTTTGTATTTTATTTTATTTTCTTTTTAAAGTGTTTTACTAAGTTTTAACCATGCAAAAAAATATTGGTGGGGACAGCTTTTATCTTTTTATCAGCTGCCTGCCTTCTCACTTTCAAGAACCCAACAGTGAGGGTGGGGTGGAAGTAGGAGCCAAAAAAAAAATGTGAATTTAATTTTTAAAAAAGTGGCTGTAGTCGGTCGAAGAAGGCAAATTTACATTGTTATCCATTTTGTTTTTGTTTCTTTGCTGGGAATTTTTGGTTGCTTTCTTGTTTCACAAATTGGGGTTCATTTGGTTTGCTCCTCTGGCCTTGCTTTGGTTGTGTACTGATTCTGTGTATGAAGAGTTCCAAGTACATGAGCTCCTCGTGTCAACGACTCTTTCTTTTTTATTTTTTTTCTTTTCTTTTTTTTTTTTCATCAAATAATTTACTCTGCAAATGTTCAAAATTGTATTAAAAAAAAAAGAAAGAATAAGGAGACAGTCCCAAGACTTAAATTTATGATTGGGCAGACCCCAAGCAGCAAATAGAAATTGGGGAAAATGGATTATTCAATTTATTGAAAAGGAAGCCAAGTGGAAGTAAACCACTAAGACATTATCAAATAAAATTAAAAAAAAATCATTAATTTTCCTAAAGGTTTAATAACTTAGGCTATGACCTATGAATAGGGGAAAAAAAAGGTTCAATGATAAAAGCACAATGATAAAGAAAAGAATTTCTTTTGGTTAAACTATTCTTTGAGAGAAAATATTACTAAAGAGACTGATAGTTCCACATTTCTTAAAGTTGCTTTAGTGAATTTTGCTAACATCTTTTTCATGGTTACTAAGAATATCTCAATTAATCAAAGGTTTGTATGAGTAGTAAATCTAAAATGAGATTCACAATAATAAGCAACATGATTCAGGTTGATCATATACCACACTCACAATGATTTGATCACCTTTTTTTTATTAGAGATTGCATCATAACATCATTTATTTATTTCACTAATTTATTTATCAAAATAAAAATCCCTAAAAATTATATAGTTAACAAAATTTTTCTCTGGCTAGGCATATCATTTTCATTAGTCTAATTTGATATTTCTAATATCTTTGATATCATTTGAAAATTATAAGTTATAATCTTTTATCTAACTCGAATGTCCATACTTTAAAAATAAATAAAAAATAATGTGAGCTAAAACAATAAATTAAAATGCATTAAAAGAATATAAAAGACATTGTATTTCCTTTTTTTTTTTTGCCCCTTAATTTTTATTTTATCCACTCTTTAAACTAATGACTTTTGTAATATAAGGTAACTAGGTGCAAAGTTATTTTTATAATTAGAAAATTACAGTAAAAGGTGAAAGTGGCCAATAATATCATAGACCACATCAACCCCAACTACAATACTATATTTTTTGTATGATGATCTAGGAGTCAAGCCTTGGGTAATGTTTGTTTTCTTTTTCATTTAAAATATAAATCTAACAAAAATTTAAATAGGTCTAAATATGTATATCTGAATAATATGTTTTTTTTAATATCTGAATATAAGTATTAAATTATTTGTTTTTAAAAAAGAAAACATCTAAAAATGATATTTTGACACATATAACCCCATAAATATTAACAATACTTATATTTATTAGTTAAATGAATGACAATTATAAATAAGTTATTTGATTAGGAAAAAAATTGATAATTTTTACCTCAACAAAGCATAAAAAGTAAAATATATATATCAACCACACATAGTTTTTTACATTGATATATGATACTTATAGTGTTTTTTTTAGTATATTATATTGATAATTTTTCGTTGTTAATCACATAAGTAAATCAATAATTTTTTATTTATTTAAATTAAAATTAAGTATTAAATAAAATTCATAATCTATTATAAAAATAATAAATATAAATACCAAGAGATGAACTTATTATGAAAAAAAATTCACCTACAGTTCTATTAATTTTAAAATTTTCATTTACAAAAAAAAATAATAATAGTTGAATACACTTAAAAGAAGGAAAAATAAAAAATAATAAAAGGAGGATTTATATTATAAAAAATTTATTTAATAGAGGTATTAATGAGAAATAATATTAAAGTCACATTGAAATATGTTATCATTTAGATAAAAATAAGAATATTTAATTTTTTCTATTCAGACCTAAATATCTCATAATAAGACATAAGTGGTTAAAAAAATAACTGTGAATATTTGAAAATAATTAAGATTTAGATGTTAAACAAAAAATAAATAACCCCATAGTTATAGTAAAGCCCAACAATATAACAACAACATGAAAAATAATGATAACAACAATTATATTCACTATAAATTAGAAAAAATGACCCCACGTACAAAGACTTAATTTGATATATTTAAAAATGATTATCTCAAATAAATTTAGGTACTTGGGACCCGATGGATGACAATATAGTCTTTATACATCCCATTGAATTTGGTTCACAAGAAAAATCTTGTAAAAATATTATTGACTCTTATTAAGACAAGAAATGAGCAATAGAGGCTATCCAAACAGGCATAGGATGCCACTCAGTCTATAGTTAAACGGTGGACCGCTGCCTCACAATTATGTGGATAATAATTTAAGTCTCTATAAAAATATTGTGAGAACTTAATTTTTCCTTAATTATAATATATAATCGAACGAAATCAATCTTTTTTTAATAAAATATTGTGAGTGAAGGACATCGCTCGAATATTAGTGAGGATTAAAATTTGAGCAAGACTTTATAAGAATTTATGTACTAATTTCAGTAATAATTTAATTTGTGAATATCAGTTATATCCTCATATAATATTAATTGTAATCTTGAATAATAATCTTATGTAATTAAAAAAAATATAAAATAATTAGACGGGATCTCATCGTAATTGGGGTCATAAATTTTCAGTTTATAAAAAATAGTATAGGATCAACAGTAGATGAGAAAATGACCCGTTTGATCAAATTTAAATATGTTACCAATAAATTTTTACCTCTTCTTTTAGTGCATGCTTCTAGAGAAACATGCATGTAAGAAGGAAGTTTGAACTTAATACAAATGACTAGAATATCTTTTACTTTGTATAATTAGGAATTATCTATTAAATAAAAAGTTATTGTATATCAATACTTGTATCTCCTGTCACACAGTAAAGTGACAGCTAATTTTGGAATGTGGGAAGAATATCGTTATTGCTGAACCTAGTGCCCATAGAGTATTTGCAGGTTAATAAATTGCATGGAGAGGTTCAAAGCGGTCAATAATATCATTTGCCACATCATGTTAAATAAAACACTTTGATTTTCCCGATAGGAGAAGGTTTAGTAATTGAAAAAACGACCCTGCAAAAAGATCTTATAAGATACTAAACTAATTTTTTGAGTCTTATCAGATCACATTTCAACGAAAAAGGACCAAAAAAAAAAAAATCTCCCCGGCGTCGCTAAAATAACACAACACGATCATTCGAATCTAAACAGAGAGACTCAAAAACAAGAAAACACTTGTAAAGGAGCAGAACAAAATAAAATAATAAAAAAAAAAGATAAGAAAAATGTACTGTTTGTACCGAAGTGAATGTTTCAAATAGTGGCACTTATATTTTATGCAACCGATGGAGAAAATCCTATTTCCAAATGACTAATAAGTACATTGAAAATGGTAAGAGAGAGCGCAGATTGAAGGCTAAATAAGAGAATTGGAGAGGAACGGAATCTTGAACGGTCAAAAGGCAAGGGGGAGGGAGAGTGAGGATTAGATTTGGATTCAATATTTTAAAAGGAGTTTAATTAATTATTAATATCATGAGTAATGATATTGCTTTCTGCGTCGCGTTGCAAGGACAGGAAAAACTTTGTGTGATCATATCAATTCGTACGGCTGTTATTTTAAGGCACTTCCACAGTTGGGGCACCCCCTTAACCCTTCTTTCTTTCTTTCTTTCGTGGCCTACCTTCTTCGTTAAGGTAATGCCAAAATTCCAAACTGCCCTTCGGTTTGTGGTACCCCCTTTTCTTTTGATTTTGATTTGTTAAATGAAAATAAAACTTCGATGAATCAAAGGAAGTTCCTCTACTAGAATTAATACATCCTATTTATATTTTTAATATTTTAAATTTTTAAAAAATTTTATTGACAATTTCTTAAAAAAAAAAGAGATGAATGGGTCATTTGTTTATAAAGAATAAGAAATATATATTTATTAAAAACAAATATTTTAAGGATAAAAAAGTACAAGAAAAATATCTATTTTTTATTTTTTATTCATGCTGAAATTATATGTTTCGTATTTTTAGTGTTTAATTTTTTATTTTTATGAATATAAATATATTTAAAAATAAGGATAATACTGCAAGATCATGTTGTAAGAGGGGTTATCAACTAGGGTTGCCAAGTTTATTTTGATCCGGTTTGGATCCGTATATTAAAAAATACAAATCCAGATGTAAACATTTAAGATCCGGATATTTTCAGATCTGAATCTGGATGCACTTGCATCTGAAAAATCATATATGCTTATTTGGATAATTTTTATTTTAAATTAAAAATATACGTTAAAAATTAAATAAAATTTTAAAAATTAAATCTTATTTGTGGATTTATGATATTGTTGAATATTTTTCATGTTGAATTATTAATTGTTGATTATGATTGAATTTTATTGGATATAATTTAAATTATTAAATTTTATTTTAAATTAAAATATAAATATAA
Organism: Aegle marmelos; assembly: GCA_030449875.1. NCBI lineage: Eukaryota > Viridiplantae > Streptophyta > Magnoliopsida > Sapindales > Rutaceae > Aegle > Aegle marmelos. Next base: position 16,196,685 of record JASUUL010000142.1, on the reverse strand, counting down.
TTAAATTAAAATATAATTAAATTAAAATAAAAAAAATTAAAATTTATTATTGATGAGATTATTATATGTTATTCATGTTGAATTATTAATTGTTAAATTATAATTGGATTTAATTTGATATTATTAGATAAATTATTAAATTTTTACTTAAATTAAAATTGAATATAAAACTAAAAATTAAATTTTTATTTATGAATTTATGATGTTGTTGTATGCTATTCATGATGAGTGATTAATTATTAAATTATGATTGAATTTTATTTGATATTATTAAATAAATTATTAAATTTTACTTTTTGTAGATTCAGATATCTGGAATATTCGCCTACAACCATTGCGAATATTACCCGCATTTGGATCCCGAAAAAAATATATGGATCAGGATGCGGATCCGAATTTTGCCACCTTATTATCAACTATTAAGAAAATAGTAATAGGTAAGTGATATATATTAGGAAAAATTAGTAATCTCTCCTAAAAAAAATAACAAATTATCTCTATTTTACATAGAGAGTGTGCAAGTGGAACCATTATCAAAACTAATACACTTAATTTCATTAGATTCTACAATTACAATATGTTTGGATGAAAACAATACTGAAACAAATATCTTTTGAGAAATCTTCATGTTACAACTTCTTTATAATCAAATGTGGTGCGTGTGTGTATTAAGAGGGTTTCATTTTTCTATCAATTTATTTATTTTTAATATTTTTTTCTATAATATTATAATATAAAAAAATAAAAATACAATTAATTAAGTTATCATCAAATCTTATGGGATTGGGTTGGTTAAGAGTAAAAATAAGAATTTAAATTCTTATGTGATTGGGTTGGTTAAGAGTGAAAAAAAGAGTTAATTGGCCCATAACCGAGTAGTTGGACTGTTGTTTTCACAATTGTGAGGGCGCCAGTTCAAGTTTTCAAAAAGTATTATAATAATTTAATTCTTCCTTAATTATATGTTATAATTAAGTAGATCAGTCATTTAAGCAGTATTTTATAAGAATTTATATAAAATAGTCATAATAACAGTTTAATTGTTATAGTCAGTGTAAAAAAAAGTTAAACGAAAAATTTAACATATAAGCAAAATTCAAACTCAAACCTTATGTGCTACTATTTTAATAAACATTATTAATTGAACTCAGCCACATCCTAAAATGAATAATTTATGTGATGACTGAAAGTTGGTATAAAATTTCTTTTAAGAAGCTTTATTAAGCATAAAAAAGTTACACAAGAATAATAAATTAAATATTTAAACAAACAAATAATTGACCAAGAAATCCTGAAAAACTCTTTTAAAGGAATTAGTGTTTAAAAAAATGATTATTTGACTATTTGCTGTTAGTTTATTGATTCAACGAATAACATTACATTTCAACCCAAGTAAACTAAAAAAATAAAATGACAAAAAAAAAAGAGATGTAAGAAAGGGTATTGCTGTCTTTTTAAAGAACGGTGGGTGCTCAAATCACTTCACCTCAAAGCTGGCACTTCTTAATTTAAAAAATATTACTGTACTGTTACTATTATTTACTAATTAATTAATAGATAATAATAAAATCAAGTACAGAGAATATAATTTTCAGACTGGGGCGAGTCACGTGCGCACGTGCCATGACAGCGAGTCGGTGCATCGTTTCTCCTAAAGAAAGGCACTTAACCGCACGAATTGCGGGGCACTGCGTCGTCTACCCGCGACAATGCCCACCCTCATCCCCACCACGCGCCCAATCCGCCCGTCCCATCGAAAACCTCTTCCTGTCACAGAGCCTCGAGCAGGGGCGCCCAAGGCGCGCTCGTGGGATCACGCGCATCGGAGAGAGTTTCTTCGTTCGATGAAAATAACAAAATGGTTTGCGTCAATCAAATATCCTTTTGGCTCCGCATTGACCGCCCCCGCCCTCGCTCGGTCGCTGCAGACCTCCACGACCGTATCTTTGGTGGGTCCCGTTGCCCTTTTTTCCACTGAAAATCTCTTAACCTAACTCTTTTTAATTAAGTAATTTAATTAATATTAATTCTTTCCTTTTTTTTTTTTGGCCCCCCTAACATGACCAAAGCTGAGACAAATCATCGTCAATACACTGAATGATTCCTAAACGTCTTTTTCTTTTGCTTTGACTGTTGTGTTTAAAAGCACTCCTTTTTGCATCAATCTTAACATGCTTTTGAATAATTTCACCTAATTTTTGTATGTTATCATTTTGATTTTCCTTTCCTAGGGTGAGGAATACGCGTTACGCCGTTTTTTAAGGCATTGTTGATAGCGTCGAATTTATGAATTAATTTGGTTTTTTTTTTATTATCACGATGGATATTGTTTGTTTAATCTTTATTCTTATACTGTAAATTATAATTATGACATTATAAATAAAATTATTAGATGGTTAAAAGATCAATAAAATTTAATAAGATGATAATATGTTAAAAGAGTTACGGAGTTTGAGAAACACCGTAATTACAGTCTTATATTTAAATATTATTTAAAAATTTATATATAATTTACTTGTACTATTTTGGAACGCATATTATAATAATTAGATGAAAATGATGGTTCGGCCGATATTATTAGATTTCATAATTTAAATCTATTAATGGGGATCAATAACAGATTTCGAAAAAAAAAATCATGGTAAAAGTTGAATTTAAGCAATAATTATGCTGGAATATTATTGTAAAAGACCATCAAACTGTGGCTTGTCATTTAGGAAACGAGAGGTTGGTGCAAAAAAATGAAATAAAGATGAAGACCGTCCACCAACTGAGGGTAGAAATTACCATTTTTCATGCTTCACAGAAGAAACAAAAATTTGTCAAACACTATAGGGTTGTGAGATTGGACAAGTCCCTCATCATCAAATCGACCCATCAATTCACCATTGGATTTTTCTTAGCTAAATCTTCTTAGGCGGATGAAATTGTGTTGGGCTAGGATATAGGATCTAATTATCGTATCCGAAGGGTATCGCTCACATCTTGCAACTTGAACATCACCGAATAGTGGAAAAAAATGTATAAATTTTTTTTTAAAAAAAAATCATGCGTGTATTTATAATAATGTAGAGTATAAATATAATTACTCATATATATTTTTATTTAATAATCATCAATCACAATTTTATAAAAGATCAACATTAAATTCTTTTAATGACCATTTAATTAGCTTAGTTGATAATATAAAAAGGAGATCGGCAAAGTGCAGTGCGTAAGTTACAGCTTAGATAAATCCATATAAAAAATATCTTTTTATATGCAAGTCCACTTCACCTTTATTAATTTTTTTTAGAGTTTTAAGGTAATGATGGTAGCTTAGTCTTCCAATAATAATAAAAATAAGGATCATAAAAATCGTCGCCAAAGATTTTATCGGAAAGAATTTGGAGATCACGTGCGGCGCATGGCGTGGTTCGTTCTTTTTGACACGGGAGTTGAGAGTGTTACACGTGTCCAGACAAAATGTCATTTGAGGTTTGGTTTTGGGATCCGGATTCCCATTTTTATACTCTAATTTTTTGGTGCTTCATTCGTGATTCATTTCTCTCTTCTCATGCAACTCCGTCGTCGCCCTATGAAAGCAAATGGAAAATTATTAGCAAAAATTATCAAAATCTCATGCAGCCCCATCGACCCACTTTCGGTTTCTCAAGTGAATCATTCCCTTTTTTTTTTTTTTTAAATTGGGTTAACCTTCCTTAATGTATGCTAAAAAGTATAATGGTCATTATCAACTTTTTATTAGAATATTATAATTTGATTATCTAACTTTTAATAAACCTTCGATGAAATATGATGTCTTCGTTTATGTAAATAGTTCTCATGAATTAATTACCCTCTTATTTTTAAAAGCCTTAATTTATTTTATTTTTGTTAACAAGACAAAAGGAAAAAAAATCAATCCACTCACATTTATCTTTGAAGTTTTAAAGAATAAGAGAGTAATTTAAAAATAGCCAATTAATTTTTAAGTGGGTAATTTTACCTTAATGCAATTTCAAAAGATAAGTTTTGAATTATTTTGAATTTGTTAGAAGTTAGATGAACCTCAAACTGCGTAAGAGAATTTGTTGGGGCTCAGCCCAATTTCTGGCCCAATCTATTTAGTTTGGGCCCACTTATCCAAAAAAAAAAAAAAAAGCTTTTGGACACAAAGTGTCTGCTTTAAACTTTACCAAATATTACTAATCGATCCATTCGAAGTAATGAACCCAATTCAAACAAAGTGCTTATTCGAAAACGCATTGGAGAAAAAAAATAAAAAAACAAAAGAATTATGGAATATTTATTCATCTTTTAAAACAATTAACTAAAACCAAAAAAAAATGAAATGGGGCTGAAAATGGGCATTTGAATTTAGACATTATTGCTGCCCAACGATTGATTGGGCTAAATTGATTAAGTTAAGCAAAGAAGTGTCTTTATTTTTTTTTAAAACTTGCCTTCAATGATAAAACCCCTCTACTATTAACATAAGGCTTAAGAATAAATTTAGTCAAATTAAACTTTTTTTTTTGTTCAAATTCTTGAAGCAAAACTAGTATTATATAATTTTATTTTTCTACGAACTGTGCACTCATCAAGAATGCATTTTTGTTTTTAAATGAACAATTAATTTAATTGATTTGCACAAACTTGTAGTAGTCTATTTTTCTTTCTCCTTGCAAAATTAAATTATTCGAACACGTGAATGCTTTTAAGTTTTAATTTTTTTAATAATTTAAAGCTAAAATATAAATTATGTTTATTTAAATTAGTTATTGGCATTCAAACCCTCTCGCTTAGGATTTGAATCCAACACAAAAGTTAGTAGAAGTAGACTTATTTTATCCGTAAATGTAATTTCGGAGAAATAGAATATGTTTTGTCAAGATATCGAAGGCTGTTAAAAAGCACTCCTCCAAACAAAGCTCAGCATCGTAAGCCCATGAGGTCTATTTCATGTAATAACGGCAACCAATAATGATATTGCCAACAATAAATAAATAAATTATTAACATTTTGCTTTCAATTTAAACAATTAGGTCATTATAAGTTGTGGGAGTTTTATTTGTTTGACAGCCAATGGTGTATTTACTTTTCATTGATAACATTTACTTCACAAAATAAGAGTAGGGATCAAAATTGAAATCATGAGAACCAATTCAAATTGGGAATGAAGAATGAAAGGCTTATACTGAAGAAGAAAATTAAGAATCAATTCTCTATTCTTAAGACTAATAATTTTGCCCCTGTTAAATTTATGATTTCTTGAAATACCTTCATTTAAATAAAAAACTGATTATAAAAAAAAGAAGAAGAAGCAAACTCTCACCACTAATAGCCCTCTTGTCATCACGTACATGCAACAATAGTCATGAGCAGCAACCATTTTGTCATGGAAGTCGAACCATTAACAGTAGCTGCTGGATTCTGATTTGATGATAATAATGGTGATGTCGTAGATGATTTTGATTATTATTATTATTATTATTAGTAGTAGTAGTAGTAATAGTAGTAGTAGTAGTATTAGTAGTAGTAGTATTAGTAGTAGTAGTAGTAGTATGTTAATGATAAGAAGTAATTAATATTAATAATAATAATAATAATAATAATAATAATAATAATAATAATAATTATTATTATTATTATTATTATTATTATTAGTATTATTATTATTATTATTAACATTAATTAATAATGATACTAAAAATTTTTGAATAATAATAATCACAATAATTTAAATAAAAAATAATTATTATGATAATAATTATTAAGGATCTTTTAATAGTTTGTAACAATTCAACTCATTCTGATTTAAATTTTAAGATAAAGTAAATATATAAATGAAAATACAACTCATTCCGATCCTAATTCGTAGAGCTAAAGTAAATAATTTATTTTAATTCGCATCATTGATTCATTTTTAGTCCATTTTGATTCTCTTTTATTTATTCCTGGCCATTCTCGTTCAATAAACATACTTGATAGCTTTCGTCAAATCCAATCCAATTATATCAAATAAGATTTTTCAATTTTGCATTTAATTTGATTTAATTATTAATTAAAATTCAATTTAATAAAAACACATTTGACGCAATGCTATTGACCAGGTAGATTAATATGCCATAAAACTTACCATATGAAAATTAAGGCTATGTTTGGTATTGGTGTTATTTACTAAGAAAAATATTGTAATTATAGGAGAAAATTTAATAGTATGTAGTAAATATGATTTTTAAATTATAATTTTGATATAACAAAGGCAAAAATATTGTATGTAACAGGGGCAAAAAATATTGTATATATATTTTTTTATAATATAAATAATAGATCAAATCAATTTAGCTTATAAGTCACAAAAGCTATTATTTATCAAATGCTATAATATTATAACTTTTAAAATATAATTATCTAATTTCAATACTAAATAATATTTATAGCCAACAGATCATGAAAAACAATCTATTCTATTATCTTAAATGATCTTGCTTCAATCTATAATAAATAACACATTGATAATTTCGTATGTGGCAAAATCCAAGGCAATTAATTAGTGAATATGACATATTTCAAGGGGGTTGATGAGTTATTTTCAATTATAATGGACTGTAGATTGACATAGTTGTGCTAATGAGGGCTTGGGGCTTTCCGTCTATGGGAATCTGCTTATTGCATTCCATCCTTTTTTTTTTTAAAAAAAGAAAAACACTTGATGATGGACATAGGAATGTATAAACATTTGCACTTTACATTTTGTTTGGTGCAATGGACAGTGGTACAGAAAAAGGGCTTTTTTTTTTTTAATTTCATATCTTCAAAATTTTCCATTTTCAAAATTTTTCTCATGGTTGCAATGTCTTTATCTTAGGGCCCGTTTGAGATTACTTTTAAAAGATTTAAAAGTGATTTTGAAAATTTAAAAATTAGATGTTAGTGCTTAGTAAAAAAAAACTAACATTATTTTTATCAAAATCAGCCCCTCCTATAACTGATTTTGAAAAGAATAACTTTTAAATTCTGATTTTGAAAATCAATTTTATCATCTAATATGGTTTCATAAATATCTTCATAATTACTACATAAACCCAGAATTATTTTTATTTAAATTAAAAAATAATATTTTAATATTTTTTTATTATAATTTATGCATTCTTTTTGTTCGCCTATTTTTTTTTTATATTTTACATTATATCAAAAGGTCTTTGTAGTAATATAATAAAAATTTTATTTTTAATTAAAATTATTATAATACACAATTAAAATCAATAGCGTATAAATTTTATTTTTAGTTAATATTATTATAATACACAATTAAAATTTATTATATATATATATTTTTTATATGTGTAAGTAAATTTTATCTTATATTACGTATATTTTAGTTATTTATTTTTTTACAGAGTTTAATAATAAAATTTATCAAACACCAATAAACTACTTTAAAAACTCATAGTACTTTTGAAAATAAAATTTACTAAATATTTGATTGATTCTCATTACAGTTGATTGTTTTTACAGTATAGTTAATAATAATTATTTTAAAAATTACAGTGTTTCAAAACTAGCCCTTAAAGATATGGCATGAAGTGGATTGATTCGAACTTAACACCATATACTCGACTAACTAGTTGAATAGTTACAAATTATTCTGGCACCTATATTTTATCTCATATCATATGTTAAGTTTAACAAATCAATGCCTTAGAGATCATGTTATGCTAGGATAATTCATTTGAATTAGATTAAAATCCATAGAGTAAATATGAGTATTTTTCTTCTGTCTTGAAAATGCATCTAATTATCTTTAAGAAAACAAAAATGTATTTTGTTATTTTCTTATGCCTTATTTATTAATTTTGTCGCTTACTAACAATGCTGAAATACATAATCTGTTTTTAATTTAGTATCATCTTTTGTCAAAATTGTCCGACAAAATTAAATCCAATGCAGTCAATATCAAACTTGTTTAGAAATTTCTAGTTATTTTTTTCAAATTTCAATCGAGTCCTACATATTCATTAAAAAGAAAAAAACAAAAACAATGAACACAACTTTTTGTTTTTAACTTTAAAAATTTATTTCAGAAAATGACAACAAAAAAAGTTATTTCAAAAAGCACTATATTTTTTTCCCATAATTGTTGTTTTCAAATACAACATTTTGAAAATGATAGCAAAAACATCCTATATTTTCCAAATAAGTAAGGTATATATAAATTATTGAGTTGTATAACCAAGTTAGTAATTTTATCAACTCATGTTTATGACTGCAAAAAAGGATGGGGCTATTTAAAACTACTTTCTGTCTACACTCTATTTTTTATTAAGAATTTATTATCTAAATAATTTTTTTAAAAATTTCTTTATTAACCCTTTCTCCTCTTTTTTTCTTAATTTCACAAATTCTCATAAATTCATTTAGATATTTTTTAATTTTAAATAACTAGTATAACTAATTAAGAGGAACAAAACCTATTATATAAAAATGAACATTAACAAATTTTTATTAGTTATGAAAGTTAATGAACATCAACAAATTAATTTTTACCATACACAAAAACTAATTAACATTAAGAAAAAATTCTTATATATTGCAAACATGAAATCTAGATCATAATATACTAAAAAAGTCTAAAAAAAATATTTGAAAGAGAGTGGAATTGAATATTTAGTTTGTTGAATGTAAGAATAGAGAGAAAATATGCAGTGTAAGATAGAGAAAAAAAAGTAATTAGGGAAGAGTAATTTTGAAATTTTGAAATTTTAGTTTTTAATAATAAATTCATTTTTTAAAATGGATATAAAGAGAATTTTGATGGATTCAAATAACTCCACTCTTACAAAAGTATATTTCATTTTAAATTTCTTGCAATTATTTGATACTTTTAGGAGAATAATTTACCAACAGACATTCTCAGGTAATTCTACCTTTTTTTAAAAAATAATTATTTAAATATATATATATATATAATTCACGTAAAACTCTGATAATTTTCTTACAAAGTGACTTTTTTTTTAATAGAATAGATAAATTTGACAAAATAGTAAATTTAAAAGTACGAAATATGCACAGCGTTGCTGAAACGGTGCGGATTGAACCAGGAACCAAACTTAAAATTTTTCTAATAATCAATAATTGGAAAGAAGAATATAAAAAAATGAAAAAAGAAAACTAACAAGTATTTTCTCTATCGATCCCGTTGGAGCTCTCAGAGGGTCTCTGCAATCTGGGAGACATAACACGAGGAAGAAACTGTAAAAGCAGAAAGATCAATCCATCATCACCATCGTCGTCATCGTCATCATCATCATCATCGAACTAAAATACAAAACAGGTAAAACGAACATTCCACAGACACACAAGTCTCTCATTTGATGTTTGAAGCCCACGTGTGTGTTACGGTTTCGCTATCATTACTGCTTAAATTGAATTGAAAATTCTGTTGGGTTGTCACTTTAGCAAATCCCAACTCTTCACCTAACCAAAATATTTGAAAAAGAAAGAAAACAAGTCCAATTTTAATATCTTATGTGCTTTTGCTTTGAGTGTAAAATATCTATGCGCAATGTGAGATTTATTATAGGTTTTTCCAACTCTATTTAGATCCTCTGAATTGTTTCTGATTTGGATTTTGTTTATCTTGTTGAATTGTGGTTATGTTTTTCTCTTTTGATGTAGTGTGTGTATTGTGAATTTTGTGACAGGATGGGTTTCTGAGGCTGATATAGAGATTTATAGATGCCCATTTTGAAGATTTGAAGTGGGTACCGAAGAATGTGGCGTAATTTGGATTGAAAAGTGGGTTGGTTTCTGTTCGGTTTGATTGGTCTATCAAGTGTTTGAACTAATGGCTGATTTGGCTGGTTTACAAGAGGCTGCTGGGTCTAGATTTAGTTCTTTGGAGTTGATTGGGAGAGGTTCTTTTGGAGACGTCTATAAAGCGTAAGTGTGTGTACTTTGACTGGTTTAATGCATTTTGATTCATTGCAATGTAGTCTTGTTTACCTTGTTAATGGTGCTTTTGGTTTATGATATAGTTTAGTGAAAGACATTCTTGAATTTTGATAAATCTTCTAATGTTCAACAGCCATTTCTTGCATGCTTGCTTTGTTTTAGATTCTTGAACCACCTGGTATATATGTGTTGTAGATTCTGAAAATATTGTGTGCGATTCCATAGTTGCTTAGTTTTTAGCATAAACAGAATCTTTTTGCCGACAGTATTATTGAACTTCAATGCAGGGAAATGACTTTAATTTATGTGGTATTTGATGTATTGGAATATAGGATTGGCTACTGTATTTTAGGGATAGAATGACTGCATTTGAGATAATGGCATTTCAGTAACTTTAGTTACTATGAAGCCACTTGTTTTGTATTTATAGATGGCTGTTGCTGATTAACCTTTTTAAGCAAAGCCTCTGTTGGGTTTCATATTGAGGACTTGATTTCTAGAGACATTTTAGAAGTATGATTAGTAATGTAAATTATGCTGTTTTTAAGATTGAGGGAGATATTTTTTTCCCCATTTTTTTTTCCCCTTCAAACCATGGAGGTTTAAGTTTATTATTGATGCTGCTATTGGAAAATGGAGCTCATGGCTGTGTTTAGGATGCATGCATTTTGTATGTCATTTAAAGTTGAATTCACAAATGCTAAGTTGTGGGCCATCCTTATTGTTGTCAGAATGTATGGCGTTGCCATTTCTTTTTCCTATTTAATGGAGTTTGTGATTATAATTTGAGGACATTTCTGCATGGAGTTGGTGGACTAGTCCCTGATGCCTTCCCAATTTGCAGGTTCGATAAGGAACTTAACAAAGATGTTGCCATCAAAGTTATTGATTTGGAAGAATCGTAAGTATTTGCTGTTGTTAATATTATTATTTGTCTGTATTTTCACTTGTGGAATTAGAGTCTTTTTGTTGGTGAGCAACACTTGTACATTGTCTGAATTTTTTTTTATGTACAAAAAGAAAAAAGAGGAAAATATTCGAAGCATAGCTGAGATGATGATTATGGATTATTGTTATTTTTCAATCAATTTAACTTGAAATCCAAAAGACGACCATTGTAGAGGTTAGTTCTTGTAACTGAAGGATTGTGCAAAATAAATTTTCATTTTTATGCAATTCATGCTCTAAAGCTTGTTCTTATTTTGCCTTCTGCAGAGAAGATGAAATTGAGGACATCCAGAAGGTATTAATATATATACACATATATATATTATAATTGTGTGCTGACCATGAGTTGAGTAATTATTTTTGTTGCTAATCTATCTCATTGTTGTGGTAGGAAATTTCTGTTTTATCACAATGTCGATCTCCATATATCACTGAGTACTATGGCTCTTATCTTCACCAGACTAAACTATGGATAATAATGGAATATATGGCTGGCGGCTCTGTTGCCGACCTAGTAGGTTACTTTTCTTGTTGACTTGCAGTTACTTGTTTTGTGCAAGAAAATTGATGTGTGTATTTTCATTATAAGTTTATAGTGAAGCATAATATTATGTTTACTTCAAAAGTAGTTTCTCTTTAGACGGCTAATGTTGATTTTGCTGTTGCAGATACAATCGGGTCCTCCTCTGGATGAAATGTCCATTGCTTGCATTTTACGTGATTTGCTGCATGCAATAGAATATCTGCATAATGAAGGAAAAATTCACAGAGATATAAAAGGTTTCCTCTCATCTAACATTTGGCTAGTGTCGTTATAACAGTGATAGTAGAGATCTCTTAATTTTGTTAATTGTAGAATTCATTTTTTTTTTTAAATAACTTATCACACACTCAGTCAGTCGCTTCCTCTGCACCTCATGTCCACTATTCTTCTCTTAAGTGGTCGAGAGCAATTCAATCCCTAGTCCATTGCATGAGATCTAACCTTGTTTCGTTATCATTTATTCTAATTACTTTGGGCCAATGATAACTTCTATGATATTATCTTGGCAGCGGCAAACATTTTATTGACGGAGAATGGTGACGTTAAGGTACATCATTTCTTCTTGAACAGGTTCATGTTGTCTTGAATTGTTTCTGTGGATTTACTAACTAGAAGGGCAAATAAATATGAGTCAGTTTTCTTGCATTTGTTTCTGGTTGTCAAAGTTACATTTGTGATTTTGTAACAGGTTGCAGATTTTGGTGTTTCTGCACAATTAACAAGGACAATATCAAGGAGAAAGGTATTATATTTGCTATGTGAAGGTTGCTTTTGTCCAATAGCTATTGTGCCTTGTGGGGCTTTTGGTTTGCTATTTATTGTCTAATAGAAATGTAGAAGTTGGCCCCTATTCAAGATCTTACTTCTAGTCCAATACTCAGTGGGCTATAATGTTCCTTTCCTCCATCCTTTTTTAGTCCTCTTCATCTTTATCTGGGTAAAAGGTTCTTGGTGGAAGCTGTGACCATTACACACACACACACACACACACACACACTATGTAGGAATGTATTAATGTCTGGGAGAGTGAATTTCAGATTGCTTTCTTTTTATTTCTTTCTACCATGGTTCCCCAATTTTATTGCTAGATAGTGTATAATTTGAAAAGGCTTTCGATAAGAATAACTGTTAGTTATAAATTAAGAGTGAATTTCAGATTGCCTTCTTTTTATTTCTTTCTACCATCTTTGCCCAATTTTATTGCTAGATAATTTATAATTTGAAAAAAGGCTTTCTATAACAACTGTCAGTTATAAAATAAGCTTTTTTTGTTGCATATAATGTAACATTGTTCTTAATAGCAAATAGATCACTGTAAAGCATTGCAAGCTATTTTCAAGTAAAAAGTGCTTTAACCTTTAAGTCTTAGCACCAACCGGCCATAGGTTTATGCACACATATTAGTGATATTCATATGGGCTATTCATATAGGCATTTCTGGATGCTTAATGTATGGTCCCATATTTTTTCTTTGTTGTTAGCAATACAACTTATGGAGTAATTTAGAAATTTTGTCAGCAATAGACTAATTTGTTTGGTGGTACCAGACATTTGTAGGTACCCCATTCTGGATGGCACCAGAGGTGATTCAAAATTCAGAAGGGTACAATGAAAAGGTGGCTTTTAGTTTTTTTTTTTTTTAATTTATTTTTCTATTCTTTTTTCAATTATTAAAAGTAGTTATTGTTGTCTTGCTGCAATGGCATAACCTCTTACCCCTCTTTCTGCGCCCCTTTCTCACTCGTCTCTTATTCTCTCAGTATTTTAAGTTACGAACAATGCCACACTAAATCCCTTGCTTGATGCAGGCAGACATTTGGTCTCTTGGAATAACTGTTATTGAGATGGCGAAAGGAGAACCACCACTTGCAGATCTTCACCCAATGAGAGTTCTTTTTATCATACCTCGAGAAAATCCGCCACAGGTTCATTTTATTATTGTTTGATGTCACACTGATTAGATGCTTGATAAGTTATTTGCCAAGCTGAATTGCAGCGATTTTAAATTTAAAATATCATTGTTTTATTGTTTGTTTCTGTTTTGCAGTTGGATGAACATTTTTCTCGCCTTATGAAAGAATTTGTTTCATTGTGTTTGAAGAAAGTACCTGCCGAGGCAAGCTTGTTATATCCTTCATATACATTGCTATTGTTTTATACATGGTTTGTCTGTTAATATCCTTGGTTGAAGGTACAGTTGTTTTTGATTGGGCACGAAATTTTTATTTCTGTGAATGGAATATATCGGCTTGAATTTTATCTGGTTTTTCTGTTTCAGATTAAATAAAAACATCCATAATTCTTGCCTCTGTAATTGGCATGATTAGGAATATTTATAGAATCCACATGCATGTAATCATGCCACTGGTTAAGCCTAATTCTAGTAATATATTGATAGAAATGTAAACTTCATTTATAAAATATTTCTCTGCTTTTCTATCTTTTACATGTTTTCAACTTTCTTCTTCAAATTAGAGCAATGGTGATGTTATTTCTGCTTCTTTTGACTATTCCATGCTTTAATTTCAGAGGCCAAGTGCTAAGGAACTTCTCAGGCACCGTTTTATTAGGAATGCTAGGAAGAGTCCAAGGCTTCTGGAAAGAATAAGGTGCGATATGTTGTTACTTTGGTACAGTGTTTCAAGTCAGGGAAAATGCTTAATTTTGATCTTTTCTGTTGCATCGTTGAGCATTGTGTTAAAGTTTTGTCTTCTTTTATCTTGATAGAGAGCGCCCAAAGTACCCTATACAGGAAGAACCAGATACCCCTATAAATGGTGTCAGAGCTGTAGGAGAGGCATCTGGCACTGTGAAGGTGGTTAAAGATAAGAGAAGTGAAGAAGCTGTTCAAGTTAGGTGAGTTGAACTTGCTGATCACTCTTGCTCTGTTAATTGTGATATAAGTTGATTGACTTATTTTATTAGCAGTAGTCAGGGGCAAACTGTGAGGAATGCTGGATGGGACTTCAGCATTAGTGGGTCACATGGTACAGGAACTATTAGGACTGCTGTAAAACCGCCTCAGGTCAGAGAAAAGAAACCAGAGTTCCCATATAATCAGTCTACCCCAAAAAGAACTGCTGAGAGAAGTAATCATGGTTTCTCTGGCTCTGGAAGTACATTTCATGAGTCCCCAGATGCCTCTCCGACAAGATATGCTACAGATTCATATTTTGATGATCATCAGGATAATTACTATGAAGATGTAAGTTTCTTTCTGGGATGCAACCTGCAACAACATTTTGGTGGTCTATGAGTTTAGGTTATTAGTTCTTCTGGCACCAACATTGGATGTTAGTTACACCAACTGTGAAATTGTGAGCTGGACAGTTAATTCTATGCGATGTGAGAATTGGCACTAGATTCATGATTACTGTTCAACTGAGTGTATGTCTGTTATAATACCTCTCAAGGGGAATCTGATGTGTTAAGCATAACTCCACCATGCATAAGTCATTTTTCTTTCAGTATGGAATTTCCGAACCTTGGTTAGTTTTACCGATCAAACTTTAATGGGATGATCTGGACCCAATGCTGACTAGTTTCAGAAATTTTCTGAAAGAGCTACCATTGATCGGACCAACAATGATACAATTCCGTGACAGGAGTAAAAATGCCATTGATTCATTTGTTTTTATATGCTGATGATGGACATAAAATCAAGCATTTAGTACACTTGGTCCAACACAGTAATGGAAAGTGAGTTAACCATAGCTGTCTCATCAAATTTGAGTTATGTGTTCTGATAATAAAATATCTGTTGGTTTTCTGTCCCGCTATCCTTTCAATGTATTTGAAGTGCTCCATTTTTCCAGGATGATGCATCTGCAAGTGCGTCAGGAACTGTTGTGATACGAAGTCCTAGAGGATCTCGATCATCTGGTTTGTTCCGTGATCGAAGTACCCTGGTATAAGTCCTGTCTAATAACTATGAAAATATTAGATAAGTTCTAGTTTATTCCTTTTCTGTTTTAGCGATTATTTGATTACCGTACTATGTCATGTGTAGTCTAGCAGCACGTATACTTCTGCTGAAGATGCATCTACTAGTGGAACATTTGTTTACCGTGGTCAACATGATGATTCTGACTCTGCTCGCACACCAAGATCGAGACTAGGAATTCAGGAGAGAAGTTCTAGTGCCTCACTCGAAGATAGTGCAGTAAACCTTGCACAGGTTGTTTTTCCTCTGTTACCACTTATCTCCCAATTTAGCTTTAATCAAAATCACATATCTCTACTTGTGTATCAACTTATTCCATGCTTATGATCCTATGATTTTTTAATGTAGTTACTGTTTTATTTGTTTATTCTTTTGAGGAATACCTAAATTATCATTTTCCAATTTTAATTCTCTGTCAAACTCACAATCTATTTTTCAGGCCTTTTACCTCTGTCGCTCTCCCAAAAATTTCCTCTCATATCATGTTTTTGTGGCTGGATTTACTTTTTGAGAATTGTCTTGTCTAATGTTAAGTATCTATTGTTGAAAATTGCTTTCAGGCAAAAGCTGCAATTCAAAGTGGTTTTAGGAAAGGTAATGCTAGAGAACGCTTAGTTCTCGGCAAGATGAACAATGATGGGCCAGAATATAGAAGGAAAGAACAAATAACAAGCAGTTCAGATTCTTCCAGGTACATCTAATTGTCATACTGCTAGTTTCTGTTGTGGTAGAGGGATATACTTGGTCATTAAAATTTGTAAAAGGGAACATTTTACCTCAGAGATTCTCGTGATTACTTGGATGCACAAAGAGGATTCGCAAGATCACGCCAGGGAAGTGATGAAGAAGAAAGTGCAAAAGTAGCATCCTTATCTGGAGCACTATCAGTTTTGCTTATCCCTTCCATAAAAGAGGTGAGTAGCTGGCTGATGTACATTTTTAATCAGTTTGACAGTATCACCTTGCAATAATTCAGTAAAGTGTGGAAATTATGATTCTTGCAACATTGAGAATCTAAATGTAGTTTATATTCTACTCAAATTAGGATGTGAATGGAAAGGGATTGCTTTCTGTGATAATTTGAAAAATGAAAGTGGTTTGTTACTTTAGTCTATAATTTCTTCAATACTGTCCGTCGTCCGTTTTATTTATGAAGAGCATGTACTCTGTTATGTATAAGGCTGATATGCAAAACAAGTAGCATAATCTTTTGTATACGCTTTCAAATTGACCTTGGCAACTGACCTTTAAGCAACATTAAATTTCAGCTTGCTATGTTTGCCACTAATAATTTGTGTGTAATGTGCAGGCAGTAGCTGATGATTCAGAAGGACCAGTTGCGCGTCAAGTTGTAAGTTCACTCGTAAATATGGAACGCATAAAGCCAGGTTCTTGTGAAGTTTTTGTGAGAAGATTGCTTCAGCAAGTAGCAAGGTTCAAAACTTCATTATCCTAACCCCTCACCTTTCCTTCCATTTTAGAAAACAAATAAATGTAAATTATAGTGAAATATCGGTTCTTCCATGCCTCATGTTCTGAAATGGAGCTGAAGTATGGTTCATAAAAAAACTCAAGATGGCTTTAAATCTATGCAGTTCAAAGGAATCATCTGTGAAAGATCTCCAGGAGTTGTCATCTCAAATATTCACCAAGGGAAAGACAGCCGAAGCAGCTCAAAATGCACATGCAGAGGATAACAAGAAAAAGCAACCGAACAAGGATGTTAATTCCAATGCCAATTTAAGCCCACTTGCAAGGTTTCTGCTTTCAAGGTTTGTTCACTGATATGTTCCTTCTGATGATTGCATGCTTCAGTGGAAGGGTTGCAACTTATTTGCTTCAATAATTCCTTTATTTTTTTTTTGCCTCCGATTGATATGACTGTTTTCCTTCCCTTTCATGCTTATATGGTATAACTTGCAGCATGAACTATAATTATTGATTTGGCCACTTTGTGTTGCAGATGGCAAGGGCAAGCTTCACGGGATCTCAATCCAACTTAAAAGTTCTTCGAACAGCACTTACATATTTGTTTTGTAGTGTGTTTCTGTTTATGCGTTTAATCTGATTGGATGTACATAACATTGTAAGAAATTGTGTATTTATCATCTACCATTATTATTTCTCTATTTCCCATTTTTGTTTTGCGGTTGCAGCAGCATTGGTGTATAATTAGGCTTGCTATAAGTAGCAATGTAATCTCACTAACATTAATTTTTATCAATTAAGAAATTTATCTTTCAACAGTAATTTTTTCAACGATTTGTGCATTCTCATAATGCATTTCTTACACTTCCCTTCGTTTGTCATTTGGCATTTGAGACTTTAGATCTTAAGTAGCCCTGAGAAACTCTTTGAGATTTATGCGGTAACAGCAACAACTTAGCCGAAAATTTGAATAATTGAACTAAAACTAAAAGATCTTATTCTGTACCTATAATATAGTATTCATCAACATATTGTAATTGATTATCGCTTGATTTTGAAGGATACCTACAACATTTTTCTAGCACAATGATTCCTCAATAATGTTGCAATTTGTCATTCACATGCCAGCTAAAGCTTCAATAAGTTGAACCCTCCACTGCTATCAATCTCAAAACAGAAACTCAATTAGTTTATTAACATAATTGATTTTCATCTGATCCGAGAAGGTTGCTTTGAAGGTGAGAGCTTACGAAATGCAGCATGCAAAATCATAACTACAAAGCAGTAGAGTAATTGTTAGCCCACTAAGCATCAGCAACCTTCATAAAAGATGAACAGTTTCTAATATTTACCTATATAACTGATAGCAAGTGCACAGAATAGAGCCATCTGAACATTCAGAAGCATAAGAATAACCAACGTAGCTGCAAAGATGAGATGTAATTACTACTGAAAGAATTCCATTATTTATAAACAGCTAGACTGTAGCATAATGTAAAGACTTGTTAAGGAAACTTTAAAGCAAAACTCAACCGGAGAAGGCAAGAACAAAAGTATAGGAGAGAAAAAAAAAAAAAAAGCACGCATTCATATTTAGGGGTAACGAGAAATGTGTCATAAATCACTTGCTCTCGCACAGTACTTTCCATGCTGATTTTCTTGCCCGTTCTATGGTTGGAACCCTTGAGCGGAAAGAAATCAAACCACAATGCTTATTCTAGCTAGAAACTCCTCCTGAAGTCAACTTGAACCCTGTGTCAATTGGTCATAGACTCCATATTCTACCAAAAGTATGACATCTTTTTCTTCCAGAGTGATTAATGGAACTTAAAACTGTTTTGCCACTACTTTTCTTAGTTGCGAATGCTTGCTTTTTATATTACTTCCTAAAGTTATCATACCCAAACCAGAACATGTTTACTTCCTAGGAGAAATCTTAAATATCTTAATCAATACGGAACTGTGTAGTTCATACTGCATTCCCTTGGCCAACTACAGGTAACAATTTGCAATGTCCTAGTATGCCTATGAGTGGAACTAACAGTGCTCTTCCAATATGGAAAAACAATCATCAAAAACATTTTTTCCCCTCCATCAACCACATACCGTATAAGACTATGGCAGGTTATCTCAATATCGGCTGCCATTTTGATTCAAAAAAGAAACATTTGAGAGCTCACCACATTGTGCAGTGCGGACCAGAACCTGCCGAATCACAGGATACCGAT
Organism: Aegle marmelos; assembly: GCA_030449875.1. Lineage (NCBI taxonomy): Eukaryota > Viridiplantae > Streptophyta > Magnoliopsida > Sapindales > Rutaceae > Aegle > Aegle marmelos. Next base: position 16,177,655 of record JASUUL010000142.1, on the reverse strand, counting down.
CCCATTTCCATTTGTCACTACAGAACTTGAAAAAATCCCAGAGTGCCAAACTTGATATCAACCCAACAAGAGCAAGCGGCATCTGGTATCTATACGATGGAGACAGAGACAACGTCACTAGACAGATGATACACAGGAAAAGAAAAAAAAAACTTGTAATGCAACTAGCACACACAATGCTCTGATTGGAAAAAAAATCTCCACCAGTTAAAAACTAAACAATGAAAGGTTAGACTCAGTGAAATAATGCCCTAAACCAGCACAAATACCAATTCTCGTGGAGTATTTTAAGTATTCATATAGTTGTTTCAAAGCACAGGAGAAAAAAAAAAAAAAACAACGCAAAATTGCAAATTCATAGTGTTGTTATTTATCAATTGGAACCCAGCAAAAAAGATTCTGTTACTTGATTTTTCATTTAAGCAGATTGAAACCCTTAAAAATGTAAGCAAATCAAAATTATCATTAAAAATCCAATCAAGGCCACATAAATCTAATCATATCCAAAAACAACCCAAAATCTCGTTTAATATTCATACACCCACATACAAAAACCATTCAATTTTTTTTTTTTTAAAACTCAAAATAATAACTCACAGAGGGAAACAAAATTCTTACAGAGAGCAAGCAAAGAAGAGGATGAACAAGGAAGCATAATTCCCGGCATAACGTTTAACATTCTCATGGACTCTCAACTTAAGGGTGTGTGGGGAAGAGGGAAACGAGTAAGACCCGAGTGCCCCAATAAACTCACAGGTCCAAGATGGGGTCTTGGCTGAGAAATCATCAGTCGTGAGTTTAGCAAAAGGGTTGACGGTGAGAAGAGAGAGGAAGGTGCATAAATAATGTAAAAGGCTGTGAGTTATGGTCGTGGCTGTGGCTGTTTCTTTGGAGGAGGCTGTTGTGACGGCGGTGGCCGACGTGGTGGTGGCGGTGTCTAGGATTTCGAGGTAGCCGGAATCGCGTAGCCATGACTCGAAAGCTGGGTCGGGTACGTTTAGGGATAATGGGTTCGATGTGAATACCTTCCCCATTGGGAAAAGCGATCCAATTTTGGTACAACGACAGACCCTAAATTATCAAAATATTGAAGAATTAATTAATTTGTCATAAAATTCATATGATATGATTATACGGAGCCTGGTTCGTGGTTTTCTGGGCGAATTATTATTATTCTTTCAAACACTCAAAGTTTAAATTTCGAAGAGGTAGGAAAGGGAAATAAATCATATTAGGATTTGCCGATTTGTCAATAAAAACTTCAGTATTGTATGCTAAATTTTTTAAAAGAATTTTATCTGAGTATTGCTTTGAGTAAATAAAGACAATTAATTTAATATGTTTTGAGTAAGATTTTTAGTATTATAAAGACTGTACAAAGTATAGTTTATTTTTTAAATTTAATAGATGGATTGTTTAGAGTAATAGGTGTTTAGAGTAGCCGCATCCAATACTTTAAACTTATGGTTGGCTGGTGTTTTCATTAAATTCTTTGAGTTGAATTGAATCAATTATTACTTATGGCTGCAGCTCAAGAGAGTTGAAGAAAAAGAAAAAGAAAAATGGAGTCCTTTTTATGTCCCTTTTAAGTGAATATATATAGGTTGGTTACCATAGGGCACTTTCATCTTTTCTGCCATTACGACACCTCTTTGCTGAGACTTCTAATAAGCTTGCTCTTCAAGCTACAAATGGCATTTATCATTTGGATCCTCGATCACGCGAGGCTTGTCGAATGGGTAGCCTTGCTGCCTCAGTTATAGAGATGCTTATTGTTTCCTCATTCTCTCGCCGGAAGGCACAAAACTTTATCTTGATCTCTCTCATCTTATTCTAGATTTGTCCTTCTCAGTGAGCTAATTTGACCAAAGCTATTGTTTTCCTCGATTGGCTCACGTGGGACACTCGGGATGCCACTTTTTTTGCCGATCAACTTCTTATTTATTATTTTTTTATGCCACATGTCCATTCTTAATTAGTCCATAAATATCCTTCCAAATTTACCTCCAAACACATTCCATAACCTCTTGAAAACGAAAAATTAAAAATTTATTCAATCACTCAATGTTAAGGAAATTGGCCAAGCAATGGAATGCTAACGAACCAAATCAAATTTCTACATTTATTTTTTCTTTGGCCTATACCAAATTTCGCATCACTTAATTTAAATACAACAAATGCATCATAACAGCTTACCCTTTACATCCGGCTAGAGCAATAAGGACTGGTTATTAAAGATCGGTTATAAAACGGACGTGGATGAAAATAATCGCACATATACTGCAGGCTACAGCTTTATAAAAACTTATACTTGCTTTCTCGCATGCACACACTTGCACACAAAATTCTATTATTTGAAAGTCGATGCTCACTGCAGGATGCTGCACATGTGCATGAAATTTTAATCACTGTTGGTACTTTCTTTGGGAAGGTAATGAAGCGTGGCTCAGTCTCAGCAATGGGTCTTCGATATTCCATGGAATGAGCCGAAGGAGGAACATTTCTGTGGTTAGTAGCAACTAGCATTATTGAAGGAATTTTCTGTATCAGATAAAGAAAGAGCAGCAGATAAACAAAGCTGTTAAGCAACCAACACACGTAAAGCAATATTAGTATTTCGACCTTATTTTAGTGCCTAAGTGCGCATTAGGATTTCTTCAGAAGAACATTCACAAGACATTCAGCCAAGTATGAAGCTCATCAATAATCAATCATTTCTGTGAATAAACGAAACATATTGAGTGCCAATCATTGCCAGCCTTTGAAACAGGATTTAAGAGCAAGCAACAGAACAAAGACAGAAAGTACATTCAACTAAATCCAACACTAGAAAGCATCACAAATATTATTAATTTTTTGTACACAATTAGCGAACTCAATTAGCGAACTATGGCTCAAGCGCAAATGAAGAAACTCTCAACTGAAAATCTGAAACGAAATTTCTTATTTATGATTTGACAGTGGAAACAAAGAAACCAAAAAATGTCTACCACCGTAGGATCAGGATTTATTTGTGCAGACGGCAGAAGTGAAGACGGAAATGATTCTGGTTGAAATTGAAGCTCGGCCTGCAGTTGTGATATTTTCTGCTCTGATTTCACCTACACAAGTCATTGAAGAAATTGTGAAAAATAAGAATTTTAAATTTCTTTTTCTTTTGTCTCCCCTTAACTATTAAAACAAATGAACACAGATGTCTGCTAGGCTCATGGTTGAATATACAAGGGTACTTAAGTCTCCACTGCTGCTAATGAGAGCTTGATGAGTGGGGTGAGTATCAGAAGCTTTAAAGGGTACTTAATTTTGAGACAAATTAGAAGAAAACACTTTGTATAACCATTTTTATATTGAAGAGAAGGGGAAAAAAATGGCTATGAAATTGGATAAATAATTAAACATTGAAGAAATTGGATAAAACGAGAAACGTACATCAAATTCAATAGGGACTAATCAAATTCCATAAGGATATAGTTGAATGCCACACTGTTCCTTATCCTCAAATTCCCGTAGCTTTTGTCTCAGCTCTGGCTGAGGCCACCAGCAATCGAATTTGTTTAAGCTCTTTATGCACCAGAGCTGTTCAGGAATCTTTTTCAAGAGAGCACAAGGGTTGATAATCAAGCATTCTAGTTTTGGCATGGCTCCAATCCCCATAGTCCACTCCTCTATCCATAGCATTGATTTCAGGTGCAACACCTTGAGATTTGGGAAACCATCAGAGCCACAATTCAGCTTCCTACCTGAATACGAATTTTGCTTCAGTTTGAGCACTTGAAGAAGTGGCAGCTTTTCTAGTGCGGGCATGGGATCCTCCATAAGTTCAGTATTAGAGAAACTCAAGTGGGTTAGTCTTGGAGGAAATTGGTATTCAACAAGGAAAATTTTGGAGAGAGTTGGTATCTTGCTTTTGTTCACCAACTTCAATGACTCGGGGCAACTCAATCTGCAAAGACTTTGGGACAACAAACATTGATAATGACTTAAATCTCCCAATATCCGGAGATTTCGCAGATTAGGCAGTCTGCCCAATATATCTTCAGTACAGCAGCAAGGATGCAAGGCTGAAATGAAATGGAGATTTTCCAGAGAGTCACAGTGCTTCCCTGGATATGCAGGAAGTGTGATTGAGCCAAAATTTAGATACCTGAGTTTGTTCATCTTCCAAAATTCATCTGCTGTATGATCTATATAGCTAAAGGGCATGTCTAGTGCGTACAGGTTGGAAAGGTAGTTGAAAAATGATGAAGGAAGGCTTTTGAGGGCAGGGATATTCAACTTCAAATATCTCAAAAGAGATAAATTTTCAATTCCAGATGGATAATCTTTGAGAACAAGAGGTCCCAAATCCAATACCCTAAGAAGTTTGAACATTCTGCAAATTTTCTCGCAATCGATTGGGTCAAGTTGATGGCTTACTGAAGTGATGTGCAACAAAGAATGTAGCCGCGAGTCATAATCATCTAAGTAAGCAAAATCACTCTGTTCTTCTAAAATGCAGAACCGTTTTACCTTGTTTTGTGATTTACCTCCTGGAACCAGCGAAGGGTGAGAGAGAAATTCAGCTGCGAAAGCCACTGCGACCAATAAAGGCCAGCAACGACTACGAATAGAGCATGTGTTGATTGTGCCTCCAGCTCTTCTCTTCTTTACTTCAACAAAACCTCTATTGATTATTTGATGTAAGTACTCCTCAGCAGTTGCCTCATTGTTGTCTGGAATGAAACCTTCAGCTATCCACAACTGATATAACTGCCTGCTGGATATCTCTAGGTGTGCGGGAAACACAGATAAGTAGAGTAAGCAAGGTTTCAGGCAAAAAGGTAACACAGAATATGTGATGCATTGACGCAAAATGGGTTTTTTCGCTACTTCTTGTTCATTTTCTTCTAATGAGATGCATCCACAGTAAAAGATGTGGAAAGGCCATCCTTGGTACGTCACTCGCAATGGTCCTCCGGTGGGCACTAAATCAAGCCGAATATTCTCTCCGTTATTGAGCTGAAATGAGGTGACCATATCAATTGCGGAGAGTGTTATTAGTACTCTACTTCCATTCTGATTATCTGGAAGTATTTCTCGAATATTATCCCACACATCAATGCTCCACACATTATCAATCACAATCAAATACCGCTTGGTCATTAGATATTCATGAAGAATAACTTTTTTCTTATAATTTTTATCCTTTATTTCACTCAACCCAGATGAAGGCATCAGAAACTTAATAATGATATCTAACAATGGGCCAGCATCACAGTCGTAAGGCACATGAACCCAAGCGTGACAATCAAAATAATGCTTCACATAGTTGCTGCTGTAAGCTTCCGCCGCGAAAGCCGTCTTGTCCAGTCCAATGCTATCAAGTATGGCCACTACTGAAAGTTGAGGGGGTCCCTCAATCAATAGATCTAACAACTCCTCCATCCTATCATCTAGACCCACCGTGTCCGTCTCCCTATTCTTAAAAGATGAAGATGCAGGAAAATTACCTTCTACGGCTTCAATTGATTTGATTGCATCAATGTTTTCAGAATCGATGTGCTTAAGTTGTTGCACCTGTTGCTTAATATCTGTGATTCTGCTTTGGAGTCCTTGCAGAGGATCATAAATGTCCTTGCTCTGTCCACTTTGAGTTTTCTGTTGAGTGATGCCATTGATGAATGTGTCAATCACCTTCTCGGATTCATACGCAAAGCAATTGATTTCGTCCAGAACGGTCCCCAGATCTGGGTCATCAATTTCACTTTCTGAAAACTTTTGCAGCAGAAGCCAGAACATATCATATTCAAAGTTCCTCAGCAAAGAAATAACAATTTCAATCTCGGCGTGAAGTTTCTGAATAGGTTGTTTTGCTGCATCAGGCAACGTGAGTTCTTCACCAGCTAACACCCTTCTCAGCCTCTCCGAAAACAGTCTGAGGTTGGTGTCCATATCTCCTCCTCTCTCAGTAACACCCTGTAATCAGTCCAACAACATGCAAAGAAATAGTTAGAATAATAGAGAGTGGAAAGGAAATTATGCTTTAAAGCTGCCGTACCTCCTTCTCTTAGCTAGTACTCCAGTCAAGAAGTTGAATCAAGCTTGTTGACTCTCAAATTAGAACAGACCAAGGCAGAGAAGCGCAGAAAATGAATCTTACAATACTCTTGTCTTCCATATGTTGTAAAAAGAATGAAGCAGAGAAAAATAATTAAGTCTTCGGCAGGTCTCAATCAAGTCCAGAATCTCCTATGCATCCACTTTCAGGAAAGAAAGGGTCAAAACAATTCTACTGGGACGGCAAAGCGTATCTAAAAGGGCGAAATTCTACCGTACGTTCATGCTTCGTATCATCATACGTGAAACCGTTAAACTAATCAATTTTTTGATATCCTTCGATAATTTTTTAATAATTAAGCTGAGGGAAAATGTAAAATCATGTCTGCCACTTACTGGCATGCAAACAAATTAAATCATTTTTAGTTCTTTATTCAAACTTTTATGTGTCCACTGAGATGTTTGTTATTTAAATATATTTTAATTCTTTAATTTTTTTTTAAATTTAAACTTGAGCGATCATTTAAATAAAACTATTGTGGATGAATGAAACTGGTGTTAAAGCTCACATGTCTCCTTCTCAATGAAATTGGTAAATTGACTTGCTCGTCTCTTTCTCTCAGTACTCTAAATAAGCTTGAACTAAATATTATATTGGGATTGGATTAAACTCAATTGAATTAGTTTAGATTATATAATATTTTCTTAGTATCATATTAGATACGATGGTATTAAATTATATTTAAATAAAAAACTATTTATGAATATTTAAGATTAATAATTAAAGTTTAAAGATAATTAATATGAATATTAATATATTGTAAATTACTTATTGGGTAATGATAATCATAATAAACAAATATAAATCAATAAAATTATTTAATTAATTATTTAATAACATATTTTAGATTTATAAAAAAAATTAATTAATTACTAATATTATTAACTTTCATGATTATTTTAAACATTACACTAGTGATTATCAAATTTAAGACAATCAATGATTGATATAAATTATTAAATTGTTAATTTTATTGAAGTAAAAGTATCGATTTTATTAGATTTCAAAAAAAAAATAAGAAATAAAATCTCAATTAAATAATGAATTAGATAATTAGTTAATTAAGTTTTAAGAAATAATTAAAAAATAGTCTAATATGTAAAAGAAATATTACAAAATTGATAATTTTTTCTCCCATTCTAATCTCATCTAAACTCAGTTATAAATTAGAATTTCTAATAATATGATTTAAAGATTAAATTTAAACTTAGTCCCCTAATTAAATCCAAACAACATTTGTCAAACTCGATATAAACATTTAATTTTAAATTAATCTAATCCTACCAACTGTGCCAGCTCCCAAACATAGCGTGCTAGTCTAAACATGTTGGTTTAGTCAATAGCGTCTCCTATACATAAATGATAATGGGCACAATGATGTCTATCATACATAAATGATGTCTATTATAGAGTTTTGATAATGTGATGTTGACTTCAGCATAATAAATGATCAAACTCGCTATTAATTCAAGATTGCAGTACGTCATTACTTTTGTGTTCTGTTGAATTAAAAAAGAAAAGAAAAGAATATGCAATCAAATTACTTTTTTATTAAAGGAGTATGGCGAAAATTAAAGGCAAATAATGGTTTTGTGATGTCTGTAGTCATTGTCTCAAAGGAAAAAATTTTGAAAAATAAAAAGAATTTCATGGAGTTAGAACCTGACTGCCATATCATGCAGAAGTTCTTCAAATGTTAAAATCTTCGCGAGTGTAGGTCAGTCAGTACAAGCTAGGTCGGGGAAGATGTGAGGAAGGTGAAGCTAATGAATAAATAAGCTACAACTTGCAGTTAATAAAATGCTATAGCTCTGTTCATGAAAGCAAAAGCCCAAAGGAATAGAATCGTTGACTGAGCTGCCACAAGATGATTGTCATGGAAGGCACCAAAGTTTCAATTTCCAAGTAACAGACAAAGTTGAATTAGTTATCACCATGAGGCAGGCCTGAACAACTTTTTCTTCAAGTTAAATATTTAGCAGTAAAGACCTACTGCTAATCATTGTATTTGTTTAGTAAGAGTCTTCCGCCTAATTGGCTGCCATAGCTTGCTTCTCTGCCTCATACCTTAGCTTTAACAGCATCTCCATCAAATCTTCTGAACCCTTTACAGGGGGTTTCTTGTTCATCCGCTTCCTCCTCCCTAGAGAAAAAACATTGGCCTGATACACACTTGATGTACCTCGCCGAATAAATCTATCACCTCCTCCATTCTATTGTCTAGATCCACTGTGACCCTTTTCTTAAATCCTGAATATACAGAAGAATTACCGACCTCAGCCGTTGTTGACGTGTTAAATCCTCGATGATGAATTATCTATTACGAGACTTGCATTTATATCACAAACGAAATTTGGATCTAACGTTATAAATGTAAAATTACTCAACTTAATATATATTATTAATCATATACTATTGTATCTTATCTATTCAACGAGATTTAAATAGAGTACTAAATCGTTTATAGAGTTTTATCTTTATTATATCTTTATTTTAAAACTATATAAAGATCCCACACAAATTTGGGGATATTTTCAGCATACTATTTTAAGAAATGAAAAATGATAAAGAGTTCTAATGGTGATATAAGTGTGAAAAAAATAACAGTAAATTTTACAGTGTTACAATGTTAATTAAAAATAGTTTTAATTTTTTTAACACTATAACACCATATGATTTTACATTTTTTTTTTGCCACCATTTTATCATTCTTTGATTCAAGTATCAATACTATATGAACCCTCATCTTTTTGAAAGGATTAGATCTAAAGACACTATTTATAATTATTTTTATTTGAGACCTTAAATGTCAAAAATCCATTAATGAAATCAATGATAATGGACTTCCAAGTAGGAATGGCATGAAAATCACTAGAGCATGTTTTCTACCTATTCTGGCTAGACTTGGGCTTCACTAAAAGCATGAACCCAACTCGAAAGCCCAAAATATACTTAAAGAATTAAAAATACATATTATTTTAATTAAAATATAACTTTTAAGAAATATTTAATCCATTTATATCATATGTTGCTGGGATTTGGTCGAGCTATGTTGTTACCAGATGACTGCTTCAACTCATGAATTTGTTTGGTTGAAACATATCCTGATCACATCCCATTGCTCTGAGCAAACTCTTCATCTTATGAATACTTCTAAATAAATCCACCTATGTTCACAAAGAAACAGTTAGGTGAGATGCCGAATGTTCTTCCAGCAGACCCTTTTGACGCTCAAGTCAATTATTGGGCTTTTTGATTTTTGAAGATAACTTTGGCCACCACCTTGTGTCTTTTTGCTACTAATTGGAATAAAAAAAAGCTTAGTTTTCAAAAGGAATCAAATAAAGTAGAGTAAATTATCGACAAAAAGAATTGAGTATATGGAAGTCTAATAAAAAATTATCCAACCCCTTTACCTTCATCCCTTGTAGCCTTTACACCCAACCAGAATATTCGGCTTCCTCTTCCTCATGATCATTATTGGGTCAGTAGCACCATCATGGGTGAAGGGGTGTCACAACCACTGTTGAGCGGGTTTCATGCCCAAAATCTTTGGAGGAAACTCACGTGCTGAAAATTGTCATTGACCAAGTCTTTGATCCAAGTCGACTCTGGTCTCTCCTCGCATGCCTTCTGACCAATTATACTTTGAACGATTAGCCTCACGCCTCATCAGGGATGAGTTTCTATGATGAGTCACTTTTGACTGAAGGAAGCACATTTTTGTTTATAAATGCCTGGGTATAGCACTTTTCGCCCCCAAAACATCATATATTTATGTTAAATCATTTAAAACCTGATGTAACAAAAGAAAAAATTAGATTTTATAAACTATAAATTTGTAAAATATAGTGAATTTTTTTCTAAAAATATAAAATGTAAACTTTATCAATTTTACATCAGGTTTTTGGGACCCCTGAAAAGTTGCACGAGTTTCCTGCACATGTTGATTTTTAATAACTTATACATGTGTTGAAAAATAATGAAATTTACAGCGATACTATGAACATGCATGGCATTGAATAAAATCTTTCACAAAAATTATCACAAGTGGAAATCATGTCAAAATATTAATCATTCACTAAAAAAATAAAATTATCTAGCACTGACCAAAATAGACTTTTACCATTTAAGAAATTCACAAAATATCCTTTAGTACTCTACATAATTTGTTTTTTTTTTAATTACAATAGATCCATTAAAAAGCATATTATTAAAATTTATAATTTTTGAATGACTGAAACTATTTTAAAAGTATTTTATTTCTAAAAGCATCTAGCTCATCTATAAAATTTCATATTTGAAGACAAAATTTCAAAAATTTATTTATTTTATTTTACAAGCCTAAAAATCACGATTTCAAATTTTAAAGACAAAGAAAAGATTGAAATTTCATTACAAAATTCTAACATGGCATATAATGTTCATAAATTAGCCTAGACTATTACATGTTTCAGCTTCTGCAATTCTAGAAAACAGTTTCTAGATTTACTGCAGTCCTATGTTATTTTTTTAATAATTTAAAAATAATGAATAAAAATTATAAAATCAAACACAAAATCATAGGAGATATATATCTGTTGATACAAAAATCGCCATGATTTTTAAAGAAACATAATCCTACATAAAAATTTCCAAAAATGAGAACTACCACTGAAAATTAGAATTTTCCAGCACCAATAATCTAATTTCAAAAAATCATAATATTTTGCATACTCAGAGGATTTCAAGACAAAATATATCAATGGAAAGTTTAGGACGTCTAGTTCCATGATACATAAACTTATTCATATGATTCTAAACAAAGAAAACAATTTGCAGCAAAGAACATAGACTGTTCATATTATCATAGCATTACAAACACACATATATTATCCAAATCATACTACGAGTGATTAAAGATAAATAATTAATAAAATAAATTATATAAGTCAAAGAAATACTTAATACCTTAGGGAAAATACCAAGCAAAGAAGTTATAAATTTTTTTTTCCTTCTCCAAAGACTTATGTTCCTTTTTTTTTATATAATGATGTAAAAAATAAAAGATGATTTCCTCTTAAATAGTTAGTAATTAATAAATATTTTATTTATTAAAAATATGAGTTTTAAGGAATTGATAGCTTACATAACTTATTTAAAACGAATAGATAAATTTTACTCACACATAAGCACTCAATAATAATTATCTTATCCAATTTAATAAGGTAAAAGAGGAAAACAAAGAGTGTTACGATGGTTTTGTTTTTGGAAATTCATACATCACAAAACACATCTTACTAATTAAATTGTAAATTATCATTTATAAATTTATCATCTCTCCTGTACTTTATCGATATAGGATTCGACTAGGGTATTATATACACTCCTCCCTTAGGCAATAGGCACTTAGTGACCTCTGCTGAAATTTTTTCCATCATCGCTCAAGAGTACACGCAGAGCTACTATATATATTTATATATTAATCAATTATATATTTCATGAATTTTATATGAAAAATATTTAAATTTGAACTCAATCCACATCTAAAATACCATTTGAATCTAAAATGTTATTTAAGTCTAAAAAATCTAAATCAAATTCATTCAAAATATTCATCTGATCTAATTTTATTTTGGATCAGATCGATCATATTTGAGATTTAAATTGAATCTGATTCTTTTTTTCCCTAATCCAAACAATTCCAAAATCCTTTTTTTTTTTCCTCATCCAAACAATTCCAAAATCATAAGCTTTATGGTCCCCAGTGGGATTTTATTTACCTTTTCTTTCTTGAAAGTGGATAAAACAAATTGATCTTTGATTGATACTTGATCATGTCCTATTTTCTTTTTATTTCCATATTTATTTATTTTTTAACATAATGGAGGACCGGCATATAGATAAAGGACAGTATATGCCAGCAAGAAAACTTTTTCTCAAGATTGAAAATGATTTAAAACTCTTTCTCCCACTAATATCTTCATAATCATTATTGTTAATAACAGAACCCAAAAATTAATTAAATAATCTCTTGTTTAATATGTTGCATGCCTGTAGAAGATTGCGGAGGATTGAACCAACAATTCAACCTTTACTCCAGAAGCTTTAAATTAATAATCCGCCATCAGTTATTCCCTAAATAAAGAAATTTGTAAATCGGTATAAAATTGGGTCCCAAATCCCGACCCACATTGAAAATTGGGATTAGAAATTTGTACCAAATCTCGCACGGGGTTCTGTATCTCGATTGGGGCCTAGGTTCACATATTGACAGATAGAGCGGAAGATCCCAAAAAGTGATATCTTGAAATTTACCAAATTCATTATGAGGATATGAACTCATTTGATTGCGTGCGGATATCGATGAGATTTTCAGATGTCTCAAATCTTGACTTGAATAGTAAATTAGAAGAAAATTAGATCTTAACTCTCAACTCAAATAATAGATCAGAATGAAAATTTTGTATCATATTGTATCATTTAGGACGGAGTCCCAAATTCCGAATTAAGATTTAAGGAATTTTGTCTTAGCAACTTGAGCCGAAGATCCCAAAAAATGATACCTTGAAATTAACCAAATTCTCTGTAAAAATATGAACTCATTTGATTGCACCCTTAAAAAAGTATTACACATCACACCACACAATCATATTATTAAAACAAACCAAACCACACACATCCAGGCTAAACATGTATAAAAGAGCACAAAAAATTACTTCTTTCTCATTATAAAGGAGAACAGAATCAGCTAGAAGCAGGGGAATCAAAGTATAACAGATATAAAAGGGAAAAAATAAATGATACGCATTCGTGTGTTCAGCAAAAAGCCATGACTATAAGGTGAGCAAGAGGCAGCAACTTCTAAAAGAGGACAGAATTAGTTAATAACATAAAATTCACATGCTAATACTATTTATAATTTCTAAGTCCAAAATTTAAAGTAATAGTTTGTTCAAAACAAGCATTTATAATCAATATTTTTCCTACATTCTTATTCTGAATATTACCGAGAGAGTCCAAGATAATAACAATCCAGCATTCAAGTTATTTATGAACGGTAAGGGCTTTAGTCTTCATAAAATTGGAGATTTTGAAGATTAGGCAATATGCTTCGGTTTCTTTTTCTTGTATTTAGTCCTCTGATGTATCAACAATCAATGCTAGAAACCCAAACTCCAAAATTAAATTAAAAACATGATAAAGACATAGAGCAAATCAACACTGAATTTGGCAGCAATGGTGCCTACATCCAAGCTTTTCTTCAAATGGAAGTGATGCAGAATTCGCTTAAGACAATTATGACAATTTACATGTATTACACATGGTACAGCCAAACCTCACCCGTCCACACTAAGCTGGAGTTGCAAGTGCATTACAAGAATTAAGACACACGAATAGAATATACACAGCGATTCCAAAAACTTATGACATTATTACTTGTGGCAGATCCTTGAATACAAAGAAACCAACAATGTCCTGCATCGATCCCAGGGACTCATTAATTCGTAGACAGCAGAAGTGAATGCTGAAAGGATCAAGGCCGGATTCTGGTTGAAATTGAAACTTTTGATTCACTACAGTTGAGATATTTCCCGCTCTGATTTCGCGTGCGCAAGTCATTTAAGTTCTCAAATTATATTTTTCCTGACTGTTCAACAATCAATACACAAGCTTCTTGTAACACTCTAAAAATTACCCATGAAAACACAAGGGTAAAATTAGAATGAAACCTCACATCATTCATTATTATTAATAAAATCTCAAGATAGATAATCATTAGTTATACTTCATTAAATTCTTACATAACACCCCTGAAATAAAGTCTCTAAAGAAAAAGCTCGAATCTAAAATAAAAAGTTTAGCCAAGATTTAATCTTTAAAGCAATTCCACAGATCCATTAAACATCTCTATTTAAGTACTCAAGCCATATCTCTAATCAATCTGTAAAATATTGGAGACGAGGGGTGAGCCGTCAACTCGGTAAGTAAATCCATGCTCAATATTTAATAACCTTTGTCATCATACCTTTAAACAGTTTATAACAATATTTATAATAACATCTTTATTTAGCATAAGGGGTGGATTCATGTAAAAGAATTAAAAGTATAAAAGCATTAAATCGTAAAACATTTGGTAGCTCATGTCTCATAGTTATCATCATTCATCATTCATCGTTCATCATCCATCATTCATCATTCAGGGTATTATACCCTACTTTGTTCATAACATCCTTGTGCACAAGATCATCATCATACCAATAAACTGGCCATTGCATTACATAGCATCATAACATTTGCATCATACACATTACTAAGGACTATGAGCCAAAATATTTTTGAATCCACCTTATATTCTTTCATAAATAGCAATTAAAGTCTTCTAAAACATTTAAGAACTTTTTTTTGAACATTTAACTCTTTTAGACAATTCTTTAAGGAAATATTTTGTCTAAGAAAACTAATTTTTTAGGAAAAATTCATTTTAAAATACATTTATATAAATTCATTTAAAAGTGTTTTAATTTTTGAAAAATTCATTTAAATATTTTAGAAATCAGTTTTGTAAAAATTTTCATTTAAACATATTTCTTATAACATAAATTGTATTTATTACAAAGCATATCATGCATGAATATACTTACCTTGATCTGTAACAACCAATTCAATACCTCGAGAACAACCAATGAGCTCACCCACGTCCTATAATCATCATAAAAATATTTTATCAATATCGTCTCTAACCTTAAATATAATTCCAATCATCCTAAATTCATAGACATTTATAGGCATATCCTACACTTATGAGTATCTTGTACATGCTGATTTTTTAATAACCTATACATATGTTGAAAAACCATGAACATTTATAGAGGCATTGTGAACACGCACAGGATTGCATACAATATTTTATAAAAATCAATACAGGTCAAAATCAAGTCAAAATATTGACCTTTCACCAAAGTAACAAAACTGTTCAGTATTGACTAGAATATACCTTTATCAATTAGAAAATTCATAAAATATTCTTCAGCACTCGAAATAATATGTTTCCTTTTCCTGATTACAGAAGACACATTTAAAAAGCATATAATTAAAATTCATAATTTTTTGGGCGCCCTGAGACTATTTTAAAAACATTTTATTTTTGAGAACATCTAATTTGTCCAGAAAATTCCAGATTTGAAAATAGAAATTCAAAAATTCACATCTTTTATTTCACATGCCCAAAAATCACGATTCTAATTTTGAAAGACAGAGGAAAGATTGAAATTTCATTACAAAATCCTAACATGGCATGTCATATTCATAAACTAGCCCAACTGTTAAACGTTTCAGCTTCTGCAATTCTGGAAAACAGTTTCCAGATCTGCAGCAGCCACATATTTCGATTTTTAGTAATTTAACCATAAAGAATAAAATTACAAAATTAAACATGCGAGCATAGGAGACATAGTTCGGTTGACATAAAAATCGGCATAATTTTTAAGGATGTTCAACCTTACAGAAAAATTTCCAGAAGTGAGAACCACTGCTGAAAATCGGAATTTTCCAGCACCAGTAACCTAGCTTCGAAAAACCATAACAATTTGCATACTCAGGGGATTTCAACACAAAACCAATCAATGGAAACCTTAGGATGCCTAGTTTCATGATATATAAACGTATTCACATTGATTCTAAATAAACAAAACGATTTCAAGTAAGGAATATAGACTATTCATACCATCTCAATATTACAAACACCTATATTACATAAGTCATACTACAAGTAAATAAACACAAACAACTAATAAAAATAAATCACATACATCAAAGAAATATTTGCAATACCTTAAGGCAAATATCAAGTAAAGAAGGTTTAAAAATTTTCTTTTTCTTCTCTAAAGGCTTATGTTTCTTCCTTCTCTTTTTCTAGGGTTTATAACATCACAGAAAATAAAAACCAACTTCCTCTTAAAAGGATGACTTAATCTTAAATACTTAATAGTTAATAAATATATATATTTTTTAAAAATAAAAAGTAAGAAACATGAGGTTTTTTTAAGAGGATTCTTTTTTTAATAAAAACTAATAACTTAACTTATTAAAACAATTTGAATTAAAAAAAAATTACTCCCACACAAACACTTAATGATAACTCTTCTACTCAATTTTATAAGGGTAAAAGAGGAAAAATAAATAAAAAATAAAGTGGGGGTTACACTTCTCCCTCTTCTACAAAAAATTAGGTGATAAATGGTCGGTGATAGTAGTGGCAGTGCCGGGAATTTAATCTAGCAGGTTTAAATAGTAATGTATTTTAAAAAGATTAATAAGTAACAAATACCAAAATAAAAATTCATTGACAGATTCAATTCAATATATTTATAACAAATCTTGACATGTTTTCATATGTTAAAAATGTTGAAAAATAACCTTATCATCAAGAATACAAAATAAATCTTTTTTTTTCTTATATGTTTAATAATAATATCACTCAATTATTGATCTCTCATATGATTTTATAGAAGATTTTTCATAAAATTCATTGCTGATTTTTTACTATAATTATGACAACTAGTAAAATCAATACTAATTTATTAATAAATAAATTAAAAAATATAATTTATCCTTTTTAATATCAACTATTTTTCTTGTTAGCTTATCAATCCCTTTCAATTTTAGAAATTTGTTATTAGAACACACCTCCATAATGTAAACATCAAGTTAAATTTTAAGTACTATAAGATTTATTAAAGAAAAATCATTTGGATAAACTCAATAAGGTGAAGTAATTTCTATTTTTTTTTTTTTTGGTGTATGGTAGAGTTATGACCTAACGAATTTCAAAGCAACAATATTCCTTTGTGGGTTGGAAGTGTAAAAATAAATGCTTAAAATTTTGATTATTTTAAAATATTTTGGCTATTTCTAAATTTTAACAGAGCTTTATGATAAATCAAATTAATAATGAGATAAATATCAAATTAAGTGCTTAAATTTTAAAAAGTTAGGGGGGCTTGAGCCCCTCCTAGTTCCAATGCAGCGCCGCCATTGCGTGTCAGCCTCAAGAATTGTGATGAACACTTCATGTCTAATGTTGAGATAAAAATTAAAAGCAAAATAATTAAAAATATTGCAAGCCTTCCTTTTTATAAAATATTTATTATAATTCATAACTTTAGATAATATGATATATTACAATAATGAATTCATAGTCATTTTATAATATTAAAAGGGTAGTAAATTATAAAAATAAATCATATAACACATATACAGATTATAAAAGGTTAGCTTATTCAGTGTCACCTATAATCCTGATGACCCAGCCAAAAATAGAATTAAAATCCAAATATCGTATGCACATTTAGAATAGAAATCCAATACTAGTTCAAAACATATATGTATCATATTATAAGATCAAAATCAGAATCAGAATAATTATAAATAATGAGCCAAAATATTCAAATATTTTTCATATGTAATGATTTATATGTGGCATTTTGCGATACATTGGCCCTCAAGAGATGGCCTCATACAGTCTCAAGAGATGGCCTCGTATAATAATAAATAATTAAAATCATACATAGGTAGAAAGTATTTATATCAAATTCATAATATCGACAACAATAATTTAGGCTTGCAAATAAATTCCATCCTCATATTTTATAAATAAATTCATAAAAGATAATTTGGTAAAAAAATAATTTATACTTTAAAGAGCATTGACAATATTATGTTAAATCATAAAAATAACATAATTTTCAGATTTCAAAAACATTTACACAAACTTATTTTGTTTTTAAAAATAATGATTTTAGAAAAACTATAAAAATACATATACTTATAGTAGTATCAAAATAATCATACTTATCTAGTATATTAGGAATAAAGTTACTTACCTTGATAATATAATCGATTTAACTCACTTTTAGCATCTAAGATGTCAAACACCTGCAGCACTTAAACAAATACAAGATATTACTATTAATAACTTATTTTAAGAATTTAATTTTCTATTCATAGCCATACTAGTTTGACTCTTGGAATTTAAAAATGACATAATATGAAATTAAAATTGTGAATACTAGACACGTATATCAGTCTTTGATTAAAATTTTAGAACTCACAATTTTCTAGTGCACTAGTGTCGGATTTGAAAATACATATAAATTGAAAATAAAGTCAAATTTCATGAAGCAAAATTTTTCTCATTAAGCCTGAATGTCTAGTTTTCCAAAAGTAAAGTCCTTAGAAGAATCATTTAGAAAAGTTATGTTTAAATTAGTCGTATAGAATTGTCTAGTATGTCTAATACATTAAGGATTAATTAACAAGACTTACAATTAATGAAAACAGTAAGCACATCCTAAATCATGTATTATGATATGCAACAATCTAAAATCATGCCAATTTAAAACCCTAATTAGAGTGATAGGGAAGATTATGGATGTTATCATATACATGTTTTGGTAATTGATTTTGATGATAAAAAACAAGGAATTTAAGTTAATAAATGTGCTTTAAGACTTACAAAAGTTTCAAGTATTCTTTTGAGAGTTAAAACTAGGTAGTATTTAACATTTCTTAGAAGAACTAGAATAATTTGTAAGTTAAATGAAATTCTAAGTATAAACGGCTAACCGATTATATTAAACGGTTAACCGTTAGTGAAGCTGTCTTAGCTCAGTAAAAGGTTAACAACTTAAGCCTTAACCGATAGGCATTTTGTGAGATACTGGAAGAAATCGGTGAATCGTTAATATATAACGGCTAACCGATATCGTGAACTTTTTAAAGTTAAAAGGTTAACAGCTTAAGACTTAACCTATAGGCAATTTGTGAGATATTGGAAGTAATCAGCAAACCGTTAATTTATAACGGCTAACCGATATCGTCAATTCTTTAAAAATACTTTAATAGTAAAAGGAACCGATTACAGAGCTTTGAATTATAAGGATTCTGGATTTTAACGGCAAACCGTTAACACATAACGGTTAATCGATAAGTTTCAGAATTGACATTCTTTGTTAACCCTTAACCATTTAGAGAAAATGGATCAAGTATTTTTGTTGTGCAGGTTTCTGAAAGTTAACAGCGAAAGGGTAATTCTTAACGGTCAACCGTTTATTTGAAATCATGCTCAACGGTAACATTGACCAAAGAAAAACGGCTAACCATTACCATCTAACGGCAAACCGTTTTCTGTTAGATGGAAGAGTAACGGTTAGTTTTCAGCTCCAACTATAAATATGCTTATCTAATTCAAATCAAAGACTGACGATAACACAACTACTGAGCTTATATACGAGTTTACCAACTACAAAAAGCTTTAAATAGATTTGTACTTCATTGATTCACACATTGCGCTTTAACTTGTAACCCTGAAAGATTGTGTGAGAGATAAATTAATCTGTATTTCTCTGTCTTGAGTGACTGCAAGTGTGGGGATACATTTGGGTTAAGAGATTGGGAATAATCTCTTATTGTAAAGGTCCATTGACACCTGGGAAGTCAATTGTAAGTTGTTGAAGCCTTGAGGCTTGCATAGTGGAACCCTCAAGCTCGGAGTGCTTGGAGGCGTGGACGTAGGCGGGGATAGCGGAACCACGTAAAAATCATTGTGTTTGCTTTCTCTTCCCTATCTCTTAATTTATTTATCACTGTCTATTTATTTATTCAATTATTTCGAATTTGTTAAAGAGTGATTGAGCGATTTATTTTCATAGTTATTAAAAACCCAATTCACCCCCTTCTTGGGTAGTCTAGTTAGAATTTCAATTGGTATCAGAGCAAGGTTCTCTTAGCAAGACTTAATCATCTACAGTAAAAGATCCATGGCTACCCAGTGTGAATCCATATTTAGGGAAGGACAATCCATAACTCGTCCACCATTTTTTAATGATAATGATTATCCTTATTGGAAAACTAGGATGAGAATCTATTTGCAAGCCTTAGATTATAAAATCTGGAAAATTGTGTGTGATAGACCAATTACGCCAATGATAAAAAACGAATTAGGAGATGACATTCCTAAACCCTCAAGGGAGTTGAATGAATTAGAAAAGAGAACAGCTTCTCTGAATTCCGAAGCTATGAATGCTTTATTCTATGCATTAGATAAGAAAGAATTCCATAGAGTCTCTAGTTGTGAAAGTGCTTATAAAATATAGCATAAACTAGAAGTCATTTATGAAGGAACTAATCAGGTAAAAGAGTCTAAAATTAGCAGATTTACTAGACAATATGAATTATTTCAAATGGAACAAAATGAAAGTGTCTATTCTATGTATACAAGATTTACGGATATAATAAACACTTTAGGAGCTCTAGGAAAAACTTTCTCTAATAGTGAGAAAGTTAAGAAAATTATTAGATCTTTACCTAAGGAATAGAGACAAAAAAGAACTGCCATTGAGGAGGCTAAAGACCTAAATACATTGCCTATTGATGATTTAATTGGTTCTCTTATTTCTTATGAGGAAGATTTAGCAGCTGAAAGAGGAACTGAAGAAAAGAAGAAAAACATTGCTCTTAAAGTTTCAAAACTTGAGAGTGATGAACAAAGTGAGCCAGATGATGAAGAATTTGTTATGCTGGCAAGAAGATTCAGAAAATTCTTCAAGAAAACCAATGATAGAAGAAAATTCAGAGATTTCAACAATCAAAAGGAGAAAAAGGAAGCAATCAAATGCTATGAGTGCAAGAAGCCAGGACATATAAGATTAGAATGCCCACTTCTCAGTAAGCTTAAGAAGAAAGCCACGGTGACTACTTGGGATGATAGTGAAGAAGAATCAAGTGATGAAAAGGAATCCCAGGAATTGTCAAATTTGGCACTTATGATTATTGGAGATGAATCTGACAATGAAATTGATGAGGTAAGTGATCTCACTTATGATGAGTTGTATGATGCATTTAAAGAATTACATGATGAATTGATGAAAATTAGTAAAAAGAATGTTTGCCTTAAAAAGAAGATGGTAGAAACTTCAAAGGAAAATGATGCATTACAAAAATGTAATGAATCATTAAATGCAAAGATAACATGTCTAGAATCAGAAAATAAAACATTACATGATAGGATTGCATCATCAAATGAGAAACCTATTAATTTATATAAACATAACAAACTTTTTATTGATGAATTGTTGAGAGAAAATAAAGTACTAAAGAAAAAGAGTATTGAACTCAATGAAATTGTGTTGAAATTCACAAATGGTCAAAATAATTTAGAGAAATTGTTAAGCACTCAAAAATGTGTTTTTGACAAAAGTGAAATAGGTTATAAATCTAGTATTAAGCAAAAATATTATAAGAACCATTTTGTTAAATCTACCTATACAAATAATCCTAAAATTGTATGTCATTATTGTAATCAAGATGGTCATATAAAAAATAGATGCCATGTTAGAAGAAATGCATATCATGGAGCTAAATGTGTTTGGGTTCCAAAAGGGACCATTGCTAACACTCAAGGACCCAAAAAGGTTTGGGTACCTAAGACTTGAGATTTTCTTTGCAGAGCTCAAAGAAGAAGAAGAATAAATGGTACTTGGATAGTGGTTGTTCAAGACACATGACTGGAAATTATTCCTGGTTCTCAAGTTTCACCAAAATTGAAAATGGCGGAGATGTTTCTTTTGGAGACAACTTAAAAGGGAAGATTTTAGAAATTGGTAATGTTGGTAAGAGTTCGTCAACCTTAATTGAAAATGTTTGTTTGGTTAAAAATTTAAAACACAATTTGATTAGTATTAGTCAATTGTGTGACAAAGGTTATAAAGTAAATTTTGACAAATTTAGATGTATTGTTGAAGATACTTGTGATGGAAAAACCTTATTGATTGGAAGTAGATGTGGTAATGTCTACACAATTGATATATAAGTTGCATTTACTCATATTAAATATTTTTCTGCAGTACATGATGATTGTTGGTTGTGGCATAGACGATTAGGTCATGCAAGCATGGATTTAATATCAAAAATTTCGAAAAAGGACTTCTTCAAAGGTTTTCCAAAAATTGGTTTTCAAAAGGATAAAATTTGTGAAGCCTGTCAATTTGGTAAACAAATTAAAACTTCATTCAAAAAGAAAAATGATATTTCTACTTCAAAACCATTACAGCTACTTCATATGGACTTATTTGGACCTTCTAGACATGTTAGCTTAAGTGGAAAATATTATGCATTTGTAATTGTAGATGATTATTCTAGATACACTTGGGTACTATTTCTAGCTAATAAAGATGATGCATTTGAGGTCTTCAAAGTTTTCTGTAAAAAGGTTCAGAATGAAAAAGGATACTCTATTACGTGCATTAGAAGTGATCATGGTAGAGAATTTGAGAATTATGCATTTGAAAATTTCTGCAATGATTTAGGCATTGAGCATCAATTTTCATCACTTAGAACTCCACAACAAAATGGAGTTATTGAGAGAAAGAATAGATCTATTCAAGAAATGGCTAGGACCATGTTAAATGAAAATGCACTATCTAAATACTTTTGGGCTGAAGCCGTCAACACCGCTTGTTATGTTTTAAATCGGGGGTTGATTAGATCTTATCTCAATAAAACTCCCTATGAACTTTGGAAAGATAGAAAACCCAACATTGGCTATTTCAAATTTTTTGGATGTAAATGTTTTATTTTAAACACAAAAGATAATCTTGGAAAATTTGATCCAAAATCTGATGTTGGTATCTTTCTTGGGTATTTAAACTCAAGTAAAGTTTATAGAGTGTATAATAAAAGAACTTTGGTTGTAGAAGAGTCTTACCTTTGATGAGTCTAATACCTCCTCTATAGAGAAAGTTGGTGTTAGTGATGATGCAGATGAAAATATACAAGAAGATTCATCAAAGAACAACCAAAAGAATGCAGAAAATCGAGTGAAACAACATAAAGAAACAAGTGTAGAACAAAATAAAGGTACTTCTCAAGTACTCCCAGGGAATGGAGATATGTTTCTTCTCATCCAAAGGATGTCATTTTAGGTGATCCATCTAGAGGTGTTTCAACTAGATCATCACTTAGGAATACATGTGAGCATGCTGCATTCATTTCTCAAATTGAACCAAAATCCTTTGGGGATGCGAAAAATGATGAATCTTGGATTATGACAATGTAAGAGGAGTTAAATCAAATTGAGAGAAATAAAGTGTGGGAATTAGTTCCTAAACCAGAACATCAATTCATCATAGGAACTAAATGGGTATTTAGAAATAAGATGGATGAATCCGGTATAGTTGTAAGGAATAAAGCTAGATTAGTAGCTCAAAGATACAACCAAGAAGAAGGAATTGATTTTAAT
Source organism: Aegle marmelos (assembly GCA_030449875.1). Taxonomy (NCBI): domain Eukaryota; kingdom Viridiplantae; phylum Streptophyta; class Magnoliopsida; order Sapindales; family Rutaceae; genus Aegle; species Aegle marmelos. The sequence continues at coordinate 16,154,280 of JASUUL010000142.1, read as the reverse complement.
GAGACATTTACTCCTGTAGCTAGATTAGAATTTATTAGAATGCTGCTAGCATATGCATGTTATAAGAATTTTACTTTATTTCAAATAGATGTTAAAAGTGCTTTTTTAAATGGATATATTATGGAGAAAGTTTATGTGAAACAACCTCTTGGTTTTGAAAATGAAAAATTTCCAAATCATGTTTATAAGTTATCAAAAGTATTGTATGGATTAAAACAAGCACCTAGAGCATGGTATGATAGGCTTAAAAATTTCTTACTTGACAATGAATTTTTAATGGGAAAAGTCGATACTAAACTCTTTGTTAAGCATAAGAACCAAGACATACTTGTTGTTCAAATTTATGTTGATGACATTATTTTTGGTTCTACTAATGAATCCTTGTGCAAAGAATTTTCTACAAGTATGAGCAAAGAGTTTGAAATGAGTATGATGAGAGAGCTGAAATATTTCCTTAGACTGCAAATAAAACAAAATGATGAAGGAATATTCATAAATCAAGCTAAGTATATAAGAGATCTGCTCAAACGTTTTGGAATTGAGAACTCAAAGGCCAAATGCACACCAATGAGCCCAACAATCAAGCTAGACACAGATGAAAAAGGCAAAGAGGTTGATATCAAGATGTATAGAGGTATGATTGGTTCTCTACTATATTTAACTGCAAGTAGACCTGATATCATGTTTAGTGTATGTTTATGTGTAAGATTTCAATCAAATCCCAAGGAATCTCATTTGCTTACTGTGAAAAGAATTTTTCGTTATTTAAATGGAACAATAGATCTTGGTTTTTGGTATTCTAAGGAAACTCATATAGACTTAACATGTTTTTCAATGCTGATTTCGCTGGTCATAAGGTTGATAGGAAAAGTACCAGTTGTACTTGCCATTTTCTAGGTCATGCACTTGTTTCATAATTTAGTAAAAAGCAAAACTCAGTAGCACTTTCAACCACTGAAGCTGAATATATTGCCGCAGGTAGTTGTTGTGCTCAAGCCCTTTGGATGAAACAAATACTTAGAGACTATGGCATTAAACTTGAACAAATTCCTATCAAATGTGATAATACTAGTGCTATTAATCTTTCAAAGAATCCCATTCAGCACTCTAGAACTAAACATATAGAAATTAGGAAATGTCGTGCAATAAACGGATAACCGTTTTCATGTAAACGGTTCACCGTTTATTTCCAGAAACTAAAATATTATTAAGTTTGCACTCTATCCTTTCACCGTTTCAATTAAACGGTTAGCCATTGTCGTTTTAATAAATAGATAACTATTTTGCATATAAACGGTTCACCGTTTATTTCTAGAAATTGAAAGTTTTGTTAGTACCCTACTCCCTCACCGTTTAAAATGAAACGGTCAGCCGTTCCAAAACAAAAGGGCTCTCAAACGTTAACCTCTCACCGTTTACAGAAAACGGTTAACTGATTTCGCAAAGTATATAACTGGTCACGGTTTTCTCTTCACCTTCTCACTTGCCCTCTCACCGTTTCAGCCATTGTTACGAAACCTAAGCTTTTTCATCTCAATTTTCTCTTAGATTCTCTTCTTTCTGCACTAAATTACATCAGTAAGAATCTTTCTCATCACCTTTTGAGTAATTTCACCGATTACGAACATCAAATCGTGATCAAAATAAAAAATTTCCAAATTGAAACCCTAAGAGCAGCCGATTGAAACTTGAGAAATTTGTTCAAATTTTTCACAAATCCTTGGCACTTTGTAGCATAATATCTTCTCCTCTACTTCCCCTTAACATTATACTCTGTCCATTTCTTTCAATACTCATCTCAAAAATCTTCTTACTCTTATTCAATGGCTGAGTCCTCTCGGAGACCTAGGAGAAAACATACTCCTGCTGTCAACCCAACAAGATCACGAGAGACTTCTGAATTTGAAAGGCTACACTTCCCAACAGCTGCATTGTGAAAACGATTCAAGGATCGCTTTATGAGTAGACAGGTACTGGACTCATACTTTGTAAACATAGGAGATTTTAAGGATTTATTAGTATGTGATAGAAGTGTTACTGAAATGCTTAGGCCCTGGGAATCATTTGTTAATATAGATGATAAGACTTATCCTAATCTAGTTTGGGTATTTTACTCCAATATGAAAATTTCTGTTACCCGTTTAGAAAGAATAGTTACTGTAGTTGGTGGTATAGCAATTGATTTTGATGTCCATTTTTTGAATACTGTCATACTTGGGATTTCGGATGAAGGTGAATCGTTCTATACCTCTAGAAAGATCTTTTCGTTTGGTGATTTTATTCATAATGAAGGTATAAAAAACATATGTCGTCGTAGGGACCTTAGCGATGATATTTGTAGTTTACCTTTTCGGGTACAGCTGCTGCCCCTTTAGGTTCGATTGTTCATATTATTCTGCAGCATCTAATCACACCTAAAAAGGGTCATTCAGATGAGGTAACACGGATGGATGTTGGACTGTTGGATAGCCTACTTAGTGGGAGACCTGTAAATTTAGGATATATTATTGTACGCCATATGTTATCCACCCCTACTGTCACCCATAAGTTTCTTCCGTATGGTAGTCTTATCACTCATATTCTGAGATATTTTCATGTACCACTACGAGAGGTAGTGTATAAAGAACCTAAGAAAATTGGTCGGGATGCTATGAGTAGCATAAGATTTACTAGGAAGGATGGCCAATGGCACAAAACTACAAATGCCAAGAACCTGGACACCTTAATTGCTCCTGAGGATGATCAGATGCTCAATGATATCTATCCTCTTGATCAGCTTCCTAACTTCAGACTTGGAGCTTGTCCTCCGCCCCCTCATTGCCGTGTTCCTCAACCATCAGTTCCCTCTAGCTCCGACATGCCTGAGATAGATTCTGCTCCTCCTCGATCTCGGCCTCAGTCCCTTGACTGCGAGCGACCTCCCCGCCCAAGACACCCTTGACTCCAGCCTTCCCTATCACTGACATCCTGCATCAGCTGGTTGTTGATGTTCGTCGGATTTCTAACACTCAGCAGACGATTCTTGATCGCTTAGATGCTATTTGTCAGGATCAGCTACAGATCCAAACTCAACTTCAAACTCTTCAAGAGGTGAGCTTCGATCATCAATATGAAATCATTGCTGGACATAGACAACTTCTGAGGTATTTTGGCTATGAACCTGGAAGCACCTCTGCAGCTGTTTCTCCTCCGCGAACTACTTCCTCTCGTCCTGCTCAACCATCCACTGCGAGACCTTCTTCTCGGCGATCCTCTTCTGCTTGACCTTCTATTTCACGACGCAGCTCTTAGTTTATATTATTGTGCCATTATATATATTTTCTAAGTTAGTTCAATATGTTGTGATTGATGGATGTACTGACAGTTGACTTTAACTATGTCTTCTTTTTGTTGATTGATATTGCTGGTTATGATTTGTTTTCACTATGTTATGTTTATTTATATTGCTATTTTTGGATTATATTATAGTTTGAAAGTGTGTTGGCATATGAATAGTTTGAAAGTGTGTTGGCATATGGATAGTTTGGAAGTGTGTTGGCATACAGATTATTTGAGAGTGTCTTTTCCTCTTATTGTAACTATGGATTTCCTGCATTTTACGGGGAACCTTTGCCCATTTTTGGTTAACCCTTCTTTGATGATGAAGGGGGAGAGATGAATGAACTAAAATTACATTTTGTAAAACAAAAGTGTTTTAAGTCATATACTTAGGGAGAGCATATACTTAGGGGGAGCAAAGTTCTGAATGTGTTTGTCATCATCAAAAAAGGGGAGAATGTTAACATATACATGTTTTGGTAATTGATTTTAATGATAACAAACAATGAATTTAAGTTAATAATGTGTTTTAAGACTTACAAAAGTTTTAAGTATTCTTTTGAGAGTAAAAACTAGGTAGTATTTAACATTTCTTAGAAGAACTAGAACAATTTGTAAGTTAAATGAAATTCTAAGTATAAACGGCTAACCGATTATATTAAACGGTTAATCGTTAGTGAAGCTGTCTTATCTCAGTAAAAGGTTAACAACTTAAGCTTTAACCGATAGGCATTTTGTGAGATACTAAAAGAAATCAGTGAACCGTTAACATATAACGGCTAACTGATTTCGTGAACTCTTTAAAGTTAAGAGGTTAACAGCTTAAGACTTAACCTATAGGCAATTTGTGAGATACTGGAAGTAATCAGCAAACCGTTAATTTATAACGGCTAACCGATATCATCAATTCTTTAAAAATACTTTAATAGTAAAAGGAACCGATTACAGAGCTTTGAATTATAAGGATTCTGGATTTTAACGGCAAATTGTTAACACATAACGGTTAACTGATAAGTTTTAGAATTGACATTCTTTGTTAACCCTTAATCGTTTCGAGAAAAAGGATCAAGTGTTTTTGTTGTGCAGGTTTCTGGAAGTTAACGGCGAAAGGGTAATTCTTAACGGTCAACTGTTTATTTGAAATCATGCTCAACGGTAACATTGACCAAAGAAAAACGGCTAACCGTTAACATCTAACGGCAAACCGTTTTCTGTCAGATGGAAGAGTAATGGCTAGTTTTCAGCTCCAACTATAAATATGCGCATCCAATTCAAATGAAGGACTGACGACAACACAACTACTGAGCTTATATACAAGTTTACCAACTACAGAAAGTTTTAAATAGATTTGTACTTTATTGATTCACACATTGCGCTTTAACTTGTAACCCTGAAAGATTGTGTGAGAGATAAATTAATCTTTATTTCTCTGTCTTGAGTGACTGCAAGTGTGGGGATACATTTGGGTTAAGAGATTGGGAATAATCTCTTGTTGTAAAGGTCCATTGACACCTGGGAAGTTAATTGTAAGTTGTTGAAGCCTTGAGGCTTGCATAGTGGAACCCTCAAGCCTGGAGTGCTTGGGAGCGTGGACGTAAGCAGGGATGGCCGAACTACGTAAAAATCACTGTGTTTACTTTCTCTTCCCTATCTCTTAATTTATTTATCACTGTCTATTTATTTATTTAATTATTTCGAATTAGTTAAAGAGTGATTGAACGATTTATTTACATAGTTATTAAAAATCTAGTTCACCCCCCCTCTTGAGTAGTCTAGTTAGAATTTCAATGGAGCTATAGAGGGAATAAACTTACTAAATTGCCTTATTTCTCTCTTAAACAAGCATTTGAATTTTAAGATTTGGTTAAGAGCGTAATTAGTAGTAGAGAAAAAGAAGAAACATCATAGATTTAGGTTTATGAGAAAAGGAAAAAGTATGTATTTATAGGGAGTCTTAAGCAACTATACTAAATTGAGAAAATAACCCTTTTTCTGAAAATTACCCCATGAATAACCCTACTTGTAATGGCAATAATGCCATTTGTATATTCTAATAAAACAAAATTAAAAAATGGAAATTTGGCCATTACATTGATGATATTGCATAAAATGAAAAACTGACACGAAGTCCATGCAAATCAAATTCCATAAGGATATAATTGAATGTCATACCGCGCCTTATCTTTGAAGTTCCGTAGCTTTTGTCTCAGCCATGGCTGAGGCCAGCAAGACTCGAATTTGTTTAAGCTCTTTATGCACCAGGGCTGTTCAGGAGTCTTTTTCAAGCAAGCACAAGAGTTGTGAATCAAGCATTCTAGTTTTGGCAAGGCTCCAAGCCTCATAGTCCACTCCACTAGCCATGGCATTGAATTCAGGTGCAATATCTTGAGTTTTGGAAAACCATCAGACCCACAAGTCAACTATCTACTTGAATATGAGTTTTGCTTCAGTTTGAGCACCTGAAGAGGTGGCGACTTTTCTAGTGAAGACATGGGATCATCCATTTGTTCGGTATTAGAGAAACTCAAGTTGATTAGATTTCTGAGGAAGTAGGTATTCGGCAAGGACGATTTTGGAGAGACTTGGCATCTTGCTTTCATTCACTATCTTCAATGACTCAGAGGCATCTCATTCTGCAAAGACTTTGGGACAACAAAAATTGATAAAAATATAAATCTCCTCGTATACGGAGATTTTGAAGATTAGGTAGTCTGTTCAATATATCGAGGATGCATGGCTGAAATGAAATTCAGATTTTCCAGAGAGCCCCAATATTTTCCTGGATGTGCAGGAAGTATGATCTGGCCAAAATTTAGATGCCTGTGTTTGTTCATCTTCCAAAATTCATCTGCTTTATGATCTATGTAGGTAAAGGGCATGCCTATGGTGTACAGATTCAGAAGATTGCTTAATAATGGTGAAGGCAGGCTTTTGAGGGAAGGGATACTCAACTTCAAATATCTCAAAAGAAATAAAGTTTCAATTTTGGATGGAAATTGGCTGAGAACAAGAGATACCAAGTCCATAAATCTCTGAAGTTTGAATATTCTGGAGATTTTCGCTCAATCTACGGGGTCAACGTGGTCGCTTTCTGAAGTACAAAAAAGAATGCAGGTGCTACCCATAATCATCTAAGCAAGCAAAATCACTCTGTTTTTGAAAAACGTAGACGTGTTTGACATTTTTTCATGATTTGCCTTTTTGATCCAGGATAGGGGAAAAGATAAATTCCGCTTTGAGAGCCATTTGCAACAATCAGGGCCGGCAACGACTACGAATAGAGCATGCGTTGATTGTGCCTCCATCGCTTCTCTTCCTTGCATCAACAAAGAGTCTATTGATTGGCTGTTCTAAGCACTTCTCAGCAGTTGCCTTACAGTTGTCTGGAATGAAACCTTCAGCTAGGTATCGTTGAATATGTGACGCATTGAAGCAAAAGGGGTTTCTTCAATACTTCCCCTCTATTTTCTTCTAATGAGATGCTTCCATGATATAAGATGAGGAAAGGCCAACCTTGGTAAGTAACTCTCAATGGTCCTTCAGTGGGCACTAAATTAAGCCGAATATTCTCTCCATTACTGAACTGAAATGAGGTGACGATAACAATTTGAGTGAGTGTTATTAGTACTCTACTTCTATTCTGATTATTGGGAAGTATTTCTCAAATAACGTCCCACACGTCAATGCTCCACTCATCATCAATCACTCAACCTAGATGAAGGCATTAGAAACTTAATAATGATATCTAATATTTGGTCAGCATCATAGCTGTAAGTCTCTGGAACCCAAGTGTGACAATCAAAATAATGCTTCACATAACTGCTGTTGTAAGCCTCTGCACAAGCCGCCTTGTCCAACTCAGTGCCATCAAGTGCGGCCACCACTGAAAGCTGAAGTGGTTCCTTTATCTAACAACTCTTCCATTCTATCATCTACGTCCACTGTGCCCCTCTTCTTAGAAGATGAAGATGCAGGAAAATAACAGGTTTCATCTTCAATACTTTTGAAGTCTTCAGAAATTCATACGCAAAGCAATTGATTTCATCCATAAAGGTCCCAACGTCTGGGTTATCAATTCCCTCTTCTCCTATTTTTTGCAGCAGAAGCTAGGACATGAAGGTTCTGAATAGCTTGTTTTGCAGCATCAGGGAACGTTAGTTCTCGCCAGCTAGCATCCTTCTCAGCCTCTCTGAAAATAGTCTGAAGTTGACGTCCTTATCACCTCAATTCAAACATTAGTGCTGATTCCCATACCTCCCTTCTCTTAGCTAGTACTCCAGTCAAGAAGTTGAATCAAGATTATTGACTCTGAAATTAGAAAAGGTCGAGGCAGAGCAGTGCCGGCAATAAATCTTATAATACTCTGTCTTCCATATGTTGTAAAAAGAAAAAAGCAGAGAGAAATAACTAGGACATCATCAAGTATCAATCAAAGACCAATTTGATTTATACGTCTACTTTCAAGAAAGGGTAAAAAAAAATTCCACCGGGACCAAAAAGCTTATGTAAAAGGAAAAGAACAGAGTAAGCACAAGAGCATTATCAGTGATTTAATAATTTACGCTGTGGAAAAATACAAAATCAATTCTGCTACTTAATAAAGCAGCAATAACATAGCAACTTCATGAAAACAATGCAAGTGAAACCGGTGGTTTCTTGGTCATGACCTGCTACAGCTAAGTTTTGTTAAAGAGGGTTTTCACGGGGTAGAATCTCCTCAGGAATATAAGGTTTTCATGAGGTTAATCTTGAGCCGCCATCCAAGCACGAACACTCTTGTTTAAAAGAATATTTTTTGTGTAGAAAGTCTCAAATTGAGGATCTTCCGATACTAATGAGCAGATAATGTATACATATTTTACCCTTAATTATATAGTTAATAGTTAGTTTTATTTGTTATTTTTAATTAATTGAATTATTTTATTAAATAGGGAATTAATTGGAGATTATAGCTAGAAAGGATAAGAAAGTTCAATTTGGGAAGCAATATAGATTAAAGTGGAAATTGATTAAAAACCAAGAATTAATGAAAGTCAAAAAGACAAAAAAGGAAGGCAATTCCTTCGGATAATGAAAATTAGATATGCAATTGGAAAATAAAGATTTTGCTTTTGAAATTTACATGTGCATGGCTTGCCGTATAATGGAAAGCAATTTAAAGAACTCTTAAGCTTCTAATTTCAAAAAGTAGAAAGAAGTTAATGGCTTACGGTGTTGATAAGTGGTGGCTTTAATTAGGAAAGTTGAATTTAGAATGGAAATTAAATCTGAATTGGATTGGCCAATAAACTGAATCAGATTTGCCGATTATTGCATAGTCTTGGGTATTATAAAAGGGAAGGTTGACTTTTAAATTGGAGAGGGGGAAGAAAAGCATTCGGGAGAGAGAAGACAAACAGTGGCAACAATTTAATTTTCTTATGGCTCTCTTTGTTTCTTTGTTGCTCCCAATTTAAGTACGTCTCGCTAATTTTTTCATATTGAGGTTAAAGATGAAATTCTATTCAATAAAATAATTTTTTTATTTAATTAATTCCCTACATGTATGTTTTAATGTTCATAGTTGTTGTTTCACATGATTAAATTGGATGTTATTAAATCTTTTCATCAATTTTGTTATGCATAATTAATAGTAAGAATTAATATTCAACTAAATATATGCTTGAATCTATAAAGTTTATATATGATTATCTTTGATTATGTGTCTTTCATTAAATTATTTACACTAAATACCTAAGAAAACTCTGACTTTTTGTTATTTAATATGTTTATATGAGATACTTAGAAATCATACTATTAAGCAAAAAAAGAACCTACACAAAATTAATTTTAATTAGGCTTAATTATTATATCCATGAGATAACATAGATTGATTTCGAGTTGTCAATTTAAAATTAAGAATTAATTAATAACCAAATTATTACTAGTTGATTAACGATGAATTTTGAAACCTTGGTAATTTTTGACTTATTGAATTCTCCTTTACTTTAAGTATTTTCTTACTTTAATTAGTTTAATGTCTCTTAAAACTCAATTTGTTCAACTAGGTTAGAATTAATATTAATTTTAGATTTAAATTACACTTTTCAATTTATAACAATCCTTGTGAGTTCGACCTTATTACCACTACTTTATTTGTAGATTCGTACACTTGCGAGTATATTAAATTTTTTCACAACAAATATAATCATAGATATATGTTGAAATTAACCAAATTCACCATCTTCACATGAACTCATCTGATTTCAACCTTTAAATGATACATTGTCTCATAAATGGACTAAACATAACAAACCACACATCTCCGTGTCCAGGCTTCGGTGGCTATATAATTACAAAACAGTATGTAAATATATAAATCCTGAAGAAATTGTAACACACAAAATTGTTCACAAATAAGGGAAAAACAAGTGAAATTACCTCTTGTTGATGAGTACAAAATGACCAAGGTGTAGCCAGGTGACATGACTTGGCTCACTGTCATTGAAATACATCAGATATTTCTACAATACCTGTGAATCTAATGATTTCTTTCCAAATACACTTGAGTTGAGATTGTCAACAAAAGATGAACATTGATCATTGACATGTAGGTTTCAAGTATTCTGCGTATGGTGCGGAGATAAATTAGAATTCCACACGACCATCTGAAGATTTTTCCTAAAACTGAATCTTTTGAGTTGGAATTTAGATACCTTCACTCTCTAAGTATCTTGAAGAAGTGGAGTATACATATGATTAAGGTTGAAGTAACTAATATAATGAGCAGGAACGGAAATGATTTTGGTGTGAAATTACAAGAGGTGATTTGATTAACATATATGCTTTTTCTAAGGCAGCCTCTTTAGAAGTGTTCACCAAGTCAATAATCTTTGGGAGAAAAGCTAAGGGTAATAAAGATGGTTGACGCTAGTGATTCCTGAGTGCATCAGCAGAAATAAAACTAAATTGTAGATTTGCTGTTGTCTTACAACAGACTCACCTTGCTCTTGTCGTTGTACCTCCTCTTATACTGATGAATGTGAGGCCGATGATATTATACGAATAAAGAAGATGATAATAGAACTGGAACCATTGGGCAAATGCTAGTGGAACTTTTAGTTGACGATGTGAGTTCACCCTATGTACTATTAATTTCATTTGTTTATTGAAATATGTACGCAAACTTTGGAACATCAAGGTGAACTCCTTGTCCTCTTGGACAAAGGTTCCATTTCCATTTGTCCAATGGTTCCACTTCCGTAGTCGTTCCCTTTATCATTGCATGTCTTTTCTTCTTATTCTTCAAATTCACCTTCTCTCTTCTTATCTTATTTTCAACTGTTAACAGAAAAAAACATTAGTGACTATGATTTAAAGTGATAAGACTCAATTAAGACACGCATGCAAATTTCAAAACCAAAAAAAAAAAAAAAATAGAATTAAAGAAAAGAACACATCGCCAACAATTACAGGAACTTTAGAAACTTGAAACAATTGCATGTGCATTCTGTATGTTCGGCAATGAGAACTTTCAATCTCAATTGCTCTTTTTTTTTTTTTTTTGTGGTTCGTTCTCTGAACTTATTAATGTTCGAGTTTATCTCCATCTCCAAAAATCAACCCCTAAATTGAATATGCAATTTAAGTAGGAAGCCAGAAATTGGCCTAACAAAATAAACTTTGGAAGAAAATAAAAAAAAATTAAGTGGAAATGTTGATTAACTTGCCTTGGAATATCCTCAATAATGAGGCCTCGCTAATCGGTTTCCGTTCCAAAATAAAATTCAAAATTAACTTCAGGCTTTAACTTAATGGAATATGTGCCTCATTTAAATCATTTCAAAGAATTATTTAAAAAAGTAATTCACATTTTTTAAAATTTAAAATAAGTAGAATGTTAAACAATTAATCAATTAAGTCTTCTTATAATTAGTAAATTTCACGAGAAAAATAACATAAATCTCATGAGATATAATATCATAAATGCATTTTTATTGAACCTTAATAATTATTTAACGAACTCTTTAATTATTTAATTTTGTTCTTAATAATTTGAAATCATCAAAATTAATGTGAATTTTTGATGATTTAATTTTTAAAAGTGAAGTTGGTTTGCACAATTTGAGGGGTAGGAATATCACCACCCTATATTTAATTATAAAGTAAAGGAAGATCTCACTTTCTCTTTATATAGATTCTTAGTTGTTGATACCTAAAGCACAGATTTTGTGTGATTTTAATTGAAAAGAACACGTTAACACCATATGGTGCTGTAGCAAATCCACACGAAATCCATATTTATACATCTTCATTTAAAAACTTTGGCATATAGAAATAAGGATGCCCTAATTGTAGATTTTGTGCAGATTCAATATAACACCATATAGTGATAAGTATCTACACTTAAGAAGTTCGCTGACTCTCTATCTCTCTCTATCCATCTATCTATCTATAAAATTTAAATTAATTTTTTTCCAAAACCCTTATTCAAATTTAAATTCTAATCTTAGAATTCTAGTTGACTTCTACAAAAAAAAAACTATTTAAATTTTTACAATCTAAAGTCTAATGGGAGTTTAGATATATACAATTTTAATACAAATAAAAGTATGGCAAACATTTGTTAAGATTTGTATATAACTAGTACTTGTAATTCTATTAAATCTTGAAAAATCACACATCTCAAGAATTCCACACACACACACACACACACACATATAGAGAGAGAGTTTCATTCAACTTGGGAAGAAAAAACTCATATTTATAATGCATGGACTAAGCATTTCAATTTAAAATAAGGGAAATTATCAATGGTATACCCTTAGTTTATTCCATTATCAAATTTACTATAATACTTTCAAGGTATATAAGTCGTCTACCCTAAATTGATAAAATATATTCGCCATCCACCAAACCGTTAATTATCATTTAAATATGATAACATTCGAGGGGTAATTTACTCTTTTCAATGATACAAGTAATAATTTAAAGATCTATAAGTGATAATAATAGATTTTAAGTGTATATAAGTGATAATTTTCAAAAGTAAATTTGTCAATTCACTATAGTTCCGTTAATTTTCAAACAGCAACTAACGGTTTAGTAGATGGTATATATATTTTTTGAACTTAGGGTGGATGATTGATACACTCTAAAAGTATTGTAGTATTTTTTATAAAAATATAAATTTAAGGTATATGAATGATAATTTCCCTTAAAATAATTAAAATTCAAAATTGATCTGAAGTTTGAGCTCTTTAAAGGTAGAGAGGCGCAATGACCAAATTAATTTTTATCCTCTTACCTTACCATAATTTGAACTTGGGTAATTAGTAAAATAAAACTAATTAAAAACTACTTCGCTAAGTACATGCAGGCTAGAGATGGAAAATTCAGATTTTTTTGGATTTGAATGTTGATGCATTTGGATTCGTAATTTTTTCTTTTTTGGCAGATTCAAATGTGGGTAATAACCGCGTGGATTGTGAAGGGATATCATGCATATCTAGATCCACAAAAAAATAAAAGTATAAAGGTTTAAGAAAGAGATTAAGTATTTATAATTTTATATTCTATTGAAAATTAATGCATTTATTTAAAGTAATTAAACCAGTAACCATAAATTCATTACGGCTACTTGTTAATATATTCATCAATTAATCAGTTAAAATTTTGTAAGTCGTTGTTGAGATTCAGAGAATGAAAGAGGGAAAAAGGTTAGATTCAGTCGTCAAAATTAGCAGCAATAGCAACAACATGCTAATAGCAGCCACTTGTCTTTGTTCAAATTCACTAAGTTGTTATATCCAGACACATCCTGAGACAAGGATCAATTGGGAGATGTGTTGCATTGGATTCGATAAGTGGTGGCTCTTGCTCTGATTGTGTACTGTTGCTAAGAAAAAAAAACTAATTATAGAAATTGAAGTAATTTGTAAAGTCAAGGAAGATTACAAAGATGTAACCAGATACAGTGAGCTTGGCAAGTGAAAGATGCAGTGGCATGTCAGCATTTGATGACAACAAAATGCAGTCAATGACCGAAGTTGGATGGCCAGTTTCGACTACAAAACGCGTGCCTAGCTTGGCAACGCAGCCAGCGTTTAAAGACAACGACTGTGAGGCTGATGGCATTTAATGGTTATAGATTTAGGGTTGTTTCCGGTTTCGGCTGCACCGATTACTTGTGAGCAGTGGTGAAGTCATGAGTATGTGTGTTGTCAATTTTAACTTTTAGGGCCGTTGGGATTATTTTTTTAAAAAATTTCATTTTGTGTATTTTTTAATTGAAAGCTTATTAAATTAATAATTTAATTAAAAATAAGCCGGATCAGGTATCTAGCTTTTTGGATGCGCATTCAGATATGTACGGATCTTGATTTTTAAACTCTGGGTCTAGATTTTTTAGATCCTTGCAGATGCGGGCACACCACTGGCATCTTTATTCATGTGATATAAGACCTGCGAATCTAATGATATATGCATCAAAAGAGTCTGGCAAGTATGAGGTTCATAAATAATCAACCTAAACCTCCTGGTATTGATCCAATTTTTTCAATGGCTTTACCTGTTTTTGTTAGAGCTTAGTACAAGATCATTTATTGATCTTGTCTCAATTGGTCTTGATTGATCTTGGAGTTTCATTTGATGCAAGAAACCTTGGATTGTTTCAAATTTCTTCTCTACTTAATCAATGAATCTCGATGGCTACATAGAATGGTCTTTCTTCTACTGCAAACATGGGCTTCGGGGCTATTGTAAGGAACTAGGATGCCAATGCACATTCAAGTGTTCAAATTTGAAGAGAATGAATAGATCTGGCGTTGACCGTGCGCTACTCTTGTTGTTTTTGCTTCAACAAAGCATCCATGATTAGTTGTTCAAAGAACTTCTCTGTAGCTAGACTCATTATTGTCTAGATTGAAACCTTAAGCCATCTATAATTGACACAATTGCTTGGTAGATATCTTTAAATAACAACGAAAGACAAGTGTAGGGATGACAATGAGCATCACCCGTAGTGAGTTTCTCATTACCAAATCCAAGTCCACACAAAATTTAAATTATCAAACCCACTCGCAATCCGCAACGAGTTTTCATTTTTGAAAAAAAACACACCCGCTGTGGGTTCTGGCAGTTACTAAATCTACAATGATGTCAGATATTGTGCAAATTTTATTGAACTCATAAGTGCACGAATCTATTGTAGAATAGATTAATAATGACGAGTGTCGATCTTACGAGAAGGTAGATTTTAATTATGTATTGAATTAATTTTCTAAGTGAGTGGTTGAAATTATGATAAAATTATCTTAAATTTTGAATTAGAATGGCGAGAATAATTAAAAATGATAATTATTATAATAAAGCACTTGAGTATCTGAATTCACATAAACATATACTAGTATTCAATATTCCTTATTAATACCAATTAAATTATGATGGAAAAATCTACTCCTCATGAACCATGCTCTAATTAATATGATGTTAAGGACTTATCATATCAAACAGTAATAACTATATTATTACTATCTGTTGATAAAAAGTTAAAACATTCACAGAAATTAGAGGAGAAGAGAAAATAAATTTACCAATTAAGCCCATACAACATATTGAGACTTCACCTTCAACTCAAGCTTGAAAGAAAATTAGTTACTCATATTTGAACTATGGGTAAAATGAAAATTTTATTAAAATACATAGAACATACAAGATGGAGAAGGAATTACAGAAAATGAAGCTAAAAAATGAACTTAGAGGTCTCAAATTAGGAGGGAAGCTCTTCTTTTATTGATACAATTAGTAAATTATGGTCATCGGATTAAAACAATTTGGATGCACAGGATTGTGTCACGTAGCAAGTTTTGATTGGTTTGAATATATCATAAAGGCTATTATTATGTGTATATGCATATACTGTATGTACGTTTTTCTAATCTACTAACATACTGCTACATCATCAGTCAACAATGCATAAATATTTTAATCGAATAAGATTGTGGCACCTTATCAGTCAAACCACGTCATTAGTCAATGCCATATAATCAGTCAATGTCATATCGTTCTTCCAATCAAATACTGCTATATTATCGGTCAATGCCATATTATCGTATAGTATATATGAACAATGCCATGAATAGTACCATGAATAGTGCCGTACATGTAAACAGTACATTTATACTTTTATGTTCTTGCTAAGGTTTTCGACTATTTTGAGTTTAGATTTGCTGTCCGTTTTATCATCTGATGTCTCATTTATTATTAAATGACCATGATGCCCCTAATAAAACACACATAATTAAAATTACAAGAGACTTAAATACATAAAAGTAAAGAAGCTAGTGGAATTTAAAGTATAAAATGATGACTTTCTCCTTTATAAATATATATTTTCTAGCACTTAACATCAGACGAATTTTTTGTGGGCTTGTACATTTAGAATTACAAATGTTTAATATATAAATTTACAATAATAACCTCAAATTCCATATTATATACTCAATTTTAAATTTAACCAATATAAATGAAAAATTAAAATTTCAATATTAATCCAATACAATTCTTATATTTAATTATAAAACACACAAATCCATTAAAAAAAACTCCAAATTAATACCTAAAAATAGTAATTACATTTCATACCGTCATTCAACACAGGCTCCAAAAAAGACCTTCATTTTATTTATCATCATTAATACCCATCCAACATGATATCTAAAATCATGATTAAGATTGATATTTTTTAAAAAATAATACTTTTCAAATATTAAAACCCTTGCTATCACTATTAAGGCCACATATGCTACTTACATTGTTATACACATTACGCGTGTTTACACTTTTGTTATTTGACACTTTGCATAATTATATTATTATTTTTATATATTTTATAGATTTAAATTTTTTCAATTAAAATTAAATTAAAAATATTTGAAATAATATTACTAATTTGACCAATATCTATGTAGGTATTCGTCGGATATTAGGCTAATACCAAATCTACCGGTATCCAAATATGAGTTTCAATTTGTAATACCATGTGCGTTTCAATTTGTATTAACAAACCTACCCACAACCTGCAAAATTATCCACAATGGGTAGGTTTTGACTGACCGTTTTGCGGATTTGTGAGTTTGCAGGTACAATTGCCATATCTAAACAGACATGTATAGAAAATAAAGTTTCAAGGGGAAAAAAAAAAAGGTAATGCGGAATAGAATTATATGCTCTCATGATTTGATCTTACCTGTGTTTTAAAGAATCTTCTAATATGTATGTATTTTTGTTTATATAAAGTTAAGATTTATTTCTTTTTTTTTTGTTTCATATAATAACACATAATTACATAATTGTATTTGCTCATATAAGAGCTCAAATTAGGAAAAAGTCATAAAATGCAAAGCATGCAAACATTTGATGCCCACCGGAAATATACCAAATTTCTAGTCAATTCTTTTCTAATGACCCAATTCTATTTCCACGGTATAAGATGGGAAAAGGCCGTCGGTAAAATTTAATGGTACTTCTGCAAGCACTAAATTAAGCTCAATTTTTTCTCCATTTTCCAGTTAGAAGGATGTGAGCAAATTAATTTCAGAGAGCGTTATTCATAGTCTACTTCAATGACGGCCTGAATATCTTTTTCTAATTCCCCATCATTTGATTTATTTCAGCATTTGATTGCAACGTAATGCAAGCTATGTTATTCAGCAAAGAAATAACGACTTCAATCTCTGCGTGAAGGTTTTGAATATGTTGTTTAGCTGCATCGGGCAACGTGACTACTTCACCAGCTAACAGTCTTCTTAGCCTTTCTAGAAATAGTCCAAGGTTGATTGCCCGTATCTCCTTCCCCTCTCAGCGCATAGTAGTCCTAGCATGGAAGTTAACAAATAACTAAAGATACCATGATAAATTAAAAAAAAAAAATTTGGATCTCTTAGTGAATAATGATAGAGCCAAAATTATCTTGTACAAATGAGTTTGTAAAAAACAGATGTGAAATGAAAAGATTAATTTCATAAAAATAACTTTAGCTGTTGATGAAACTCAACTCAGATTGATGCCCGATGACTAATACCTAATTCTATAATCCAGCACTAAGTTGCCATTAAAAAAATTGAATCAAGCTTGGTGACCAATTGTTATGTAAAAGGAGTAGAAAGAAAAATTTTATTTTTGCTTTTAGGAAAGGACGTTAGTGCAGCTTAGAAAGTTTCTATCTAGAAACCTTCATTTTACGAATTAATCTGTTCGTCAATGCATTTCTAAATGGAAGATATTTGGTTCCGGAAAATGAGCCCAGATTGTGCTTCTATTCAAAATAACATTTGCTAAATGCTAATGTAATTGCCACCGACAAGCTAGCTTTCTTTTTTTTTTTTTTTTCCTTTTTATCTGATTTTTCATCTTATGAAACGTGAAAGAGAAATGAAAACTTGTGAATAAGATTCAAACACATACATAGAGTGAATCTAACAAAAATAATGAAATGGAATTATTTTGTCGATAATTCAAATAATAAAGCACCTATTTTTTTGTTAGAGCAACACAAACTTTAATATCTCGATGATATACATCTTAATGAGATTAAAAACAATACAATCAACCTATTACGTGAAAGGAATAGGAAAAATGATGTTAAAATTTTATAACAAGTGGGTATTAATAGATGAATGATTTTTGTAGAATTGAAGATTTTTTTTTTCCTGGTCTCGTTTCATTTATCAACTCTATTTAATCAATTAATCTCAATGGCTGTAAGGGCCACTCTTAATGCAAACGGGAATTTCTCTGCTGCAAAAGCGTTGTTGTAATTGTAAGGAATTGAGAGCGAGTAGAACATCCTGTGTGGCGTCAACTTCTTTGCATTACAGGCACACTCTGCATGCTGTGGAGGGAAAATGTGAAAACCATTACAACTGCTCTTCGTTCTCTTAATGCATTGAGGCTGCTAATCAATCAAGACAAAAAGAATTCAGTCGTCAATTTAAGAATGCTTCCAAAAGGTATAGCTTGATAAAAAGGCCCAGGCCGGCCTCGCCCAGCTTTGCGGGCTTTGAGTGCAGCCCGTACAACAAATTTAAGGATATGAGGTTAAACATTCAAAACCTATAAATACTGGGCTTGGTTATAAGCTAGATGTAAAAAGAGCCCGAGTTCTATATTATATAAAATAAAAAAATTTAAATTAAAAAAAAAATACAAAATTTTTTTAAAAATTTAAATTCTAATTCTAATACCTTTTCCACTTTCTCCATTCTTAACCCTAAATGAAACAAGTAATACAAAAGTATAAGCATTACAAACACCATTTTCACCACACCAGTGGCATATCGCCGGTTGTCAACAGCTGATCACCATGCCTTATACCCATCGGTGCTATCAATCATCGACAGCCAAGCACAGTGCACCATGAGTTAGAAAATCACTACATTAGGTAATAAGCAGCGATGTGAACTGCAAGCCCAACATGCGTTAAACCAAGTGACAAGCTTTAAAAATGATTCTAACTCCCCAAGTATAAAAATATCTTGTTATAAAATAGCTCGGTAAGTCCGAGGTAGATCCAGAGAGTAAAGATTTAATTAATTTATTTAAGTTTATAAAAAATAAAATTAAAAATTAAAAATATGTAATTTTAATTTAAAAAACTATGAAATTGAATTATTTATGGTTATGGATACACTCCTTGTGATAAATACAATTTAATAAAATTCTTTTTTATAACATCCTATGTTTATAGTTGTTACTAGAGTGAATAAAAACATGTGGAACATTCAACACTTGCAGTATAAATATAATTTTAAAATAAGTATTTATAAATATGGAATATAAAGGGTTTGTTATACAAAAATTTTGTTACAAAATTTAAAGGTTTCTTAGTATCATATCTCAAACCAACTTTATAGCTAAATAAACTTATAATATTGATTCTTGGATACAAACACAATTGAACCAACTTTTATAACCCAAAGTCATGTTATGTTCATATCTACTTTGCCTTGGTTGGGACTTGGAATCAGCTTACTCAACTCCTCAATTTATATAATGTAAGGACTACATAAGTTAATACTTAGTAAATAAATACTTGATATATGTATTAGTTACTACGCATGTGAATGACTGAATGAAATGAGTGCAAATTCTTTTCATGAAACTTAAGAATATGAAATAACTTTTTTAAGGCACTCAATTTGTTGTACTACAAGACTAGCACTAAACAATATGCCTTCGGGCCTAATTAATTGATCTCTTAGGCATTATGTATCACCATCCCCAAAAAAATCTTCTTTTACTTAACTTAGAGGGTTGCTCTTTTTGTAAAATTTGCCGCCTAGTAGTACAACAACTTAAAAAAATTGTTAAAAATATATTCTTTTATAAAAGAATACATGAAATGTACATACCCAATGCAACTTACGTCACACCAGGTATAATTTCTAAATGTATAATAAAAGCAAAACATAAAAATATTTTAAGACAATAATTTTTAACATAGGTAGCAGCGCCGTCTATATAGAAATTTAAAAAATAGAATTATAATATAGACGGTAGGGTTAACCATGTAAGGAGTGAATAACGAATATCATAATTTAGGTAGCAAAGTTGACTATGATATAATAAAATAAAAGTATTACATATTAGATCGCATAGCCGATCATACAATCAAGTAAGTAGTAAAACATCATATTATAGGCGGCATAGCTGACCATATGATGATAATTAAGATGATATCATGATATAGGCGGCATAACCTACCATATGAGAATGGTTAAGATGATATCATGATATAGGCAACATAGCCAACCATGTAGAATTTGATAATAACCAATCGCACCATAATAATCATCATAAGAGAAAATATTATTTAAAACTAAACTTAGCATAAAAAAATTATTTTTCAAAATTAATTTAGACATATTGTTTTTACATTACAGTTGAAGTGAAGAGTTTCCTCTTTTCCTCTAAACCTTCCTTCCTAACTTGAGAATTTCTCTATTAATAATGTTTTGGCTTAGAATGGAAAGGGATTAGATTTCTAGGGTTTATAAAAAATGAAAGGACTATGAGGTATTTATAGGATTTCCTAGGGCTCATGGATGGTTAGAATTTTGCCACCATAATACTTAACTAATGGTGGAGATTTATCTCTGCATAAATATCTTAGTAATTTCTAGAATGTTAAGATTTTGCTACCATAGTACTCAACTAATGGTGGAGATTTATCTCTGCATAAATATCTTAGTAATTTCTAGAATGTTAAGATTTTGCTACCATAGTACTTAATTAATGGTGAAAATTTATCTTTCTATAAATATTTTAGAAATTTCTAGAATTCTTAATATCTCTACAATATCTCTTATTGCATCATCACTTATATCATTTCTTATGTCATCATTACTTTAGAATTAATTATTATATTTTATTATATTATTATTATGTTATTATATTATTATACTTTATTATTATTATTATTTTAAATGCTCAAGAGAGCTAGTTAGCTGACATTTTTATTTTTATTCTATTACCCAAAAGATTAATTATATAAATTAGAATTATCTTCTCATAAATTTGATTATAGATTAACAACTTAATGTACCAAAACTTAACTTATTTACAATAAGTTAAAATATCATTACGATGCTTTATACTAAGATATTAAGAATTCATTATGCCAAACTCCCATGTTTGTCTATAATGAATCAAAATTTCAAAATATAAAACATGTTTAAACTTAAAAAGAAAATAATTTCATTTATATAATTAAAAATAGAATTTGATTAAATTATATTTTCTTATTAAGAGTTTCACCTTTCTCTAACTATTAGTATTTTAGTTAACCATAATTGAAATAAAAATAATTATTAAAATTGAAGAAAACATAATTAAAAAATGATATTTGAAATTGAAAATAAAACTAATTTTATTTATTGAAAATATGCTACAAAGAGAGATGAAAAGAAGAATTTTGAGGGGAAAGAAGAGAAGAGAAGGCGTGGAGAGGTGTGTTCTCCCCCTCTATTTATACTATACACGATTAATCTACACCACACAAATAAAAAAAAATTAATTACATCTTAGTCTTACATTTATCTCACTAACAAAACACAAATCTAACTTAATCCACTCAAGCATATCCAGCATATTACACTAACAATTACTATACCTAATATGATAAAAATTTATAATTTCATAATTACCATATTTATCGTGGTAAAAATTTATAAATTTACAGCAAAAGTTTCAAATCCTCCTTGACAATGATATAATTTCTTAGACTTTCGAACTTTAAATTTGACATTTGTATATTTGTTTGGAGCCTCAAATTGTATGAAATTATTATTTTTATCTAATAAGTACTCAAAAATACACAAAATCACATATTTAGAAAATAATTAAAAATTCACAATTTTTTATACAATCACAAATAAAAGTCATATTAAAGCACAAAATAACATTTTTATCCCTTAATAAATTATCTATTTTTAACACTAATCATATCTCTCAACTAGCTTTTTGCTAATCCTTAGTAAATAAAGTGTTATATTAAATTAAGATTTATAAAATTCACATACAACTTAATAATTGTTCATCTGTCCTCTAAACTACCAAATAAGTAAACTCTCCCAAAATTATTTAGCTCTTTGTTATTCACTCATTATCTAGGATACCATTAAACTTTCTTTTATACTCATGTAATTAACACAATACTTTTAGGGCTTCATTAAAAAAAATAATATTTTCATTCTGAAATTCATTAGAAATTCTATCTTTAGGCAGTAGATTATTCACACATATTTTAAAATATTATAATTTTAACTCATATAGTGAGCTTTAGGCTAGTGACTCATAGACCAATTAACCTTAGGACAGTAGGTGTTAAAACACTCCTATGGGCTTAATTACTCAGGTTTTTAATAAATAAACAAGCGATATATCTATATATTTGTTTGGAGCCTCAAATTGCATGAAATTATTATTTTTACCTAATAAACACATAAAAATATACAAAATCAAGTATTTAGAAAAATAATTAGAAATTCACAATTTGTTACACAATTACAAATAAAAATTATATCAATAGCACAAAATAATATTTTTACCCCTTAATAAATATACAATTTTTAACACTAATTATACCCCGCATTCTCTTAATGCATTGATATTTGACTAATAAGGTTGATTTGGTAAACCAGGATCGACTAAATGTTGTTGAGACTAATACTCTACTGGTTTTAATAATGTTTATGGATCTATTGATGATACAAATAGTATACAAATGGATTCTTATTGTTATGATATTCTCGAGGCAGAAATTGCTAAAAGGAATGGCCACTATGGTTTATCTCATTCATATATAGATTTTAACTCTGGGGAGTCAGTAAGAAAAAGGGTTGATTTTTATTTGATCATAATAATACTTGCAACCTTTCTCATTATGATGCAGTAATTGATAGACTTTATAGCCAGTAGGTTACTAGATTTTCTTGAAATTTTTTTATTGTTACTAATAGTAAGAATGGCAACATTAAAAGACATATGCAGTGTTTTGGATTTTTCTTATCCCATTAATTTTATTATTTGGGATATTTGAGATTAGTAAAGCCTTTGTGATTTATTATAAAAGCTGATTCACATGTATTAGTTATCTTTGGTTTGTATTTTTTAGCCATTTTTAAGTGTGGATAGATTGGATCTTACTAAGGTTCATCTAAGGGTGGAAAGGGCTTTTCCTCTATACTTAGAAAGACTTGGATATTTTGATCTTTTGCTTTCTCAGTTGAGATAAATCAAGATACAGGTCAAGTGATTCATTACTGGGTTAGTCATTTTTTTCCCTGTGCCTATTTTGATTTCCTACGTATATGCTAGTTATTTTAAATTTGGACGGTTGTGTTTGCTAATATTCATAATAATCCATAGATAGTTAGAGGGGATTTTAATGTAGTGCAATCATTGTCTGAGATCTCAGGTAACCTCATTCAACCTTAGGCTGATTTGGATGCATTCAATCTAGCTTTATTAGATTGTGGCTTAGAGGATATTGGTGTTGTTAGAAGTCTTTTTACTTGGACTAATAGACATAGTTTGAGGTGCTTTGATAAGGTAGTGTGTAACTTACCATGGTCAGGTTTATTTTTAGTATTAAGAGTTTCTCACTAGGACTAGAAGACTTTAGATCAATCTCCTTTGTTATTATCTTGTGATAGTGACATAACCAAAGGACAATCTAAGTTTAACTTTCTTTATTCTTCACTTAAACTTCTAGATAGTTTTAGATGTTATTAGACAATCTTAGTCTACTCTAGTATTAAGTTATGGGACTAGGGCTTTTAAAAAAAAGCTCTATTTAAAAGTTGTGAACAAAGAATTTTTTGAAAATATTTTTTAGTAGGTAAGAAAGGCTAAGGAAGAGATGGATAAAAGAATATACAGTATAATTTATCTGATTCATTTAAAGATAGGGTACTCTTTCAAAGCCTAAGGCTTGACTATAACATGTTTTATTGTATAAAGAGAATTTTTTAAGGTATTGGTCTAGTATTCATTGGGTCTAAGAAGAGGATGCAAATACTCAATTTTTTTCATGTGATGATTTAAAAGAAATTTAAGTTGTTCCATGTTCATTGGAACCAGGATGCTTTTTAGGTATAGCTTTTTAAGCCTTTTGCAATAGTTAATTTTGCTGTGAAGTTCTTCTAGGACTTTTTAACTGATGTAAACAGTCAAATTTAGTTGAATGATTTTAGTTTTATTCCATCTTTGGGTACAAAAGAGGATGATATGGTACCGTTTAGAATTCTTGTTTTAGGGGGGTTTATCAAATGTTTTTTTTGTATTGACCTTGATAGTGCTTCTGGTCCTGATGGTTTTTGTAACAAATTTTATTAGTCTTGTTAGGACATAGTGCAGGCTAACTAGCATATTATTCTTTTAGATTATTTTAGTGGATCTATTGTGCCTTTAAAATTCTGAAATACTTTGCCAATTCTTCTACCTAAGAAGGACTTTCTTACTATTTGGGCAAATTTTTATTCTATTAGTCTTTGTAATGTCAACAATAATGTACTGACTAAATTACTTGTTTTATGACTGCCTACTTTGTTACCTCGTATTATATCTCTATCCTAAAGTGGCTTTGTCCTAGTCATGTGTTACATGATAATGTATTATTGGTCTAAGAGCTCATTCATGATATTAATTTTCATACTTAGAGTGATAATATGGTTTTTAAACTCAATATGGCACAGACTTATAACATGATGTCTTGGTATTTTATTCTTTAAATGCTTTGTGTTTCTTGATTAAAGAGGTAATTCATGGCCCATGGTTTTCAAAACTAGTTAATGATGTCAATCATGGTTTCTTTTGGTTGCAAACTAGTCTTCATTAAGTTAATCCACTGTAGCCTTACCTCTTTATCATTGTTGTAGTACTTTTATCTTGGGGCTTAAAACAATTATATTTTTGGTATCTTTCCCTAAAATGCACTACAATTGCTCCTATGTATATTTCCCATTTTAGGATTATGGTTTTAGAAAAAAAAAGTCAAAGACTTTCATAGTCCCGTCTAGATCAATCAAAGAAGTTACTGATGATATTATTATATTTATGAATGGGTGCCAATTTAGAGTTTATCATCTTATAAATTTTTACATCACAAAGAGGTTAATTTAGGTCAATTGATAAATCAATCGAAAAGTAGTTTTTATGTCAGGACATAGGCTTCAGTTTTATGTAAGGCTATAGTTTAATTTATTATAAGTTTTCAGCCATGAGGTTTTTGTTTAATTATTTATATTGTCCAGCATGTGAGTGATGTACGGATTCCATACTTTGATGATATGGTTTGTAAGATCAACGGAAGGATTTCTTAGTGGACCAGTTTTTTCTTTGGATATAAGCTTGTGCTCATTTGGTATATGCTTTCATCTATGTCACTTTATCTTTTTCATGTCTTTTGACCTTCTACTATGATCATTCAGAACCTTAAGTGGTTATTCGCCAAATTCTTTTGGTGTGATATAGATTCTTGACAGGTATTTATTAGTATAGATGGTTATCTATCTACTTTCCACTAGTAGAGGGTAGTGTGGTAGTTTGTTTCTTTTCTAATGTGGCTAATGCATTTGAAATAAAGCTTTGGTGGTAGTTTTGGGACTAATATTCTCTTTAGGAGTCCCTTATGAAATCTAAGTATTGTAGAGTTAAGCACTAAGGTATAGTTTAATTTTGCTATCTTACGTCTCGTTTATGCGGACAATTATGCTCTATTCACTTCATTATTGAGCCTCGTATCCATTAGCTGGTTAGATATGATGATACTAGTTTCTAGTATGATTGCTAGCCTAATGATATGCCTCTTTCCATTTTAATCCTACAATAGCTTTTGTGGCCTTAATACCTTTTTTATAGTGTGTTGTTGTTTATGACAAAGGGAATCTTTTATCAATGCTACCATCTTCAATAATTGATAAGATTTTGTTATTATTTATTTCTAGTATTAGGCTAAATATACTTTGTTGGACCTTATCTAAGATAAAAAATTTTCTTTAAAGAGCAGTTAGGGATTCGTACTTAAGTTTTTAGCCAAAGTGAGTTTTTTCTTAATTAGTTTTGGCCATGGATGATGCCTTGTGCTTGAGAGATTTTCACTTGGTTTCCTAGTGTCATTGTAATCAGGATGTTAAGACTATCAATCACTTATTTTTAGATTTTCCAGTGGTTTGATAAATCTGCAATAATTTTATTCAATGGTTGGTCTTCTATATCTTTTTTTTGTGGCTCGAAACACTTTCAGGTTTGACTTTTTTGCCTTTAATATAGACATTATTTTTTTATAGTGCTCTTGAATCTTAGGCTAGTTAGTGATGCTTTTCATTTCAAGGCATTTTAGTTGAGAAATGTCTTGGATATTCATATTAAGGGGAAATTGTAGGAAAGAGATCTAAAGGTATATGATCATTTTCCTCAAATTCCTCTTTGGCCTTATTATATCATCCCTTTTCTCCCCGCTAGGGATTGTAGATTATCATACCTCTTTATAGACCTTTTCTATTGGCTAGTTGGATGAAACCACCACCAAGGGTGGTGAAATTAAGGGTAAATGGTTGTTTTAAGGGAAACCCTAGTTTGCCTCCTACGAGTGGTGTTTGCGAGATCATTAAAAAGTAGTGTTAGTTGCTTTTGGTTCTTTTTTAGGGCACTAATATATTCTTTTTACTGAATTGATGGCTTTATTAAAATGTTTAGATCTTACTGTTTAGCTTAGTTATTCAGCCTTTGAGGTGGAATATGCTTTAGCCATTGTAATTTCTTCAAATATTTCAAATAAATCCAATTGGATTTGCTTATCTCTTTGTCGAGTCTAGGCATTGGCTCCAGCCCATCTATTGTTATTAGGCATGTTTTTTGAAAAGCTGCCTCTGCTGCTAAGTTAATGGACAACTAGGTTTGTACTAATCAAAGTTGTCAGTGATTTTTTAATCTTGCACACCTTCTAACTACCATATATGGCATTCTTTATTTGTACACTTTTAAGGTTCTATATATTCAACAATAATCACCTTGACTTAGAGTGTTTATATATATTGCCAAGACATTTGCTTCTCTTGGAAGGTTTTAGTTTACGTCTCCTTCCTTATGTTTACTCATTAGTTGATTCATTCTATAGGTAGAGGTATAGTTTAAACCTTCATCATTTTAGTGGATTTTATCTTTAAAAGATCAAAACAATGCTCCAACAACAATCAACAATGATTGAACTATGCTTAGAAAGTCAACAACGACTAGTTTTCTTCCTTAACTATAAAAAGGCTTAAACAAGTTGAAATTAGAATATTTTTGACAATCTTCATTGAGCTTGTTATTGTGTATTTAATATTTCTTGTGCTTAAAAATTAGTAGATCATCCTTAGGACATGTTCGATTGGTGGAAAAGAGGAGAGAAGAGAGGAGAGAAAAAGAGATGAGGGGAAAAGGAAGGAAAAGAAAAAGATAGGGAATTTAATTTTCTTTATTCAGTTTAGGATACAAGTAGTAAAGGAAAAAAATTTCCAAATTTTTTATTTGGAAAAATTTATAAAGGAAAAAAATTTCCAAATTTTTTATTTGGAAAAATTTATACTTATATTAGATTTTTAATATTTATTATTAAAATAATTAAAAAGCTACAAATATGTTTAACTGTTTATAAATTACTTTTTCTTACTATTGTCAAAATCTATTTATCTAACAATGGCAGCCTCATCGTCATCTCTTTCATTTTTCTCCTCTACAATCTTCCTCTCTTCATCTTGTAACAAAACCCCAAAGCCCATTCAACTTGCCAAGCCAAATTCCCCAATAAATCTCGTACCTAAGACACTCATTCTTTCTTCCCAACTCGCCACTCCACTTTCGGTACTATCCTTCGTAGGGGAAAAAATCAGCGAGACATACCTTAACCTAAATTTGGCCGCACTTGACACAGCACGTGTAGTTGCTCACCGGGCGTTGATCACCGACATGCAGAATAAACGATATGGCACTGTGTCGACTCTCACGCATGGGAGGAAAATATGAAATCAATTGGAGACAAGATGGAATGTTAAATGAGGATAAATTTGAAAAATAAGATATTTTTAAGAGCTGGAAATCAAATTTTCCTACTCCTCAATACAAAAATTAGATTCCTCAAATATCAAAAATTGAGAGTAGAACAGAATTTAATTTCTAATTTACTTTTACTAGCTAAACAAAGGAAATCATGGAGGAAATGAAAAATATTTCCTCTCCTGCCTTATTTTCCAGCAACCGAACGTGGCATTAGAGCTTTTATTTTGTAAACACCTATTTTGTGTGATGAAAAATTTTGTATAAAAGGTTTGGGATAACCTCTTATTGTAAAGGTTGATTGCCACCTTAAAATCAAGTATAAAAGTTTTAAAGTCTTAAGACGCAATATTTAGTTAGTGTAATTCTCAAGCCCAGTAAGCTTAGAAGCATGGACGTAGGCATAATTTGTCAAGTCACATAAAAATCTCATGTTTAATTCTCTTTACTATCTCTCTTCACTTTTTTTAATCATTGTTATTTATTTGTTATTTGTTTTATCTTTGCATTATTTTTTTTAATTTGAGATATTCTATAATTTTTAGAAAACCTAATTCACCTGTTCTTGGGTTACTGAGCTAGTGTTTTATTTGGTATTAGAGTAAGGTACTCTTATTAGTACTTAACCATTTAGAGTAAAAGATCAATTATAACCCAAAGTAATTTCACCTTTAGGAAAGGTCAGTCTACTATTAGACCACTATATTTTAATGGAAACAGTTATCTATATTAAAAAACTAAGATGATAATTTACTTGTAAGCTTTAAATAATGAGATTTGGGAACTTGTTAATGATGGTCCTTTCATGCCAATAATTAAAAATGAAAAAGAGTAAGAAATTCAAAACTTTCACATGAATAAAAAGGTTTCTTTAAATTCTAAAGCTATGAATTTTATGCCTTAGATTGTTAACTTGTATGTTTCTATAATAAATATTTTGATAATAAGAAACTTGTTTTAAATTAATAAGTCTAAAAACATTTTTAATCAGATCAAAAACAATATTGAAAATATGTAGAATTAGAATGTTACAAAATAGAAAAATTATAACACTTAAAATTTGTTCACAAAATAAGGAAAAAAAAGTGAAATTACATCTTGTTGATGAGTACATAAATTTGATATTTTGTTTCTTGATGTTTATATTTTTTTAAAATCAAGTGGTCTAATTTTTTAGAATTTTATTAAATATTTTATAAATTTTCTAATTCAGCGGCTTCTATTTTTATCATTACTAGACAGCGTGGTTATATGCATGTAAAGTTCATTTTGCATTATGTTTCATTCTTTTGAATTTTTATGTGATGCTATACATGTTTGAATTTTTATGTGATGCTATACTTGTTTATGCTTTTTCCTTAAATGTTTACAATTTTTTGACATATTGTAGATTCATGTATGGTACACATTTTTCACTATTAAACTACATTTAATTTAAGGTATTTATTATATTGAATGAAAAAGTATAATAATGACTGACTCATTATTATATTTTACAAATGGAGTTAACTAATGTGAACTCATGGTCTTGAGAGGAAGAATAAGAGCTTATTTTCTTGAGGATTAATATTACGTTAATAATTTATAAATAATTTAGCTTTCTTTAATATGATATTTATTTGAGGATATGTTACTTCAAAACTTATTTTCTTTTGGAAGTTTAAAATATTTATTATTAAATATTATTTTGATAATTTTAGAAATGAAAGTGATGAAATATAGATTCACTTTAATTTTATCTTAGTTACCTTATTAATGAAATTATGGTGTCACAATTGTAGTCTCAATTGAGCTGATGATCTTCCTCCACATGCATCGTCCCCTTTTTTTTTTTTTTTGGGGGGTACCACAAGACATGACGTGGCTCATTCTAATTGAAATACACCAGATATTTGTACGATGCCAGTGAGTCTAAAGACATCTTTCCAAACACACTTCAGAGTTGAGATTGGCAACAAGAGATGAACATAGATCATTGACACGTAGGCTTCAAGTATTCCGTTTATGATGCTAAGACAAATTAGAACTCTACACGACCATCTGAAGAATTTTTTTTTTTCCTCAAAATGTATCTTTCGAGTTGGAATTAGGCACATTCACTATCTAAGTATCTTGAAGAAGTATAGGATACATACGACAAAGGTTGAAATAACTAATATTATGAGCAGGAAAGGG
Organism: Aegle marmelos; assembly: GCA_030449875.1. Lineage (NCBI taxonomy): Eukaryota > Viridiplantae > Streptophyta > Magnoliopsida > Sapindales > Rutaceae > Aegle > Aegle marmelos. Next base: position 16,124,208 of record JASUUL010000142.1, on the reverse strand, counting down.
AAATGATTTTGGCGTGAAATTATAACAGGTGATTTGATTAGCATATATGCTTTTTCTAAGGGAGCCTCATTAGAAGTGTTCTTTCACCGAGTCAACAATCTTCGGGAGAAAAACGAAGGGTAATAAAGATGGTGGTTGATATGCTAGTGATTCCTGAGTGCAGCAACAGAAATGAGACTAAATTGTAGATTTGCTGTTGTCTTACAATTGACTCACCTTGCCCTTCTCCTTGTCCCTCATCTTATACTGATGAATATGAGGCCGATGATATTTCAGTGAACAAAGAAGATGATAATAAAAATGGAACCATTGGGCAAATGCTAGCGGAGCTTTTGGTTTACGATGTGAGTTCACCGTTAAGTACTATTTAATTTCCATTTGCTTATTGAAATATGTACGCAAATGTTAGAACATCATGGCGAGCTCCTCGTTCTCCTAGACGAAGGTTCCATTTCCATTTGTCCAATGGTTCCACTTCCGTTGTCGTTCTTTTTATGATTGCATGTCTTTTCTTCTTACTCTTCTTCAAATTCGCCTTCTCTCTTCTTATCTTATTTTCAACCGTTAGCAGAAAAAACATTTGTGACTGGGATTTAAAGTCATAAAACTCATTAACGCATGCGTGCAAATTTGAAAGCCCAAAAAAAAAAAAAAAAAAACATCGCCTCCAAATACAGGAACTTTAGAAACTTGAATTAATTGCATGTGTATTCTGTATGTTCAGTAATTAGAACTTTCAATCTCAATTGAGATCTCTTTTTTTTTTTTTTTTCCCTGAGCTTATTAATGTTTCAGTTTATCTCCATATCCAAAAATCAACTCCTAAATTGAATATGCAATTTAAATAGAAAACCAGAAATTGGCCTAATAAAATAAACTTTGGAAGAAAATAAAAATAATTAGTGGAAATGTTGATTAACTTACCTTGGGATATCCTCAAGAATGAGGCCTCGCTAATTGTTTCCATTCCAAAATAAAATTCAAAATCAACTTCAGGTTTGAACTTGATGGGACATGATGAGCGCAAAATATATACATAATTTACCCTTAATTATATAATTACTAGTTAGTTTTATTTGTTATTTTTAGTTAATTAAATTATTTTCTTGAATAGGGAATTAGTTAGAGATTATGGCCAGAAAGGGTAAGAAGAAGTTCAATTTGGGAAGCAATAGAGATTAAAGTAGAAATTAATTAAGAAGCAAGAATTAATGAAAAGTAATTTAAGAAACTCATGAGCTTCCAATTTTAAAAAGTGGAAAGAAGTTGATGGTTTATGGTGTTGACAAGTGGTGGCTTTAATTAAAAAGTTGATTTTAGAATGAAAATTTGATTCAAATTGGATCTAGCCAATAAACTAAATGAGATTTACCAATTATTGCATGTTCTTAGGCATTATGAAAGGGAGGGTTGGCTTTTGAATTGGAAAGGGGGAAGAGAAGCATTCGGGAGAGAGACAACAAGACAATAATTTAATTTTCTCATGCCTCACTTTATTTTTTTTGTTGCTCCCAATTCAAGTATATTTGGCTAATTTTCTCATATTGAGATTAAGGATGAAACTTTATTCAATGAAATAATTATTTTTTGATTTAATTAATTCCCTACATGTGTGTTTTAACGTTTATGATTCTTATTTCACATGATTAGTTGGATATTGTTAAATCTTTTTATCAATTTTTTTATGAATTATTGATTGTTATGATTAATATCAGACTAAATTTATGCTTGAATTTATAAAGTTTATATATGATGATATTTGATTCTATGTCTTATATTAAATTGTTTACATTGAGTATTTAAGAAAGTTTTGACTCTTTGTTATTCAATATATTCACATGAGATGCTTAGAAATCGCACTATTAAGTAGAAAAAAGAACATACACAAGATTAATTTTAATTAGGTTTAATTGTTATATTCATGAGATGATATAGATTGATTTCGAGTTCACTCTCAAATTGAAAATTAATTAATGATTAGATTATTACTAGTTGATTAGTGGTAGATTTTGAAATCTTAGTAAATTTTTTATCTTATTAAATTCTCCTTTACTTTAATTATTTTTTTATTTTAATTAATTTAATTTCTCTTAAAATTTAATTTATTCAACTAAGTTAGAATTAATATTAATTTTAGATTTAAATTAGACTTTTCAATTTATAAAAATCCCTATGGGTTCGACCTTGTTACCACTACTCTATTTCTAGATTTGTGTGCTTGCAAATATATTAAATTTTTTCACAACAAATTTTTGATGCTGTTGTCGGGGATTATGGCAGATAGTTAGTTTAATCTAGGTTGATTTGATTCTTCCACTAGTTATAATGTAGGTTTTAAATTTGTTTATTTATTTTATTAAAAAAATTAGATTTAGACTTTAAATTCATCGTTTGGTTGTTTGATTTCTTTTATTTTAAATCTTGTTTATTTTCATTATTATTGATTTATTTTATTTTATTTTATTTCTTTTCTTTTCTTAATCTAGTTAGTTTATGAGTGTTTGGTGAACGTGATTTAACAAATCACTTGGTCAAAAAAGAATCTAAAATTGATAATAATCAAGATAGTTCTTCTCAAGTGATGGATGACCTAGATAGAATGTTGCCAATACTACCACCAGTGCAAGTAGAGAAAATCCTTAGAGAATAGTTTACACTTCTTGCAGTCAACCAGCCATCTTGTATTGAGTTACTACAAACTACAACAACACACTTTGAACTTAAGCCCACTGTCATTCAACTTTTGCCATCTTTCCACAGATTAGAGAGAGAGGATCCATATTTGCACAGTAAGAAATTTGTTGACATATGCTATACATTTTGTTTTTAAAATTTTAATGATGATTCAATTAGGCTTTGTATGTCCCCTTTCTCATTAAAAGACAAAGCAAAAGCTTGGTTGAATTCACTTCTTACTAGATTTATTACTACACCGAATGATTTAAGTAATAAGTTCCTTACCACGTTTTTTCCCATGTCTAAAAAAAATGCCCTTAGGAGAGAGATAAGTGATTTTTATTAAAGGGAGGTGAACAATTTTATAAGTATTAGGAAAGATTCAATGATTTACTCCTTAAGTGTCCCTACCATGATTTTGAGAAATGGAAACTTATACAATACTTTGATAATGGTCTAACTATGTCAAATCGTCATATGGTAGAGTCTATGAATGATGGGAGATTTTTTAACCTATATAAAAGGGTTGTTTAGGATTTCTTTAATTTACTTTGAGAATTCTCAACAATGGAATTTTTTAAATCAATGAGAGAAATCATCTCAAGTTTCTAGCAATGGTTTATATGAAGTTAAGGATGATTATGATATAAAAGCCACTGTCGCTACTCTCTCTAGGAAAATTGATGCCTCAACTTTGAACTAGTCAATAAATCATCACCCTAGTATAGCTAATGAAGTTTATGCTCTTTGTTCTAACTTATCTCATATAGCATAGAATTGTCCTTTATTACCAACCTATTAAGAGGCTTATTCTAAGTAGGTACATGTCTTAATCTTATGAGAAAAACTTTAATAGCCTATATTCACCTATATATAACCTAATTAAAGGAATCACCCTAATATCTCTTGAAAATAAAATCAACCTTTATCAAACCTATGAGGACAACAATTTAGCATGTCCAATCAACAATTTACCCATTCTAACCAAGTATATCTTCTTGCCTAACAAAGAAAACCTTCTTTAGAGGGTAAATTTTAAATTTTCATTTAGTCAATAGCCTTTTAGTGAAACACTCAAGCTATTCTAAAACTTGAATATCAATTAGGTCAATTAGCAACTGTGGCTGAGAGAGAGAAAGAAAAATTTATAAGTCAACCAATTCCTGATCTTAAGAGATTGCATAAAGTTAGATTGAGTTCTAACCATTAACATGGAGAAGCAAAATCTATTATGACATTAAGAAAAGGAAAATTATTTAACAATAAATTAAGGTTTTAACAAGAAAGATATTTAAATCTATTTTTTCAGATCTAGTTCCATAACAAGACTCATCATAGAAGGATCTAGAAGAAACTAGCCCACCATCTTACGTTCCTAAGGCTTCATTTTCTCAAAGGTTAGTAAAGATAAAGAAGGAAACTTCAATAGGTGAGATTATGAAAATCTTTAAGCAGGTAATTATATACATCCCTTTACTCGATGCTATTAAGTAAATTTCATCGTATGTCAAGTTTTTAAAAGATTTATGCACTAAAAAGAGAAATTTACATGTCACCAAAAAGGCATTTTTAATAAGCAAACTAGCAATTCACTCTAATGTAAAATGCCATCAAAATTAAGGATCTAGGTTCTCCTACTATCTCGTGTTTGGTAGGGAACCAATCATCTGATAAAGCATTATTGGATTTAGTAGCTAATGTTAACCTCTTGCCTTATTCTATTCATATACAGCTTCGACTAGGTAAATTAAAGTCAACTCCTATTATTTTACAATTTGTAGATAAATCAATGAAAATACCCCGTGGTAGTATAGAGGATGTGTTGATATAGATTGATAAATTTTATTATCCTGTTGATTTTATTGTTATTGATCCTCAACATGTATAAAATCCTAAGAAACACACTCTTATTATTCGAAGTCGTTATTTCTTGACCACAACTACTGCTCTTATTAATTATAGGAATGAAAACATGCAGTTGTATTTTGATAATATGCCCATAGAATTAAATATTTTTAATGTTACCAAGCAACCACAAGAGGACGATGAGCTTGTTGAAGTAAACATGATAGAAGAATTAGTAGGATATTTTGGTAATATGCCCATAGAATTAAATATTTTTATTGTTACTAAGCAACCACAAGAGGAAGATGAGCTTATTAAAGTAAACATGATAGAAGAATTAGTAGGAGATTTATTTATTTTTAACTGTAGTGATAATCTATTAGAGACATGTTTAACTCATTCCAATTTATCTTTTAATAATGACTGTATATTTACATAAGTCAATGCCTTATTTGATGCTACTCTAATCATGGACACAAGTAAATAGAAGACAAAGCTAGAACCACTATTTTATTACGAGAAAAAGATTAGCCCATCTATAAAGGCACCACCAAAATTAAAACTCAAAGCACTTCCTGATACTCTGAAATATATATTCTTAAGAGAATCTGACATCTTATTTGTTATTATTTCTTATTCCTTTAACCTTGTGCAAAAAGGCAAGTTGTTGGGTATTCTAAAAGAGAATAAAAGGGCAATACAATAGACCATTATGGGTATTAAAGGTATTAATCCAGTAGATTGCATGCATCGTATTCATCTTGAAGAAAATGTTGAATTTATTAGGGAAATGCAATGAAGGTTAAATTCCAACATAAAAGAAGCTGTAAGAGCTAAAGTAATAAAATTATTAGATGCGGGAATTATTTCAAATAACTCTTGGGTTAATCCTATATAAGTTGTTCCTAAGAAATCTGATAATACAATAGTTACTAATGTTAATAATAAATTGATTCCCACTAGAGTAGCTATAGGTTGGCGTATTTGTATTGATTACAGAAAATTGATTTTAGTCACAAGAAAAGATCATTTTCCTCTTCTATTTGTTGATCAAATGCTCGATAGACTTATAAATCATGATTTTTATTATTTTCTAAACAAATATTTAAGTTATAATCAGATTCCTATAGCACCAGAGGACCAAGAGAAAACCATATTTACTTGCCTTTTTAGAATTTTTCCATATAGAAGAATGTCATTTGATTTATGCAATGCACTTGCTACTTTTCAAAGATGTATGCTTAGTATTTTTTTATATAGTTGAGAAATTTTTTGAAGTGTTAATGGATGATTTTTTTTTATAAAGATTCTTTTGATAAATGCTTGCGTCATCTAACATTAGTTTTGTAGAGATGTAAAGAAAAGAACTTGGTTCTAAATTGAGAAAAATGTCATTTTATGGTAAAACAAGATATTGTTCTTGGACATATAATTTCCAATAGAGGTATAAAAGTTGATAAAGCCAAGGTAGATTTAATTATTAATATTCCATCCCCTAAATCTGTAAAAAAAAAAAAGATCTTTCCTTGGACATACTAGCTTTTATAAAAGATTCATTAAAAATATTAGTAAAATTCCTAGACCCTTATGCAAATTGCTTGCTAAAGATGTGCCTATTATCTTTGATGATTCTTATCTTGTTGCTTTTGAAAAACTTAAGTAATTGTTGGCTTCTTCTCCTATCATTCAGCCATCTAATTGGGATTTACCTCTTGAAATCATGTGTGATGCATCTGACTATATTGTAGGAGTAATTTTGGGATAAAGATTAGGTCATTTGTCTTATCTTATTTATTATGTTAGTACTATTTAACTACAGAAAAAGAAATGTTAGCTGTAGTATTTACACTAAATAAACTTAGATGTTATCTTACAAATTGTAAAGTGATTATTTTTATTGATCATGTTGTTTTGAAATATTTGCTTACTAAGAAAGATGCTAAGGCAAGATTGATTTGTTGGTTGTTGCTTTTACAGGAGTTTGACATTGAATTTAGAGATAAAAAGGGTTCTGAAAATGTTTTGTCAGATTATTTGTCTCGCATTAATCTTAAATTTATTTCAAAATCCTTACCTTTAAATGAGTCTTTCCTAAATGAACAACTTATAAATGTAAATGTTTTACCATGGTTTGTTGATATAGTTAATTATCTTACTATAGGTCAAATCCCAAAACATTAGACCAAGAAAGATATAACAAAGTTCTTAGCCAAAGTAAAAAATTTCTTTTGCGATGATCATTATTTATTGAAATATTGTGCTGCTCAGATTAGCAAGAAATGTATTCCAGAAAAAGAAATTTAAAGTGTCATCTTTTTTATCATGAGCAAGTTAGTGGAGGCCATTTTAATGCTAAAAAGACAGCCATAAAAATTTAACAATATAATTTTTATTAGCCCACTCTTTTTCATGATGCTTATGTTTTTTGTTCTTTGTGTGACCGGTGCCAATGCATGGGTAGCATTTCAAATAGGAATATGATACCATTCAATCATAATCTTGTTGTAGAAATCTTTGATGTATGGGGTATTGATTTCATAGGACCTTTTCCTTTATCTTTTCGTTATCAGTATATATTGGTTGTAGTTGATTATGTGTCAAAATGGGTTGAAGATATTCCATGCAAACCAATGATTATAGGCTGTAGTGAAACTCTTAAAGAGTAATATTCTTTCTCGTTTTGGTTTTCCTAAAACTATCCGATGTGGCACTGACCGATGACGTGGCAGTATTTGATTGGACGAATGACGTGGCATTGACTACTTATGTGGCTTTGACCAATGATATGTCACAGTCCTATTAGACTAAAACGCTTATGAGGTTTTAACCGATAATGTGCAGTATGTTAGTAGATTAGAAAAACATATATACGATATATGCATATACACGAAATAATAGCCCTGATGATGTATTCAAACTAATCAAAATTTGCCACATCATGCAATCTTAAGCATCCAAATTATTTTAATCTGATAACTATGATTTACTCATTGTATCTATAAAAAGGGAGCTCTCCCACTCAATTTGACATATCTGAATTCATTTTTAAGCTCTATTTCTATAATTCCCTTTTTATCTTGTATTTTCTATGTATTTAATTAAAAATTTTCATTTTACCCCTAATTAAAATTTGAATAGCTAATTTTCTTTTAATCTTAGGTTGAAGGTAAATTTTTAACATGTTTCATGGGTTAAATTTAGTAAATTTACTTTTTCTTCCCCTTTAATTTATGTAAATGTTTTTATTTTTCATTAACAGATAATAATAACAAGATTATTACTGTTTAGAATGATAAGCCCTTAGCACTATATTAGTTTTTTAATTTTTTTATGTATGATTGAAGATTACAATTACCTAAGTTGAGCCTATAGATTTAAAATTTAATAAAATACTTCACACACATAAACACATTGCAATTAAAGATAAAATTGAAATGGATCTACAATAACAAAAATCACTACAGGAGAGGTCATTTAAAGACTACTTCAGTCCCTTAACTAACTTGAGCACATCATGTATACGATACCCAAATGTAACTACTAGGAGTTTTGAATTAAAATTTAGTATGTTAAATTATCTCTCAATATTTTATGACGTAGAAAATGAGGACCCATATAATCATTTGAATGATTTTCATGTTATTTGTTAAGTTTTTAAATATAAGAATTTTTCAGATGATGATGTTAAACTCAGACTATTTTCATTTTCTTTAAAGGATACAGCTCGCTCATGATTTAATATATTGCCTTTAATAGCGTTACATCATAGGAATAAATGATAACAAAGTTTTTAAATAAATACTTCCTAGTTCATAAAACTAATTCTATTCATAGAGAAATTTTAGAGTTCATACAAAGAGAAGATAAGTAGTTTTTCGAAGCATAAGAGCAATTCAACTGGCTACTCTTGAAATGTCCACGTCGTGGGTATGAAAAATGATTCCAATGCCAATACTTTTTAAAGGGATTATTGTCAACTGTGTAAGAATGGCTAATTGTAATAAGTGGAGGAGAGCTAATGTCTAAAACTACTTTAGAGATTTAAAAATTCTTCTAGCGACAAACAAATAATTTCCAACAACAAAGTCGATCATTTAGGAATGTAAGAAAAATCAAGCAAGTAAATGAAATCCAAATTGGCGAGCCAAGCTTGGGAATCAAAAAAGTCAAAAAGATGGTTAAAGGACTTTCCCAATTAATCACATCTTTAACAGTTGTTAAACCAATAAAGTTACATGATCATGACTCATACGCAAATTAAGCCAATGCCATAAGTGTAATGAGAAAGCCATCAAATTACAACCCTTACTCTATCATATACAATATTAGATTGAGATACCATTCCAATTTTTCATGATCTCAAAAATTCCAACAAAATGGACTAACAGCTCCAGCTCCACCAATACAATCAATTCCTCAAGTTTTTCAATCCTTTCAGTCACTATTTAGACCATACAATCAGAACTCAAATTACTTGTAACCCAGATAATAGAAAGATGTATTCTAGAATTTCAAGAATTCTACCCATTCTACAATCGAGCAATAAAACAACACCATTCATGAACTATGAAAAAGCTTCAACTCACTAACCCAATCAGTTTCAAGCCTTGAGAAGATGGTGGGCTAGCTTACCTTTTTAGTTCAAACCTTGGTAATGACTATTGAGAAAGGAAAATTTCTAAGTCAACCAGTGTTAAATCCTAAGAGAATGCATGAAGCAAGTACCAGTTCATCTCAGTAACATAGAGAGGTCAAAGCCATTATGAACTTGTAAAAAGAAAAAAATTGATAATAAAGTGGAGATGTTGGTGATAAAAATAACTCAAATTATACCTACAAATGCTAAGGGCTTATCATTAGAGAAAAAAAGAGTCAACGCACGAGAGTATGTTCCTAAAGCTCTATTTCTCTAGAGGTTAGCTAAAGTAAAGAAGGAAAAATTCACGAGTGAGATTTTTGAAATCTTCAAACAGATAAGTGTTGACATTCCTTTACTTAATGCTATAAAAGAAGCATTATCTTATGTCAAGTTTTTAAAAGATCTTTGTACTAAAAAGAGAAACATTCATATTTAAAAGAAGACATTTTTAACAGAAAACGTTAGTTCTATACTTCAACATAAAATTTCTTTAAAAATATAAAGACCTGGACTCTCCCACTATCTCATGTAGTATAGGGAACCACATAATTAAAAATACTTTGTTAGACTTAGAAGTTAGTGTAAATATGTTGCCTTATTGTATTTGTGAAAGCTTAGACTAAGAGAATTACACCCAACTTCAGTGTTGTTATAGCTTATAAATCAATCCACAGAAACACCTTGTGGTATTACAAAAAACGTGCTTATTTAGGTAGATAAATTCTATTTTTCTATTGATTTGATTATATTCAACCGGTGCAGAATTTAAGGAAGCATATCCCCATTATCTTAGGTCGTTCATTCTTAACAACTGTCAATGGTTACATTTAATGCATAACTAGAAATATACAGTTGTCCTTTGGCAATATAACTATAGAGTTAAATATTTTCAACATTGCCAAACAACCTCATAATACAGATGATGAAATTATTGATATGGATTTAATAGAATCATTAATTGATAATTTTTTGTCTTTCGAACTTTAGTGATGATTTTTTACAAATATGTTTAACTCACTTCGGTTTGGATTTTGATATTAACAGATTAGTCGATGAGGTTAATGCCTTATTTGACTTAGCGGCATCCATGAATACAAATAAATAAAAGTCAAGAGTTGAACAACTAGCACCATTAGAGAAGAAACTCAGCCCATCAACAGAATTACTATTAAAACTCAAGCTCAAACTATAACCCAACACTTAAGAATATGCATTCTTAAGAGAAGAAAGTACTTATCATCCCTATATGACAAACAGAAGGGTAAGTTGTTGAAAATTTTAAAAAGACATAAAGGAGAATTAGGATGGACCATAGTCGACATAAAAAGTATAAATCTAGTAGACTGTATGAATTACATTCACCTCAATGAAAATGCTAAACTTATTAGGGAAATGCAATATTGGTTGAATTCTAATATAAAAGAAGTTTTTAGAACTGAAATCCTTAAACTATTAGACGTTGGTATCATTTACCACATCTTTGATAGTTCATGGGTTAGTCCTACCAAGTTATCCCTAAGAAGCCAAGAGTCATAGTAGTTATCAATTCTGATAATGAATTAATACCCACTGGAGTGACTACAACGTGGCGTGTATACATTGATTATAGGAAATTAAATTCTATCACATGTAAAGATCACTTTCTTTTATCATTAGCAAGTCATGAATTTTATTGCTTTCTAGATGGCTACTTAGGATGTAATTAGATTCCCATAGTACTAAAAGATCAAGAAAAAATCATTTTTCTTTGCTCTTTTGGCACTTTCACATATAGGAGGATGCCATTTAGATTATGTAATGCACCTATTACATTTTAACTATGCATATTAACCATGTTTTCTGATATTGTTGAATGATTCATTGAAGTCTTTATAAATGATGTCTTTAGTGATTCATTTTATCAATGTTTACAGCATCTAACATTAGTTCTATAGAGATGTATAGAGAATAATTTGATCTTAAATTGGGAGAAATGTCATTTTGTGGTACAACAAGGTATTATTCTCGGCATATCATTTCAGTCCAAAGGTATTGAGATTGATAGAGTCAAAGTGAAGCTCATTTCTAATCTTCTTATGCCCAAAACAGTTAGAGAAGTAAGATCTTTACTTAGGCACGCTAGTTTTTATAGACGTTTCATTAAATATTTTAGTAAAATTTATAAACTTTTGTGCAATCTATTTGCTAAGAATGTATCTTTTATCTTTAATGATTTATATCTTGTGGCATTTGAAAAACTAAAGCAGTTGTTGACATCGTGACCCATCATTCAGTCTCTAAACTGAAACTTAACATTTGAGCTTATGTGTAATTCATCTGATTTTACAGTAAGAGCATTATTAGGATAAAGAGTTGATCGAGCTCCTTATGTCATTTACTATGCTAGTATGACATTGAATGATGCATAGTTGAACTATTCAACCACAGAAAAAAAATATTAGCATTAGTGTTTTCATTAGTGAAATTTAGATCTTATCTCATTAGTTATAAAATAATTATGTTCATAGATCATGTTGCTCTTAAATATCTTCTCACAAAGAAAAAGAAAAGATAAATAATTCGTTAGGTGTTACTTTTATAGGAATTTAACTTTAAAATTAAAGACAAGAAAGACACAGAAACTATTATAGCAAACCATATTCCTCATCTAAATTTTAACACAACTACAGAACCATTACTATTGAATGAATTATTTTCAGATGAATAATTGATAAATATAGATGTATTACTATAGTAACCTGATATAATTAACTATCTTGTTAAATGTTAACTTCTAAAGCATTGGACTAAGGAGGATAAAGTCAAATTCTTTATGAAAATAAAGAATTTCTTTTAGGATGATCCTTACTTGTTCAAATATTATGCAGATCATATTATCAGACGATGTGTCCCAGAAAATAAATTTCAAAATGTCCTTTCATTCTGCCATGAACAAGCTTGTAGAGGCTAATTTAACACCAAGAAAATAACAACTAAAATTTTACAATGTGATTTCTATTAGCCAACTATATTTCATGATGCTTACATGTTTTATTCTTCATGTGATAGGTGTCAATAAATAGGAAGCATTACTCAGAGGAATATGATGCCACTAAACTCAATTTTAGTGGTTAAGACTTTTTATATATGGGATATTGATTTACGAAGACCCTTTCCCCCTTTCTTTGGCCATCAATATATACTGGGTGCTGTTGACTATGTATCAAAATAGATAGATGTAATTTCATGTAGAACTAATGATCACAAGGTGGTGATAAGGTTTTTAAAAAGTAATATTATTTCACACCTAGGATTTTCTCAAGCAATAATCAGTGATAGTGGTATCTATTGCAAATTTTATTGAACTCGCAAGCACAAGAATCTATTTTAGAATGATTAATGGTGACGAGTGTCGATCCCACGAGGAGGTTGATTTTAATTATGTGCAAAATTAATTTTCTTTAATTGGTGAATGAATTTGTTGTGAAATTGATATAAGCTATGCTTAAATTTAAATTACAATGACAGGAATTAAATTAAACTGAAATCTATTGAAATGACGTGCTTAGGTATCCGGATCTGTATTAACATGCTCTATGTGCTAAATATTCCATATTAATATCAATTAAATCATAAGGGGGATTCCACACCTCATGAACCACGCTCTAATAAATATGGTGCCAAGGGCTTATCGTGTCAAATAATAATAACCTTGTACTAGGGTGTCGGTTTAACCAGGGCGGTATCTAGACAAGACTATTATGATTTGTCGACGAAAAGTCAAAACAACCACAAATATTAGAGGGGAAGAGAAAGTAAATTTACCAAATTAAGCCCATGGAACATGTTGAGACTTCACCTTCAACCCAAGCTTAAAAGAAAATTAGTTACTTATATTTTAACTAGGGATAAAAAGAAAATTTTATTAAAATACAAAGAAACTACAAGAAAGAGAGGGAATTACAAAAATCTAAACTTAAAAATGAATTCAGGGGTGTCAAATTAGGGGGGGAGAGTCCCCTTTTTGTATGGTTAAGAAATGCGAGAAAGTCATCATAAAAGTTATTGACATTTAACAAACCAATGGGTTTCTGATGAATGTTCAGATGGGACCAAGATGCTAATGTTATTAGTGCCTCAAGAGTTGTAAGATCGCCTGGAAGGAAAATAAAATCATTGGCATGATTGAGCATTTCAGTTATTCATTTTTGCATACCTGAGACGACTAACTCTTCTCCAGTTGGTGAATGAGACAAACAACCAAAAGGTTTTAGGATTTGAGGGATGATGCCTAACACTTGGCTCCCTCTGACAAAAACAGCTTCTGATACCATTTTGGATAACCCTCGGTCACCTCCTCTATACACCAAGTGTAATTTTCTCTCTGCTATTCTTAGACCAAGATCTATGACTGCCTTCATGAACTCTTTATGTTTACCATAATGAAACCTAGAAAGCACACAGATGTTCTTGAATTATTTACTGGAAGTAGCTGCCATTAAGATACTGCTCAAAAATAACTTGTAAGTGCTCTGTAAAATAAATTCGTATTTAAAGACCTTAGTGACAGTTGGTTACAGTTGTGTATGGGATATTATGTCAATTAACGTGTAAGGCACATGGCTCAAAAGTAAAAAAAATAGTAAAAAGAAAAAAATAAATGAAATTATTAAAAATAATAATGTAAATAGTAAAATAATAGTGAAATAAAATAACAGAGAGGTAAAAGGATATTTACAGATAGTTGTGATTGTGGCTCACATCTTCCTCTGGTTTTACGTTCAGAAACGGCTTAAACGCCCTCTATGGGTCGAGGATAGGCTTCCTATCCAGTTTTCTTACAAACTGGCAAATAGGGTCTTTTATAGTCAGATTCTCGAGACTATACTTTGTACATTCTTTCTGGAATAATGGTCATAACTGGAGTATTGCATTTTGGACGTATCCACTAGGATGCGTTTCCAGAGACAAAAGGATATCATCCAATGACTCCTTATTCAAGCTATCCCTAATGAATTGAATCTTATCTTCTCTGTTATCAGACGCCATTCCTAAAGAACATGATATTTTATTGCATATCATTCTGGCACATTTATGAAAAACAACGGAAAGTCTTCGAGCTAGTCGTTTTCGTATATAATTTCCTTTACCACAATCAGGCATGTATGCAATAAATTTAAAAGGTAACTCAACTGCTAAGCGAACTTTTGCCTCGATTAACCAATAGATGTCAGTAGGGATGTTATTCTTCATAAGCAATCGCATGCGTTCGGACCGAGTTTTATAAATGGTGGGGAGAGCATTCTGAGGAAGTGAAGAAAATTGCTTGTGAAGTTTTTCTAAAATCTCATCTCTGTCCATACCTTCGTCTCAGAATATCAGTTATTGTGGGAAAACTAAAGTAACCGACTTGATTGTCACAGAGTACTGTTATCCGCCACTTGTCCGGGGTTACAAACTTTAAACACACAAAGCAAACTAAAACACACAAATAAAAAAATAAATTAAAACACACAAAACAAACTAAAATCGTCCTCTTATTGAATTTACCTCAAGCTCCAATTGGATGTTGTAGACACCTTTCTCAATTTCTCAGAGTTAGCTTTCCAAATCCTCAGCATGGGCTATTAACTCTGGTGGTTGTAGCTGTCAGATACGATGTGTTTTACAAAATCATATCTGACCTCTGAGATAAGATTGAATACATTGAAACTGTCTAAGAATGCTGAAGAGATACTTTTTAGTTGACATATTTGTGAGGAAAATGATAAAAAATAAAAGCTTAAAAGTTAAACAGACACACTTTCACAAACATAATTAAAAATAAAAAAGAAAACTTTAAATCACCGAAAGGAAACGAAAGGAAAAAATGTCAGGTCATTTTAGTATTTTGTATTGTTTTCTCCACATGGTTGGTATTCGTGATATGACTTTACTTTTCTGACCATTAACTTTAAAAATTACACCGTTCCTTGGATTCTTAAATTTAATGGCTGCATGTGGAAAAATAGTATGATCAGTAGATGGATCAGACCATTAAGAGCGCAATTTACTTGGAGAAATGTGCCCTTGAGAATTGAACAAAAATACTTTCTGACCTAATGTGAAAGATTTTCTAATTCTTCGCTTGTCACAGAGGATTTTCATTCACTTTCTGTAGTCCTTAGCATTTTTGTCATTACGAATCTTCTCTAGTTTTGCCAGTTATATCCTCCTTTTTGAACAAAAAATGGAGTCAATGATGTATGTGTTCTTTTGTTTGTAATCAAGAGAGGATGAGATGATTTCTGATAATATGTTTTCTTCTTCCAAGAATGTAGAATTCAAAGAGTCGAGTGAAGGTTTGAGCTCAATTCCTGGTGGTGATTTTGATGATGAGATGAGTTTTTTTTTCAATGGTGCCAATTGCTCTATCCTTGTCTTCCACTTATCAATGTCCATGCATGGCGATGAATCCAATAAGGTATTAACCTCATCAATCGACCTGTCAATATTAAAATCCAAACTAAAGTAAGTTAAACATGTCAGTAAAGGGTCATCACTAAGGTTTAAAGGAGATGTATGATCAACCAATTTATTAATTAAATCCACATCTATAATTTTATCATCTGTATTGTGAGGTTGTTTGGCAAAGTTGAAAATATTTAGTTTCATAGTCATATTGCCAAATGACAACTGCATATTTCCAGTCCTACATTGAATGTGAGCATCGTCAGTTGCCAAAAATGGACGACCCAAGATAATAGGGATGTGCTTTCTTGAATCCTACACTGATTGAGTGTCAATTATAATGAAATCAACAGGAAAATAAAACTTATCTACATAGATAAGCATGTCCTCCATAATACCACGAGGTATTTTTGTGGATCGATCTGCAAGCTATAACACCATTGGAGTTGGATCTAATTCGCCCAGTCTAAGTTTCATAAATACAGAGTAAGACAACATATTTACACTAGCTCCTAAATCCAACAAAGCATTCTCAATTGTGTGGTTCCCTATATTACATGAGATAGTGAGGGAGCCTGAATCTTTGCATTTTAGAGGCATTTTATGTTGGACTAATATTTTCTGTTAGAAAGGCCTTTTTTTGAACATGAATATTTCTCTTTTTAGTACAAAGGCCTTTAAGAAACTTGGCATATGGTGGCACTTGTTTTATGGCTTCAAGTAAAGGGATGTTAACACTTACCTGTTTGAAGATTTCAAAAATCTCACTTGTGGATTTTCCTTTCTTCTCTTTAACTAACCTCTGAGGAAATGGAACTTTAGGAATATATTCTAGTGGGTTGGTTTCCTCTTTTTCCTCTAATGATAATTCCTCAGTGCTCACAGGGACAATCTGAGTTGATTTCGGCATCTCCACTCTGTTGTCAACTTCTTTTCCTTTTCACAAGGTCATCACTACTTTAACTTCTCCATGCTGCTGTGGTGAACTAGAACTTGCTTCATTCACTGCTTTAGGGTTAGGCACTGGTTGACTTGGAAGTTTACCTTTTTCAACAGTCATTGCTAAGGTTTGAACTGAAGAGGTAAGTTAGCCTACCATTTTCTCGAGATTAGAAATTGATTGGGCTTGTGAGTTGAAGCCCGCTCTCATCTCATTTCCTAATTTATCAATGGTGCGGTTCTGCTGCTCGATCTTGGAGTTAGTAAGATTTTTGACATTTTAGAATATATCCTCCCATGGTTTGGATTGAGAATGGTTTGGATTTTGATTGTATGGTCTAAATGGTGGTTAAGAGGCTTGAGAAATTTAAAGAATTGGTTGCATTGGTAGAGGTGGAGTTGATGGTCCATTTTGTTGGAATCCTTGAGACCATGAAAAATTAGAGTGCTCTCTCCATCCAGGGTTATATGTGTTGGAGTAAGGGTTGTAGTTTGGTGGTTTTCTCATGATACCTATGGCATTGGCTTGATCTGAATATGAGTCATGGTCATGTGGTTCTGTTGATTTAGCAGTTGTCAAAGATGCTATTTCTCGAGCAAGGCCTTCGACCATTTCTTTGACTTCTTTAATTCCGGAGCTTGACTCGCCAATGTTAACCTCATTTACTCCCTTAATTCTCCTGGTATTTCAGAGTGATCGACTCTGTTGTTGGGAATTATCCGATTGCCGCTGGAAGAATTCCCAAATCTCTGATATGCTTTTGGACATTAACTCTCCTCTACTGGTTGCCATTAGTCATTCTTCCATATGTGGCAATAATCCCTCAAAAAAGTATTGGCATTGGTGCCATTTCTCGTACCCATGATGTGGACACTTCAAGAATAGCCCATTAAATCGCTTCCATTCTTAAAAAAACTGCTCGTCATCTCTTTGGGTAAACTATGAAATTTCCCAGCGAATAGCATTGGTTTTATGAACTGGGAAATATTTATTTAAAAATTTAGTTACTATTTGTTCCCATGATGTAATGCTATTAGCAGGTAATGTATTAAATCATGAAAGAGCTCTATCTTTTAATGACAATGGGAATAATCTAAGTTTAACATCATCATCTGGAAAATTCTCGTATTTAAAAGTTTGACAAATAGAATGAAAATTATTCAGATGATTATATGGGTCCTCATTTTCTAGGCCATAGAATGTGGAGAGATAGTTTAGCGCACTAGGTTTTAATTCAAAACTCCTAATAGCTACATTTGAGTACCTTATGCATGATGTGCTCAAATTAGCTAAAGGACTAAAATAATTCTTAAATGGCCTCTCTTGTGGTTTTGGTTACTGATTTTGCAGATCCATTTCAAATTTCTTTTTGAAAGCAGTGTGTTTGTGCGTGCGAAGTGTTTTTTTCAAATCGAGGTCTAAAGGTTTAAGATTAGGTGATAATGACCTTTGACCATGCATGCAAAGAACAAAATAAATGAAAATAAAATAAATAAAAATAAAGAGGAGAGAGAAATTATGATATTAACCTTGTGATTTTGTTACAATGAAAATACACTCAATAGCTATAGTAAAAAGAAATTACGTGAATATTAACTAAAATTAAAATAAATAACAAAGAAAGATAACAAGATAAATTAAAAAAATTACAAAGAAAAATAATATGGAAATTAAATTATACAAATTTAAAGAAGAGAGAAAGAAAGAAATAAAATTCTAATCTAATTTCTCTTTTTTTTAGAAGAAAAAAAATTACAAAAATTAAATATTAAGGAAAAAACTAATTCTACGAATTAAAATACTTACCTCCCCGGCAACGGCGCCAAAAACTTATTATGCAAATTTTATTGAACTCGCAAGCGCACGAATCTATTGTAGAATAGATTAATGGTGACGAGTGTCGATCCCACGAGGAGGTTGATTTTAATTATGTGTGGAATTAATTTTCTTTAATGGGTGAATAAATTTGTGGTGAAATTAATGTAAATTATGCTTAAATTTAAATTACAATGGTAAGAATTAAATTGAACTTGAAATCTATTGAAATGATGTGCTTGGGTATCCGGATCTGCATCAATATGGTCCATGTGCTAAATATTCCATATTAATACCAATTAAATCATAATGGGGGGATTCCACACCTCATAAACCACGCTCCAATAAATATGGTGCCAAGGGCTTATCGTGCCAAATAATAATAACCTTGTACTAGGGTGCCGGTTTAACCAGGGCGGTATTTAGACAAAACTATTATTATTTGTCGACGAAAAGTCAAAACAACCACAAATATTAGAGAGGAAGGAAAGTAAATTTACCAAATTAAGCCCATAGGACATGTTGAGACTTCACTTTCAACCCAAGCTTAAAAGAAAATTAGCTACTCATATTTTAACTAGGGATAAAAAGGAAATTTTATTAAAATACACAAAAACTACAAAAAGGAGAAGGAATTTCAGAATCTAACCTTAAAAATGAATTCAGGGGTGTCAAATTAGGGGCGGAGAGCCCCTTTTTATAGATACATTGAGTGAGTCGTGACCATCGGATTAAAAATTGTTCGGACACTCAGGATTGTGCCACGTCATCAGTCAACAATCAACAGTCAACAGTCAACAGTCAACATTTAAATAGTAACACCGTCTGAATAGTAAATAATCCCATGTATGCGCATGTACTGTACATATGATTTTTGTTCCACTGAAATGCTGCCACGTCATCGATCTACAGTACATAAGAAATTTAGCCCAATAAGATCGTGACACATCATTGGTCGATGCCACGTCATCGATCAACACCATATAAGCAGTCAATACAACATACTTCATCTAATCAGATACTGCCACGTCATAGGTAATTGCCACATCATCGGTCTGTATATATGAACAGTGTCGTGAACAGTACCGTAAACAGTACCCTACGTATGAACAGTACGGTATGTGTGAATAGTAACTTTTTTCCTTTAATGCTCCTCTTAAGGTTTTCGACAGTCCTGAGTCCAAATATGACGTCTGTTTTACTGTCTGATCACTCGTTCATTTTGAAACGATCGTGATGCCCCTAAAATACATAAAATGCATAATTATAATAAAACATATATAATTAAATAACAAAATACTTAAATAAATAAAAGTAGCAATATTAGTGAGACTTAAAGGATAAAATGACGATTTTCTCTTTTATAAATATACACTTTCTAACACTTAACAATGTATGTTGTAATCTCTAAAAAAAAATCTACTTTTTCTCAAACATATATTTTGTTTTTCCCTATTTTTCCTTCCTTTATTCGCTATGTTCCTAACCTACATTACGTCATAATAAAAGTTATTTTTGATTTTAAGGAACTATAATTTGAAGTAGAAACTGGTTATATAAGCTGTAAAGATGTAGTGATGCATAAAAAATATACATATAAAAAAATAAATAAATAAATAAATTGGTTTGACTTATGTTTTGACTTGAGATTATATCATTTCTAAGTTGTGGGCATATTTATTTCATCTTGATGAGAGTGTGTCATATTACTTTATTATTTTCTCTCAATTTATCATTTATAGGAGTGACTATTATTTTTAGGTTTAATTTCTTTGTGAGAATGTCACTACCGGTGAAATTTTAGGGTATTAACATGTCATTCTTGAAAGCAGCATTGATTATAATAGATATGACAAAGTCTACTATATTGTTTCATATGGATGGTTGATATGGGAGTGATATTTCTTAAACACTAGAGATAATGCTTATACTTGTATTTGATTGTTATCATTAGTTTGATTAAATAAATACGATTGCTTAAAAAAAATTAGATTTGAATTTGTTTTTGCTTAATTAGTTAGGTGATATTAATATGGAATATTTAGCCCATGGAGCATGTTGATGAGGATCCGGATACCCAAGTGTTTTATTATAATAGATTTCAATTTAATTTAATTCCTACCATTGTAATTTAAATTTAAGCATAATTTACATTAATTTTATCATAATTTAATTATTCCCATAAAAGAAAATTAATTCAGCATATAATTAAAATCAACCTCCTCGTGCGCTTGCGAGTTCATTAAAATTTGCACAATAAGTTTTTGGCGCCGTTGCCGGGGAGGTAAGTTATTTTAATGGTAGGAGTATTACATTGTTCCATGGATTCTTAAATTTAATGGCTCCATGTGAAAAAACAGTATGATCAGTAGATGAACCAGACCATCGAGAACGTAACTTACTTGGAGAAACGTGCCATTGAGAATTGAAAGAAAATACTTTCTGACCTGGTGTGAAAGATTTTCCAATGCTCCGCTTGTCACGGAGGATTTTCATTCGCTTTCTGTAGTCCTTAGCATTTTTGTTGTTACGAATCTCCTCTGGTTTTGCCAGTTGTATCCTCCTTTTTGAACCAAAAATGGGGTCAATGATGTCTGTGTTCTTTTGTTTGTAATCAGGAGAGGATGGGATGATCTCTGACAATATTTCTTCTTCCTCCAAGAATGTAGAATTCAAAGGGTCGAGTGAAGGTTTGAGCTCAATTCTTGGTGGTGATTCTGATAATGAGATGAGATTTTCTTTCAATGGTGCCAATTGCTCTATCCTTGTCTTCCACTTATCAATGTCCATGCATGGTGATGAATCCAATAAGGCATTAACCTCATCAATTGATCTGTCAATATTAAAATCCAAACCAAAGTGAGTTAAACATGTCAGTAAAGGGTCATCACTAAGGTTTAAAGGAAATGTGTGATCAACTAATTCATCAATTAAATCCACATCTATAATTTCATCATCAGTACTGTGAGGTTGTTTGGCAATGTTAAAAATATTTAGTTCCATGGTCATATTGCCAAATGACAACTGCATATTTCCAGTTCTGCATTGAATGTGAGCATCGGCAGTTGCCAAAAATGGACGACCCAAGATAATGGGGATATGCTTCCTTGAATCCTGCACTAGTTGAGTGTCAATTACAATGAAATCAACAGGAAAATAAAACTTGTCTACCTGGATAAGCACGTCCTCCACAATACCACGAGGTATTTTTATGGACCGATCTGCAAGCTGTAACACCACTGGAGTTGGATGTAATTCGCCCAGTCCAAGTTTCACAAAAACAGAGTAAGGCAACAGATTTACACTAGCTCCTAAATCCAACAAAGCATTCTCGATTGTGTGGTTCCCTATACTACATGAGATAGTGGGGGAGCCTGGATCTTTGCATTTTAGAGGCATTTTATGTTGGAGTATAGAACTAATATTTTCTGTTAGAAAAGCCTTTTTCTGAACATGAATATTTCTCTTTTTAGTACAAAGGTCTTTAAGAAACTTGGCGTATGATGGCACTTGTTTTATAGCTTCAAGTAAAGGGATGTTAACACTTACCTGTTTGAAGATTTCAAGAATCTCACCTGTGGATTTTCCTTTCTTTCCTTTAGCTAACCTCTGAGGAAATGGAGCTTTAGGAACATATTCTCGTGAGTTGGTTTCATCACCGAAAATAGAAAGAAAGAAAATTCAGGTCACTTCAATGTTTTGTGCTGTTTTCTCCACATGATTGGTATTCGTGATATGACTTTACTTTTCTGACCATTAACTTTAAAAATTACATTGTTCCTTGGATTCTTAAATTTAATGGCTCCATGTGAAAAAACAGTATGATTAGTAGATGAACCAGACCATCGAGAACGTAACTTACTTGGAGAAACGTGCCATTGAGAATTGAAAGAAAATACTTTCTGACCTGGTGTGAAAGATTTTTCAATGCTCCGCTTGTCACGGAGGATTTTCATTCGCTTTCTGTAGTCCTTAACATTTTTATTGTTACGAATCTCCTCTGATTTTGCCAGTTGTATCCTCCTTTTTGAACCAAAAATGGGGTCAATGATGTCTGTAAGTGAATCATGACCATCGGATTAAAAATAATTCGGATGCTCAGGATTGCGCCACGTCATCAGTCAACAGTCAACAGTCAACCGTCAACTGTCAACATTTGTACAGTAATGCCGCCTGAATAGTAAATAATCCCATGTAAGCGCATGTACTGTACACCCGATTTCTACTCCACTGAGATGCTGTCACGTCATCGATCTACAGTACATAAGAAATTTAGTTCAATAAGATCGTGACACATCATCGGTCAACGCCACGTCATCGGTCAACGCCACATAAGCAGTCAATCCACATAATTCGTCCAATCAGATACTGCCACGTCGTAGGTAGTTGCCACATCATCGGTCCGTATACATGAACAAAGCGATTAATGAATGTTAAGAACGAATGCGATCATCAAATATTTGAATGCAAGATGGTATGTGTGAACAGTGATGTTTTTCCTTTAATACTCTTCTTAAGGTTTTCGACCGTCCTAAGTCCAAATATGACGTCTGTTTTGCTGTCTGATCACTCGTTTATTGTGAAACGATTATGATACCCCTAAAATACATAAAATACACAATTATAATAAAACACATATAATTAAATAACAAAATACTTAAATAAATAAAAGTAACAATGTTAGTGAGATTTAAAGTGTAAAATGATGATTTTCTCCTTTATAAATATACATTTTTTAACACTCAACATTAGGGAGTAACAATAAACTAGTTAGGGGTGTGTTAAGTGTTAGAAAATGTATATTTATAAAAGAAAAAATTGTCATTTTACACTCTAAGTTTTACTAACATTAATACTTTTATATATTTAAGTTTCTTGTGATTTTAATTATGTATGTTTTATTATAATTAAGTATTTTATATATGTAAGGGATATCATGGTTATTTCATAATAAACGAGACGTGAGATGACAAAACTAACAGCAAATCTGAACTCAGAAAAGTTGAAAACCTTAAGAAAAATATAAAAGCATAATCAGCATTGTTTACATGTACGGTACTATTAATGGTATTGTTCACAATATTGTTCAGATATATTGACCCATGACGTAGTATTGACTGATGACGTGACACAAAATAATGATATGGCAGCATTTGATTAGAAGAATGATGCAGCGTTGACTGCTTATGTAACTTTAACCGATGATGTGTCATGATCCTATTGAACTAAATTGTTTATGAGGTTTTGACCAATGACGTAACAGCATGTTAGTGGATTAGAAAAACATATGTATGATACATGAACATACACTGAATGATAGCCCTGATAATATGTTCAAATCAAGCACAACTTGTCACGTGGTGAATCCTGAGTATCCAAATTGTTTCAATCTGATAGTCATGAATTACTCATTGTATCTATAAAAAGGAGGGATCCCTTCTCCTAATTTACAATCCCTAAATTTATTTTTGAGCTCATTTTTTGTAATTCCCTTCTATCTTATATTTTTTATATTTTTCAATAAAAATTTTCATTTTATTCCTAGTTTAAATATGGGTAGCTAATTTTCTTTCAAGTATGAATTAAATATGAATTCTCAACATGTTCTATGGGCTAAATTTGGTAAATTTACTTTTTTTCCCTTTTAATTTCTGTAGACGTTTTGACTTTTTGTTGACAAATAGTAATAACAAGATTATTATTGTTTGGCATAATAAGTCTTTAGCACTATATTAATTAGAGTGTGGTTCATAAGGAGTGGACATTTCTCTCATGATTTAATTGGTACTAATAAGAAAAATTAAGCCCATAATGTATGTTAATATAGACCCAGATATCTGAGTGCTTCATTATAATAGTTATCATTTTAATTTATTTTCATTATTTGAATTAAATTTTAAGATAGTTTAAATTGTTTTCACCATAATTCCAATCACCACTTAGAAAATTAACTCAACGCATAATTAAAATTCATCTCCTCGTGGAATCGACACATGTCACCATTAATCTATTTTACAATAGATTCATGTCCTTACGAAATCAATAAAATTTGCACAACAATCACCCTATATCTTCCTCAAATCAGTGGCTAAATAGAGATTTCTAATTGAGAAATAAAGTAAGTCTTAGAAAAAACTATTAGGCCAAATAAAAAGGATTAGTTTTTGAGACTTGATGATGCATTATAGGCATATAGGATTGCTTTTGAAACATCAACTGGGATGTCACCATATAGACTTGTATATGAAAAAGTTATCATCTGCCAATAAAGCTAGAGCATCGTTCATATTAGACTATCAAGAAATTTAATTTTGACATGCAATAAGTTAGTTCTTAGAAAAGATTACAATTAGTAGAGCTTGAAGATATCAAGAATGATGATTGTGAAAATGCCAAGATTTACAAGTAATTAAAAAAGGAAGTAATTAAAAAAGGTCTTTCATGACAAATATATTTTGAGAAAATCCTTTTCACTAGATTAGAAAGTACTTTTATATAATTCGTGATTGCACCTCTTTTCGGGTAAATTACGTTCTCGATAATCTGGATCTTTTATAGTTCGTACTGTCTTTCCTTATAGAGTAATTGAAATTGAAAATCCTAAAAATGGTGATTTATTTAAAGTCAATGGTCAAAGATTAAAAACTATTTTCAAAGTTAAGAACACTAGAAGTTAAAGAGATACCTTTAGATGATCTTATTTATTAGGATTAACTTATTCCTTATTTACATTCTCGTTTTATTTAAATAATAGGTTTTCTTTTCATTGTTTGCTTTTCTTTTCCAGTAATTTTTTTCTTTTCTAACATTTTCTCTTTATTTGTCATTTTTAGTTTCTGCCTTCCCCACCTATTTAGGTGTGATATCTCCAATTTCCTCTCTTTTATTATTTATATTTTTATTGTTTTTCATTTTTTCATGTATATTGTTTTATTTATAGAACAGTGAGGACAATGTTTCGAATAAGATTGGGGGTGGCAATAGTATTTTTTGTTTTTATTTTTTATTTATTTTTAAAAAACCCAAGAAATTTTAAAAAATTCCAAAATTTAAAAAATTTTACTTTTTATGTGAAAAGCCAATGATAAGAATTTGATTGACAATGAATATGGTTCTTAGAAAGAGTTGAATATTGTCTTCATTTATACTTTATTCTTGTGTTAATCCCTCTTGATTAAGATTCATTAAATCTCATGAGCACTAATAATAATTCTTTCATAGTTTTGACATGAAATTTGAGATAAAGTAGCCTGAGTTAAGAATTTTAAATTGAGTAAATGACTGTTTGTCTTTATTCTTATCCTACAAAAAAATATACATAAGCGCCAAAATCAGAAATAGCTACCTCTAACCCTTAAGAGTGAAGCTATCCCTGAATAATTTGGAGCTATATACCACCAGTATGTAAAGGATAATCTACCATGAGAAGAAAGCTACCTTAGGGAGTAGAATGAAAACTCCTTACTATGATTAAGAAAAAAAAAATCAAATCAAGTGCATGTGCTGAAATAGAAAAAAATCAAAAGAAGATACACATAAAAGCCTTTGTGAAAAAATTCTAAAGATTAAGATGATAAGATTAGTTTGACCTACTTTTTTCTTTGCTCAAAGCAAAGGTTATTGATATTGACGATTTTAGGAATGGATTTGATTGAATTGATTTCACACACACTATAAGAATCAAAAGAGAGATTGGATTTACTATTAAATTAAAGTTAGAACTTTGCCAATATTTGAAATTTTCTTTAAGCTATACAACTTATGCAATCTTTGAGGCAAGTTCTATATTTTATTTAAAGTTTGTTATGCTTTTATGTAATTTTACTATTAAATTTTTTTTAATGATGCTTGTGGGTATCATCGCTAAAGCCCTCACGAGATTATAATTTATCAACTAGGGCCGCCTAAGGGTTTAAAGGCTTGTTACACATGCTAAATGCAATTGTAATTACCTGTAAAAGAGGTTTAGTTAGGATTTACTATTTTTTTTTACTTTTATTTATGTTTTTATATTTAGTTTTGCTCGAGGACTAGTAAAATCTAAGTTTAAAGGTATTTGATGGGCACATAATATATATATATATATATATATATATATATATATATATATATATAGTTTATCCTTAATTATATAATTGCTAGCTAATTTTATTTGTTATTTTTAATTAATTGATTTATTTTCTTGAATAGGGAATCAATTGGAGATTATGGTTAGAAAGGATAAGAAGAAGTTCAATTTAGAAAGCAATAGAGATTAAAATCAAAATTAATTAAAAGCCAATAATTAATAGAAAGCAATTCAAAGAACCCATGAACTTCCAATTTCAAAAAGTAGAAAGAAGTTGATGGATTATAGTGCTGACAAGTGGTGACTTTAATTAAGAAAATTGACTTTAGAATGGAAATTGAATGCAAATTGGATCTAGCTAATAAAGTGAATGTGATTTGCCAATTATTGCACGGTCTTGGGCATTATAAAAGAAAGGGTTGGCTTTTGAATTGGAGAGGGGGAGGAGAACCATTTGGAAGAGAGACGACAAGTGGCGACAGCAGTTTAATTTTCTTATGACGCACTTTATGTCTTTTGTTGCTCCCAATTCAAATATATTTGGCTAATTTTCTCATATTAAGGTTAAGAATGAAACCTTATTCAATAAAATAATTATCTTTTGATTTGATTAATTCCTTACATATGTGTTTTAATATTTATGGTTCTTATTTCAGATGATTAGGTGAATCTTGTTAAATCTTTTCGTTAATTCTGTCATGCATTATTGATTGTTATGATTGACAGTCGACTAAATTTATGCTTGAATTGATAAAGTTTATATATGATTATCTTTGATTATATATCTGTTATTAAATTATTTACATTAAGTGTTTAAGAAAACTTTGACTCTTTGTTATTCAATATTTTAAAATGAAATGCTTAAAAATCATACTATTAAACAGAAAAAGAACCTATACAAAATTAATTTTAATTGGGCTTAATTATTATATTCATGAGATGACATAAATTGATTTTAAGTTGTCACTTTAAAATTAAAAATTAATTAATTATTAGATTATTACTAGTTGATTAGTGGTAGATTCTGAAACCTTGATAATTTTTATCTTATTGAATTCTCTTTTACTTTATAGTTTAATTAGTTTAATTCTCTTGAAACTCAATTTGTTCAACTAAGTTAGAATTAATATTAATTTTAGATTTAAATTAGACTTTTTAATTTATAACTATTCTTATGGGTTCGACCTCATTACGACTACTCTATTTCTAGATTCGTGTACTTGCGAGTATATTAAAATTTTTCATAACAGGGCATCTGCTGAATTCAAATCATTTCAAAGAATTATTTAAAAAAATAATTCATATTTTTATAAAATTTAAAATAAGTAAAACTTTAAACAATTAATCAATTAGATCCTTCTTATAATTAGTAAATCTCATGAGAAAAATAGCATAAATTTCAGGAGATATCATATCATAAATGAATTTTATTAGTTTAATTGAAGCTTAATAACTATTTAATGAGGATTTAATTAGTTAATTGTTTACTTTTATTCTTAATAATTTGAAATCATTAAAAATAATGTAAACTTTTTATGATTTAATTTTTTATAATGAAGAAGGTTTGCACAATTTGAGGGGCGGGAATATCACCACTCGATATTCAATATAAAGCAAAGCAAGATCTCTCTTGATATGTGTTTAGATTCTTACTTGTTGATACCTAAAACATAGATTTTGTGTGATTTTAATTGAAAAAGGCCTGTTAACACCATATGGTTAATGAGCACATAATATATACACATTTTATAATTATATATTGCTAGTTATTTTTATTTGTTATTTTTAATTAGTTAAATTATTTTCTTAAATAAGGAATTAATTAAAGATAATGGATAAAAAGGACATGAAGAAGTTCAATTTGAAGAGCAAGTAAAGTAACCCATCTCACATTGTCATTATTTGGGTATATTTTCCTTATTCACCTATTTATTTTGTTCACTGTAAGCCCACTTTATTTTCAATTGCTTTTGTTGTTGGTACTTCTTTACGCGTGGATTATGGTAGAGTCTTAAGTAATAGAACATCTATTGTGAAAGTATTGGTAGAGTATAACATTTCACGGCTTTTGTTATCGAGCATTTGGATTGGTAAGGTCGATTTATGTTTTTAGTAAGATGTTGTTTTTTAGTAGGCTCCAGCCTATTGTGATTCACATAAGCATTTAAGCCATTTAACGAATAGTTGTTATACTACTAACCCTAGGCTTTGTAAATAGCAAGTTCAAGGTACAAGTCCTAGGGATAACAATAAACAACTTACATCTATTACAAATATGCAGTCTAAGGTAGCTCCTGTTACCTAATATGTAGTAGTTATTGATAATCAGCCTAAGAAGCCTAATCTCCTAGTTTATAATAAAAACATATTTCATGGGAGGAAGTTCAACCTTTAAGGCCTGCTAGAATTGAGATGCATCTACAGATGTTAAGATCCTGGTGTCTCATATTCGGACCAATGAGATTAATTTGGCTGACTAATATCAACGTAATATTGTTCATATTGATACTCTAGTTGTTCTTAATACTATTCAGAGGCCTATTGATGATACAAATAATATACAAATAGATTCTCGTGGTTATGTATTCCAGAGGCAGGTATGGTCAAGAACAGTAGCTACCATGGCTTATCCCATTCAAATATAGATTTTCGCTCTAGAGAATCTAGTAAGGATAAGAGTCAATTTTTATCTTATCTAGATGATGCTAACAACCTTTCTTATTCTGATATAGTGATTGATAGAATTAATAGCCAATGGGATTGCTAGATCTTTTTGAGATTTTTAGTGATAGAAAGAATTGTAACATTAAAAGGTGTATACTACCTTCTAAATTTTCCCCAACTTAATGATAAATTCCATTATTTGGAATATTCACAGATTAATAAAGCCTCTGCAGCTTGTAGATTATAAACTAATTTGAATGCATAGATTATCTTTAGTTTGTATTTTAGAGTCATTTCTGGGTATAGATAAACTGGCTCCTACTAGATTTCATGTAGGAATTAAGAGGGCTTTTTCCTCTATATTTAGAAAAATTTAGATATTTTGATCTTTTACTTTTTCAGTTAAGGTAATTCAAGATGCGGGTCAAGCAATTCACTGCCAGGTTAGTCATTCATTTTTCCCTAAGCCAACTTTGATTTCCTATGTATATGTTAATTGTTCCACATCTAAATGGGAGGGTTTATGGGATTCCCTTATTGTATTTGTTAGTACTCTTAATAATCCTTGGATGGTTGGAAGAGATTCTAATAGAGTGCAGTTGTATCCAAGATTTTTTGTGGCCATACTTAGCCTCAGGCTACTTTAGATGTATTCACTCTATCTTTATTAGATTATGGTTTAGAGGATGTTGGTTTTGTTAAAAGATCTTTTACCTAGACTAATGGACATACTTAAAGAGTCTTGATAAAATAATAGTGTGTAACTTGTTGTGGTTTGGGTTATTTTTAATATTCAAAGCTTTTCATATAAACT
This sequence comes from Aegle marmelos, assembly GCA_030449875.1. NCBI lineage: Eukaryota > Viridiplantae > Streptophyta > Magnoliopsida > Sapindales > Rutaceae > Aegle > Aegle marmelos. The sequence goes on along the minus strand of JASUUL010000142.1, from coordinate 16,094,318 downwards.
ATACTACCTTAGATCATTCTTCATTGTTAATGTCTTGAGACAAGAACATAGCTAGAGGACTATCTAGGTTTAAGTTTCTCCATGTTTAGCTTAAACATCCTAATTGTTTAGATGTTATTAGGTAGTTCTAGTTTGCTCTAATGTTAGGTTGTGGGATGCAAATTTTCAACGAAAGCTTGCTTGATTAAAGCTCTTCTTAAAAGTTTGGAATAAAAGTATTTTTTGAAATATTTTTCAATAGGTTAAAGAGGCTGAAAAAGAGGTGGCTTAGAAAGAAAGGCAGTATGATTTATCTCACTCATATAAAGATATGGTTATTTTTTCAAAGGCTAAAGCTCAACTATTACATGCTTTAGTATATGAGGAGAATTTTTTAGGTAGTAATCCAGTGTTCGTTGGGTCCGATAAGGGGAAAAAAATTAGTTATTCCATGTTCATCTGATTCATGATGCTTATTCGGAATGACTTTTTAGGCTTTCAACGATTACTAATTCTATCGTAGAGTTCTTTTAAAACTTGTTGATTAGTCATGTTAGCCAGATGATTTTAGTTTTATTCTTTCTTTGATTATAGAGAATGATAATATAGACCTCTATAGAATTCTTGATATGAAGGAGGTCAGTCAAGTGTTTTTTTCTATCGACCCTAATAATGCCCCTGGATTTAATGCTTTTTATAGTAGATTTTATCAGTCATGTATGGATATAGTTAAGGCTAACCTATATGCTATTGTTTGGGATTATATTGGTGGATCTGTTATGCGGTAGGAATTATAGAGTATTACATTGATTCTTTTACCCAAAAAGGACTCCCCTACTACTTAGGTATATTTTTGGCCGATTAATCTTTATAATGTCAGCAATAAAGTGTTAAATAAATTGTTGGTTTTATAACTATTCACTCTTTTTCCCCGTATTATATCTCTATCTCTATCTCAAAGTGGCTTTGTTTTAAGTTGGGTTTTACATGATAATGTATTCTTAGTTGAAGAGCTCGTTCATGATACCAATTGTTATATTTGGGTGGTAATATAGTTCTTAAGTTGGATATGTCAAAGGCTTATGATAGAATATGTTAGTCCTTTATTTTTTAGATGCTTTGATATTTTGGGTTCTCTTATCATTGGATATCCTTGATTAAATAGGCCTTTCATGGGCCATGATTTGTAGTTTTAATTTATAAGGTCAGTCATTGTTTATTTTAGTTGCAGAGTGGTCTTTGGCAAAGTGATCCTTAGTCACCTTACCTATTTACCATTACTATTAAATTTTTGTCTCGAGGATTAGAATAATTATATTCTTTGTACCCTTCGCTGACATATACTATAGCCACTTCTATGTGCATTTCCTATTTAGGCTTTGCTGATGATATTATTATAATAGGTGTTGACCTAGTTTTCATCGTTTTATGAATTTTTTACATCATTATAAGATTGTTTTTTACCACTGATCAATCAATCAAAGAGTAATTTCTATGTTAAAGAATAGGCTTCAGACTCGCGTAAGGCTGTAGATTAATTTATTACTAGTTTTTAGTCAAACCAATTTCTATTTATTTATCCAGGTTGTCCAATGTATGTAGAAGATGTGCAAAGATGATACTCTACTGATATAGTTTGTAAGATCAGAGGAAGAATTTCTAAGTAGGCCAATCTATTGCTCTCTTTTAAAGGTAAACTAATGCTCATTTGCCACGTGCTTTTATCTATATCATTTCATCTTTTCATGTCTTTTAGCTGCTTATAATGGTCATTCAAAATCTTAAACTATTATCCACTAGATTATAACTGTGTGATATGTTGTATGTTAGAAAATGTATATTTATAAAGGAGAAATTTATTATTTTACACTCCAAGTTCTACAACATTTTTGCTTTTTATATATTTAAATTTCTTATGATTTTAATTATGTGTGTTTTATTATAATTATGTATTTTATATATCTTAAAGGCATAATGGTCATTTTATAATAAACAAGATATCGAATGACAAAATAAACTATAAATTTAAACTCAGAATAGGCGAAAACCTTAGACAAAACATAAAAATATAAACTTTATTGTTCACATATACGTACCATTTATGGTACTATTCATGACACTATTCATATATATCATATGATGACGTGGCACCAACCAATAACATGACAATATTTGATTGGATGGATGAGTGGCTTTGACTACTTATATGGCGTTGACTAATGATGTGGCATTGATCAATAATGTGTCATAATTCTATTAGACTAAAATGTGTATGTACTATTGACTAATGATATGGCAATATGTTAATGGATCAGAAAAAATATGTGTACGGTACATGTATATACATAGGATGATAGCCTTGATGATGTGTTCAATCTAATTAGAACTTACCACGTGGCACAATCTTATAGGTCTAAATTATTTTAATTCGATGATCATGATTTACTTATTATATCTATAAAAGGAGGGTTCTCTCTTTTAATTTCACATCCTTAAGTTTATTTTTTAGCTTCATTTTCTCTAGTTCCTTCTCCATCTTGTATATTCTATGTATATTAATAAAATTCTCATTTTATCCCTAATTCAAATATGAGTAGCTTTCTTTCAAGTTTGGGTTGAAGGTGAAGTCTCAACATGTTTCATGGGCTAAATTTAAAAATTTTATTTTCACTTTTTCTCTAATTTTTATAAATATTTTAGGTTGAAAGTGAAGTCTCAACATGTTTTATGAGCTAAATTTATAAAATTTATTTCACTTTCCCTATAATTTCTATAGATATTTTAACTTTTCATTAACAGATAATAATAATAAAGTTATTACTGTTTGGCATGATAAACCATTAGCAATATATCAATTAAAGCATGGTTTATAAGGAGTGAATATCCTCTTTATGATTTAATTGGTACTAATAAGGAAAATTAAACTCATAGTCCATGTTGATACGAATTCATATACCTGAATGTTTCAATTTAAAAGTTATCATTTTAATTTATTTTTTGTCATTCCAATTTAAATTTTAAGATAGATTAAATTACTTTTACCATAATTCCAACCATCCATTTAAAAAATTAATTCAATACACAATTAAAATCTACCTCCTCGTAGGATGATATGCATCACCATAAATCTATTCTATAATGGATTCGTATATTTGCGAGTTCAATAAAATTTGAACAGTATGATACAAATTCTCAGCAACATATTCATTAGTGCATATGGCCATCTTTCTATTTTTTAGTGGCTTAAGGTGGTCTTCAATTTCATTCCTTCTCTAATTTGACTAATGCTTTTGAGATAAAGTTGTGGTGGCTATTTTGGGACCAATATTCACTTCAGTTTCTTTCATGAAATCTCAATATTCTAGAGCTGAGCAGCCAAGTATAGCTCAACTTTGTTATCCTTCCTCTCCTCTGTAGAAAATATTATACTCTATTCATTATATTGCTAAGCCTCATATTAAATAGCTAGATAAATCTAATGATAATAGTTTATAATATGATTGTTGGTTTGGTTCTATGCCTCTTTTCTATTTTAATCAATCAGCAGCTTTTATAGCTGTAATATCTTCCTTTTAGTCTGGTGTAGATTAGGACAAGAGAAAGCTTTTATTAGTATTACCATCTTCAGTTGTTAATAGATTTTGTTAGTATCTATTTTTTATACTAGATTAGATATGCTTTAATAGGCCTTATATAGAGATTGAAATTTTTCTCCAATGATTAACTACGAATTTGTATGTGGTTATCATAACCAAAATAAGGTTTTTCTTTAATTTGGCAATAACATATTCCTTTGTAGATCTATTTTTTCTCATGGCACTTGTTGTATGATTTTTTTGCCACGAATGACACTTTTACTTGAAGGGTTTTCATATGGCTTCCCAGTGTCATTATAATCAGGATGTTGAGACTATCAAATACTTATTTTTAGATTACCTAGTAGTTCAACAGATTTGTCGATAGTTTTACTTAATGATTGGTCATCTGTATCTTCTTTTTGTAATTGTTACCCTATATTTTGCTTAGTCACTAACAGTGGTGTTGCTGTTCTTTAAAACATTTTCGAGTCATTCTCTCATGCTTCATTCTATGGCATGTTGGAAAGGCTCAAAATATTTTCAAATTTAACTTTATTGCCTTTCATATTGACACTGTTATTTTTAGAGTGCTTCTGGATCTTAGGCTACTCAATGATGCTTTTGTTTTCAAGCTATCTCAATTAAGAGATATTTTAAATACTCAGATTAGAGAATACAAATTATTATGCCTTCTTATAGACCACTTCGATTAATTTCTTCGTTAAAACTGCAACTAAAGTGGTACAGTTGAGTGTTGGCGATTGTTCTAAGGGAAACTAAGGTATAGCTGCCACTTGTGGTGTTTTGCGATCATGAAAAAGTTGTGTTAGCTACTTTTTGGTTCTTTTTTGGGGCACTGATCTATTCTTTTTGTTGAGTTGATGGCCTTTTAGAGGTTTTAAATCTTGCTGCTTAACTTGATTTTCTCATTCTTGAGATAGAATCTGATTCAGCCACTATGGCTTCTTGAGCTATTTCAAATGGATTTATATAGTGGGATCCTACTTATCTCTTTACTCATGTTTAGGCACTAGATTCTAGCCCATCTATTGTTATTAGGCATGTTTTGGGAGAAACTAAATCTATTGCTTACTTTATGGCTAACTAGGCTCATACTCATCAGAATTGTCAACAATTTATCAATGCTAGAGATCTTCTAGCTAGTTTATCTGGCATTCTTTATTTGCATACTCTTGAAGATTCAATATATTCAAAATTAATCACCTTGAATTAGATTGTTTATATATTGATCACTAAATCATTAGTGTCCTTTGAGATGTTTTGATTTATGTCCCCATTCTTATTTCATTCATTAAATTTATTTTATAGGTAGGAGTCTAGCCTAAACCCCCTCATCTTGGTGATTTTAATTAAAAAAATACTAACATACATAAAGACAAAGAATTCAACTTCAGGATGAAAAAAAACTCACATTTATAATGCATAGACTTAGCTTTTCAATTTAAAATAAATAAAATTCAAAACTGAGTGTGAAGTTTAATTTCTTTTGTACATTGCGATGTACAAAGACCAAATTAATTTTTATCTTCTTACCTCACCATGATTTAAACTTAAATGACTTGTCAACCAAATTATTTGAAAACTACTCGACTAAATCCATAAGGGCACACAATTAATATCTTCATTCATGTGATATAAGACCTATGAATCTAATGATTTACAAACCAAGAGATTTTGGCAATATGAGTTTTGTAAATAAGCAATCTAAACCTCTTGGTTTTGATTTAATTTCTTCAATGGCTTTATTTATTTTTGTTAGAGCTTGGTACAAGATCATCTATTAATCTTATCTTGGCTGGTCTTGATTAACCTTTGGGTTTCATTTAATGCAAGAAATCTTGAAATGTTTTAAATTTTCATTCCTGTTTAATCAATGAATCTCAATGGCTACATAAAAAGGTCTTTCTTTTACTAAAAGCAAGGGCTTTGAGGCAATTGTATGGAATTGGGATGCCAATGTATATCAAGTGTTCAAATTTAAAGAGAACGTTTCAACAAGTGTTGATTGTGCCTTCAACTCTTCTCGTTTTTGCTTCAACAAAGCCTCCATGATTAGCTGTTCTAAGAACTTCCCAACAGTTGATCATTATTGTCTGGATTAAAACCTTCAGCTATCCACAATTAACAAATGTATAAAGAAAGTAAACTTTCAAGAAAAAAGGAAATTGGAATGGAATTAGATCTCTCATGATTTGACCTTATCTGAGTTTTAAAGAATCTTTTAATACATGTGTATTTTTTTATATACTATCAAGATTTATTTCTTTATTTTATTTCATATAATAACATATAATTACATAATTGTATTTGTTCATATAAGAGATCAAATAGAAGAGAATCCTAAAATGTTGAGCATGCGATCATTTTATCAAAAATAAACCCCAAGTTTCTAGTCAATTCTTTTCTAATGACACAATTTTGTGGTATAAGATGAGTAAAAGGCATCAGTAACTTTTAACGATACTTCTACAAGCACTAAATTAAGCCTAATGTTCTCTCCATTCTTTAGTTAGAACAATATGAGCAAGTCAATTTCAATGAGCATTATTCTTAGTCTACTTCAATGATAGGTTAAAGATATTTTTCTAATTCCTCATTAATTTGATCTATTTTAGCATTTGATTGCAGCATAACCCAAGCTATGTTGTATCTATCGTCATTCAACAAAGAAGTAATGATTTCAATCTTTGTGTTAAGGTGTTGAATATGTTGTTTAGCTACATCGAGCGACATGATTCCTTTACTAGCTAAAAGCCTTCTCAACCTCTCTAGAAATAGTCCAAAGTTGATGCTCATATCTCCCCCTATCCCAGCATGTAGTAGTCCTAGCATGTAAATTAAGAAATAACTAAAAGATGCCATGATAAATTAAAAAAAAATCTTTAAATCTCTTAATGAATAATGATAGAGCCATAATTATCTTATACAAATAAATTTATAAAAGTTAATGTGACATGAAGTGATTGATTGTTTAAAGATAACTTTAGTTGTCAATGAAACTCAACTCATATTGATGCCCTATTAGTGATGCATGATTCTATAATTAGCAGTAAGGTGCTGTTTAAAAAATTCAATCAAGATTGGTGACCAATCATTATGTAAAAAGAATAGAAAGAAAAATTATATAAAATGTAAATTAATTAATTTTTACCTTTTCAGAAAAGAGGTTAGTGCAACTTAGAAATATTTTTTCCAAAAGCCATCATTTTACGAATTAATCTGTTTGTCAATGCATTTCTACATGAAGGATAATTGGTCCTGAAAAATGAGCTAGATTGTGCTTTTACTTAAAAATAACATTTGTTAATTGCTACCGACAAGATAGCTTTCATTTTTTTTTTTTATTGATTTGATTTGTCATCATATAAAATGTCAAAGTGAAATCAAAACTTGTAAATAAGATTCAAACATACATATAGAGTAGATCTAACAAAAATAATGAAATGGAATTATACTGATAATTCAAATAATAAAGCACCTATTTTTTTAAAAAAAAAGTAATCACAAACTTCAATATCTTGATGATATATATCTTAATTGTTGGAAACATCATATTATTGGACTAATCAAAATTAGAAAATATGTCAAGGCATGCTCGAAGCACTGTTCTTAAGATCAAAGTTCACACCTCAAGATACAATATCTCAATGCAAGAAGGATGTATAAAGGTGATTCAATCTCAAGGACACAATGACTAAATATTGTGCTACTGTACCAAACACGATAGTTTAGAATACCAAAAAGCGGTGATGATAAAGAGAAGAGTTTTATCATAGCAATAGTGTGGCACAAACGGCTTTTTCAATAGATTTGCCCTAGTCCTTGTAAAATTCGAATTATAATTATAGAAGGATTTAAAATAAATTGTAAAAGATGGCTAAACCTATGCATATACACTGCACCCCCCCAAGAGGTCTCCTCCTGCATATGAGTTATTGGGTGGTAGCACCCAATTAATAAATTCCTAGAATAAGTCCATTATTGGACGTGGTCTCATATATATGGGTCTCTTTTTTATGGTTTATTACCACACCGTATTTAGTTTCTACATATAAACCAACTAAATCTCTCATATCTAAGCTATATGGGATTTTATATTTTGAAATACTATTCAATTTCTACAATCCCCTAAATATTTTAAGATACTAATTTATTTATCTTCATCATTGTATATACAGTTTAATGTATATGAATTGGTGCCTTTTAGGCTATGAATTAGTCATTGAACAATTAATCGTATCTTAAGGAACTTGGTGAAACATATAATTTTCATGAACCAATATTCATTTTATGTAAAACAAAGGATTAAGGGCTCACATTAGACTCTCACTATGTTTTGTTATTCTATAATTTGGCATTTTAATGGCCTTGTGTCCCTAGATTCATAAGTGCTCTAGAGAAGCTTATCTAATTCTTGTAATGCTCTAGAGAAGCTTATCTAACTCTCATAAGAATCGACCCAATTCCACACTTACAAAAGGAAACCTCCATCAAGTGAATTATGCAATTTTGATATAGCACTATACAAATATATAGGCTATAGAGTTCATTAAGAACTTACCTGCTTAACTTAAATCACTACAAGAAGTATTATCTTGTCATAGGGAGGACTCATAAATAAAGAATATCTTTATTAAATAAAGTTATAATTACAATAAATTGATAATACAACAAGACAATAAGTAACTTGTTTTTATCCTTATAAACCTAATTCATAAGATCTTCAGCATATATGTAGGGTTACCATTACTTTTGTCTTCTAATTTACACAATAGTCCCATCCTATTCAACATGGTCATAACTAAACTTTTGTTAAGTGGTTTTGTCAAAAGATCAGCCAAACTCAACTCTAACTTAATAAAGTCTAAGCTCATTATACCTAACTCAAGTAGCTACTTAATAATATTATGTCTCATCAGTATGTGTCTATTATTTCCATTATATATTTTACTCCTAGCTCTTGCAATAGTGGCTTGACAATTACAATGAATTAGCATTACAGTAGAGGATAAACAGAAATAGAAAGATATGCTAAGATATTTTGTAGCCACTTAGCCTTTAAACAAGTTTTTTCTAAAGCAATTTGCTCAGACACCATGGTAGAATGAGCTATATAAGTTTGTTTAGATAATTTCTAAGATACTACGCCTCTACCAAAGGTAAAGACATAACCACTAGTAGATTTGAGCTCATTTGACTTTAAGATCCAATTTGCATCATTATATCCTTGAAGAACATGTAGAGATTTGTTATATTTAAGCATGTAATCAATCGTGTCTCTTAGATATATTGGCACTTTGGCTAGAGCAATCTAATATCCTTGTTAAGATTCTGAGTATACCTACTCAATCTACCTATAATATATGCAATGTTTGATCTTATACTATTTATTAAGTACATTAGGCTACTAATTAATTAGGTATATTTTACTTAATCAACACAATGCTCAATGTTGTTCTTTATATAGGTATTAGCATCATATACAGTGGAAATTGTCTTACAACCATAATATCTAAATCTCCTCAGTAATTTTTCAGTATAATATTCTTGTAACAATATGAGACCATCACTAGTCTTTCTAATCTTGATGGTTAAAATGATATTTACCTCTCCGATATCTTTCATGTCAAATTTAGAGGTAAGCATCATCTTAGCCTAATCAGTAGTTCCAAGATTAGAACTCAAAATAAGCAAATCATCAATATAAAGACATATAATGACAAAAGCATTAGTGTCGATAAATTTTGAATAGACACATTTATCTAAATCATTAATTGTATATCCACTAGACGCTACTACTTGATCAAATTTTTCATGCCACCGTTTCAATGCTTATTTTAGGCTATGTAGAGACTTAACTAAGTTATACATCTTATGCTCAAATTCTGCAACAACACGGCCTTTAGGTTGATTCACATAGATCTTTTCATCCAAGTCTCTATTGAGAAAGGCAGTTTTTACATCTATTCGATGTACATGTAGATTATGAATTATTGTTATAGCAATCACCACTCTAATGAATGCAATTTGAATTAAGAAGCATAAGTGCCAAAATAATCAATATATTTTTATTATGTGAACACTTTAGTACCCAATCTTGCTTTATATTTATTGATAAATCCATTAATTTTTACCTTTTTTTCTTATAAATCCACTTGTATCGAATCGATCTTATATCTAGAGGTAAATCAACTAACTCTCATACATGGCTGCTCATGATGGATTTTAATTCATTGTTGACCACTTCTCTCTACAATAATGTATCTTGAGAAGTCATAGCTTTTGTAAAAGTTTCAAGATCATTCTTAGTAAGAAAAAAATAGAAATCATCACCAAAGTTAGTGATTTTTCTCATCCTTGTGTTTCTTCTTGCTCAATATCTGAACTTTCAAAAGCGTCAATTATTGATTCAATACAAGATAATTATTTCTTAATTGATTCAATACAAGATAATTATTTCTCAACATCAATCTTTTTAGAAAAAAATAGATTCAAAAAATTAGCATTTTTGGTTCAAGAATGGTATTTACCACAAATGAGGTACCTTTATCCTGTAATATCAAGAAACAATATGCAACATTGTTGTGGGTATACTCTATAAACATACAATTGATGTTTTTTACCTCAATCATATTCTTTTAAGATCCTATTTAAGAACTTTAGTAAGACATCCTTACACTTTGAGGTAAGACAAATTAGGTTTATAATCTCTACATAATTAACAAAGTGTCTTACCTATCTTTTTATAAGATGTTGTATTCTGAATATGACAAGCATATAATATGGCTTCCCCCTGGAAGTTCCATGGCACCCTATAAGTTATTAACATAACATTTACCATGTTCTTTAAAGTTCTATTTTTCATTTTAGTAACACTATTAGATTTAGAAAAATAAATAGGTGTCACTTTATAAATGATACCATGATTCTTACAGTAAGTATTTAACATGCTTGAATCATACTCTCCTCCTCTATTAGTTTTTATTCTTTTGATTTTTCTTATTAAGTTGATTTTAACTTCATTTTTATAGATTAAGAACTTTGGACCTATTTCATTTTTATTTTTTAATAGATTTACTTTGTATACCTTGAGAAATCATCAATAAAAGTAATGTAATATCTTTTGCCTCCCCTAGTTATGGTCTGCTTTAAATCACTAAAGTCACTGTGAATTAGACTGAGAAGTTCAATTTCTCTTATTAAACTAGTTTACATGTCATCTTAATAGATTTGGCATCCACATGCACCTCAAATTTATCATTAGACAAATATACATCAGAGAGTAAACCAAGATCTTTTAAGTTTTTAATATAATTTACATGACCAAATCTCTCATGCCAAAGATTAAGTTTGAAAAGTTCTCTAGAACAACACCCTTTCCCAATAAACATCTTATATTTTATCATTCTAATTTTGTCATCCTTAAAGGACACTTTGAACCTAGCTTTGCCCAGCATGTAAATAAATACTAAATTGTATCTTATTTTAGGAATATAGAGTACGTTACTCAATGAGAAGATTTTCTCAGATGTAAGCTTGAGAAAAACTTTTCCCTTGCCCATGACCGGTATAGATCAAGAATCAGTAAGGTAAATTATTTCTTCTCTTACTCTTACTGAAGTATAGTAAAAAAAAAGTTTTTATTATCATATATGTATCTAGCAGCACCAAAATCAATCACTTAATCTTTGTTTTCATCTACCATATTCACCTCAGAGATAACCACAGTAGAAATAATATCATCTATTTCCCCTTTAACCATATTGGCTTTAAGAGATTTTCTATTATCTCTTCCTGCACTGAGCTTTATGCCTATATTGTTTAGCATAATGGCCAATTTTGCCACAGAAAAAACAATGACATTTCTTCTTAGCAATGGGTTTCTTAAGGTTATTAGAATATCTATTATTAGGATTGTTCTACTTTATTAGGTTGAGGAGTATTCTCAATTAGATTTACATTGGAATAGAGTTCCTTTGCTTTATTAGATATGTCTCTAATTTTATTCTTCTCCTCAATTCTAATATGTAAAATGGCATCTTCAAGACTCACTTGCTTTTTCTCATGTTTAGAGCTTTTAATATAATCTTTCCAAGATTCTGATAGCTTTTCAATCAAATAACTGGTTACAAATCATTCAAAAAGAAATATTTTCTCTTTTTAAAGATTATTCACTAATATGTGATATTCATGAATCTAGTCAAACATAGATTTTTCTTCCACCATGCAATAATGTAGAAAATTAACAATATAGTATTATTGAGTATTAGCATCTTCTACCACTTTTTTTTCCTGACTAGTGCCTATAAGCATTTTTATATGGATAATAAACATCATAAAGGGAACTAACAAGGGTATTTAGTATTGTGTTCCTACAGATTTTATTACCATCCTTTCAAATCTGGAGGTTTTTTCTCTTAATCTTTGATACCTTGTTCCAATGGTGATGATTGTAAATAATCAGCAAGGTTATGAATGTCCAGCATATCAAATACCTTTTCTTGCTAGCGCTTGAAATTTTCACCATTGAACAGTTCAATCTTGGAAGTATCCAATAAATTCTTGACAACAATGACTCCGAAAGTAAAAGATTAGTTAGTGTAGGGCTTACTGGGGCAGGAAGTCTAGCAGATAGTGATGGGGTAAGATCATTCATGACTTGATCTTAAGATCGTTGGAAAAATTAGATTATTGGAATAAGCAAATTTAGGAAATCTATCAATGCATGCGGGAAGCATTGTCTTTAAGATCAAATTTTATGCCTCAAGATACAATATTATGGTGCAAAAAAGATGAATGAAAGTGGTTTGATCTCCAGGATACAATGAATAACTATCACAATGCTGGACCCAACATAATAGTTTAAAACAGTAAAAAGCGACGATGATAAAAAGATAAGAAAAGAGAGCTTTTGATTTTTTTCTAATAGCAATAATACGACACAAATGACTATTTAAATAGATTTGCCCTAGCCTTTGTGAAATCTAAATTATAAATACATAAGGATTTTAAAAAATTCCAATCCTAATTTGATTAAGAATTATAAATACAGAAGGATTTAAAATAAATCTCAATCCCAATTTGATTAAGAATTAAATTCTAAATCAAATTCTAAATGTAAATATAAATTGAATAAAATAAAAATAATTAATATAAAGGGAAAAATCATAAAAGGTGGCTAAATCGGTGCATATACACAACACTCCACCCAAAGGGTCCCCCCTTGTGTGTGAGTGCTCAGTTAATAGATTTCCAAAATAGGTTTATTATTGGGCTTGGGTTTGTGTGCGTAGGCCTCTTCCTTATGGGCTTGTTACCACACCACATTTGTTTCTATATATAAACCAACTAAAGTTCCTATATCTAAGTCATATGGGATTTTGATATTTTAAAATACTATTCAATTTCTAACATTAATGAGATTAAAAACAATATAATCAACCTATTACATGAAAAGAATACGAAAAGGCATGTTAAATTTTATTTTAAGTGGGCGTTAATGGATGAATGATTTTGGTAGAATTAAGCATTTTTTCTTGTTTTCATTTCATTTGTCAACTCTATTTAATTAATTAATCTTAATGGCTATAAAGATCATTTTTTATTTCAAACAAGAACTTCTATGCTGCAAAAGCATTGCTGTGATTGGAAAGAATTGAGAGTGAGTAGCACATCCTGTATGCCATTAACTTCTTTATACTACAAGCATCCGCTGCATGTTATAGAGAGAAAATGTCCAAACCATTACGACTACTCTTCATTCTATTAATTCATTGAGGCTGCTAATTAATCAATAAAGAAAAAATTTAGTCATCAATGTAACAATATATATTAAATCTTCTACTTTCAAAACTTTACCCGTTAAATCTTCTACTGTAAATCACAAAGAACTAGTGATAGTTTTTTAGTTTACAAAGGCTATTAGACAACCCAAATTGACAAAGGCTTAATCTTTATATATCTGAAGACTATGAAATTAGGCAATATGTGCTAGTTTCTTTTTTACTCCTTTGAAAGTACGAAGATCAAGCACCTTAGACCATCTTTGATTTGATGTATGAGGAATCATACCCAAAAATCCAAACACGAAATTGAATCAAAGTGCCTACATCGAGTGAAGAACAAAGATACAAGATGTCATTATTTCACAAATCAAGGTTACAAAAATGTAGAACTTGTTACAAAAAACAAGAATATATAGCTTTTTAATTAACAATCTCTCTCTCCTTAGCTTTAATGAGATCTAAGAAGATTGTTGAAAAGTGATTTTAATAAAAAAAAAGGTGGCTTTAAATTTGATGGCTTAAGCACCAAATTTATTGACCAAATTTGTCGATCAAATTTGATGGCTAAGCCACCAATTTTGATCAAAATTGGTAGGCATAATTGAGCAAGTTTTTACCTATAAATAGAAGTTTCTTTCTTATTTAGGAATACAAAAGAAATTGAGAGAGAGAAATATTTTTAAGTATGTAATTATATTATAGAAGCATCTGACCTCTCAATATGGGCATTATGGGTTTGTTTTGTTAAGGGATATTATCGGAAATCATGTACTTAAGGCTTAGATGAGAGAAAATTATTTGTAAAAATTTGGTCATTAAAATTTTCTACATAGTGAATTTTTTTTCTAGTTGTCTTTTTTACAATAACTGTAGTTTTTCTTTAGATTCAAAGTTTTTTTATATAAATCTTGTATTGTGTGATTGGTGCATTCTCTATTTAATTTTTTCTATTAATATGTTGCTTGAAAAATTGCTTAGAGTGATCTAAGAAAGATTGGCAAATTGCTTGCAGTGATCTTAGAAATAAGCTCATCCTAATAATGGTATTAGAGCCATTTGTTGAAGTTTTAGGTGTTGATATACTATTCATATATACAATACTTTTCACATGAAGCAACAATAGCCAATCCAAATAGCCTACAATAAAGAGCAAAGGTTGATCTATAAAGCATATGTGTCAATAGCTAGTGTTTTTCAAACTTGGTAACTTTAATGTTGTAGGAAAAAATTAATGAAAGAATGATTTTTATCGTGGAGAATTCAAGTCAAAGATGTATCCGATTGGCATGCACAAGCATTTGAATGTGTAGGCAATTTTAGCAACTTAAGGAAATTGTCAAAAAACTAGAGTGGGCCCTGTAAGTTGCTCTAAAATCAATAAAAGAGATGTTGATATTCTCACAAATGGTGAGTTTCTTTTTATAAGAGACTAGGTTAGTTTTTTTGGGACATGGATCTCTAACTTGTCATGAAAGAGAACATTTTATTATTAGTGAGGTCCACAACATTTGCACACAAGATATGGTTGGTGTTAATGTCGGATGTATGGTGGAATTTATGTTGATGGCTAATGAACTTCTAGGAAAGCCAATGTCAAAGTTGCACTATAATTTTCAGCAAATATGTTTGAAATGTGCCAAGAAAAAAAAAATCTTAGAATGATTGATTTCAAGTAGTATACTCTGTACGGTAGAGTATGATAATTCTCAATATTGAAGATTATGATTATTGATGAAAACAATGCTTTGTAGTAATAGCTATAATCTTTTTTTAATTAAGGTGGAAATTGTTGAAAATTGATTAAAAAAAAGTGGCTTCAAATTTGGTGGTTTAAGCACCAAATTATTGACAAAATTTGTTGATAAAATTAGTGGGCATAATTAGACAAGCTTTTTCTCATAAATAAAGGGTTCTCTCCTTTATTTAAGCATCCAATTGAGAGCATCCAATTGGTGCATACAAGAGAAATTGAGAGAGGGAAATATTTTTAAATATATAATTATATTATAGGAGCATTTGGCTCCTCAATATAGGTATTACAATTTTACTTTGTTAAGGAATATTTCTCGAATTATGTATTTGGGACTTGACTGAGAGAGAATTATTTTTTGAGAATATAGTTATATAACAGTAGTTTTCTTTTCAAATTTATAGTTTTTCACATAAATCTTGTATTGTGTGATTGGTATATTATTATTGGTATATTTTTTATTTAATTTTTTTTATTAATATGTTAGTTGATAAATTATTTAGAGTGATATCGAGAGAAAACTCAATTTTTTAACAGATGACCTATCAACCGGCCTCATAACTAGTGTAAAGGCCATATCTAACAATCCTTGAATTTTTCTAGACTTTTTAACTAACGCCCTTATAATGACCGACGCGTCGGTGACATTCCAAAAACCAAAGAGCAATGTCGTTCTCTCAATGTTGAGATGATGAGTTGAGATCACAGCACAAATACTTTTCCTCTACCCGAAGTAATAAGCCCCTCGTTGGACTATACCACTACTTAAAATCAATAAAAAGAAATAAAATAAAAATAAAAACAATAACATGTATCACTTTGAATGATGACAAATTGAATAGATACGAGTGAAACTGAAAATAGAAAGTAAAATGATTAATCAAACTTTTGTACAAACTATTAATCCGAACATGACATTATTTCTTTTAGCATGCAAGTCCTTGAAAATAAAGAAACCAAGCAATGTGTAGAAAACATAGCAGAAGTAAACACTGAAAGGATGAAGTCTGGATTCTGGCTGAAATTGAAACTTTCGCTGCAGGACGGTTAAGATGTTCTCTGCTCTGCTTTCACCTGCGCATACAACTAATTGAAGATCTTATCATACAGTTTTTAACGAATGGTGTCAGCATGAGGAACTGTGATGGACACTTCAAGCTAATTTTGAGACAAAAATTAAAGGCAACCACAATTAGAATGTAGAAAACACTTTCGAGTAACATTATTACTTAGGCAGCTGCGAATTATCAAATCTATTGTAGAGAAGAAAAATATTATTATGAAATTAGATAAATAATTAGAGGTCGAATTTGTTGGGAAGAAGAAAAAACTTACATCAAACTCAATCCATGCTAATTAAATTCCATATAGATATAGCTGAATGCCAGACTGCTCCTTGTCCTCGAATTCTCGTAGCTGTTGTCTCAGCTGCGGCTAAGGCCACTGCAACTCCAATTTGTTTAAGCTCTTTAAGCACCAAAGCTGCCCAAGAGTCCTTTTCAAGTGAGCCCAAGGCTTGATAATCAAGCATTCAAGTTTCGGCATGGTTCTAATCCCCATAGTCCACCCGTCTAGCCATGGCATTGACTTGAGGTGCAATATCTTGAGCTATGGAAAGCCATCAGAGCCACAAGTCAGCTTTTGACCTGTGTACGAGTTTGCTTCAGTTTGAGCACTTGAAGAAGTGGCAGCTTTTCTAGTGGGGGCATGGAATCCTCAATAAGTTCGGTATTAGAAAAATTCAAGTGGGTTAAACTTGGAGGAAATTGGTATTCAACAAGGACAATTCTGTGAGAGCCATGGCATCTTGCTTTCATTCACCAACTCCAATGACTCGAGGCAGCTCAATGTGCAAAGAATTTTGGACAACAAATATTGATAATATCTTAAATCTCCGCATATCTCTAGAGTTTAAACATTAGGCAGTCTACCCAAGATAGCCGGAGTAGAGCAGCAAGGATGCAACGCTTAAATGAAATTGAGATTTTCCAGAGAGCCGCGATATTTCCCTGGATGTGCAGGAAGTTCGATTGAACCAAAATTTAGATGCCTTAGTTTGTTCATCTTCGAGAATTCATCTGCAGTATGATCTATGTAGCTAGAGGGCATGTCTAACGTGTACAGGTTCGGAAGACAATTGAAGAATGATGAAGGAAAGTTTTTGAGGGAAGGGATATTCTGCTTCAAATATCTCAAAAGAGACAAATTTTTAATTTCGGACGGATTTTATTTGAGAACAGGAGGTCCCAGGTCCAAAGTTTGAACATTTTACAGACTCTCTCGTAGTATGAGGGGTAAATGTAGTCACTTTCTGAAGTGAGGTACAACAAAGAATGGAGACCAGTCAAAATAATCTAAATAAGCAAAGTCAATCGCATTTGCATAAGTTATCTATTTGAGGGTATTTTATTTTTATTTTATTGTGTTTTATGTTTTTTATTTTTTTAAATCTCAAATCACTTAACATTTTTCCTTTTTATTAAATACCTTATTTAAAAAGGAAGAAAAATCCTTAGTGGGCAGAGATATTAAAATGATTGGCTTATGAAAACTTCTCTTACGTTATTTTTTGTTTTTCAAAAATCCTAGAGGTTTGTAAAGAAAAGAATATAGCAGCAAACATAAGAGTAATTCATGTTTTTGAATAAGAAGAGAAGAAGATTTTGATTGTGTTCCTATTTTTCTTTGAAGGAGTTCTTGAGTTTTGATTTTATTTTGAAGGTAAATAAAAATTTTTAATCCTTTGAACTTTCAGTTTTGACCGTGATTTCACATGTTTGATCAAATGATTTTGTA
The DNA here is from genome assembly GCA_030449875.1 of Aegle marmelos. Classification (NCBI taxonomy): domain Eukaryota; kingdom Viridiplantae; phylum Streptophyta; class Magnoliopsida; order Sapindales; family Rutaceae; genus Aegle; species Aegle marmelos. The sequence goes on along the minus strand of JASUUL010000142.1, from coordinate 16,076,409 downwards.
TGTGTTGTGTTGACAAAATTGTGAAAGGATGGTCATATATTAATTTTGGTTGTTATTGAATGAAAGTAGTGCTATTATGTGATCCTCAAAATTATGAACAATACAGATGCAATGCAATACTATTGCTGTTTACACTAAGCTTCATGCATAAAGTTTATACTTTATTAAACTAGACATCTTTATCTTTCTATCCATATATCCTAAACTCATTGTGTATTAATTTTTTTGATTTTTCAAAGTTAAAACACTGATGCGGGAAAATTTCAATTTCCAACAATAATTCTCATTTCTATAACTTATTTTATAACCCAAACGACTTCTGAAAATTCTAAGAATTTTTATTATTGCACGTATACATGTCTAGTTTCTGTGTTAAAAATTCATAACTTCTGGCTTATATAAAATCACTAAAAATCATAGAGTTGGACTATCACAATCTTGGAAACTATTTTCCAGAATAGCAAGAGCTGATTTTATGTTGAGTTTGGGTTAATTTTTCATCAGAATGTCTTATAAATTTTAATTCTAATTCCCTGTTGTTTCTTGTAATTTTAAAATCTAAAATTGTTATTTGTAGACACATACAACTAAAGTTATGAATTTTTAGAGCAATAGTCTTTATTTGCATCATTTCTAGATAGTTTTGATGTTTTGTGGGAAATTAGTTTTCGGAGATGATAACAAGTCTTATTAATCTTGTTAAATTTTATATTGAATGTGAACATGATCACAGTAGCTTTTTTGTGATATTTATGATTTTCTGACATATTTGTAGCTTGATAGAAATTAGGTCCTGTATGATAGTCTAGTATAATTTAGTGAATTGATATGCTTAGTAAGGGTGGGCAGTTTAAGGATTTTTGAGTTGTCCTATCTAGGTCAGAATTGAATAAAATATTAATAAGGACTTTGTCTTGATTATCATAGGCCAAGAGTGAGCCTATATGATTAGGGTTATTGCTGACTACTTTGGATCGAGATAAGTGAATTCATGCATAATATTTATTGTAAGTATATATGTAAATATTTATGAATAGGATAATGTTGTTCAAATGGATTTGCAAGCTATGGTTTTAAAGTTATTTTAAAATATTTTTCTTTAAATATTTTTTTAAAATAGCTATTACATACTTGTTTTTGTATAAATGTTTTCCTACAAAATATTTGTAAAACTTTACCAATTCAATGTTTTATAAGCGTTTTATCAAAATATTACTAAACGATTAATATTGAAAATCTGGAAACTATTTTAAAATTTTGGCTCATTATCCATAATTGTCATTACTAATATTACTGAACAGCTAGTTGTATTGTGTGCACCTATTGACAATTATTGAGGGGTAAAATACCTTGATTGAACTATTGGCTGGGTCATGAGGAGTACAAGTAATATATTAAATTATTGACCAACTCACTAGAAATATAGGTGACATTATGAGGTATGAGTACATTAGATGATAGAAAGTTTTTATTAATAAATGATTTCTTAAACGATTATTTATTGGAAATGATTATTACGTTACGACTTAATTGATTATGAGTTTTACTACACACATGATTATAAAATGACTTATAGTACTTTATAATAGTTAATTTATACCATTTTTGTTATTAGTAAACTTATGCATGAGTTGGCTTATCGAGTTCACAACTTATCCTTCGTCTCTGACAATTTATAAAATTAATATTAGAGATTAGGATTTTTGGTCTAGCTGAGAGGATTTGTTAGTTAAAAAGTTTTGGCATTTTCTAGATAAATTAATTTTATTTACTTTGTTTTTTTTTTTTTTTGTCTGAACACTTGGTGTCCTAAAGGTGAGCCCTAACTATGGGAGGCACCTTGAAGCTCATACCATGCCCCTCATACATGAGTTGGCTTATTGAGTTAACAATTCACCCTTCATTTTTAACATTTTGCAGATTGATGTTATAGATTAGGGTTTTTGGTCTAACTGAGAGGATTTGTTAGCTGAAAAGCTTTGGCATTTTCTAGAAAAATTAATTTTATTTACTTTGATTTTTTTTATCTAATCACAAGGTATCCTAAGGATGGGCCCTAACTATGGGAGACACCTTTAAGCTCATACCATGGCCCCAGACTAATCCTCGCTGGACCTAGAATATACAGGGCCTTCCAACAAATGTGACTTCCCTGTGACTCAAACTGGAGAGCACACCCAATCAAGCCACTTAATGGGATCAATTGCCACTTGATCCAACACCTTATTGGCTTAGAGCTAGATTTTATTTTGAAGGATTATTGAATTATTCATTATTTTAGAGACTATTCTTTTTCTGTGGAAAACATCGACTTTATTTGAGTATAGTGACAAGATTAATGTTACAATGTTTCATTCCAAATTTCTCTTCAGATTTTTTTGGTGAATTTGGGGTGTTACATCAGAATTGTCTAGAACAAAATCTTCAGTAATCCACAACCGATACAATTGCCAGATGGATACTTCAAAACAAAAGTGAAAGACAAACATGTGGAGATAGCAAATTTTCAAGTGGAAAGGTAATTATGTACATACTAGACTAGAGCCCTTTGATTATCCCGAAGTATAATTTGGAAGATAGAATAGAAGGGCTCCAGTCTAGTATGTACGCACAACTCAATACTTCCACTTTGATTATCCCGAAGTATTTCTAGAATAAAATTCCATACATCAGGTTCCCACACGTCATCAAGAGCAATCAAATACCGCTTGGTCATTAGTCATTCTCCGAGAACGATTTTTCTCATTTCATATTTTTTGTCCATATGTTCATTCAGCCTAGATGAAGGCATCAGAAGCCTCATTATGTTATTTAATACGTAGTCGGAAGCATGATGAGTAGATATCAGAACCCAAGCACGGCAATCAAAATAATGCTTCATGTAACTGCTGTTGCAAGCCTCTACAGCGAAAGCAATCTTGTCCAACTCAATGCTATCCACTAGCCAGTATAGCCACTACTGTAAGTTGCAGTTGTCCTTCTATCAATAGATCTAACTCTTCCATTCTATCGTCTAGACCCACCACGTCCTTGTCCCTCTTCTTAAACCCTGAAGTCACAAAAGATTTATCAGCACCAGCTGGAAATGATCATCTCATCAATGATATTGGTGTCCTTGTGATGCATTTACTGCAGCCGGTGTTGAATATCAATGATTTTGTTTTGCGGCACTAGCAGATCATCACGTATGTCCTTGGGACTGCTTTGACTCTTTTGTTGAGTGATGCTGATGTAAGTGTCAATCACCTTCTCAGATTCATATACAAAGCAATTAATTTCCTCTATAATGGCTTGAAGATCCGGGAATCAGTTTGATCTTCGCCCTGTAAATTATATATCAACAGCAAAACCATATCCCATTCATAGTTGCTCAGCCAAGAAGTAACCATTTCAATCTCGACGTGAAGCTTCTGAATCAGTTGTTTCGGAGAGTCTTCCAATGTGACTTCTTCACGAGCTAAAGGAATCCTCAACCTATCTGAAAATAGTCTAAATTTGATGTCTATGTCTCCTACTCTCCGTGCCCAGTAGTCTTAGCATGCAAATAAACGATTAAAAAGGAATAGGAAAATGCAGAAAATCAAAATCAAAATTCAACCAGATAATTCCTCGGTCAATGTCTAAATGGAATATAAGAAAGCTGGTCCAGGCAATGACTCAAAATCATATTTTCAAATGCTAATGTAATTGCTACAGCGAAGCTAACTTCTATAATATTTATTTTCTTTGTCTGGTTTGTCATCATATGAAAAATGCGAGCAAAACTTTAACCTTGTAAATAAGAATCAATCACAGACATAAAGTGGATCTAAAATTCATGTTACAAGAATTTAATAAAACGAAGTTATTTTGTAGATACTTCCAATAATATGACAGACTTCAATAGATCACACGATATCTTCTTGTGATTGAAATCAAAACACCACAGGAACCAAAGAGGTTAAAAAAAATGTTGAATTGTGTTCATACTGGATATTGAAAAATGGATGCACGGAAGTTTTCAAGCTTAGATAAAGCAGGCAAGAATGACTTGCTGATGGAAGGGAAGGAAAGAAAAAAAAAAAAAAAAACTCTATTGGCATTTTGTTCGATCTTGAGTACCAGACAAAGATTACACAAATTAAGAGCAAAGGGGAAGAGCATTTAGCTAGTGGCCCAAGCAACGAAAGAAAACAAAGACTTAGTTCTAGAAAACAACAAGATGCTGACATCCTTTATAATCTGCTTATCGTCTTTGTCCTCTTACAGTTTCTATTTTTCCAATAAAGAGATTTTGCTAACTGGATTAGGAAAGGAAAAGGGAAAATCCTGATTACAAAATGTTTTGGACCTATATATCATTTTCATCTCTCACAATCTAATTCAGATCGTTTCATTCTATAGGAGAAACATGAATACAGTTGAGAAAAAGTAGAAGACAACAAAGATGAAACTCCTGCATTGATTTATTAAACAAGAATGTGATACGATCTTCAAGCCTTGAGATATTTTTATTGTTTTACTTTATTTTAAATTATATTTATTTGGTTGGTTGTGGTTAATGTGCCAACATGTACTTGGACTCAGTAAATTAGTTGTTAGTTAATTAGAAAGTTATTTGCCTTAGTTTAGGATTGCGGCTCCTATTTTTTAGTTTCAAACTCCATCTGTAAGCTAATACTTAAATTAGTACCAATCTAATAAAGGGAGGCTGAAATATTTTATTTGACAACTGAAAAATTGTATTGAGAGAATTTGATCCCTCAAAGCACTAAAAATGTGTTTATGGAGGTTTGGGATTCATCGATTTAACTCAGTTATCACTTGTTCCTTTTATTTTATTTGATTTTCAGTTACAGGAAATTTGGTTCTGCAAAAGAACGTTAATATCTTAACGGATGGTTCAATACTATGTTATTGGATTAAGAAACCCTAAGATACCAATGGCATCCAAACCAAACTAAGAGGATTTGAAACAATTACAGACTCAAAATTTATACAAGTGAATCCAAAACTAGAATGTAATACAGTGACTGAAGTCTATGAAATCAAACCTCTGCATTTTAACCTCATATTTAGAGAATGAAGTCAGAACTTTGTAAATTCTGGGTTTTTTAGTTGAAATGATCGCTCAGGGCTGTAGCTATAACATGGCTTCTCTGATTCTACCTGCGGAACGAATTGGCGATAATCAGACATGAAGCTTTTGATTTTTTTCTCTTTTTCTACTTCATTTAATCAATTAATCTCAATGGCTGCCAGGACCCTTTTTTGATACAACAACGCATGTGCTTTAGTGTACACAATTTAGGGCACCCAATGAAAAAAAAAAAAAAAAGGGCCTTATTACGGTGCCTAAGAGGATCTTGGTGCTTCTTCACAAGAATATTTACTAGGAGAGTCAGCCATGTATCAAGTTCATGAATAATCAAACTTTTCCTCAAAATAAACTAAACATATAGAGTGTCAAACGTGCCCGCCTTAGAACAGAATTTCAAAGCAAGCAACTGAACAAAGACAAAAAATACATTCCACTGAATCCAAGACTGGAAAGGCGTCACAAATATTATTTATTTTTTTGTATGGCCGAAGCACCAACCAATCAACTCTCAACTGAATATCTGAAACGAAATTTCTTATTTTCGAGTAGACGGCAGAAACAAAGAAAGCAAAAGATGTCCACCATAGGATCAGGATTTAGTTGTATAGCAGCAGAAGTGAAGACTAACTGTAAGGATTCTGCTTCAAACTGAAACACAGGCTGCAATTATCATATCTTCTGCTCGGACTTCACCTACACAAGTCATGGGTGAAATTGGTGAAAAATAAAATTTTTATATTACATTTTTTATCTTAACGATTAAAACAAATGAATGCCAATGTCTGCCAGGCTCATAGCTGAACATACAAGTGGACTGAAGTCTCCCCGGCTGCTAAAGAGGGCGCAATGATTGTGGTGACAATCAGAAACTCTAAACTGAAGAAGAAGGAAATATGTTGAAGAGAAAGCGTACGAAATTAGATAAACAATTAGAAGTTGAAGAAATTGGATAAGAAGAGAAACTTACATCAAATTCAATCGGGGCTAATCAAATTCCATAAGGATATATTTGAACGCCATACTGAATTCCCGTAGCTTTTGTCCAGCTCCGGCTGAGGCCACCAACACTCGAATTTGTTTAAGCTCTTTATGCACCAGAGTTGTTCAGGAATCCTTTTCAAGTAAGCACAAGGGTTGATAATTAAGCATTCTAGTTTTGTCATGGCTGCAATCCCCATAGTCCACTACTCTAGCCATTGTATTGATTTCAGGTGAAGCGTCTTGAGGTTCGGAAAACCATCAGAGCCACAAGTCAGCTCTCTACCTAAATACGAGTTTTGCTTCAGTTTGAGCACTTGAAGAAGCGGCAGCTTTTCTAGTGCCGGCATGGGATCATCCATTAGTTCAGTATTAGAAAATAGATATTCGGCAAGGGCGATTTTGGAGTGAAGTACAACAAAGAATGCAGGTGCGAGTCATAATCATCTAAGTAAGCAAAATCGCTCTGTTTTTCTAAAGCGTTGAACCGTTTTGACATTTTTTCGTGATTTACCTTTTGGATCCAGGAAAGGGGAAAACGTAAATTCTGCCTTGAAAGCCACCGAGAACAACACAGGACGGCAACGACCAAGAACAGAGCACGTGCTGATTGTGCCTCCAGCCTTTCTCTTCTTTGCTTTAACAAAGCCTCTTTTGATTAGTTGCTCTAAGTACTTCCCTGCAGTTGCCTCATTATTGTCTGGAATTAAACCTTCAGCCATCCACAACTGATATGTCTAGGTGTGCGGGAAACACACATATGTAGAGAAAACTGTTGATACTGTAATCCAGCTGAATAGCTTATTGACTCAACACCAATTCCCCGCATCAACACTAAATTTGTTTGGTGGGAAAGTAACTTGCCAAAATGTTAAGAACACCCTACTAACACTATCAAATAACATAAAAAAAAAATCCTAAAATCATAAAGAATAGTAAGAGAAACCGGAAGTTTTTCCGACGATAACCTTCCGATGCTCGAGTCAATTATGGATTTACCAAAATAAAAATAAATAACTTCTATCTAAAACAAAAAATAGAGATCAAAAGCTCAAAAATAAAACCAAAACATCAATAAGAAGAATGAAATTCCTTTTTTTTTTTCTAGCTTGGCCGAATCCTTTTCTGTTTTTCTTTTTTCTTTTTCTTTTTTTCCCGAAAGAAACATAACAGAGAAGCATGTAGCCATCTTGGCATAGGTAACGCTCTCTTCTGTTTTTTATTCTCCCTCTTTTTCCTCTTCCCCCACCACCTCCCCCGCCCCCCCCCCCCCCCAACCCTTCCGTTGCTCACTATACTTTATAATTTTTATGCTCGTCTCCCCAAAATGGCCTTTGAATATGCAAGTAAATGGTTAGGCTTTGGCGAGGATAGCTTGGTCATTGCATTTTGCTAGTAAGACGGGCGGGAGAGAAAAATGAGGAGTGCACGTAACTCCAGCAAATCCCACCAACAGTCCCATTTTCTTAATTAATTAATTTCCTTATATTATCCTATAGCAAATTAAGTAATTTTGAGTTGTAAAATGTAAAAAAAAATGAGTTGTAAAATATAACTTTTTTTTTTTGGGTGTTTCATGACAAGTATTATGAAAGGTCTGTGAAGCTTTTGGATGTTCTTTCCGACGCATTAAGTGAAACTACCAGCACCACTTTAAACTCCTCATAAAACCTCTCTTCTAAAACGACTTCATTAAAAACATATGTAAATCACATTACTTCTAACAAAACCTATGTTAATTCCACAGATAACCTTATATATTCTTTTTTTCTTAAGAAATCATATGAAGACAATATTCTTTTATTGCAAAAATTTTCACCAATTTGATCCGAAGCCCTATTCAATTTAGAATTCTTTACACTTCTTTTTCCATCTTTGTATCCTTATTCTTATACGTATATACGATTCTTATGACATGGAATTCATATTATTACTTTATTTTATCATTCCATGGGAAAAGATATCAAAATATTACTATGAAGTAAGTTAAACCAGTAGAAAAATAGAATCTAAAAACTAGAGAGGAAATACTCTAGACCGTTCTATTTTAATTCTACAACTGCCCTTGTACACTTTTTTTTCCTCACTAACTTCACTATGAGGGAGAGAAAAAAGAATAAAATAAATATTTCTATTATATTAAAAAAGATTGATAGAAGCTAATCCAATATCATTTTATACTCTGAATGCGAGAATTCACATACTTTTATATGAACACATAAATCAATATAACCAAGAGAGGGTGGTCGCAAAAGAAAGTAAGCCTCAGATAAACAACTAAATCGATAAGGCAGAGCAGCAATGTCGTTGTTCTCATTGGGTCATTGCTTCAAACGTCTTCCGTACAAACAGCTCGCCCTCCAACGGAACCTATTTCCGCTCATAGAACAAAAGCCCAGAACCCAGACAAGAACACCCTCTTCCGTTCTCATAAAAGCTTCAGTCCCTTCCTCTTCTTCTTCTTCTTCTTCTTCTTCTTCTCCCTGCACTTCCTTATCCTCTATCGACACTCCCTCAGCGGAGTCTCCTTATCTCTCAGTTCGCATTCGCTGTCAAAAGCATGCCTTAGTGAGTTTTCACTTTTTTACTTGTCTCTGTTTTTAACCATTTTGAATTAGTAATTATCTGGTATTGAAAATTGACGTGACTTAACTTTTGTGTGTTGTCAGGATATGTTTTCTGAAGCTCTTCTATGTTTCGGTGCAAGTTCTACAAGCGTGGATGAACATGATGATGATGATGAGAATTCTGATGAGGTTGAGACTTTATATTTTGATTTCTTCTTTTGTTTTCTTTGATTATTGATTCACATCTTGTAAAGGATCTTGAGAGCACCAATAAACAAGAAATGGAACTCATATCCCATTTGTAAATGGATTTCTATTCGTGTTAAAAATGTGCTTCTAAATGCCAATCAAATGTTACCAGTTGGCCTTAGATTTTTGTTGACTTTTGTTGATTCACTTGCTTGAAAGGTAACCAGAGAAAAATAATAATAATAATACTAAGTAAAAACAAAATTTTCACTGTTTAGTATAGAATTGAAAATTGGCTTCTTTCTGTGTTTAGAGTGCGCCTCTAAAACGCTGTTTTAATGTAACTAGTTGGTCTTAGATTCTGTTGAATGTGAAGTGGTCTTTGAATAAAAACTAAAGTTGTTTTGAATGTTACTTACAGATTGCTTTTATGCAGATCTATATTGATTCCATATTTCCCGAATGCAAAGAGGTGGATGAGTGCATATTAAATGCTGCTAATTCCATAGGCTTGAAAGAGATACCAAGCTATGAAGTTAAAATGGGAGCACAATGCGACTGGCTAAAGAAAAATCAGGTTTATTTGCTCTCCTTTTTGCCTCTATCACAATGGTATAATTGGAATTATTTTTATGTCAATTTGATTCTATTTGCTTAGATGTCGCAGGAGTCATTTCATCCTGTTGAGGTGACAAAAGGACTGTGGATTGTGCCCGAGTGGATTACACCGCCAGTATGATTATCTCACTCTCTTTGGAGGTTTTGTTGCAGTAATTTCTCACCTTTCGTAGGATGCCCTCTTCTTTATTGCTGCTATAGAAGTCTTATGAGCTAATTGCTTCTGAGTCTTTAAACTTCAATGAGGGACCTTCATTTGCAAAATCATAATGTGGATGTAATCCCACATTAGTTAAGTCTTAAATATAGCTGCTTATTTATTATTGGGCCCTCCACCTAATGACCTTAGATTTTCTAATGAATTTGCCTGATAGTTTATCCGGGAATTCTACAATTAGTAAGATTAATCCAAACACACTGACTTCATTCACATTGCAAACCCAATTTACTGCTGGAATAGTCTCCCTTGCATTTTTACTTCTTTGAATTCTTTACCAAGAAAAAATTTTAGCTTTGAGCAATTGTTAACACATCGTGTCAATAATATTATTTTTGCTCGCTATAGGATGTTCAAGCAACAAATATAATTTTGAATCCTGGATTGGCATTTGGAACTGGAGAGCACGCCTCCACTAAGTTGTGTCTTTTGTTGTTACGAAGCTTGATAAAAGGAGGAGAACTCTTCTTGGACTATGGCACGGGTTCAGGAATTCTGGGAATTGCAGCAATCAAGGTAATCAACTCTTAATTTTGCTACCGCAGCTACAAATATTGACCCATTACTGTAGCATAATTTGTCTTTCTATTGTGCAATGTGAAACAAAGTCAATTTTTCCTTGAATGTAGTTTGGTGCTGCCATGTCTGTTGGAGTTGATATAGATCCCCAAGCAATAAAATCTGCACATCAAAATGCTGCTTTAAACAACATAGGACCTGAGAAAATGAAAATACACTTGCTTCCAGATAGAACCTTCCCCACCTCCCTGAATGGAAGGGTAGATCTGAGCTCACACCAAATTGGAGGGATTTCTGAGACAGAGAAGTATGATGTGGTTATTGCAAATATTCTTCTTAATTCTCTGCTGCAATTAGCAGATCATATTGTTTCTTATGCTAAGCCAGGAGCTGTTGTGGGCATCTCGGGTATTCTATCTGAGCAGGTATCTTCTTTGCTAAAGTGCTAAAAGTTATATGTATGTTATAGATGATGAGTGGCAAAGAGTTCCTCAGTCAAAATTGGTACTTATAGTAGAGTTTCGAGAAGAGGTCTCTACAGTGTACAGTATCTCCGCTTCTTCAATGTTTTCTATCGTTCCTTGTCTTTTGCTGCAAAATGTTATTCTACAAAATATTATTGCTAAGAAGATGAAGTTGTTGCTATTTATGTTTCGGAACAAACTTCTTCATAGTTCTATTAATTGGATTTTAGGCAATATGAAGCTGATTTTGTTGTCATAAATTTTATGCAGCTTCCACATATCATTAATCGCTATTCAGAGTTCTTAGAAGACATTTCAGTATCAGAAATGGATAACTGGACGTGCGTTAGTGGTACAAAGAAACAAGCTAAAGAAGATCATTAGTGTCGATCTATAATCAGACACAATAAGCACCCAGGTTCTCAATTACTTAAGTACCGCATCCACTGCTGATTGATTGCCATTGCCAAATTGCCAACATTTCCTTTCACGCTGACGGTAACAGGTGGAACTCTAGGAGCCAGTTGCTGTGCTGTTGTGAATAAAAACCCAAATGTCCAGAAGTTTCAGAAAATCATTTAGTGAAGTTTCAATATATTTTAACTTTAGAAAACTTGACTTCAATAAAGCTATATTAAATGAAACTTTAGAGGAGAAGCATACGGTCTTTCACTTGTCCTTTAGAAATGTTCTATTCATTTTTGTGACGCCCGACTTCTCTTGAACATGTGAAAATGGACTTCCTCAAAAGACTCTAAAAGCACTATGAAGAAAAATTAAAGAATGGCTCGTAAAGAAAAACGTTGAGGAAACAAAATTGGATTAAATGAATGTCGAGCATTAGAAGAATATTATCAATCGACCCATATTAGAATGATAGAATCAGTTTTAAATCAGTCAAAAGTTACCGTAAAAACATTTCAATAGTGGAATGAAAACTACATATTCCCTGAAGCTGTTTCAATTTTCAAACTGCTTTTGGAAGTACTTCCCAGGATGTTCTCTCCAACAATTTCCTTCCAAGACCTGTTTAGATCTCAATACAGCTCTTTTCCCATGCTGACAAATGATCTTTTGATTACCATGATCATGAATATGAACCGACTAGTAACAGCTCACCCAGAAAGGAATTAGTCATATAAGGAGAAAACAATCTGAAGAACATAAATACAGAAACGTAAGAAATACTACTTTCAAATAAATAGCATGACCATTAGTCATTTAGTTTTGTTTTTAATAGTTACCACACACCCATCCCAACACAAATTTAGCCTTATCTCCCTCCAAGGTTGGTGTAAGAGAGATCGAAGCATGTTAAACAACAATACCTACCAAACCTACTGTTACCATATATATAATACAAGCCTGATTTCTCTAATTACTAACGTAAGTAATTAAAGTAAAGTAGGTAAACCCCAAATCAATTATCAACCTCTTTAGATTATCAACTAATGACCTTTATTAGACACTTCAACCAAAATCATATAGATCAAACATCACCGCTTAAGCTGCCTTCGAGCCAAAGCAGGGGCTTTCTTGGGGATGTAAACTTTGTAGCTTACCTGGCCAAAATAATGATTATGTTATCAGAACATGGCATATTATAAATTTTGAGTGCAACATTAGCTTCTTATAGTTTAGAGGTAAAGCTCTATAGTGTAAAGTCTATGACAGGTTAAAATGCTCACCTCTACCATTTCACCACCGCGCATCACAGCCATGGTCTTCTGCTGATACTGTGAACCCTCATTGGTTTGATCTTGCAGTTTCTTTGAGCTAGTACCTCCACCAGCTGATTTTGTGCAAGAAGAAGGATCATCAGAGGCAGAGACATTTTTAGTTTCCTTATCATTTTTATTGCCGCAAAGGGGATTTACAGTTGGCGTAGCTTCTACCATAGTCTTATCCACATTGTCCCTAGCGATGCACTCTGCTTGAGGAGGTTCTTGCAAAGTACATAATTGCTTATTGGTGGTGCAAGTACTAGATAATTCTGGCTTTGATACTAATACAACTGATGTTGGGTTACTAGTCCCAGAACTAAGGCGCCCCTTGGGGTTACTGGCAAGAGCCAGCAGATCTGGTGGGTACTGAACATCATGCTTAGCAGACCGTTTGCCACTATCATTCCTGTCAGAAATCTTGTCATTATTCATTGAAAGATCAGCAGAAGCACTGCTCCGCTCCGGTACGTGGCTTGCACCTATAAGTTCATCAACACATCCACTGGAGAATCTATTTTCTGGGGATCTCGAATTTGTGGTGCAGGGTGTGTTCACTTCACAAGAAATCACATCTTTCTGAGAAATAGGAAACTTTGCATCTGCTTGGTACCCCCTCCGGATTCTTAGATTTTCCAAGGCCTTTTGTCTTAATATTGATTCCAAATCATAACCACTCGTACTATCAACACTGCCAGAATCCCAGTTATTTTTTCCCTTTACATCATCATTCATGTCAACCTCATCGCAGCTAGGATTGCTTCCATCATGACCCTCACCATTCCTGTGACTTTCTGTGACTTTACAGGTTCTGATGTTGGAAACAACAGCTTCTCCTTTTACAACTTCTTCATGCTGTTTCTGTTCAGATGCAACATGCGAATTATGAACTAACTCCCTCTTACTACCTCCATCAGTGCTATCATTGCTTCTGCTAGAAGGATAATCATCATGATCATATACCATCTCTTCTTTATGCTCATCATTAAACATCCCTGTCACGTCCTCTCCTTCTCTGACAACGGTGACAACCGATCTGAGCCGCCTCGAATTAGCCTCACCTGCTAATTTATCCTCCATATTATGATCACTATTTTCACTAAATTGACTGTAAAACGAGGAACTTCTCGACCTTGACCTCCTGCTTTTGCTCTTGTTTTTCACTTTCCCCAGTCTCCTCCTATCTTTATATTTCCTCTCAGACCTGCCTCTATTCTTCTCAATTTCACGCTCATCACTGCTGCTGTTACACGTTGAGCAACTCCATGACCCACTACTTGAGGAACTAATAATCACATCTCTCCTAGACTCCCTCTTCTTCTTTTCAAGCCTTTTCTTTTTCACCCGAAAGTCATCATTTTTCTTTGACCCTTTCCGCTTTTTAACACGAGGAGAATCCTCAATCCTTTCACAACTAGAGGACCGTCTTCGCCTCTTTTTACTGCCCTTAACATCTTTCCGCATTCTAGAACAAGACCTTTTACTCCTATAATCATCCTCAGAACTAGAAGATGAAATAGACACTGAACTCCTTGAACTATCACTATCACTTGAACAAGAAACAGAATCATCGCGACAGTGAACCTTCTTTAACTTGTTACTTCTCCTGGTTCTACTTTTACTTCTTTTCTTAATTCGAACCTATACATCCAACACACATCCACACAAAATAAAAAATAAAAACATGTTCGGATTCTACAAAACGGATTAAAATTTGTTCAGAAAATACTTAAACCAATCATAATTATTAATTAACATTTCATCAATTACGAAGTGCCTATTGAATCCCTTCGCTGAGAAAAGTAAAATATGCCAATATTTGAAGTACAACTGATAGAACATGAAAACAATAGTAGAAAGCAAGAACAGAAAGAAATTACCTGAGAGGAACTCTTGGATCGTTTCTTCTTCTTAAGAGAAGAAGAAGGTGACTTTCCCATTGGAGTTTATATATTTGACCTGCAATAACCAAAAAAAAATCAACCAGGGCGTTAATGGGTTTTTAAAATATTAAACAAAAATTGTAGAGGGAAGAAGGCCGGTAATGGTAATTGGTAAAAGGCGACTGCTTTGCTCTCTCTCTTTCCCTCGGAGAACACAACACAAGAAAGAGAAAAAGCAACTGGTCGTGCCCAAATAATTGATTCAGCGACAACCAGACAACCGCTGAGAATTAGGTGTTATGACCGAACGATTGCGTTTTACCACTGCAACTTCCAGGTCCATTAATTTGGGCCATGGGCCCAGGGAAGTGGATTCTATATTTGCTTGCAATATTAATATTGTCAGTATGGTTTAAGGGTGAAATCAAATAATAGCTATTTTTAAAATATATATATTGTTTATAGGTTTAAGTGAAACTTATCAAAGTTTTTGAGATATTAAACAAGGTGTATTATAGTATCTAAGTTCATATTTGATCTTATTAATAAATGAAGAGAAATTTATTTTATTTTAAAGAAAAAGAGACTTGGAAGATTCAAACCCATTCCTTCAATATGTTAGAAACATGAGTATCATTGGATTACAAACACATATTTAAGTTTGTAATTGTTATTGAATAAACCTCCTTTAATAAAGAGAAGAAAATTTCAATGACACATTTAAAAAAAAAAAGGTTCTCATCTACTATCGACTTTGATTCTTTTGACAACTTAGAAAATAACCATATTATGTGATTGCTACATGTTTCATATTGCCTCTTTTATGCCCTTTAAAAAAAATAAAATATTGAGATGATACAAAATTATGTGTAAATACCGTTTTACTCTCTATATATTAAATTAAGTGCCTATTTAATCCCTAGATTTTGAAAAATGTCAAGACACCCTTACTATCAAATATTTGATACTCATACCTTTATTTTTTTCTTTACTTTTACGACAATATCCTTACTATAATTTTGGGAACATTAACTAATTTATCTATAAAAAAACTAATTAATTAATAAATTAACCAATATTTTTTTTACTATCATAATAACTAATAACTATGAGTTTTAAAGAATTGGTATTTTCATTTCAAAGATTTGGTATTTTCATACTCTTACCATAATCTTGCTAATAATTATTTATAAATAAATTAATACCAACCAACGTAAAAATGATGTATAATACTTTTGCAGTAATCTTGTTAAAAAATTTTACATTTATTTTTATTTTAGTGTTAGGATTAATTTAATAATTAACTTTTTTTTATAGATAAACTAATTCATGTCCCCAAGAGTGTTGTTATAAGGGTATTACTTTAAAAGTCAGAATAAACAAGGAGCTAAATAAGTGAAGCTAAGAGTGTGACCTATTTAATAATAAAGATGTCTTCAGGAATATTTCAAAATATAAAAAATAAATGGATACTTAACCCAAATTTTGAAAACTAAAGGGGTATTTGCCTTACCATTTAACACATCAGATTGTACAAATAATGTTTGTACAAAAGTTTATATAGGTAGCAACTAGCAAGCAAGAATTATTCTTTTAACGGAATCATAGACAGAATTAAACGGCGAGGAAGGCTGGAACTAAGTTCGAAGACACAATGTGAGGGGAACATAAACCTGGAAAATGGAACAGATAACACAATAGTACATTAGCACTTGTCCATGAGATTCGAACTAAGGTGCTAAGGTTGTCCCAAAAAAGTATACAGCCCTTATGAATATGTACAAAAGAAGTGCATCTGTTCTTATTATCAAAATATTTGGTACAACATTTTGTAGAAGGCAAACTCTAAGCTGCTGCGGGCTGCACGTTGCGCCTGAGTCAGCAACAGTGGAGGGGTCCCACACAGCACTGTTGCTGGCTCGGGCACAACGTGCAGCCGGCAGCAACTTAGAGGGATCCTTCATAGAAATGAAGCTAAAATCTTTGCAGTTTCTGAGCTTCACTCTTCAGCATCACTCACACTTGGACGGGTATCGATGTAGACTTCTGTTGAAAAGTCGATTTCATCGACAATCCTCCCTCTATTATAAACAGAAACACATATAGTTACAGTAAGTAAAACTGCTGGCTGGATGGCAACTGCCAAGCCAAAAGAAAAAGGGTATTTGAATGTACAAAAGAGAGACATGTCTTATGTACCTTTCAAGAACAAATTTTCCTTCTTTGTACTTTTGGCTCTTTTCGCGTGCTGACTCCTGTAGGGGAACGATCAACAATACGAACAAGAAGTTAGCACGATCCTTCCCAAAATGTAGGTGTGTGTATATGTTTAAGTACAATGTATGTGTGCAAGCATGCGCGCACAACAGAGAGACAGAGGGAGAGAGAGAGATACATATTTCCACCCAACGATTTGGCCACAGGAGCAGCAAAATATGTCTGCTACAGTGTGCATTCCTGAGAGCATCAGCCTCTCCTCTGAAGCTCCAACTGTGATGTTCACACTGAAATACAAACTCCATACCATTACAAGTAACTCAAGAGTATCCATCTTGAATACGATTTGCTCCTCTGAATATAATTATTAAGATAACAAATTGTAACCAACTTGACTTCGTTCTTGCATGATAGATGGAAGAAAAACAAATGTATTCTCAGCCTCCTATCAAACAAGTCAAATGATTTTCCAAAATATGACAATGGATAAGACCCATTTGAACTCATTTCATTGAGAAAATGATCATTGGCACGGGTTTCAAGATTGCACAGCTCCATATTTCTACAACTGATACTAGCAAGAGTAAATTAAGTTGCCCCATATGTCAAAATAAAACAAAGTACTCAGAAAGAACATGAATATATAAGTGCATTGTAATAAATCATATACCATTCCATGGATTGACATAATGTAAAATTGAAAAACAAAGATTTCAAACATGGCCACATGAGAGGAGAACACATAAAACTTGGTTCTTGTTTTGAGGGTTTCAGACACCTGTACCAATCTAATAGCTGATTATCGTGACATCCTTCCAGAATTTATGAAAGAATTTCAAATGATTCGGGTCATACAGCAGACAAAAATCATTTTAATAGAGCAACCAAAAAAAAATTTACATGCAGTTGAAGACCATCAGGATTGTTAATGCTTTCAAAAGGGACAATAAAGAAACTATGAATCACAACCAAGTAAAATGAACAGTAAAACTAGCATAATTCTTCATAAACTAACAAAGTTTTGTGATGAATCAATCCACAAAGGAACTTACGCACTATTGAAGAGATATGCTTTCCCTCTGCGACAATGAAAAGCCTGACCAAGTCAACCAAAACGAATTTATCACTCAAGCACAGCAGTACAATTATATCATCTGTGTATAAATCAACCAAGAAGAATTAGCAATTTAAAAGCAAGTCAGACAAATGCAAGAAATACACAAAAATTGCATCATTAGGACTTCCTGCTGAAGATATAAATTTGATGAAGTAGTATATGACCACACCTAGACAAAGACGGCTAAGGCTTAAGTCAGCCTATCTGCTTGTTCTAGAAATGGAGTATCTGTCCAGGAGATTGAAAAGCAGCTGAGAGGGTGCAGAATTTGACTTTCATGGGTCAAAGATTACTCATTTAAGCTTCACCGACAATTTACGTTCCTTTTTAATATGGGAAGCTGAAATGTACCAGGTTTTCTTAAAAGGGAGTTCATTATGGATCTTTTGTAAGTTCTGGGTCATACGCGAGTAAAAATAAACAACTAGTTTTGAGGAACTTACACTTTTTAACCGGGGAGGTACCAGTAAACAACTAGTTTTGCCCTTGATAAGCACAAAACTTTCTGACAAGGATGTCAAGCTTCTGATTGATAAGATTATAACAAAAAGTTAAACATTCAGCAAATTTCTTTCATATGGTGGTAGATGCCGATCAATTCAATCTATTTTGTCTACAATGCAAGTTTACTAGAATAGTGTGGTTATTTGACCAAATCAGGTGAAAAACAAAGCAGAATGGGTTTGCAAAGCTTTGCTGTGGGATGATCCTTGGAAGGCTTTGTTGAAACAGAAAATAAAGTGGCCTGTGCTAGAAGCAACAGCTCCACTAAACGAGACAACCAGAAGGAGCGTGCTAAATGAATGCAAAGAGGCTCTTTAGTAATCTCAAAGAGGCTCAATGAACGCAAAAATATTTTGTGCAGCATTTACCATTACCAACTTGAATAAAATTTATGAAAAAACGTTGGTGCCACTTCCATACTTTAATGATTCATCTGATGTCAGCGGCATTCCTGTTTTGCCCTGTTTATGGCAACGGCTTCCTCCAAAAGTCATCAGGAACCCAACCATGAATTATCTCCTTAATCCTTACTCTCACTACCGAGCACAGTGCAATTATCAGGGCCAGAATGCCGAAAAGATGGCCATTTGAGAGGCTCATCTGCATGGCGGCAACTGCAAAATCTCAATCTAGTTTGGGTAGGAACACAGTAAACAAAATCACCACCAAGTCGATAAGCCCATCTCCTTTGACATTTTCAATACATATGGTGAATCTTTATTCCATTCACCAAGGTCATAATTTCAAAAGACACCGTGATTAGATTAAACAGGCACCCCTGTCTATACCAAGATTATGTACAATATTTAATTAACTTAAGCAGGTTTCAACGCATTAAATTATGTACCATCTTGCAAGTAAAGGTTTCTACTTTCTATATCATTCATGATTTCATATGCAATTCTGATCTTCTAATAAACAACACAGGTTATTAATTACGAGCACATAATCAGCAAAAATTGTTACTTCTCATGTTTCATCAACTACTTGAAAGCATAGCAAACAATTGAAAGACAGTAATAATAATAATAATAATACATAATTTAAGTACCCGGGAAACAAGATCTTCAGGAAGGGCTAAGTGGGTTCTGCAGAACTTGCATCTGTAAGACCTTCCATCTAGCTCCACCACAAATACTCTTCCCATTTTCTATCCTTTTATCTTTTTGCTTGCTGCAACTGAAATCTGTAAAACCCTTTTATCTTTTTGCTTCTTGTAACTCAAAACGGCTGCCTAGAGTTGAGGTCGGATTCAGACAGTGTTTGAGATAAGACATAAACACAACGCATTTTTTCGGCTTTCAGGATCTGCTGGTGACATCGTGCAGTTGGCTTCGTGACGTCGCATGATTGGGCTTGCTTCAGTTTCGGATCTTAACAGCCCACATATTACTTCAGATTGGTCAAAATTGCTCTCCAATGTTTTATTAGTGTAAATCGCTGCATCTAAATCTGAAAATGATTAGTTTATTTGAAAATCTATGGGATACTTAGCAGCTTTCCCAGGTGTCAATTGACCCTGAGTAAGTTGCAAACTAATTTCAATAAAATATTACACGTGGAAGAAAGTTTAAGGGGGAGGGACATAACGAATGAGTTATTTATCAAAAATAATATGTAGATTAGTAACTAATTGAAAATAATGAATTTTATTTTCAAGAGAGTAGCTCAAATTATTTGACTTTTGCACTAGAAATAAGAGGTAAAACGACCTATTCCCTCTCATACCAACTTATCTTTGAGTTAAAATCGAGACCCATATTGCATAATTTCTCAATAGGTCACTTATTATAAAAATCTAATGACAGAGTTCTAAAGTATAAGTTGTCATCTCTTTTAAAAATTGAACTGCATATTAAAGAATTTAATATATAAATATAAGTGGTATTTTTTTAGTAGGATATTTTATTTATTTTTATAATATAAAATATCTTAAATTTAGTTCTTTAATATTTATGTCTTAATAAATTAAAATAAAATTAATAAAATTTTAAATTTTAAATATTCAACAAACATCTTTTTTTATCTTTTCATAAATGAATGATTACCGATAGATGCAGCTTTTTTCCATTTGTTGAGGTGTTGCTCTAATTAGGTGCACTAGTCAAAATCTTTTAAAACTATTCCACAACATTCACGTTCAAAGCTTAAAAGTTCTTCTCAATTGAGCACTGCAATCCAAACAAATCGCAAACTATATTAATCATCGAGTTCTATACAATTCATAGTGCTTCCCCCAACTTGTCCAGTGGTCATCCATCGTCAAAAACAAACAAACCCAAAACGCCACCTGCGGCAGCATTTTTAACTAACGCACCCGTTCCCTGACAGCCCAATGAACTGCAGCTTTAATGCGGGTCACTCACAGGAACGGGGGCAAGCCTTTCCCTATCTGTTAAACTTTCAGCGGTTGCTTCCCTTGGAAGCACGTCTGCCGGATAACACGTGGCTAATTTCTGTGGGTTCACCAACGGCCAGGCATCAGCTGTCTGTCGTCCTCGACACGTCACCACCAAACCCGCTTATAGTTTTTTCAAACATGCGTACAGACAGCATGTGAATCTTTACACGTGGAGACAGACGACTGGTGGGGGTGGTATTGGCTTGATGGCTTATTATTAAAGAAAATCGTGTTGTTGGCTGATTTCCAGACGACAGATGGCCCGGGACCCACAAAAAATGCGGCTGCCGCGCTTTTTCTCGCGAGACTGATTCACACGTGGATCCTTGAAAAATAACCACTTTTTGAAAGTGGGTTTTGTTTTTCTTTAAAAAAAATTGAAATTGTGTTTGGCCCGAGATATTTTAATATTAAGCACAATTAAAGACTCGTATTCGTACTTTATTCGCCTTTAACGCCATTTTGCGCGCTTTCGTCTTGTTGTCTTTCAGTTAATGCTTTGTCTTCACTCCTCTTATTAGGAATAATATATTTATGACTGCTTTTTTTTTTTTCATTAGAGTGAATAATTATGTTATTATTACTTCACATTTCTTGAACATGAAAGTCATATTTCTATAATTCGATTATAATGAAAAATCTGAGTTAATTCTTACTAAATTTCCTGTGGAACACACTTAGATGAACCATCCCTACACATTAAGAACTTTTTTGTTAAATATTTAAAATATGAGATTTTATCAATTTCATATTTTTTCAAATTCATTTATTTAATCTTTTATAATTTACGTCTAATTTTTAAATATTTATATTTAAATAAAAAAATTAATTTTTTTAATTATTATTTGAACGGCAAAAGTTTGAATATAAAGTAAATATTATATCTCAAAATCATCTCTTTGAAATATATTTATTTCTTAAACTATAAGACCCAATCTTTTTCCTATTTTGTTTGATAAAGATAAAAATATCAAATAACTATGTTTAAGTTTTTTCTATAAAAAAATTTTTTTATAGAAGATTTTTTTAAAAAAATTATTTAAATATTTATATTTAAATTTATTCAAATTTTAAAAAATTTTAATATAATCATATTTTAAATAAAAAATAAACGCTACCTAACTTCCATAATTAAAACTTGAAAACAATAAAAAATCTAATTGAATGAATTAAGCATGCCACCACACCACTGATTAGCCAATGGCATTAACTAGTTTAAGTCCTCTCCATATCGAAAGTTGCGTTAATTTTTTTTTCTATAATTTGTGAATAAGACTTTATGTAGTTATGACTATATTACAAGTCATTTATTTCAAATTTTTCATAAATTTCAGATTGTAATATTTGTAAATTTTAACATTAAAAGAAAAATAAACTGTTAATGTTAAAACAAAAAAACAAACATGTTTTAGAAAAATAAATAAAATGCTACTTTTAAAAAAAAAAATCAATTGCTTTTTAATCGGACGGTGGAGGTCCGCAATAACATAACTCGTATCCCGACAAGTCCATTGTGGACACGGAATTAGTCTCCCATGGCCCCCACATTTGGACGCCTATCGCGGAACTCACTGATTCGGTGTCGTATAACTGAGCGGCGGTTTCACTGTCGGTGCCGCCTAATAATTAATAATTAACCAATTCAAGAAAATAAAAACCAGAAACAGCCAGCCACAAGAAACTCACTTCAAGTCAGATGATGACTCTCGCGCCATACACTTTTTATTTTCATTATCAACCGTCTGATTTGAAACACCCCAGGAATCGTTGATGGGCGGACAAAATAACAAAGAAAACAAAAACAAAGTTCGAGAATCACGAGGAGATTTACGTGGGGGCCAGTTATGTTTCTCGTCATGAAGCCGCCCCTCTTACCCGCTTCTGAATCAAAAATGTAATTAAATCAGGTGGGGCCGCTTGGGGTGACGTAAGCGGAAAAAAATATTAGTAGCGTAAGCTGTGCAACGCCGATTCTCTCGCCGTTTCGCAAAGAATCCCTTCTCAATATTAAATCTCATGAGCCGACAGCGCCGGCGAGGCGGCGACAAGTTTGTACTTGAATCACATCTTTTTTATTTAAAAAAAAAATTCTACACGTAAAATATAGTAAATAAACAAAAATTAATTTGATTATAGTAAATATATATAACATAAATTTTAATTATTACATTTATGCGCAGTTACTATATTTTAAAAAATTATACTATATCCCTTCAAGTTTGATCACAGACTCCATAATTTAGGCACTATTAAGTTAAAAAAAAAAAGTAAATAAGTAAATAAAAGTTTTAGTTGTTTGTAGGTACAAAACTAGTAACAAAATCCTACCGAGACATTCTTTTATTGTTAAGTAAATGAAATAAATATTAGTTTCGATGGTAATACGTATTCAGACAGTTGATAAGAAGTGACTTATTTACTACATTCAAATATAATAGGTAAATTTTAATTACTTGGTTGATAAATTAATTATTTTCAAATCAACATTTTATTTGAGTTAACGATTTTTTATTTTTTAATAAAAATAAATTAAAATTTTTAAAACATAAGAAGCCAATTTAAAAATAATTAATGCAGATAATATGAAAACAATCCAAACATAAACAATACGAATAATTTACTCTTATTGTATCAGTTTTCATCTTTGTTCATCGCCTGGAATATAATGATATAAAAAAAAAAAAGCTTTAATTTCATTTATGCACGTACTTTGACTTGCCTGATTTGCATCTTTTTACCTGGCTTTCTCGGCAACCAAACATAACACAGATATTAATTAACTTGATAAGATGGAAAATTTTTTATGATGAACGAGAATATCATTGAATTTGACTAAAACACTTAACCTTTAAAATTAAACAACATTATGAAAAAGAGATTCTCACTTCCCTTATAGCATTTGACTAAGCATTAAACATATATATATATATATATATATTTCTAACGGTAGCAGTCAAAAACAGCATGGAGTAACCGTCGTAGATGTTCCAGTTGCAAAACAAAAATACGAAGATCGATCAAAGGATCTTGCTTGAGTCACTATATACACATCATCATCACCGTACACGTCAGCATTAGATTCAGTCCAGAAACTCAAGCCACTTCAGGTGGAGGAAGATTAAGATCAAGATCAAGATCGATCAATCTTCTCTCTGACAAAGAAGGATCGTAATCAACGACGACCGATGACGAATCAGAGTCGCTCTGGGTCCCACCGGGACAAAAACCAACCCGGCGTGCATCACGGAGAGCCGCAACACTACCACCGGAGGAGAAAACGTCGAAGAAAAGGACTGGACGCGCCGCGGCGTCTGGAAAACACGCGCTGGCATTGCGGTAGCTATTGAGAGCGAGGTTGAGTTGTGGCAGTGCCTGTGGCTGTGGCAGCAGCGTTGGCGGCGGAGGAGAGGATGACTCCACGGTGCTGCTCTGGCTAGGGCTGCGGGCGAGGGTGCTAAGGATTTCGTTTGGCGTTGGGAAGTTTGTCTTCGCTTTGGCGCCGCGGAAATCACGCGCTGCTGTGTCGTAGGCACGTGCTGCTTCCTCGGCGGTGTCGAAGGTGCCGAGCCAGACGCGGGTTTTCTTCCCCGGGTCTCGGATCTCGGCGGCGTAACGTCCCCACGGCCGCTTCCTCACTCCTCTGTATCGTATCTCCATATCCTTCGAATTCGGATTCGGGTTAGATGATGGTTTGCTAAGCTTATCTCTCGGAGCCATCTTGAACAGAGGAGCTAGTTGTTTGTTAGCCCTTGAAGGAAACGAGAGCAGTGGCAGCTTTTATAGAATAACGTGCGGAGAAGAGAGAGAATGTGTGTGTGTGTGTGTGGGTGTGTGGGTGTGTGTGGGTGTGGGTGTGTGTGTGTTAAAGCGACACCGCTTTTGTGGGCGCTTGTTGTTGGGTACAGTAAAAGCAAGAGATGTGGTGTGGCTTCTCTTAGACGAACTAATATTAGTTCAATTTTGTTGACTAATGGGACTAGGCCACGTTGTGACCTTAGGGATTCTTCTTATCGTTGCATGGTCGAAATATTTAAGAAATTTTCTATGTTATCTTATGGCATTCAATAATCCTTACAGACCTTATATTTAGTAGACATTTATTAATTTGACATCAGGATTAAATGCTGATATTTTTAAACGAATTTTTGTACGTAATTAATTTTTTATGCACATGCACTAGTTAAAATGGATATTTATATTTACATTGTTGAAAAAAGAAAAATAAATATTTATGAGAGCCCGTATTTAATGAAAGCCTACGGGAAACGCTAAGGCACGAGCACGCCACCCAAGTGTTAAGGCGCCTCGCTTTTTCACTCGGCGCGGTCAACGATGACTTTGACTCTGCTGTTCGGAAAAAATTATGGGCTCTAGACGCCTAGCCGCAGCCAGACCCAGTGGGTCCACGCTCGACATGATAAATGTTGAGCTTCTTATAGCAGACGCGTAGCACGCGGTTTTCTTAAGGAAACGTGGCCACAGATAAGTCCAAGGGCGGCTATGGATAACGGCGGTTATGACGGTAAGGCTGTGTGCCATTTTCTGTTCATTTCTTTAAACCTGATCGGGAATAACGGCGGTTCATCTATTTTTAGATCTTTTCATTTCTAGTTTTGATTGATGATTTGTCGGCTTTCTCCGTCCTCTGGCCGCGTAAATCGGATCGAATCCATTCGCCCGTTCCCGCGGAGATGTTGACTCACGAGAATCGGACGGCTATTATGGTGATCTGCGTCGTGAGTTGACACGTGTAGATAAGAAGTCGTTGTACAGAAATGAAAAAGAAAATAGTCAGTACTGCCTCATATGAAATTCTGCCACGTGAATTTGCTAAATACTAGCAGACAACTTAATTTTTTTAAAATTTTAAATTAACATATTTTTCAAGGTGTGACTAAAAACACTACGGTGCAATATGCACCGTACATCAATCCACCCTTTTTTGTTTTTTTTTTTTCAGGATTTTCTTAAGATATATTTATTATAATTTATAATTAAATTTTGTAATACAAAAATAAATAAAGAGCCGAAACACTAGATGAATCAATGATGAATTTAATTTTATTTAACTGTAAGCTGCATTTATTATGATGACAATATGGGCACCACATCCACATATGATGGCCCAAACTAAATGCAGTTTAGCAAAAGCGAAACCATTGTCAAAATTCAGTAGAGAATAATTCAACGTTGCAAGTGGCAGAGAGCCCAAAAATATTAAGGAGTTAAATTGTATTTATTGGGGTTTGGAAGCATGAACTTGAAGATAAGTTTCTTATTTATTTAATTTTTACCCAATTAAACATAATCTTTAGTTTTGATGTTAAACAACCATGGGATGCTTCGTAAAAGGGATAAAAATATATATAAATATAAATAAAAACACACTCATCTACCATTGATTTTTTTTTTTCCTTTTTCATTTCAGTAAGGATTTAAAATTAAGTGACCTTGATCAGAATTTTCATGCCTTAAATTTGTGATTTTTTTTACAATTTGCAAGAAAAATACTTAATTATCGTTAGGCAGTATCTATTGATACTAAAGAATTTAATTCTTTTTACCAAAGATTAGGGGCAATTGTAATTACCTATAACATTGCTTTATGTCATTCCATATCTTCATAAATAAAATGGGACCATGATATTTGGATTCCTAATTACAATAATATTGCTTTTTATCGCCAAAGTAAATTCATAGAATTAGTTGCAACCTAACACTAGGCATAAAAAGAAAAAAATAAAGTAAAATAAAATAAAGAACTAGACGATATTTCAATAGGGATTGGAAAAAATTTCAATTCCTAATTGAGATTCAAGATTTCACACTGATCGGGATGGGATTGATTCACATTATCAGAACCAATTTTAAAAGTGGTTGGGATTTGAGATCGAAAATGATCCCAACTGCAAATTTAGGACGAGATTAAGATTTATCTCAGGATCTCAAGATCCCTATACTCTCAATTATTTAGCTAACAAAAGGTAAAAAAAAAAAATTCCTTTAACATTATTAATTATAAATTGTGTAATTAGCAACACAAAATATTCTTTATTTTTTCAATTATATTGGAGATATTCTTTCTAATATAATCTTTTTAATGTCAATTGAGTTGTTAATGGGAACACATATATTTTAATATATTAAATTTTTAAATTAAATCTTACCAAAACATGTTATGAAAATTAAAATATAAATTGAGGTGGGACATTTGGGATAAAGGGACGGGATTTTGAACCATAGCAATTAGTTAATTTTGATCCTAAATATACAAATCCTTGGTCATCCCAACACATTGTCATCTAGAGTATTCACAGATCAGATTTTATAAATTAGACATCAATCCAAATTTGATTTACAATTTTATGGATTATAAATTTTTAATTTAATTCAATCCACGGATTGATAAAATTTAATCAAAATCTAATTCATATGTTTGTAGATTAAGAGCAAGTTTAACTCAATACATATACAATTTATAATTTTATAAATTTTTTTACATACTGAAAATTTTTAAATCTGTCCAATTCAGAACTAACTAAATAAATAAAATTTAATAAAAAATAATTTTATTACCAATTAAATTTTTTTATATTATATTATTATCAGATAAGATATAATATAGTATTAATATAAATATATTTTAATTAATTTATTTATTTATTAATAAGTACCAATACTCTATTAAATAAATATTTTTATTTTTTTACAAATTCGCGAATTTTTGTAAATTTATAGAAGTAAATTTGTCCAATCTATCAACTAGAGATTTTTAAATTTTTAATTTCTTCAATTCACAGATTAAATTTTAACTTATTAAATTTTGATAGATTAGATCAATTGAGTAGATCGATTTAAATTCTTATTACCCCTACTGTCATCTCCATATTTAGGGGACCTCTTTAATTAAAAGGATCAAATCTGTATTTATTTGTAAATATATAAGAAATTAAGAATCCAGATGTTGTGGCACACACTCCAAATAGAATCAATCGAAACGCGGCCCAAGTAAAGCCAACAAACGAAATGCATTCCCGATTTCGACTGTTGAAAAGAATTTACCGGGATCACTTCCCACGGAAATTCAAATTCCACTCTCAATTAACAACCCAATTCTCAAAACTTCAATCTTGCAACTCAGTTACTTCACATAAAACCCTAATCCCCATTATCAATTTGCAAGCTAGAAACTCTGAGTTTGTTTTTCTGGGCAGAATAGAAACAGCTCAGTTGGTTCATTCACTCGCTAATTCTGATGAAGAATCCGAGTTTGAACGATACCCAGGAGATGAAATAGCAATAAGGGTACAAAATATTCTCAAGAGCTGTAGATTCAGCTCAAAAGAAGAAATTGAGAAAGCTCTGAACCAATGTGAGCTTACACTGACTGATGATTTCATTGTAAATGTTATTGACCATTTTCGTTTTGATTGGGAAGCAGCTTATACATTCTTCAAATGGGTGTCTAGAGAAGGTGATTATTCACCCGGGTCTAACGTTTTCAATTCGATCCTTGATGTTCTTGGAAGAGCAAGGCGCTTTGTGGAGTTGGTCCAAGTGTATGACGAAACGCCTGAACTAGTAACCGAGAAAACGTATGGAATCTTGCTTAATAGATACGCAGCTGCACATATGGTAGAGCAAGCAATTGGTGTTTTTGATAGGAGGAAAGAGTTTGGGGAATTGGATGATTTGTCTGCTTTTCAGAATCTGTTGTTGTGGTTATGTAGGTACAAGCATGTTGAAGTCGCTGAAACTTTTTTCGAGTCTAAGAAGAATGAGTTTGGTCATGATATAAAGACAATGAATATTATCCTCAATGGATGGTGTGTGTTGAGGAATGTTTATGAGGCAAAAAGGTTTTGGAAGAATATAATTGCATCTAAATGTGAGCCAGATTCTGTTACGTACGCGACTTTCATAAATGCACTAACCAAGAAGGGGAAATTGGGGACAGCATTGAGGTTGTTTCGAGCTATGTGGGAGAAAGGCCATAAACCTGATGTGGTTACTTGCAACTGTATCATTGATGCACTTTGTTTCAAGAAAAGGTTTCCTGAAGCTTTGGAAGTTCTTAGGGACATGAAGAGTAGAGGTTGTCTCCCAAATGTCACGACTTACAATTCTCTTATCAAGCATCTATGCAAGATTAAGAGGATGGAAACGGTTTACGAGTACTTGGATGAAATGGAGCAGAAAAATGGAAGCTGTTTGCCTAATGAAATAACCTTCAATTACCTGCTCAAGTCTTTGAAGAAACCCGAGGAAGTTCCTTGGGTTTTGGCGAGAATGGAGAGAAATGGATGCAAGATGAGCACTGACACATACAATGTGATTTTAAAGTTGTATGTGAACTGGGATTGTGAAGACAAAGTAAGACGTACATGGGAAGAGATGGAGGAAAGGGGGATGGGACCTGACCATCGATCTTATACCATTATGATTCATGGGCTGTATGACAAGGGAAGGTTAGAGGATGCTTTATCTCATTTCCATGAGATGAGATTGAAGGGAATGGTACCGGAGCCAAGGACTGGGATTTTGGCGAATGATATGAACATCAAGTTGAAAGGGAAAGGGGAGCAGGACAAAAAAGGTGATAAAAGGGAATGCTTGAAAGAAAAAATGAAGTTGAAATCTTGATATTGAGGAATTAGTAAGAAGCACAAAAATTCCCAAAAGGAGAAAAAAAAAAAAAAGCATTTTTCTAGTTTATGAATTAGTATTATACTCTTACTTGAGAAAATTTTCTAGTTGAGTTATAACAGTCCCTGCTAGTGGTTATAATTATCTTATGCAATAAACGCTTCGTCTGAGTTTCTCAGTTTATATCCATCAAAAGACTTGTATCATTCAACGCTCCTAATTCTCACCTCATTTCACCTCTGTAAATTCAACATGACATCTAATACTGGGGTCATATTTCTTGATCTCAAGTTTTACCTTGCTCCTTTTATTCCTCATCTTGGCGTAGAAAATGCCGGACCCAGCAGATGAAGCAGGCTTGATGTGCCCTTCTATTTTACTAGGAAATAAAAGTGTCATACAATAATTACAATGTCAACTGTAGTAAATTGCGTAATTAAATTCAACATATCAAATGAAAACAAATTGCAAAATAATTCATCGTATAAAACGAAAACATTATCAACTAAAACAACCACAACGTCATCTAAGGACCATATTAGATAAGTAAATTGTGCAACAATATTATAAGTAAGGACTTTGCTAGCTTACATTTTCTGTAAGCTATATCCTGCAATACAGCCGTTGGATGTTTTGTTGTTTAATTTCTCGCTCCAGCCTGCAGAACATCCAATAGTTGTGCTACAGACTGTAGCTTATAGAAATTGTAAGCTAGCAAAGTCTTATAAGTAATTACACAAATTACAATAACCACTTATTTGAAAGCTCAATTGACTTAATAAATTGTATTTCATTATTATCTATTTCTTCTTCCATAACATAGATGGACATTTCCTTTCTTATGAAATTATACAATATACAGCAAATAGGAATTATATGTCGTTGTGTTACAATATCATAGAAGGCAAGACTTTTGAACATAACCCATCTCTTTTTCAATATCTCAAAATATCATTCGATCACATTGCAAGCACTTAAGTGTTTCATTCTAAAGAACTCTTTTGGTGTATAAGGTTGGTGTCTATCATGAAATTCACTCAAATGTGAACGTTCTCCTCTAAATGGTAAAAAAAAAAACACATTACATTAGTGTAGCCAACATCAATCAAATAATAATAACCTATTAGTAAAATAAGATTTCATTATATTAAAAAATTATGAGCCAAATAATATATCCTTACAAGCTAAAGAAAAAATTGGTTAGATGTATTATCATGAGGAACTTTTATCTCATTTCTTCTAATTAACGTACCTCTTGGCATGTGCATATCACGAGCTAAATCTTTCATCCCTGTAAGACATATAAATTGCATATCTTGAGAACAAAATCCCAAGACATTTGTTGCAACCTCATTTTTCTAGTTTTATATCTTAGTTTATCAGCCTCCGAAATATGAATCTTTATAGAAGTGTCATCTAATACCCCCAAGCAATTCTACAATAAATTATTATAACAAAAAAAAATTGATGAGTTTAATTAACGAATGTATATTAGACAAAACCCTAAATTTGAAAAAATATTATACCTATCGTAAACCACTTTCATTTTTGATCTATTTAAGCCTCTACAATTGGCTCCTTTTTTTTCAATAATTCTTTTGACATCTAATTATTGCCTTTAAACACTCTTGGAAATATTTGCTAATCGTTCTTCCAGATCATTTAATGCTAAAACCAACAACCCCATTTATCACATGATGTCCTAAAATTGACAAAAACATTGCAACCATCTCATATGGACACACATTTCTATTGTAACCAAAATTCCTTTCTCACAAAGAAGCTTACATAATTTGAAAAATGTTTGTCTATCTATTCTTAATTACAACAAACATCTCACGTTATTTTTAAACAACAAGCCATGGAAATAGGGCAATTTTTGGTGAACTGTTTATATCAAATTTAGACTTTCTAACCTACGTTCATAAGATAAATAAAAATAGGAAGAGATAGCAGCACACATAATGATAATTATTTACAACATGAAAACTAGTTCTTGTATAACTATCAAGACTCTCTTCTTTCTTACTAATAAATACGTCATCCTATATAGCTTAATAGGAAAAGAAAAGAAAATTGAATAAATAAAATTAGAATCACCGGCCTTAATATTCAGATAAATGACTGCAGTTGTCTAGTACGAAGATAACAAGATATTTTGATGTTTGAGGCCAATGGCATATAAATTAAAAGTAAATTTAGGACCCTACTTAGGTTTCTTACTAGAAGAAAAAAGAACAAAACTAAGAAAAAGTTACAAAAAAGTTACATAGGTTCATTTAATTTGAAGGGGGAAAAAAACTTTTATAAGCTCATGTTTCTTGAAAATATTGATTTTAAATATAATATACAAAAAAAATTCAAAGGTTTACGTTTTCAGTTTTATAAGAAACAAAAGATATTACCATTCAATTCTTGCTCTAGGATTGAAACCACATTCATTGATTAACTTTAGCAGTTGGGCGAAAGCCCTAGATAAGGACAGACCATCACATGAACATCCCCATTGACTCTGAAGGTTCAATTGCAGTTTGGCTGCATGCTGCGCATTTTGAACATGCACTTTATATCATTTATATGGTCTCTCAGTGTAAAACGTTAATACTGCATGTTACCATTCAGCCTCTTGCTTAGGGTTTTTGCCATTTGCTTCACACACACAGGAATTTAATTCAGGGAGCAGCAGCCAGCATATCAATCTTACAGCACAACATTTTCTTGCCATCCTGTAGTATCACAAGTTTCGATGTGGACCTAACTAGCCGATGCCAATTTTGATAAGTCAAAGGGCATTTCAAAATGCACAAGTTTTAACAAGAGAGGCAGAAAAATGAAAGAAAGAGATAGTTTAATAACAAAAATATGACAGTTCAAAACCTCTACATTAAGAAACAGAACAACTTCTTTCCCCAGATGCCCCTCCTTCCTATTCATTGGACAGCTTCTGCAGGAGCAGGGGTATACCAGCCATGATGTATCTCCACAGCCTTCTTTCTCCTAGCAAGCCGGGACTTTCTACGAGCACCAGTGTTCCTGTGCAACGTTCCTACTTTCACTGCTTTGTCAATAACTGAATATGCCTCTGCAATCAGTTTCTCAATTGGGGGGACTTCCTCGGGTTGTGCATCAGGTTTCTTCCTGAGCCCATCCAGTGCTTCCAAAACCTGGACAAAGAAAGCAAAAACATTATGACAAAATCACACTTAACAAAATAATATCCATTGCATCTTTTTAAACAAGTTTTGCATATATTTGCATCAGCAAAAACATAATCTTCTGACATCAAAGAATTTTTATTAAACCCCCCCAATCTTTCACGATCATCACAGTTTACCTTTGTGCACACAAATCAACAGCAGTATTACAAGCACACAAACAGCTATAAAGAGAGAGAGGGGGAAAGCAGAACCCCTCTTTAATGTATAAATTAAGAATTCTCTTCATCCACAGCTTAGATTGAATTCCTAGCACTTGATATGACTCAACAAATACCAATCCTAGGTTCTATGCGTGATACAGTTTTACAGATGAACTTCGAAATGAACTCTAGTATTATTACTATGAGATTTCCCCAGAATGATTCAGTCAATGGTAAAACCAAAATGTAGAATTGATGCTTCCCTAGTTCTCACACAAGGATTTTTCCAGGGCATGGCCTCCATGAGCATCCACACGATGCATAAAGTACAAAAGTTTTCCAAAATTACAACTCAAGCATCTTACATCAACTATAATAAGATAAAACGAAAAATGGCAAACCCTTTAAAAATCACTACCATAATCATAAATCACAACAGAACACCCTCAAAAGCCAATTCGAGATTTTGTCTTTAGAAACTTTCATTCTATATTCACTTGAAGCATTTCATGGCAGCCAGAATAGGTAACCATTTGTTTAGTCAGCATGCAGCAAAGAAAACATGCTACCTCCTTGAAACGTACGCTAGGCAACATGGATACGTGTGTTCACGAAAGGACTATACCAGCCTCACATATATATTCATGTTTTCAATTTGCATGCTGTTGAAGAAGAAATGCAGTAACAAAAATGTGCAAGAATTCTTCATTACTTTCTATCTCTTAAGTGAACCAGAAAACAAAATGAGCTGCAATACTCAAAGCTCATGTCCTAAACAAGCATTGTCTCACATTACACTAGCTAAAAAGGCCAAAAAAAAAAAAAATGCTTCACATTGTAGAAGCATGTGGAACAGTTAGAAAAACTTTGAAGAGATGCTATCATCTTTGCCAGTCTCCCTCACTAGTTTCAACTAAAAAGAGATGAGTTTAATTCTTACTGAATGGTACCAAATACTATATTCATTTTAATCAAATGCCAAATGACGGTGCACAAAAGATACTGTGAACTTTACTGGCAGCAAAAGGCCTATAGATTTCAGAAGCACAGCTTCATCCGTTTCTAAACAAAACATTTCTATGTAAAAGAAACCACATTATGTAATAACAAGGATTGTTTAATCTAAGCAAATTTCATAAGTTTACAAAACTAAGTTTCCAAATTCATCATATACCTTCTTCATGCGGGTTTTGATTTCAGATTTCCTAGATTTGTTGAAGATGCGCCTTTTCTCAGCTTGACGAGCTCTCTTTGCAGCTGAATCAGCTTTCTTCTTAGTAGCTGCCTCGCAAACAACTAAATGACGCATTGGCCTCTGGATTGGGCTCATTGTGAGGGAGCCTAGATTCACAAAACACCCAGAATTCACTTAAGAGCATCCCAAAGATTTAAATAATAAAGATAAGTAAAGAAACACCTAATATAGCGTTTCGTTAAAATTAAGTTTGCATTTTTGGGTCCTAAAAATCGACTTCGAATAACTACACAAACTGCTTGGTTTAACTGAGGTGTTTCTTTTTTTTCCCGCTCTCTTTCTTTTTCCCTTTCCCAATTCTTTGGAACTCAGAAAATGAACCATCAATTATCAGCTTTTCACCATTTTCTTCATATTTTTCAATTCAACCAAACAGGAAAAAGAAAAGAAGAAGAAGAAGAATTTGAAAAAAAAAATGATATAAGGGAGAATGAGAGAGATGGGTGAGTTAAAAGTTACATTACACTACCTGTGGAGAAGATATTGTGGGAGAGGTTATTGGAGAAGCAGAGAGACTTGAAAGTGGCAGAGCTGGAGTGAGAAGACGAGTTGTTGTTCAGTGAGAGGGCCTTGAATTTTGATTGAATCGTTAAACACGATGATGATAAGCAGTGGAGTCCCATCTCTCTCTCTCTCTCTCTTTGTTTTTGTTTATCCACACAGCCACGGAGGTCGGACGGGTGATGGAGATATAGAGAAGCTCCTTTTGGGAAATTTACAAAACTAACCTAAAATTTTTATCATGTTTCATAATTAATCCCTAAAATTTTTTTCTATCATAACTAGTCAAACACATATATTTTTTCAAAATTAATCTTAATTAAAATCTAAACTTTTCTCATTATTAGCTTAAAATTATCACTGAATCCATCCGAATTTAAAGCTCGATTAAATTGAAACTTAAAATTTAAGTAAGTTAATTGAAAAAAATAATTTTATAAAAATATAAAATACTTCACTATTCGTAATAATGCTCTCATATAATTTCTTATTGTAAAAAAAATTTATGACAGGCAGCCTATCATAAAAAAATAGACAACAGACAATTTGTTAAAAAAAAAAAAAGTGACAGATAGCCTATTATATAAAAATAGGAGATATACAGTTTGTTCCACAAAAATAAAAAATATACAGTTTGTTACACAAAAACGTATAACAGGTAGTCTGTCGCAAAAAATTAAGCGACATACAGCCTGTCACACAAAAATAAATGACAGATTGCCTGTCACATCAATTCCAACCCGTATGCGGCTCCACCAATACTATTACCAACCCCGACACTTCAATCTTCATCCCCATCACCACTACTACAAAACTCTAAATCATCGCCACTGCAACACCAACCACCAACACAACAAAAAATAAAATACAAAACATAATATAACATACTAGAGAGAGAGAGAGAGAGAATGGACTAACTGAAAAAATCGAGTTATTTACTACAGATGATGAACACCGTGAAGCCACCAGTGAGAGAGAAGGAGAATGTTAAAGAGATTTGTTCAACGAGAGAGAGAGATTGGTGAGAATGAAGAAGATAGTTTAGCTATTTGAGGGATTATTTGACTAATGATGATAAAAATATTTTGAGGGATTAATTTCAAAAAATAAAAAATTATTTAAGTTAATTTTGTAAATTTCCCATCCTCTTTAGTCCCTCGGTTGCAACTAAAAAATTAAATTAATAATCTCTCATATGTATTGAACGACATGTCGTTCTGACTTGTCCTGACGTCAGTGTTTCTGTAGGCCGCACCCATATTCTGCAATTTTAATTGAAAAATTATCCCAATCTAATAGATGCCGTTACGCCTACAAAAATTTGAGGAAAATCACTCTACCTTAAAGGCCATGGATTACCACTAAATATTTGAAACACAAAAACGAGGTTTGATGAATAATAACAGTAATGGTGATGATAATAACCTCGTAAATGATTTTTTTCTTTTAATTTTGAGTTATTTTTCCTACAATTTGAGTTGATTCCATGTAAATTGCGAGGGAGGAAAATAGTGGCTTCCTTTTTATTTTGTTTAATTTTACTTTGGTTTCGTGCTGCATTGTGGTATCATCTTTGCAGCAGTAGTAAAGCTTCCATGGTTTCACATCCCTCAAATATTTAGTCCCATGAAGCAAGGCTCTACAGTAGTGTCTACCCCATGAAAGTTGTGAAGTTCCTTAACCGCCCAACCACGTTCTTGCAATTTAAATGTAAGCAAGAGAGGATAGTCCGGACTCCGGACATGCAACGGTGAGGCTGATTGTATAAAAAGTTCTAGGTCAAGTAAACGCATGAAATTTTACAAGGCCTTGGAAGTTTTCAGTCAACCCAAAGCGAATATGCCAACAGTCCTTGCCTAACAAAAGGCCCTGTGCCCTGGTCCTGTATCTTAAAGAGAACTAGAACCTCTGCTCCGTCATCACTACAGGCTGTGCTTCAACATTCTTTCTTGTTCGATATGGACCCCTTCTAACGGCTTCATCAAGCTGCATACATGAGGGGAAAAAAATGACAAAAGACACATCACACAAGATGAAGAGCCATGGAAAAATTGGACCAGAAAAATGTCATATAAAAGCCAATGGGAGTTCCGGGCAGATCGAGCATTGCAAGCAGATGCAGCATGCAACTGGAAATGCAAATCACATTTCTTGCATAACTGGAGTCTGCCCATATCACCAGCTATGACATAGTTGCCCTCCCAAACAAGGAGATATCAGTAGAAGAAACTGGGAAATAAAACAGCACAATATATCAAAGATAGATCTAACCTTTTCGCCTATGCCAGCAAGAGCGGGGTCACTGACAAGTTCACTCGAGACAAAAGCCTTACGAATTGCCTTGGAACAATTGTATCTACTCTCCATACCTAAAATTTTCCATTAAATACTTGAGAGAGAGACTTGATTTCAAACCTCAAAAAAAAAGGAGCAAATGCTCAAACATTCACTTCCATAAAAATTCAAAATTATAATGATCGCAGCAACTAGAAATGCAATACTTTATAATCACGTAATATGCTGATTATTACAATCAGGAGGTGTAATAGGGAATTGAAAATAGACCTATTTTTGTTGTTTCAGTACTTGCATCAGTCACTATGTTTATTATCTCTTGTTTTGAGCAAAGCTCCATCAGGCACCATGGCCGAGCCACCAACCCAGTTATCATTCTGTATCCCTGAAAATACTCGCACAATAATGCCACATCAAATTTCTATGACTAAACGTCTTCAACAGTTGTGAGCACCCCCCCCCCCAAAACAACCCAAAAAAAAAAAAAAATCAAGAACTGGATACAACAACTTCAAACAAATCACAAGGTCCTCCAATTTTATATGCCTAGCATGTTATACTCAGCCCTTTCCCAGGGGCAAAAACTTATCAAGCGTTCACAGTCTTTTTAGTTTCATAATAGTGAGAGGTTAGCTACAAGTTCCAACACACAGTCAACGAATACAATAATAGCCCTGGTTGACAAGGAAGGCTTCAACTTGTAAGAGGAAATACACTATAGTGCCTGATCAAATTAGTCAAAGAGTTAAGAAGGTTTTGAGCTTGCATGACTATTGTGTAATAAACCAACTGAACCACAGTAATCTTATAAGCAAACACCAATTTCCAAAGAATTAAAAAGCAACAGCTCACGAGACTGATGAACGATAACTTAGTGCTTGTTTGATACGACTTATTTAATAGTCATAAATGCTTATTTAATTCAATAAACTCTCATCATAATTTTTGTTGTTGTTTGGTTGTTTTTCTAATAGAGCTTTTAAATCTTAAATAAGCTATTTTGTCTCTACTTGCAAAAGCAAAAATTTTGAGCTTTTAGAA
Source organism: Aegle marmelos (assembly GCA_030449875.1). NCBI lineage: Eukaryota > Viridiplantae > Streptophyta > Magnoliopsida > Sapindales > Rutaceae > Aegle > Aegle marmelos. Next base: position 16,038,838 of record JASUUL010000142.1, on the reverse strand, counting down.
ATAAAAGTTAAAACGTTTTTTAAAATGTTGAAATATCTAAAATACCCTCCACTTATATGACAATATTATTTTATTCTTTTTATAATATAACTTCAAAAAGTTCATCTATTAAAGTACTTCTGTAAATTTTTAATGAAAGCTCTTATTGACAACTAAATAACTAAATAAGCTCTTTGAAAAGTTATACCAAACAGAGCCTTAGTGGCATCTATTGTCCAAACCTTGACTTGGTCAGCAGCACTTATCAAAGATAATTATATGATGGTGAATTACATAAGAACTGGGTGGGCCTTATCTCCATTTGATACGTGTAAATTCAAATGAGTAAAAACAGAAAATAACGTACAGGGATGTAAACAAAAACTATACACATACAAATAAAGAAGCTTGAGGATATTTCAAAGGTAATATAATTCGATTCAAGTCTTTTAGTTTTACTCCTCCTTGGTGTGTAAATGGACCACCCATGGAAGTACATGAAATTTTTATGAAAATGTACATCATGTTTTTGCTCACTTAAATCTTTTCCTAATTACTCAGTTTTTAAGCAGCATAATAAATAAGTACCCATATCCATTATCCTTTATTAAAAGGAACCTCCAGATGCAAGAGTTGGATTACAGTGTAGTAAGTGGGAGTGTAATAGAGAGCACCTCTATAGAGATAACTAAGCAGAAATGAAAATGAATAACCATATTTACAACAAAAGAAAGATGATTACAACAATAACTGAAGATAAATAAACTTTAAAAAGGTTTTTATAGGTCCACCCGGCCTATTTATTTAGACAATTATACACCATCAGGCAAAATTTTAATATGTAAATAGTGGATTTAAAATTCTCACCGCCAACCGGATTTCTGCAGCCTGTTGGAGAACTGATAGAAAGAGACCCTGCCAATTATACCGGAAAAGCTTAGTGAAAATTTCATAGAATGCATAGAAGTAACAATAAACTCATATGAACAAACATATACAAGCGAAAGACCTTGGACTTAGTAGTTGAGATGATTCATAAAAGTTATTGTAAAATTAACCCACGTGATATAGTTACAATGACTCACAGCAGATACGTAACTTAATATCTGGAGCTTCAACACCATATATTCATTCAATTTGAATTATTAATATCAAACAATGCCCTTCCAATTAAAGATAAATCTGATTTACCAAATTACTGCAGCAGAGAAAGAGCCATTGAACTTACTGATGGTGTTAGCTTCGAATTCCTGGACGCCACTTCATAAATCAAATGTCGAAGACTTTCTTCGGCATCAGCATTCAAAACTATTTTGTCTTCAGATCTAGTTTCCCCTGCGATGTTTGCTAGACCATGCAAAGCAGCCTGTTTGCCATTACAAATTGTCATACAAATATTACTTTGAGCAAAATTCTGACAGCCAGTTAAGTCCTAATGCTGTGAATTGGAAACAACAAATTTCCTTTATGCAAAAGTTCAATTCAAGAAAAGCAGGGTAGCAGCCCGCAAAAATAAACTAACTACGAAGGCAGCTTTATTCAATATGAAAAATGATCAGCTACTGAACCTTCCCAGTTCTCTTGAATATAAAAGAAAAGAATATCATTAGCTTACAATATCCAATTCTTCCATTTAGAGATTCAACAACTTTTTATCAGTTCCATCAGGAGATTAAGGTAAGAGAGAAAAGAGAGATCCAGGGGAAGTAAAGCACATGACTCTTTTTCTTCCCCTCACACCCCTGCCCCCCCCCCCCCCCCTCTTTTTTTAAGGACAATAAAAGTGACAGAACATGTGCACTTACCAACTGTTTACCATATCCTTGCCTATCAAAGGCAGCATCAATAACATGTCTTGCAGCTGGTGGCAAACACAAGAGTAGCAGTGTAGCTCCTTGAATTGCTAAAAGGAACACAAATAAGTAAAACTAAATCTAGAGTTCACAAAGATGGCGTGAATAGGTTGTTTTTAAGCTAGCTACTTCGAAATGAACAATGAAGTAACAAGTTGCAAGTTCCCAAAATTAACAATTTCAGATTCTCAATCTGAAACATGCAGTGACATACATACATGAGCCTATTTGACCCAATGCTTCAAGTGCAGATTCACATTCATCAGAATCTTCACTTTGCAAAAGCCCCAATCTTCCATCAATTGCTGAGATTACAGTTTTAGCACCTGGATTGATGAGAAAAATAAGTGCATTACAAACCCATCTACTGATGTTGAAAAATGAACATTTGCATCCACAAGGGAGGGCATCTCAAAACAGAGCTTTTTATAATTTGGAAAAGGATGTACATATATGATAGCAGGAAGAACTTCTAACAGGTATGCAGCAGTATTGTCAAACCATATAACAACTTATAGAAAATCCATTTTTCACTAATGCAGCTGTTTGGTCAAATGAATTCATGGGGCTCTAGTGCAAGTCAATAACCACAGAAAGAATAACAGTAGCTACTGACATACCATACAAGCCATTAAGCAGAAACATAGAAAGCAGAGGGAAGGTGCTTAAGTAGTGCTCTCCTTCACGAAAGGTACAAACTGTAGGCAATTTTCATTAAGCATGTAACAAAGCAGCATTCCAGAAATCATACATGAGGAACTATAATCAATTAATCTCATGTTGCAGAACGGCTACTACGCATTGACACATTTCTGCACTTCATTGCTGCTTATTCAAACATAAAAACAAACTGTGAAAGTAAAGCATTAGTCTTACTAGATTCATCAATGAACATGTGACTATCATCCTTGGATAGAAGCCTCCCACATATCATCATTGCTCTTGATCTTAAAATTGTTTCTGTGGCCAAGTTGCTACACAAAAAGAAAGGCCTATGGTAACTAACAGATCACATAAGGACTTACAAAACTAAACTGAAAAATTATTAATAAAGTACCTAATGAGAGAACAAAGCAACTGAAGCAGAGTGGTCCTAGACAAGAATTCTGCACTATGCTGAATCTCTGCCAACTTCATCCGTTGAAACCAGTATTAAAATAACCACAGAAGACAGAATAAAAAAGAAAAATCTTTATATAATATCATATTCAGATAAGAGTCATCATTTCTGGCCCACACCCCAGTTTCACTTATTAATCTTCTATTAAAGATAAAAGAAGTGACAGATTTGATTGGTGCAAGAAGAAAAAGCAAGAGATATAATAAATGCATTTGATCAACAGCCAACCTCATACAAGAGCTCCAAAATGCTCAAAGTTTCAAGGGTATCATTTTTTTGGCTGACCCCTTCCTCCAAAAAAGTAAGCAGATTTGCTTTGCATATTACTGATGCCACCAATCTTGAAACAGAAAATAGCTTCACGATCAGAGATAAAGCACGCACTCGTCCCTGAATTACCTTTTCAGGTTAGAAGGGATTTACAAAGAGCTTGTAATAATCTAAATTTCTGGATGTAATGAACAACTTCAACTAGCTCAGCTCAATGATTTAGAAAAGATGTTGACAGAGTCATTTATGTCCAACAGAACGGCGTACAACTATTTTAACTATGGTTACAACTATCTTAACTGTAGTTACATGTTGAATTAAGAGAGAAATAAATAAAGCCGATAATTCCAACAGTACAGAGAAATCAACAGAACTGAAATATTTCCATGGCTTAAGAAAACTCATCTCAAACAAATCATATGGCGGTTAATAAAACAGAAGGCAGCAACTCTCATACCAACGATGAACATTGTGCCACTAAATTTCCAAGGTCCGTAGCTGCTTTGTTATCAGGTGGAAAGATGATATCCTCCAAAAAGTTGCATTAGAGTATCAGCAAACTGAATTAAAGTAACTAGTTTAAAAAGAATATAAGTAAGCCTAGAAAGCAGAATAACAATGGTCAAGTTCTTACAATGCCTTTTGGAAAGCCAGCTAACTTCTTTATCGCATCCATCGCTGCAGTTGCAACTTCTTCATTTCTACAGAGGACAAAGAAACACATTTCATGATTTTACACAAAAGTCAATCTTCAGGAATAGATGATGGGAATACATATAACAACAAAGGAAAACAACATAGGTCATGTGCATAAACCTATTTTTGGTCAAACACTTAGATGTCATATTATGCAACATATGATTGCAAGTCCTCAGTCCAAAAAGAATCATAGTCAATAATTCTACTGCCAGACTATGCAGTTCACCAATTTCCTTTCTAACTAGCCTGATATGATATGGGATTACAATGGAAAATCAAAAAGAAGATAGAGATAACGTCAATAAGGAAAAGAAAAATAAAATTGTCATTACAATTGATTGAAGAAAGGCCTTTTCAAGTATGCAAATATACTTTCTTACCCATTTATTAGGCAATCTAGCAAAAGTGGATATATCTCATAATCAATTAGTAGTTGAAGAGCACAGGAAGCCTCCAGATCAGAATCCTCCAAAAGGCAAGTAACCTGTATCCATTTGGCATGGTGTCACAGGAAATCATATAACCATTTATGAACTATAAGTACTTAAATTAGTTGTATTGCACACTGAATAGCAAGCAATCATTAGGAACACCAAATCCACAATTCCGTATCATAAGTTTGACTTGCATAACGTAGATAGGCAACAGCACAAACAAGAACTTTGAATAAACCGACATAAGCAGAGGTATATAGATAGAGAGAGGGTAGAGAGTCAGTGGCAATTGCTAATGCAAGCCAATTGATTTAGGGCATACATAAAGTTACAGCCAACTTATAACCAAGAACTGACATTCAATCCACCACGTCAATCTGTCAGGACTATCATTTTGATTTCAAAGAGGAGAATGATCATGTTGTGCATCTGTGTGTGCGTATGCATTGTGTGTAAGAAATGCTACTTCACACAAAGTTTGACATAATAGGAAATCTAGAACAAAGTGTCAAAAAGCCAAAGAAGACAGCCTACATGGTAAAAACACACACAGGAAGTTTAAAATGTTAAAAATGTTTCAGAAAATTAGATAAACATGAACTCCTACTGAAAAGGATAAAAAGACATGAGGCAAGGTTCAATTCAAACATTTCAAGCAAAATCCATGGTTACATATGTACTCACAGTCTTGCATGCCAAACGTTTGATTGAATGAGAATCGGCTGTGAGACCAACTTGTATAAAAGGCTACAGCAAATAAAAGGAAAATAAAGCATAAGGAAAATAGTTTAAAAAACTAGATTCAACTAATTAATAACTTCTTCAACCCCGCCCATAAGCATAAGGGAAATTTCACAAGCACAAAGGTATACGGACCATGTAATGTGGGATAAGAGAGGCACCATATCTTGTTTTAAATATCCTTTCTAGACAAACAATCAGAGTATCTTCCAAACCAGGCACATCTGGTTTTGTTTGTAAAGTGCTGCAAACAGTGAAAAGAAACAACATCAAAACCAAAATTAACGACAATACAAATACAGACTCATTACACTTGGAGGAATAACCTCCTTCCAAAGAATAGCAAAACATACATACACAATTTGGGAAAAAAAAAAAAAAAAGCACTAATACGACCCCAAACTAAAATTTTAAAATTGAAGTAAACTTGTGTAAATACTATGAATCAATATTAAATTTATAATTTAGTACCAACACAAGCTAAGTCAAGCCAAACTGAATACATTTCTCTCAACCTCCAGCCTAGCTCCGTTGAGCTCAAAGACAGAAATCACTCAATTCATAATATAAACACGAAAATATTTGTTATTTGTCTAACACGTAATATGCAACCAAAATAAATTGTAAAAGTAAACACTATTATCCATTTATAAAGCCAGTAAGTAAAATAAGATTTCAAAACAATTCATAAGTAAGCCATAAAAAAGTAAATTAATATATTGAAGTTACTTGAGAATGACCGAGAGAGGGAACCGGTCGAGGAATTTCTTCGCTGCAGCGTCGTTTTGAACACCTGAAATGTTAGGTGATTAAAACGGATGATCTTGCTTAGATTATCTTAAAAAATAAATAAAGCAAAAGTGAAAGTGTGAAGAGTGGTGAGTGGTTACCAGGATGATTAGCGAAATCAGAAGCTGCGTCGAGTAACTGATTCGAATCGTCCATGGAGAGCTCTTCGTCCATAGCTGTGAGTCTGTGAGTATGCGAGCTGTGTGTGAAAGAGAGTTGAGTGTTTTTAATTTTTTTTTCCCCCTTTCTTGGCTTGCAGAGAAAGCTGAAGTCTCGAGGCAAAAATGTGTGAACTTGGACTGAGAGTGACGGACCGACGGACGTAGAGTTTTAAAACGGCACGTGGAGATTGTTTGGGTGCGTGTCGCACTGACTCGCATCCATAGTTTCGGTTGCGGGCCGGCAAAATATCCGATCCACATTCAACCTTCAAACAGTCATCCCACTCTTAAGGATGTCAAAAAAACCCGCCTGGCCGGTCAATTCGGTTCGGACAAAATCCGGACTGCATTTACAAAAACGGAAGGACCAGAAATTCAATTTTGAAACCCGAACAGTGTCAAGCCCAGATCCGGGCATTGCACCAAAAACTCGAAAATCAGATCATGTTTGATTTTTTAACAACTCAAAAATTAGAACCTAATCGAACACTAATCCTTAAATTCCTTCCTACCCAGAAGCAAAACACAACAAGCATGTCAAGAAAGGTGATTAGAACATTTTTAAATTCTAAAAAGCCAACCAATCTAAAATTTGGAAAATCAACATTCAAAGTTTTGAAAATCAATTTTCAAAACTTTGAATGAAGAAAATAATAATAACAATTATTAAAATAATAGTTAAATTTTGGCTATAAAAGGAGGCATTTCCAATGATTTTTTTGCATTCAATTCCATTTTATTTTTTTCTTCTTTTGAGAGAATTTAAGAGGAAGAATAGAGAGTTGAGAGTGTTAAAAGTTTAATAAACTTTTGCATTATTAGTGATTTGAGAGTTTGGGTGCATTGAGATTTTGTGTAGCAAGTTAAAATACCACAATACTTGTAATTTTTTTCACTAGTGAAATTATTTTCTTCTGTCTTCACTTCTATCTTCGCCAGTGAACATAAGTAAAAAGCCGAACTACGTAATTTTTAGTATCATATGAGTGTACTTATTCTTTATTTTCTTTCAATTTTATTTTAAATGTTGCCCTACTTCACTTATTTATTTCATAACAATGGTATCAAAGCTATTAATTATAATTTTGGAGTCAGGGTATTATTCATGTATACGATATAGTATACGTATATGATTACTATTCATATATATGGCTACTATTCATGTGAAACGGTGGGAGTTGATTCTAATAAAAAATAGTTCTTGGTGAAAAGTAATGGCGGCAAAATATGAAATTAAGAAGTTTAACCAAAATAATTTCTCGTTGTGGAAAACAAAGATGTGGGCAATTTTGTAAAAAAATAATTACTTAGTTGTAATTGGGGAAAGACTTGTAAAAATCACTAATGACAAGTGGAACGAGATGAACAGCAATGCAATGTTGATCTACACTTGACACTTACAAATGGGGTATTGTCCAGTGTGACAAAAAAAAAAGACAATAAAAGAGATATAAGATACTCCCACAAGACTGTATAAGGCCAAGTCCCTGCACAATAAATTCTTCTTGAAGAAAAGACTCTATACTCTTCTAATGGCAGAATCTACAACAGTGACTAACTATATCAACACCTTGAAAACCCTATTTTTAAAACTCACAACGCTGGGTCATAAAATAAAGGATAATGAAAGTATGGAATTTCTACTTTAAAGTTTACTAGATTTGTATAATCAACATAAAAAGTGTGGAATTTCTACTTTAGAGTCTACTAGATTTGTATGATCAACATATCATCAATCTGACGAAAAACAACCAGGTGAATAGTCTAATCTTCGATGATATTACAACCTCCGTATTAAATAAAGAGCGTAGGCAAAAAAGTAAGGAAGATACACAAGTGAGTTCATAGCAAGTAGAATCATTATTGGTGACAAAAAAAAGATCAACAAAACGTGCCACTAATGGAAGTCAGAATCATGGTAGATCAAAATCGAGAAGTAAAAAGAATGTCAAGTGCTACAATTGTGGTAAGAAAGGACACATTAAGAAAAGGTATTGGAGTAACCAAAAGAGAAGAAAGCGTAAAGATTTGAGTCATCAAATGCTCAGGAGTGTGTAGTAAGTATATCAGATGATGGAGAAATCTTCTACAACGAAACATCAACAATTACAAAAGGCAAAAAACAGCTATTTGATGTCTAGCACATAGACTCTAGAGCTACCTAGCATATAATCTTCTAGAGAAAATAGTTCTACACATATGAACCAATCTCAGGAGGATCTATATACATGGAAGATGATCATGCCTTGGAGATTGTTGGTATTGGTACTATCAAAATCAAAATATTTGATGGTATAATTTACACAATTAAGGAGGTACAACATATCAAAGACCTGAAAAAAAATCTATTGTCTTTAGGACAAATAGATAATGGTGGGTTCAAAATTCATGTTGAAAATGAGATTATAAAGATTGCTAAAGAGTCGCTTATATTGATGAAGATAGAAAAGATTGATCCTAATTTATTCATGCTTAAAAGAGAGACACTATAGGAAGCTAATGTGTGTGTCGCGTCAAATAGAGAAGATTTAACGATGATGTGGTATCTCATACTCAGTCACATGTTAGAACAAGATTTGAAAATTCTCTTCGAGTAAAAGTTACTTTTGGGGCTCAAATCGATAAAGTTACGATTTTGCAAGCATTATGTTATAAATAAGTAGTATAAATTAAAGTTTAGTAGATATGTCACTAGAAGTAAATGCATTCTAGATTTAGTTCATTTTGATATTTAAGAATCGTTAAATATATCCATAAGAGATGTAAAGTACTTGGTGACTTTTATTGATGATTATTTCAGGAGATGTTGGGTGTATCTAATAAAAAAAAGTTAGATGTATTTTCAGTATTCAAACAGTACAAAGTGCAGGTTAAATTTGAAACTGAAAAGAAGATCAAGTGCTTGAGGATATATAATAGAAGAGAGTATACAGACAGTGAATTTCTTGCTTTCTGTAAGCAAAATGATATTCAGAGATAATTTATTGTGGCATATTACTCCTCAAAAAAATAAAGTGCTAGAACGGATGAACAGAACTCTTACAAAAAGAATAAAAGTTATGTCGAGAACTGTTGGTCTATCTAACTCATTTTAGACAAAAACAGCTAAAACTGCCTGTTATATGGTAAATCGATCTTTGTCAACAGCGATTGGATTAAAGACTCTAATAGAGATATGGACTGAAAAGCCAATAGATTACTCTCACCTACATACATTTAGATGTCTTGTGTATGTGATGTATAATGCCTAAGAAAGAACAAAGCTGGATCCAAAATCTATGAGGTGCATTTTCTTGGGATATGCTGATAGGGTAAAGGGGTATCGTCTGTAGGACCCGACTATCTATAAGATTGTCATCAGCAAAGATGTTATCTTTGTAGAAGATCAACTACAAAGAAGAGATGGGGATGATATCACTATAAAAGAAAAGTCAAAGACTATACAGGTATATGTGAAAAATAATTTAAAAATTCAGAATCTTCTGAAGCAGCATCAGATCATAAGGAACAAGAATCAGTCGAATTAGAAGCTTTAGAAGTTCATCGATTAACTCGTAAGAGACGACTACTAGCATGACACTCGGATAATGTCACAGAGATTAATGTTGTATACTGTCTTCTAATAGAAGATAAAGAGCCATTAATTTTCTATGAAACTTTAAATAACTCATATGTTAATTTGTGGATGACAGCAATAAAGGAAGAAATTAAGACTCTACACAAGAAAAGACATGAGAATTTGTGCCACTATCACATAAAAGAAAAGTCATTGATAACAAATGAGTCTATAAGATCAAGCCTGATGATAATGACTAAGTGGAGTGGTATCATGCAACATTAGTGGCAATTGCATAATCTTCAAATTTTGTCCCCCTCTTCTTCATCACTTCACGACATTACACTTTGTTGTTCAAAACAAGTGTCAAAAGAAAACAATTCAAAAAGAAAAATCACTTGCAGCAATTGCCAAAAATATAAATAAGCAAGTAAAACTCTCTTAATTTGCTTCTCATACTAGCAAAACTGCAGCTAAAGCTTATGGAAAACTTTTGACTTAGTAACTTAGAAGAAAAAAAAAAAGAGAATTCGAAATATCTCGGCTTGCAAGCAAATTAAAATTCAACTTTCTCAACCAAATCCACTCTCCGAATGTTAAAGAGCTCGATCTCTGCTCAAACACCTTGGCTGTAGCCGTTGTGTGATGGCTATATGAGTCATGCTCTATGTGAAGTCGTGGCTTTGAGTTGTGGATTGTGAACGACAATTTCAGGCATGGATTATGGATTGCGAATGGCAGTGGCTAGAGCTCTATCAGTGAAGGAAGCGGTTGGAGCTCAATTGACGAACGAAAGGAGAGGGGAAATACTTGGCTGTGGCTGACGCTCTATCAACGAAGGAAATGGGAAACAGCAATGCTATAAAACAGTGTCATTTTTACTTAAGCAAAATATTGCGTTTGATTTTTGATATTTGAGCTCGGGCAAATATCGTTTTCGAATTTAATATATTCTCGTCCTTAACAAAAAAAATCCTATATAGTAATATTATGGACAAATATATTATTGGCTTCTGTTATTTTTTTAATCATTATGAAATTTAGAAATGAACACATAAAGGTTGAGGAATCCGTACACTCATCTAAGTGATCATCAAATTTCTACTGCCATTCACGCTTTGGTACGGTGTGGCACTAACTCTTTGCTTCTCTCTGGCTCCTCAAAATCGAAGTTTGGATCAAGACGATTGATATAACAATACTGAAGGAAGTCAACAGCAAGTATAGAACGGCTATGGTAAATCAAGGTACAAAAATCACCTCTATCATCTATGTACCTGAGTGGAAATTGCAAGATAAAATGGATTTATTGTTATAGATTTTATAACTGATAACTTCGAGCAATCATATTTAAGCGGAAAAATTTGACAGACAGATTTGCTATTGCGGCAATCGGTTTTTCTTGTTGGGCCTTCTCCGGCCCATTTTGAGAACTCATGAAATGTCTGTCTTTGTAATCTTTAACAAGAGCAGAAAAAACCATAGCGCTTGAGGCTTTGTCGTGCAAAATCTGTCTCCTCCTAGATTGAGCTAAACTCAATTCCCCACACACATAGCAAAATAATTAAAAAAGAGAGAGAAAATTGGCAGAAAAATATCAATCAGCGAGCATCAGAGATATAAAAGAAACAAACGTATATAGTTTCGAAGAGGATCCTGTAATTACCCTTTCTCTTTACACAACATCCAAACCCTAGCTTTTTGAAACCCTACGTAAATAAAAATCAAAGTCCAAGCCAAAAAGCTTTTTACGTTTTGCCCATCTGAAGCTTTCACAGAAACCCCAAAAAACTTAGCGAAAAAATGGTACATGGCGTGCTATTCTATTTCCATGCACAAGCTGTCTAGCCGCAGCAAGTCTTCTGGTCCCCCAAACAAGAACCCCAAAATGTTAGCGTCCTGATTGCTTTGCCAATCATGCACAGAACACGTGCCCAATTTCAACCTTTATATGTATATCGTATTGTATGTGTATGCTGACCATTCTCTCATCATCAACATCATCATCACCATCACTACCATCATTTCATTTGTGTTGAAGAATCAGCCGAAGGAGAAAAACAAAAATTATGTGCGAAATTTTTGGTCTGCAATTTCAGATTCTCAGTTCCTGCATGTACTGCATTTTTATATTATATGTGTTTAATTATTTCCTTGCGTAGGGATGCATGTAGATGTAGTAGTAGCTTTAGTAGGCTAATAAGTTTTCATTTGAAGATTGGGTTGGCTCTACAATCATACGATCCATTTCAATGATTTCGAGAACAAATTTGCCAGGCATTAACTTAAAAATCTGCTCCCATTGAAATTCATAGAGAAGTTTATCGGTAATTCACATTTTTATGATAGAAAATTTAAACAAAGTCCATGGAGTGAGGGCGTCAGTTGCCATTGGACAACAGGCCAGAGGCCTGAGCAAACAGTGAACTATGAAATGACATTTTTCATTCAAAATACATCTAAACATTAATATCTAGGTGCGGGCAGGGCAAAGTTTTGGGCTGTGGGCATGTAAAAGCAATGTTGCCATTGACAAGGTAAAGATAGAGATGTCACAAGGGAAGTAAAAAATTTGTCACTTGTGCATGCAAGTTGGAGCAAAGGGGCATGGCCAAGAAGTAGTAGCTAGTCCTAGCTATTTGTAGCTCAATCCTAGACCAAATAACCCAGCCACATGAAATATGAGGGTCACAACGTCATAGAACCCACAAAGGACCACCGACCACCCCGCCCCTTGCTTCCATTATTCACCTAATTTCAACTGCCTATTTAATACGATGTATACTTCACCCAGCCTCTTCGGAAGTGATATGTCTCCATTGCCAAGGAAAAAAACAGCACGTCACATTGATATTGGAATTGAAATTTCAACACATCGGTGAAACCGTATGTCATTATCTCAGAAGGAAACCCAGAAACACACGTGGATTTTCCCTTTTAAAGCAATCATCTTAACCTAAAATGTAGACTACTCTCATAAAAGTTGAATTTTATGAATGAAAATCAAACTACTTTTTGTTAAAAAGAGCCCCTATTGTTTTAAGAAGAACGATATACCATGCTCGGACTCGTGTTGAAAATTAAACAATTTGGACCGCAATACATGTACTGTTTTCTGATAGTATTTTATCTAAATGTGAATGCTATTGTTGTAAACAAAAAAAAAAACATATAAGCGCTTCTTAGCAAATCAACCCCAGCTCCGCATGTACAAAATTGACAATGCTCAAACACCGAATGCATAAATTATCTCTTATAACATCAACATGCATGGAATAGCGGTTAACACAAATCCATGCATGCCAGCTAACACTTGCAACAGTCACTTTCTAAGCATCAACACCTGCTACTAAATACTTAAGCAGAAAGATATTCTGATACTGATAGAAATTAACACAATACACACAAAGAAATGAAACTACTTAAATCTTAGTACTACAAGTCCACTTAAAAGCTAAAAGCAAATAGAAACATCTCAATTGCCAGAGAAAGAGTAGCAAATAGAAACATCTCCTCAGTAAGTCCACATGCAATCAAGCTCAGTGGGACCCACGTTCAGCTTGCTGCCGCCACCGACACCGACGCCACCGCCCATGTCCTGCATCACCGTTGACCAGTTTGACCCACCGCCACCAACCTGAAGGGGAGGAGGTGCCACTGAAGGAGGAGGTGGTGCAAAGAAGAAAGGAAGCTGAAGATTCTCCTGCAGAGACCTCAAGTTAGGGAAAGCATTCAAGCCAACACTGTTTCTTCCAAAACGTGCAAACGGGTCACAAGCAGCACCGGCAGCAGCAGCAGCATTAATAACAGGTGCTGGTGGTGTAGTGAAGTCAAAAGCTGAGGAGCTGGTGTTGAATGCCGGGGCAGTGGCTGCCGAAGCTGCGGCTGCGGCGGCTGCAATGGTGGAGAAACAGGACACGTGCTGATCAGAAGGAGGGTGGCTTTCATCATACGAGCAGCTGTCACTGGGGGCTGTGGTGGCGTTAGCAGCGGCAGCGATGGTGGGGTGATCAAGGAGAGGAGGAAGAGAGACTGATGAAGGGGAGCTGGGTTCCCGGTACGAGTGATTGAAGGTTGAAGATGATGAAATGGTGCAGTTCATACGACTTTTCTTGACAGCGTTTGCGACGGCAGCGGCGGTGGCGATGGCTCCACTGCTCTTCTGAAACACCCTTGAAATCACCCATTCATCCTGTCAAAGTACAAAAGGTTAATAATAAAAATTCAGAAGTGAAGTACGTAGAATGCATCAAGCAACTGAAAAGTTGGGAAAAAGCGCTCTTTGCAAAATAAAATGTCATAATGTATGATAAAAGGCTAAGGAGGCTAGCTTTTGCTTATCTAGACGAGCAAAGTGGAAAGCCGGAGAAAAGAAAAAGCACTGGATAATCTGTATGGAATGATAATGCTCTCGCTATACTAACAACATAGGAAGAAGCCAAAGGAGATCCTTATGAGTACGCCCGTTGGACAAAATTTTGATTGAAAAAAGCTGAGAAAAAGGTAAAGCTAGGGCAACCATGTTAATGTCATGCAAGAGGATTAGTTTCTTAGCCTGACATAAAACAGGGTTAAGAGATATTAAAGTAGTATCTTAACACCGAATTAAGTGTAAGATGTGTGCACATTGTTTAAATGAGTGGTGATATAAGTAGAGATGTGCACATGAATGAAGAGAGGTGAGATGCCTGCCCACTGAAATGACATTAAAATCCTGTAGATTGTATCCCAATGATACTGATGATATTAAATTTCAGCAAATGCCATTTTGAGTTTTCAGCCCACTTAAATGTCAAAAACAGCAATATAGCTGATATTAAAAATCAGTTCATTAGTTGCACTACGACAATAACCCATAATCCATCTTATGACCATAAGCACGAGTTGTTTCAGACGAGAAACAAAGATAGCTTAAGAGGAACATGAAGTACTTCGTAGTTTGTAGTTGGTATCATCTCCCAAAGAACCAAATATGGCCATAAACCTAACTGCAAAACCCTAAACACTACTCAAAAGTCTAAAGAAATTTATTTGCGTATGTATATGATATATATATAGAATACCTTGGAGCTTCTGGAAAGAAATTGATAAGCAAATTTGCCTTCAAGGCGATACTCATGCATAACCCAGTTGCTTTTCTCTCCTTTAGGAGCTCGGCCTCTGTAGAAAACCAAAGTCTTCTTCATGCCCACAAGAGCACAAGTCTTGGAGCTGTAAATCTCTCTGTCCTTCCCAGTAGCCTTCCAGTAACCAGCCTCCGTAGCTCTGTTAGTTCTCAGGCCAGTTGGGTACTTCCTGTCTCTCAGGCTAAAGAAGTACCACTCTTTCTCTCCCATCTTTGCCTTAGCTGCGGAAGCGAAAACAAATGTAACAAATAATGTCACAACACACTCGCATATCAAATATGAACAACGGACCTAAAAAAAAAAATGAAAAATGGGTTTGTCAACTTGGTTTACCAGGAAGCTCCCAGGGCTCACACTTGTTGAGGTCAACTTCAGCAATGGCTCTGCCAGTGAAGTTGCAGTCAAGAACTTTCTTGAGAAGGTAGTATGTGATGAGTTCTTCATCAGTTGGGTGAAACCTAAAGCCAGGGGGCAAATGTGCATCACTATTGTCAAAGTAATTGTAGGTGATCTCCATGATCATCAACAAAAATAACACAACGAAGTGATATGAAGGCAAATCAACTAAAGAATCAAACAGAAAAAATGTAAGCGCATGCGATGATGATGATGAGGAGTGGATAAAGAACAAGGGGGTTTTGTAACTTAGTTGTCTAGTGTGTTTGAGAAAGTATGCTTATTGGTCTAGTTATATGGGGGGGCGCTTGGGTTGGTTTCCCATAGGGATTTGATGAATCAAGTGACAGGAGAAAAAGGTGCAACAAAAAAAAATATTAGATCAATAAAAACCATAAAAATAATAATCTCTTTGTTTTCTCTGATCTGTCCTGTTCTGTTTTCTCTCTCTAATGGGGTCATCTGCTACATAATAATGCCATGGCCCGAGAGTAGAAAGAGAGAGGGGGTGATGTATGTCTCTGAGGGAGTGGGCTCTGTGGGGTTCTGTTTCTGGCATTGAGTATGCGTGCGTGTGTAAATTGAAAGAAGGGGAACAGAAAGTAGATTTATGAGAAGAAAAAAAAAAATTGTTGAAAGAGATTGAGATTTTCACCATCTCTCGATAAAGCTGTTTCATATCTCACCCTGTCAGCACAGTACAAGATTAAATTATCAAACTTGACAGGGACCCTTTGTGCTTGCACACGCCACCTTCGTTTCAATATATCGACAATTATTCATTTATTATTATTATTATTATTTTTAATTTTCCACAGAATTTGCATAAACAATATATCACATATGGATATGGTGCGTCCATAAACCAAAGTGAAACGTTCAGCTTCTGCTGTGCTGCCGCTGCGTTCTTCTGCAAATCTTTAATAATGCGGAAGACTGAGGCCACAGCTGCTTTTGCTAGTTAAACTTACACATAACAATCTTATGCTAAGGAAAGAGAGTACATACATACACGACCAATGTTTGACACAAAAGACAGAGAGATTTGCACGGGGAAATGCTAGCCAAAAAGCACAGGTAGCCGAAGTGCTTTTACCCCCTTACCCGGACTCATCCTTTGTACAAACAAGCGAGCTAGCCTCTTGTTGGCGTAATAATTCATTGCTGGCTGATGCTTCTGGACACATAGTGGATTTTGCATACTAAATTTTTCTTGTAACATGGCCAGGCCCCTACCCATATTTGTATCCAGTGCTAAGTGCTAGTTCTGGTGACAGTTGTATTACTTTTGCACATAAAATCAATTCAATCCTCATCTCATAAAAGAAGTTTGAATCATGCAATCAACATATTCTACATGCTACTTTTTGGGTGTTCTACGTTCATGTTTCAAACACTGTAAATCTGCAAAGATTTTTGCAATGTATAAGAAAAGCAGGATCAGAGTATCAGATCTGCTGGGTGAATGAGGTAGAAATCTTTAATTTTACTCATGTGATTGATCCACTTAACCGTTTCAAAATCCTAGACTTTCTAGTAGTACAAGCCAAGCATAATGGCGCATTTAGCCATCATTTTCACGGAATCATATTCAAAATGGCAAAAGACTTGCTCTGATCTGCAGCTGTAGCAGATTATTATATATGCTATGTACTCATGACAAAAATTTTCGGCAGTAAGAACCCCTTTCTCATATTCCGGAACAAATAAACAATTAAATAACAAGTGGCCGCTTCTCATGATACCAAATTTAAAAAAAAAAAAAAGAAAAAACACGTACAAAAATATAAATGAACGAAGTTCATGATTTTCCATATTTTAATCTAATCGTGACTAAATTAGTTCAGTTCAATTTTTCTAAGTTTCTGATCTGGTATCTTTTTTTTTTTTTGATAATATAAAGTTGAACTGAACTAAAAATTTCTGCGTGATTATTGGTTCAAATTCTCAAATCGAAACTTAACCCCAAAAAGAATTGTTAACATTTTTATATATTAAAAGGGCACCAGGTGGCATGATTTAAGAAAATATAAGAAAATAAGAAAATATTAAATTTTATAAGAAATATAAAAAAAAAAATCATAACTATTTGAAAAATCGAACCAAACGAAAATCTAGCTTTTTCTTTTTAAATAAAAAGCGAAAACTTTTTATCACTGGGAATTGTGAAGAAGGGTTTAAAAGAATTAAAAGAGAGAAGGATTAATGATGAGAGTGGTTGAATTGTTTTTATTATTATTATTTCTATTTTTCCAGCAACAATAGTAAAAGACAGACTATTTTTTTTTTCCCTCCCACTAGTGTGTAAAGCATTCATATTGTATGTTTTTACAGCAAAAAGAGCAAAAGACGGACGTACAAAGCATAATATATTAAGCTGAATAAGCTATACACTAGGGTACTGATAATGATCTTTTTAGATCATAATAATAATATAAATTTAATATTTATTTAAATAATTATACGGTCATTGCAAATCCTCCACCCGATGGAGTTGATCCAACGCAATCGGACCGTTCTATCATCTGTTTTTGTGTTGGAATTACCAAGTGATGAATTGAAATGATTAAGCCTACCGAGCATGCATCACTTCAGGCAATCCCATCCATCCATCCATCCATCTATCAAAATCAAAAATCTACAAAGAGATTGATGGTATGAGATTTTGACGCGTCATGCTCGGACTTTGAGATGACCCTTCTTCACAGGCTTTACATCAAATCATATCAATATCATCAATCTGCAATCTGCAATTCTGCAATTCTGCTGCCTCTCTCTCTCTCTCTCTTTCGATGCATTTTTTTCATTTTATTGTTGTCAAGGTTTCTTCACCAGTAACCATCCAAAAAAAGGCAACAAAATCAACCCCCTCGATCTTCTCCTGGTTTGGCCACCTGAATTACTTTTAACTTTGCCTTACAATTTACGGCTTCTCCTTCTCTCTTTCACTTCCCCATGTTCATGCCATGATACGATGATTGTTAAGTTCCAGATAATAATAATAAGTGTAAGTCGTCCCACAATGTTTATTAATGTTTCCACATCCTCCTTCGAATAAATTTTTAAAAAAACACCACCTTACTGCAACCAACAAAATAATAAAATCTTAAATTTTATAAACAAAAAATTTTATTAATTTTTAGTATTGTACACAATAATAATATTTTAATATTATTTACTTATGTAAAATTCGATCGAGATTTATACTGATAAATAAAATCACTAGACTTTTAGTCAATTGACTAATATTGTGTATAATTAAATAAAGATAATTTTTTTTTAATCAAATTTAAATCCATAAACAAACACAATCTGAATGTCTTAATTTTTTTTAACAAAAATTTTATACTTGTTTGACACTGGACTTAGACCGTCGAAGGGTATAAAGATTAGTACATGGAACCGGGGTATTAGAGAAAAATTGTGCATCCTTACATTTGATGTTATTGTTTATAAATAAGTGTTGATGGTTATTTATGTGCTATAATTAGGAAATAAACCCCAGTAGGAATTCTATAATTGTCGCTAGATACATTTACAATTTATCTTTTTCTTATAAGACATACATTCAAAATGCATAAATTACAAAACAATGATGTATATAATATGTGATACATAACTTGTAAATATTGTCAGAATCTTATGTGATCAGATCATTTAGTAAGCACAAAAAATGTCGCGTATGACATTAAGACAGAATTGATTAGGAAAAATAGACAAAACATATTCCCACATTTATTAAAATTAACACCGTGGATTTGTAAAAAGGTGTCAAAATTAATACTCTGGATAATTATCATTGTCAATAGATTTAGCAAATAATGATTTTCAATGCGGTAAATTATTATTCTTCCGTGATTCTGTATTTATAACGAGGCCGCTGGATTTCAAATCACATAAATGCTTGCATTTATTTAATCGATCAATAATTTACATACAGTGATGTAACTCGCATAATGGAGTTATAAT
The DNA here is from genome assembly GCA_030449875.1 of Aegle marmelos. Taxonomy (NCBI): domain Eukaryota; kingdom Viridiplantae; phylum Streptophyta; class Magnoliopsida; order Sapindales; family Rutaceae; genus Aegle; species Aegle marmelos. Next base: position 16,019,745 of record JASUUL010000142.1, on the reverse strand, counting down.
ACATGATATATTGTCCTCTTATGTTATTGTCCTTTTTTTCTTTTTGTCTTACTACAGTTCTATTAAATATTAGGCTTTTAATATATTTAAATTTAAAAAAAATTTCGAACCTTTAAAAATTTTAAAATCCAGCCATTGGGATCGAGAGGGGCTTCAATTTGGGAACAAAATAATTCTCATGTTCATGTGTCTTTAGTAATCCAAAACCTATACGGACCAATAATGTAGTTCCAGAAAGCAGTTGACTTTTTTTTTTTTTGCAAACTTTTCATTATATATATGCATATAGTTATTTATTTCCTAATTTTTAAAAGTCTGAAAATAAAAGAAATAAAACAAATAGTGGGGGAATGGTGTATATGAAAAGACAAAAGGGGACACGGTTAACGAGAGAGAGCGTATGGGGGGATTACGCATGACGACAAGGTGAAGTAAGCCGCGCCGCCCTCCGGCTACGGCTCTGTGCACTGCGTTTTGGGAACCGAGTCCTAAAATAATGTCCAATAATGAATAATCCTTTTTCATCATTATTATTATTATTTTATTAAATGTATAACGTGAAGCTCCCTGCTTAAACAGTGACCACCCTCCACTGGGCCCCACAACCCTCTCTCACTTACATTATAGTCCTGGCTCTGCTCTCTTTATATCTGGAACTTTGTCCAATCACCTTTGGGGCTCTGTGTGCCTGCTCCATCTGATCTTCACACGTGTACCTCTCTCTTCAACCCCCCCCAACCCAAAAACAACTAAACGCAATTTTTATTTTTATTTTTATTATTTAAACTCGGATAACTGCTGACGGAAAACAGCATTAACCGGGTTGACTTACACTTCGACCATAATAATAAAGATAATGAATATTATTTTTATTTTATCCCGTAATATCTTTTATATATTATTTTATTATTAAATTTATTTAATAATTATTTTTTACCTAATATTTTATTATTAAATTACTGTTGTTCAAAGAACATTTTAGAAATTTCACGTGGTATAAGATTTATATAAACTTTATATATACATATATAATTATCAATTGATAAGAGCATTATTTTTATATAATTAATTTTATAATTTTTTTAATTTATAGGGTTAAATTCTACTTCCACAATTTAGGATTAAAATAGACTTTTACTATAATTTCAGTTAAAAATTCAGTTAACTTTAATAGTTTGATATTAAAATGGTAAACATTGAAACATTTAGTGAAAAAAAAGTAATTTTCATAAAATCTTGGTAAAGTGATATATTAGAAAATATTAGCAGATAAAATGTTAATATCCCTAAAGATAAAAAAAATTAAATATTAGCTTCCTAATTAAATTATCATACAAAGCACCATTTTCCTTTAATAAAATTAAATTCAACATCTACGAAAACAATGATACAAGTAATTTAAATATTTTTTGGAAAATTGAAATAAATTAAATAATTGACTTAGACTATAGACACCAAAAGTGGATTTTAAAATGATAAACATTGAAATATTTTGTGAAAAAAAAAATAATTGTCATAAAATTCTTAATAAATTTTACTAAAAAATATTGGAGGGCAAAATATTAATATTCCTGAAGATAAAAGATTAAATTAAGTACTAATTTTCCTAACTAAATTATCATATAAAATACCATTTTTCTTTTAAAATATTAAATTCAACATCTACAAAATCTCGATGCACAAAATTTTTATATTTTTTAGAAACATAGAAATTAATTAAATAATTGACTTAAACTATAATCACTAAAAAGTGGATTTACCGCTGTACAAGGTGACTTTAAATCAGAATGACTTCTGCCTTTGACATTTTGATGTGTTTGATGGCAATTCATTTATTGTTTTTTTTTTTTTTAACCTTTCTCTATCCAAATATTGACAAAAGTTGAAATGGGGATCTGGCTATGGTACCACCCTTGCTGTTTTTCTGCGATCTAACCACTGACCAGTTTCATTGAGCTCCTTGCACTCTTTTTTATTTGTAACTCTTATAAATTGTAAAGTGACAAAGTTCCCTTCAACTGCAGAAAAATATTAAAATTCTATAAAGAGTGGAAGCAAAAGAAGTACTGAAAATGAAGGGATTAAGGGAAGAAGAAGATTGGTTGCTGCCTTGCTGGTACTTGTAGTGGGGGTCGACCACCTCTGATCTTTCTCTACGCTAGCTGAGTCAATAGAATCATGTGTCTAATGATTAATTCCTTGAAACGGTACAATTCAAATAAACCCCCAATTAAAAAAATAATTATTATTATATTCAATATCCAGTAATAATCAATGGGATTTACAATTAAATTGACATTTACCCTTATCATTTTTTGGTCTTCTTGGATAATTTCAATTAAACTCGTTAATATAGGTGAAACTCCAATGTCGTATTGGCACGAAGTTGAGGTTGCATCTCAAAGGTATTTTCATAATCCTTATGCCAAAGGTCCTAAATGATGAAATGAAATTCTTTATTCTGAATTGATATTTTTTTTATTGTCTTATCAATATTCAGGAGAATTTAAAATTCTGCAGAATTTCATTTTGTTCACTTAAAAATTTTGTTATAGATTATGTTAATTATAAAAATTTTATAAATTAATCGGTATAAAGATTTTTTTTTGTGCAAATAACCTTCCTCCAAAAATAAACACCCATTAAAATTTAAAAAATTTTAAATTTGCTGTGATTCCTTCTGGAAGATGAAGCTATGAAGGTGAGAAGAAACCAAAAAAATTATAAAATCATTTCTTTCTTTTTAAATTATAAATTCAAGGGTATATTTATCTTTTTATTAATATTAGTGTGCTGTGAATTTACTATAAGATCCTTAATATGTCTTGGATGCGAACAAAAACTGCTTAAATACTTACAGCGTATAATAAATATAAATAAGTGTAAGGCTCTAAATTAAATGTTGATAGTGTACGTAAACAGATAATATTTTAATACTTATGAATATTTTGTAAATAAAAATAGTGTAAGGGCCTTAACGAAGTTTGACGGTCATTAAGCTACCAAAGACAAAATGGATTGGTTCCCAATTTTTTCTTCGACAAGTTCATGCAATTTTTTTTTTTTTTTGCCCCCAGCAAAACCCAATGATGCGCAAAAGTGAAAACACTAGACAACTTTTTTGACAATGTGGGTACGTAATATCACTTATCACTTCATTTGATTTTGATTTGTGATTGATATAATTGTAGATTCTTTCTCCATATCCTGTAACCAAGCCAAAAAGCAAACAGGAAACATTTCAAGGAGATTCGGATTCCATTGTCTATGCTATGCATGCCGTCTACATTTTCATTAAAGCAACTTGCATGTATGTGTGTTTGTGTGTGTGCCACTTGCATGTCAAAAAAGCTATTGCATCAATCTGATATCAAAACAAAATTCTTCTGTTTTTAGACATAAAAATGGTGCATGAGTGCTCTTTCACCAATCTACACTGCTAACAGTAACAGGAAACGCCCTCTATAAGGAAACTCTCTGGGCCGGCTTCCAAGTTTTCTTTCAATAGATACAACTTCAAAAAGAACTTTCAAACAAGTCCTAATTTCACTTGCGAAGTGGATCTACCTAAGTGAAATTAATTTTTTTATTGCGACTTAAAACAATCGACGTAATCATTTAGGTAATTTGTTTTTTCGAAACTTGCATAACTTTCATGTATTTCAAATACATAAAATATAATTTGACCAATTTATAGGCAATCTATTCTGGTGGATAGAAGAAGGAATAATTATTGATTATTAGCTTCGATAAAAGAATTTTATCTGATACAAGAAATTTGAGATTTAAATTCTCTTTATGTGGTTCTAAAGGAAATTAAATATGATATTAGTTAGGATAGTAAAAAAATCCAAAGTATATGAGAGTCCATTATTTTTAAAGTTATATTAAGATTATATGCGAGGGTACTTGATCTTTATAAAAAAGATCAAGAATGGATATGACTTTTATACTCGTTGATTGGGTGGGTTAGGTATAAGTATAAAACATTAATATTCCTACTTGCTCACTAAACTTGTTTGACGAATGATTTTTTTTAAACCTTTTAAAAGTTAAAATTAATAGTTAAATCAATAAACATCAAATAAGAAATTAAAACCCTAAAATATAAATATTAGCACTTCAACAGTTCGGTAATAAGAACGATAATCTAATATAATATTCTTAGATATCTGCATGGAGATTTTAATAGTAAAATGGCCTTCTTCTTCTTCCTCTTTTTTTTCTATATATATATATATATATTTTAATGCTTTGAAAGGAGAGCACAATGGCCTGCCGCCAATCATATTACTAGTCGTGTTATAATTAAAAAATGATAATAAATTAATAATGTCGGGACATTGGTAAATAAACATTGATGAGATCGACGTTGGATGATCCATTAGCCCACATTTTATTGGAAGTGACTAGAAATGGACTAACAAACATATGACTGCGACAATCTAATTCATCAAAGTGACCGCAGGCACACAGTGGGAGGGATGATATTTTCTTGATGGGAACGGAGGCAATGATCTTGATGTGATTCCAATTCTTTGATTTATTGAAACAAATGGTCTTTTGATTTCAATCAAACCAATTATCTTTTCAAAAATAATTTTTAAAAAAATTTCAGCTAAAGCCTTTTTGGGGTCTTGTTGAATTGATCGTTTCAATCTCAATGAAAATGCCCAAACCAAAATCGAATGTTGAACATAGACTATGAAGTCCACACTTCACATCGACAGACAAGTTTATGTATTCTAAGTCAACGGACGGGCAAACTTCGCATCTACAGTATTGTTTCCTTGGCGATATTATTGCTGTGATTTTTTTTTTTAAAACTCTTTTTTGACCTTTTTCTTTGTGTGTTTTTTAGGAAGACAAGTACACCAACATTAATTAGCAGTGATGTAAAATAATTTGTTGATGTGTACCATATCAACAACCAATCGATTAAAAACCATTAGCCAGTAATACGCTTCAAAGCTCAAACATCACAATCCAAAGTCACAAAAACTTAGAATTTAAGTAAGGTGTTTTTTTTTTAAAAAAAAAAATTAATGCTCAGAAGTAATTTATTAAAAAAAGTAATTTTCAATTTATCTCTCCATATAAATGTAGAAATCACAAATTTTAATTTATCTCCTAAAAGCATGAAGATCTTAATTTAACTTATATTTTTGTTCAAAAGATAAGGGTGAATGGTAAGTACATTAACGATATCTTTTTTTTTTCCCCTTAACAGTAAATAAGGGTAAATGAATATTTTCACATGAATAAATAGAAAACTTTCATTCTAAGTTGGGCTAAATTGATGTTTACCCTAATAAAATGATCACATGGCTCAACCAATGACGTTAGAAAAAAAAAATTCAAACTCATTCTAAATTTATAATCTTACTAGATTTGATTATATTCAAATTGGATAAAAAGTTTGAATTCGATCGAGTTATGATTATATATGGATTAAGTCGATTTTTTATTTTAATTTTTTTTGCAAATTATTTTATTCATTAGAAATTTTTTAATTAATTATCTCATTTTATTATGTTTTTACAGATTTTCAAAAAAAATAATGAAAACAATTACTATGACATCAAATGGATAAAAATTAAAATAAATTACTAATAAGAGGTAGGGTTGGATTATTTGCCCACTCCTACACACAGACACACACATACACTTAAAGTGTTTCTGTATCCGAAAAAAAATTTAAATCCGTGTGGTTTTAAAAATTTAAAACTTAAAATATTTAAATTACATAGTTTATATGCTTTCTTAGACGATTCCATACTTCAAAGTTTCATATTTAAACATTGATATATATATATATAAAAGCATTCACACCTGAATTTTTTTTAAGATTAAGTCAGGTTATTTGCGCACCCATAACATGGCTGGGGCGAAAAATCTTAGTAAGAAATAGTGGTGGCTTTCAATCTAAACCATTGTCTCGAGTATTGAGCCTACTCTGGCCTTTGGTTCAGCTCCCAATTGGACTTCAGGTTAGAATTGGGCTGGGCTTGAGGCCCAACAAAATGACAAGGAACTAGTATACTGTACAGATACTAATATTAGAATCAAACTAATTTTATTACTATAAGGAGGTTATAGTGTAATAGATATTGTAGCTATAAAAGTTATTGTTTTGGCTCAGATATCTTTAGTGCTAGTGATATACAGGTAAAATATGCATTACGTTAATAATTAATTAATTAGAGAATGTCAAATTTAATATATAAATATTGATAAAATAGATATATATAATTTTAAAAAATTGACATATATATATATATTATAAATTTAATAATTATTCATATGTAGAATCAAGTTCCTAAAGATAGGATTAAAAAAATTATAACTTATTACATGCAGAGTTTATTCTTATTTATAATAGGCCTAACTAGGGCAATGAATTTTTGTTACCACATGAACATTATTTTTATATAAAGTACTATTACAAAGATACTTTACTATATAATTAAATAAAACTAAACTCAATCCTTATACACTATTGCATAACATTTCTCACATTCCCATTTTAGGTCATATTTATTGATATCCATAATATTCCTCACTTGCTTCTTGGCTTTAACATTAGATTAGAAAATTTTATAGTGCATTTATTAAACTGAAATCGAAATGGGGTGAAATGCGAAGGGGGAATAAAAATAAAAATAAATTATTTACTAAAAACATAGGAATCAGAATTAGATTGAGTAAATTGCTATTGATATATTTACTTTGTCTCAAAATCAAAATAAAAAAGAGTTAAATTATAATAAATTTCTAAAAACTATTTAATGAGTAATTGTCAAAGTTATTGTTTTGTATTTTAATTATTGTGATTATTTATTCAAAAATTATTATTGTTATTAATTATTATTATTATTATTATACTAATATATTAATTAATTATAAAAATTTTATCATTATTAATAATAATAGTAGTAGTAGCAGGAACAATAATAATAGTAATAATAGTAATATATTAATTAATTATTACTTTTATCATTAATAACAACAACAACAATAGCTTTAAAATATAGTAATAATTAGAATACTTATATTAATTATTGCAATAATATATTAATTAATTACAATAATTTTTTAATTAGGACAGAATGGGTGCTTTTGATTTTATAGGGAAGAAAATGATCAATCTTGAGAATGTGATCAATCTCCCATTTTCAAATTCAGATAGGATCAACGATTCAAATTTCAAATTCTGTTTTCATTTTACAAAATAAATGTTATCAATGATTCCGATTCTGAATTTTAATTCCTCAATTCGAAAAGTAAATGCATCATTAATATAATCAATAGATGCATTTTTGTTTTTGTTGGATACTTAACATATTTATCTTTTTCTAATTATGTAAATGTAAACATGCATATACAGAGAGAACTCTAAATTTTTATTTTCATGATCTGTAGGCTTAACTTCAATATTCTTGTATCGTTTGGATCTAACACATGTGTAAATGTAATCTACAAACACACATAAATCTAATTAAACAAGAGACATTTAAGCCCCCCCCAAAAAATCACTTTTCATCATAAATTTTTTCTGAGTTGTCAATTTATTTGACGATATCATATGGTCAAAACAAAGTTGTACAACTAAGTTTCAATTTCTTAGAAGGTTGTAGTCGGATAGACGTCCAAAAATCGTAATCCTTTTGCACCCACTCAATTATTTTGATGAATCATCAAACTTATCTTGAGCTTTTTAGATGAAATATATTTAGTAGTCTCATACATGTGGAGAAATATATAGCACACAAAATTACACTAATGCGCATAGCGTGTATGGAAGTCGTGGCTTGAAATTTTGAAGAGAAGATTCATTATTGGCTATCTTTGGCACATAAAGTGCAACGCTCAAAAAGGAAGGGAGATTCAAAACACAAGTATATTTCTTCCAATAATCAGGTAATTATTTTTAATTTTGCCATTAACAATTATATTTATAATTTATTTCACTTTGAATTTTTAAGATTGATTCATTCGGAAAACAAACAGATACATGTATCAAGTAGCGATGTCGTGCTAAAGTAAATTAATAATCAATACTGTTCAACTTATCAATTTTGGTATTAGTATTAGTCGTTTAATATTTTAATATTCTAAATATGATAAAATATAACGATAATGATTTTTTTCTTCGCATCATTAAAGACAAGTTCTGAAATACAAAAACAACAAAGAGAACAATTGTAGAATGAAATCATAGCCCTCGAAGAGTGAGATGAAAATGACTTTCTCTGTTTGTAGAGCTGTGATCACATGTGGTGATTCTATAGGTATCCTCAAAATAGTTTCCAATTAAAAGCGATCTGTGATGATCACAATCATTGCCGCTCGCTTTGGGTTGGGGGTAGAAGTAGAGTTAATCTTGGTTTGAAATATCAAAGGCTTTACGAGTAGGCCACGTGGTGAGTTGTGTGCCTTTGATTGGTCTAATTGTCTGGTATCGTCACCATGACGTGCCTCTCTTGTCTTCATCTCTTTGTTTTTCCATCTACGCTCCTAAATAGACTCCAATTATGATATTGTAACAAATTAAAAGAAAAAAAAAATCACAACATTAAATGGTCTCAAAAAAATAAAATAAAGGAATTGATCAGGTAAAGCCAGGCCTAGCTAATTATTGTGAAAAAGACCCATTTAAACAGAACCCAACGGAACTTTCAACCTGGTGGTCACAAAAATTGAGCGGAGTTATAGATTTTATTGGGTGTCTTTCCGGTACCTGCAATTAGCCCAATTTATGTGCCCTTTGATTAGTTGTTGCACCAGCGAGAAAATTAGTTAAAATAACCTTAACTCCTTACTCCCAAATGGCAAGATAATAAAATGATTAACATACCAAGTTGGTCACACGGCACATATTATTTTATCTAGAACTGATAAAATGATTTGTTAGGTCTTATTAGTGTGGTGTCAATTTCCTATTGTGTTAAATTTAAATTGATTCAAATTTAACTTATTTAATAATCGTGTTAAAGTATCAGAATCTGTATTTAAAAATGAAAATAAATGGAAGACCCAACCTGTCTGTTTAATTACTATATAATCATGCACCTAACATAATACAATTCAATAACCCCACTTAATACATGCTTATCATGATTTATATTAAATGTTGCACATCCATTTGAGACAAATTACTGTCTTTTATTAATTTAAGTAATATTATATATAGATATTATAAAATAGATATGTCTGCTAAAATATTATAAATTTACACTGTTAAGTTTTAAGTTTCTAAAATTTTAAAGAATGAAACACCACATAAACATTAATTTTGTTTTAAAAAAAAGTGAATTATGTCCAATGTTGAAAAACTTGATTAAAGGCTTGTGTGTTAACTTAAGATGAAGTACAATATATATATATACACACACATACAAGAGAATGTTCAAAAGATAACTTTGATAGCTCTAATGATAATATTATGCGATAAAATTAGCATAGAGATAAATTACAGAATAAAATTAAGTGTGAAGCAAGATATTTACAAAACATCAGATAATTGATGCAAACTGCTGAGACCAAGACCAAGCCATGCATGGAAGTTACATTATTTGTTAAATATTTGAGTTTTGATTATAAGAATATGTAACTTTTTTATTATTTAATAATTGTGTCATTAATTAGATAAATGGGTTAGGAAGTTAAACTTTAACTCAACTTGAAAAAAAAAAATTGTACTGAACCAAACTAAATTCATGTAATAACCTTGTTAATTTTCACAATCCAAATCTAATTATCCATATCGTGTTGATATCGAGTAAACGAAACGTTGATGTACTCAGCTTTATATAATAATATATAAAGAGATTATATGGTCAATAACTCAAACAAAATCTTACGACTTTGATCAAGGAACTTCATTTAAAATATTCTTTGCAAAAGAAATATTTTATCTGGACATTCATGCCAGTGATCATATATCAAAATTATTAATTAAAAGTGAAGATGGAATGCCATTTATTTGTAAAAATACTATCTTTGGGAAACATTATATACGACACAGATGGGTTCAAATTAGTAAGTTCATTTTCAATGTTCAGGAACTTTTGTTTTTAATAGTGTCTCTCTAAGTATGCATTGGGATTAATCTTATAAGTTGGTGTTATAATTATATTTTTATTTTTCAAAATAAAAACAGAAAACGATTATAGTAAAGGGGAAAAAAAAAAAATTGGACTCTATTCCTTGAGAAGGATTTGTGTAGTGTTGACACACCCCCTCAGTTTGCTAAAGTGGTATCTACGATCACTTGTGGCAGGTCTAATGAGTCTTGTCAATAGATTTTATAAATTAAATAATATGAAACTCGTATCATTTAAAATATGGAGGTCTATAAGGTGCAGTTTATTGTACTTTATAGTCTCTCACGGAAATAGTTTTGTGGGATTGTTATACCTTATAGCCTCTCACGGGAACAGTTCCATGTAGATTTCACGGAACTGTTTCCGTGAGAGACTATAAGGTACAGCAAGCTGCACCATAGGGGTTTTTTTAAAATATATAAAAAAGGTTTTATACGAAAATTTACTAAAAACCTACCAAATAACATGTCCTAAATAACAGGGTGCATTATTTTATTATGCTAAGAGGATGCACCTAATTTATTTCCTTTTTTAAGAGAAATTTTAAAATACCTCCTAAATACTATGTTAATTATATAATAAATAAATAATTTTATTATATATATATATATTTGTTTTGAAGAATTAGTGTATAAATAGTAATTACATAAAATTTAATTACACATATTGTATAATTATTAATTAAAGAAATTGCTACAATAAATACTCTAAATTAGAGTATATCCAATATAATTAGACACATCATCAAAAAAAATAAAAATAAAAAACATAATTGGACCCATTAATTAATTGTATTGTCTCTTTTATGTGTTATAAAATTCTTGACGTATCTTAAGAAGGCATTAAGCCCACGCAAAAGTACTTATTTTCTCTTATTATTGTTATTATTATTAATTTATCAATTTCACTCGGAAAGATAATGAAAAAGACGTTACATGAAACAAGAAAAAGGTCGCAAAGATAGGCTAGTTTATTTATTAAGCCAATGAGTAAAGTTGCGTGTTTGAAGAGCTTGTGTGAAATTTTTGTGGTGCCAATGCACGTTAATTACTTTTTGGCCTCTTTCTTAGTTGTTTGTAAATGCACGTGTCAAGTTGTTCGATACAAAAATTTAGTTGTTTTTTCTTCTTTTTTTTAAAATTTTTTGAAATAATTAATTTTTTTGGGCAATTTTACATGGATAAAATAATATTAGATCACTATGGTTGAAAGGTATAGTTCCTTTCTTATAATATATTTATGCAACTCCTTTAAAAAAAATAAATAGAATTTTATTATCATTTGGCTGAACAATTATGGTATCGCGGTCTCTCTCTCTCTTTTCTCCCACCTCAAAGTGAAAAATGGTATTCTAGGTTATGAAATGTCTCCGTGTGTCTGTCTAGAAATCAAATTGAGGGTGACGGGTTTGTCACTTTTACCCGAGCAAAATTCAATTCCGATACGAGCACGATATCCGTTACCAATCAATTTTGGTCCCATTTTAAGTTACATCATTCTTTATAAGACCATACATGTAAATGTGAGCGTGCATGTATATGTCTGTATATGCATTACATGACCAGTCTAAAATGGAATTACCAACAGGTCGCATTTATATTCCTTTCAAAGAAGAAAACGAAATAATAAATATTCCTTGTTTTAGAAATAAATATTCCTTGTTTTTGAGAAATAATTTACTAGTTACCTTGTTTATAACAACAAGGTTTATATTGAAGTGTTACACATTGGGATGACTGTTAAAATTCTCTTGGGGATCATATAAATTTCATACAAAATGAATTCTAAATTAACCTGGATGTATCATTACCCGTAAAAAATACAAGCAGTGATTAATTGTTAAAAAAAGATTAGTATTTTAATTCTTGTAATTTAAAAATTAAACAAAAGAATAAACAGTAACTATAATAAAAAAGGAGAAGTTTTATAATTCACTAGCATATTATGTAATTCTTGTAATAAGTAAATAATGTTATGGTATGTGTGCATTTATTTTAAAAAATTATAATACAAGTATGCATTATATTAAATTTAATACATATATTAGCTCAATGGTGGTGCTGGGAATTATTTTTAGTAGGGTTTAGGTTTAGACATTAATTTAATTTAAGAAAATGATCAACAAATCACATATATTAAAATAGAAATCTATTAAAACATTTTATTCAATACACTTATAACTATCCTAAACAAAATTTTATTATATGTTGAAAATATTGACGAATAACCTCATTATAAGGACTACAATTATGTCCTTATCTATGTACGCAATAAGACTGTAATTCAATCATTAATTTCCATCTAATTCCGTTTGATGATTTTTTAACAAAATTCATAGATGATAAGCTGATGGTATCTGACACAAGTTTTTTTTTTTTTTTTTTGGGTAGAAGGATTGACGAGGGGCTAGGGATTTAATATATGTGGATTTTTTTTAATTTTTCTTCTCTTTTAAATTTTAAAATTCTGTATCAAATATTCGTAATTTGTTTTAAATTTTAACAAAAGTTTTATTATAAATTTATTAAAAAATAAAATAAATTAATATTTAAAAAAAAAAGATAAAGAAGGGGTTGAAGCCCTGCTAGTTCTCAAGTCGCTCTGCCGCTACATATTACTACTTATGTATTATCGATTTTCTTTTAAAAAAAAAAAAAGTGTAACGTTGTACTAAAGCAGCCAGAAATTAAATTTGTTTCCATGCAGATCAACTGCAACGTGTGGTGTTAGTACATGCACGGCAGATTCTCTCTCCTGTATATTCAGAGACACGAAGCCAATAAAACTCAGAGTTAAAAGGATTCCTTTAGTCGTTGTGGTTGTGTACTTGTTGCAAGAAATTAATAATAAGCAAGCGAGCAAGCTATGGAAATAAACAATGAAGGAGTTGATAATACAGGTTCAATAATCACCGTAAAGGGGATGTTGAGTCTGTTAATGCAGACTGTTGATGATGAGGAAAATGAAAAGAAAGTGATATCACTGGGGATGGGTGACCCAACTGCTTATTCTTGCTTTCACACAACTCATGTTGCCCCTGAAGCCGTTGCTGATGCTCTTCTTTCTGATAAGTTCAATGGCTATGCCCCCACCGTTGGTCTTCCGCTAACTAGAAGGTAAATTTGATTGCTCTTTTAGTTTGTTAATATCATTGTTCTGGGTTTCTTGGTTTTGGCAACGAATTAGTTGTTATCTGTTTGCGTTGGAAAGTAAATACAGAATTAGTTCTGTTATGGGTTTGTTTCATTCTGATCTAATTTCTAATTTCTCACGGTTGCAATTTGAATTAAGCAAATTTGGATTAACAATCTGGGAACATCAATTTTCAATCCAGCTCCAATTTCTTATAACTATATATATAAAACTATATATATATATGGTTTGAATATTTTTTAGAAGCAACATTTGGGTTTATTTAATCTAGTTCTAAGATTTATTTATTTGTTTGTTTTCGGGAAGTTGCAGAATATGGGATGGTAAATAAAATGATAATCTTTCTTATTGGATTTTCACTTATTGGGATGTTGCGGTTCAACCTAATTATCTGGTTACTTAATGCTTACAACTTGGGCTTACAGAATCTTGAATGTGTTTTCACTTTTGACAGAGCCATTGCTGAATACCTCTCCCGTGATCTTCCTTACAAGCTAACATCCGATGATGTATTTGTCACATCCGGCTGCACGCAAGCCATTGATGTTGCTATGTCACTGCTTTCTCGCCCTGGTGCAAATATCTTGCTTCCAAGACCAGGGTTTCCCATCTATGAACTTTGTGCTGCCTTTAGGCATATTGAAGTTCGGCATTTTGATCTTCTGCCCAACAAAGGCTGGGAGGTGGATCTTGATGCTATTGAATCTCTTGCAGATCAAAACACTGTTGCATTGGTAATTATAAACCCTGGGAATCCTTGTGGAAACGTGTACTCTTACCAACATTTGCAGAAGGTTAGTAGACTGAAATGTTGCTTCAAGTGCTGCAAAGAATGTGAATTGACTTTATCTAAAGATGTTGGAGTAATTGAATTGTTTGTTATTGTGGTTAGATTGCAGAGACTGCGAACAAGCTAAAAACTCTTGTTATAGCCGATGAAGTTTATGGGCACCTTGCTTTTGGGGATAAGCCGTTTGTGCCGATGGGAGTTTTTGGGTCAACTGTTCCTGTTCTTACACTTGGATCTTTATCCAAGAGATGGATAGTACCCGGATGGCGACTTGGGTGGCTTGTCACAACTGATCCATGTGGCATGTTTAGAAAACCCAAGGTACTGTCTCCTTTCTCTGTCTCTCTTTGTTTTACATGAGTGTGAAGAAGTTATATAAAGCTTTGTACATCTAAGCTTGTTTAAAAGCCAATCATCTGTAAGAAGTGACACTGCATAAAATGTGTCTATTTGGTGGAAAATGCATTGGCTAGTTACTCAGTTGTGAATTTTTGCCTCCCATGTGTGGTGATCTTAGTAATTAATTCATTCCTTCTTTATCTGATTTTTACCATTCTCATCTACTTAGGTCATTGGGCGAATGAAGAAATACTTTGATATTTTGGGGGGCCCTGCAACCTTTATCCAGGTATGCATCATGTATGGTTGTTTGAAAATTTCAAATTCATGTACATTTTTCTACTTTTCTTAGTTTCGATATTCCTTGCTTATACAGTGCCAGGAAATTGCATGTTGGAAGATTCAATCATATGTCACGATTAGTAATAAAAAAAGAAACAATTAGTTAAATCAAGCAGATTATGAGCGGCAAGTTTCTTGAAAATTTTGCTGGTAGTTGCATGCTAGACTCCATATAAAATTTTCCAGAGCTAGTAAAATTTAGAAATACCGGTTCCTCTTCAAAATACCTAGACGTTTAACTGACAATATATATTTTTCATCTAAAGCTCATCACAAATTTTGGTTCTCATCATTCCAACATTTTTGGTATTTTAGGCAGCAGTTCCTAATATTCTCCAGCAGCCCGATGAGGTTTTCTTCAAGAAAACTCTTAATATATTGAAGCAGAGTGTAGATATATGTTGCAATAAGATAATGGAGATCCCTTGCATTAGTTGCCCCCACAAACCAGAGGGGTCTATGGCTGTGATGGTAAGAAATTTGCAGAATTAGCAGCTCTCTGCTTGAAATGAATGACTTTAGTATGTCATCTTATTGATATTTTTATTTACCTTTTTAATTCGATGCAGTTGAAACTAAATCTTTCGCTCCTGGATGATATTAGTGATGACATTGATTTCTGTTTCAAGCTGGCAAAAGAGGAATCAGTGATCATTCTTCCCGGTAAGAAACAAACAATTTGAAGATTTAAACTGTTCTGTTGGATTCCACAATCAGAGCATTCTGTACTTGTTGACACTGTCCATCTTCATTAATTTCTTCTGCAGGAACTGCTGTGGGACTGAAAAATTGGCTGCGTATCACTTTTGCTGTTGATCCGTACTCTCTAGAAGAAGGTCTAGGCCGGATAAAATCTTTCTATGAACGGCATGCTAAGCAATTGCAAACATATTTATAGACTCAAGTAAGTCGACAAAGCATCTAATTCTCATATGTTGGTTCCTTTGGTCATGGCATAGCTGTTATGAAGAATGATATTGTTCTTCAAGAGGTCAAAATATTATTATATTACTTCTTAGTTCATTATCAATGTAAAAACAGACCTCTTACAAGGCATAGCCTTGTTTGCTGGTCAATAGTAACATGAATTCTAGTAAGACTTGTAGATATTGTCAAATCAACTGTTGAAGTATGTTGTTTATTGACTCCGATGGAAATAAATTTAAAGTTAGGGCGGCGAAAGCCGTTCCCTTATGTCTTCTTTGTTGTACCTATCTTTGTATAAAACTATACAAAGTTTTCATTATGGATAATTCATTATAATAAGACAAGGCTAATATCATTTTTATATTATTTGATAAGTCTAACCCTAAAGTTAGACATACCAGAATCCTCGGGGTAGCTAAAATAAAACCAATGTTTTCTTTTTGCCAAATTGCATACATCTGCCGGCCGGACAAAGAATTTAAAAAGGGTTATTAATCTTTATATAGACGATTGTTTTATTGAATCTGTTTCCACCAAATGTAAAAATCCAAACTGACAGCAGTGCCCTTCAAATAAAAAAGCCACAGCAGCTGAGATATCGCACAGGCTCTAATAACTTCTCCCCCCAAAAAAAAGGGTGGGAAAGGAAGAACACTACAATTTCATGCTTTACGACTAGAAAAGTTGTCGATAAGGTTAGTGAAAGAATTCTAAGACGATATTCCTTTGTGAGTTAAAATTATGCTTGCCGGCAGTCGCCATCTCAATATTTATAACGGATCAAAATTTGCAGATAAGAAGCCAAAAACCGCGTAACCAAAGAACAGACAGTACAAAAGATCGTCATCTTGAAGCTATTTGTTAAGTTGTTTAGGAGATCATATTCGATACACTGCAAGACAAGTTGCTAACATCCGACATGAAGATGGATTCCCTGTCATACGCACAATTATTATTATTATTATTATTTTTTGATGTGGCTGAAGTATCATAATGTATCACTTCTCTGATTTTATATATCCAGTAATTCTCTTCGTCATTCCATAGCAAAGGGGTCTGTCTCAGCTTTTCTCCTTATCACTATGGACACAAAATCTGGTAGCTTTCCTTTATTTTCCTTATTAAACTTACTGTTCACTTACTGCGATTTTGTTTGATAATTTATTGACTTTGTTTGAAATTCTGTGTTTCTTGCTTGTTTTCAGTGGAGGTTGAAAATGGCAGTGAATTTAAGGCTCATGTGTTCTCATCATCGTCTGAGGTGAAACCTCATATCCTCTTCTCTTCCATGTTTAAGATTTTGGAGGAGTTGTATTGTTGTAATGATTTTTTTGTGCCCTGCACTTGTCAAATTTCATTCTAGTTCAGAATCTTTTGATCATCGGCTTTTGGAAGACATGCCTTGTATGGTAACTTTGTTGTTATGTTATTTCATAAATATAGTTGCTTGAGAAGCTGCAAGAGAAGTGGAGTTCAGTGAAAAAGAAGCCGTACCCCGCAATGTATTCCAGCATATTTGGTGGAATCATTCTTGATCCAGCTATGATGGTGATTCCCATAGATGATCACATGGTTCATCGAGGGCACGGTGTATTTGATACAGCTATAATTTTAGACGGGTAGGCCTAGTGCATTGTAGTGCTAATAGATTAATTTATATTTAGTTTTATGCTCAAAAGTTTCTACATAGCTGAACTGTTTAGGTCTCAAGCAATTCTACATTCCAGACCTCATTAATCATGCAGTTATTGTTGGACTTACAATTATTGAAATTGTTTTCTTTTGCTATTACTACAGATACCTCTATGAGCTAGATGTCCATCTGGACCGCTTCCTTCGATCTGCAGCAACTGCAAGGATCTCCTCTACCTTCCCTCAATCAACTCTACGGAGCATTCTTGTGCAATTGACAGCAGCATCACAATGCAAGAAAGGAACTCTAAGATTTTGGTTGACTGCTGGTCCAGGGGACTTCTCGCTTTCACCTGCTGGCTGTCCAACATCAGCATTCTATGCTGTAGTCATCAATGATGACTTCTCCCAATGCAAAGAAGGGGTTAAAGTGATTACAAGCTCTATCCCCATGAAGCCACCCCTGTTTGCCACAACAAAAAATGTAAATTACTTACCAAATGTCCTTGCAAAGATGGAAGCTGAAGATAAGGGAGCATCTGCTTCTATCTGGATTGATGAGGATGGATATGTTGCTGAGGGTCCAAATGTGAATGTGGCATTTATAACCCATGATAAGGAGCTTGTATTGCCCTTTTTTGATAAGATCCTCAGTGGATGCACTGCTAAAAGACTTCTAGAACTAGCACCGAAGTTGGTTCAGCAAGGGCGTCTGAAAAGTGTCAAAACTGCTAATCTTACGGTGGAGGAAGCCAAAGGTGCAGCTGAAATGATGTATGTCGGAAGCACACTTCCGTTATTGCCAATCACTGTGTGGGATGAACAACCCATTGGAAACGGTAACCACTTAACACTTTTACCTTAATGACATAAATAGGATTTTGTTTCGTTATTTCAACAAATTAATGTTGCAAGCACATGCTAAGGCTGCTCTGTTCTATGCATTGTTTTTAACAGGATATGTTGGAGAACTGACAATGGCACTCTCTGATCTGCTTTGGGAGGATATGGTAGCAGGCCCTGAAACTCAGAGGCAATGTGTTTCCTATGATCAGTGACCCACGCATTCAGCAAGGAGGCTGCACAAATGCTTTCATCTTCCAGTCATTTGTCTTACTTTTTTTTCACTTGCATGCATTTTTTCACAAAAGTATCTATGCTTCAACTGTGTTGTTTCTCTTAATAAATCTGCAAAATCTTGAATAAAATAACTACCTTGATATTCAGGTACTTATGCCTCCTTTAGTAAACTTATCTGGTTAGAAATCATTTTGTATTCCACCGTAAAAGCAGAAAATTCATGACAAATAGATCAAGTCATTTCAATAGATGCTTGTTTGTTTGCTATGGCAGTAAGATACTAAATCTGATATACATACATACATGCATGCATACATACATATATATAAATCTGATATACGTACATACATACAGATATATACAGAGTAGGCTCCCAGCTCTTTGTTAGTTTTGAAAATTAACCAAAAAGCCGATCCCATGCCACCCATTTATATAAATGGAAATCCGATGCTTTGAGCCACATAATCAATGAGTGTCCAATATGCGTACTCCATCTCATAAACCACAAATTGTTTTTCTGTTTTGGAATGGATTAAAAGTTCCCAGATGGTGAGTGGCTGAAAGTGAGGTGTTCAGATAATAAATGGGACTTAATGATTTACAGAATTCACAGCATCCAAAAACAAAAGGCATGTTTTGCTTTCCTTCTTCTTCAAAATATGTTGTTTGTTATCTTCAGTTTTGTTTGTTTTTGTGGGGAAGTACACATGTTGCGGTTACTCAAGTCGCTGGCCAGCTTTCGAAACTTTGGACACATCTCACACTAACTATTAGCACGTGTGTATTTATTCGATACCATCTAGGGTCACTTCTCTTAGACATCTCTCGGCAAGTGGATGTGAGATACAGGTGGCAATTGACCAATTCTTAAGTTACATACACTTGCGTATTTAAGAGATGATAAGCGCTACAAATATTGAAGAAACAAATATTTTAAGCCATTCAAATCAACAAATTACACATGTCAAAGAATCTCAGGAAAGACAAATGAAAATTGAAATCAACAATGCTGAAAAAATGTTAAGCTTAAGTCCTCGATAACTAGACGAGAGAGAGAGAGAGAGAGAGAGAGAGAGAGAGTGAGGAGAGGAATTTCTACTCTCTTGCTCAAGTATCAATTGCAGAAATATTCAACCCCAATAAGTCAGAGTTATTTAAATATTACGATTGAATATAACTTTTATGTGTTAGCAGAAAATTATCCATAGCATTATAAGTTAAAATAACATAATTAAAAGCTATATTTATTCATAATATACTACTATGATAGTATGTATCCAAATTAGATTTATTAACATAAATTTGATCACTTAATAAATGAGTCTCTTAAAATTGCTTCTTAATATTTAATATTTATTAAAAATTTATCCGACTAATATATAAAATAATTAGAATGATTCATATTAATCCTCAATAGGTAAGAAATAAATACAATAAACCGAGGATCTAAATCGGGCATGATAGCCTTGACATGGCCACACTCATCGACTGCATGCTAATGCTAGCCTCATAGGTCCCTCTTAAAGGGGGATTAAAGTTTACTCTGCAAAACAATTTCAAATCATCAATAAGTTAATTAAGCACATATAGTAACCAATACATGATGCTGGTTCGGATCTTCCAATTCGGAAAACTAATTATTTTTGAAATTAAAAGACACACGCGGCGGGATGCGAGCCTTCCAGAAATAGGGTTCCTACAATTAATTTGTTTCTACACCCATGAATTGATTTTGACTTTTGATTGATAATTTTAGCAAAATGGTCAACGTAGCACCATTTCTCCATAGTTGTCTAGTTTTGGTGGTAATTTCGCATGTAAACAACTCAAGTTTACTAAAATAAGAAAATCAATTGAAATGAGAGAAGCCAAAAAAAGAAAAATACTGTTAGCTGAAATACAACATTTGCTATAAAAATGGGCAGCAAATAGAAAAGTTTAATTAAATGAATGACCGTGCGTAGAGAGTCGAGTCATGGCAAGGTTCAGGCCAGTAGCTATGCTGGTTGGCATGCCCTTTGCTTCCATATGTTCGACTCTATCTCTTATTGGAGCTGTTATTTGGGTTGTCGGGTCAGTTCAATTTCTTCTCCATTATTATTTATTAATTTTCTCCCTAGCTAGCTTTTAATTAAATCATTGCTTCCAGGATTTTTTTAATTATTAGTTTTCTGCCAGCAAAATAAAATTGTGATTCGATTTAGAGTTGATTATGATACAACTTGAATACTTAGAAACAAAAGTTGTAGTTGTCTTTTGCTCTTAAATCCTTGCTAATTTAATAGATTGTTGATATTCAAGAAACTTTTTCTAGAAACATTTCAACCATACATGCTTTAATATCTTATGATTATTTATGGTCATTGTTTTTTTTTCCCCTTAAAAAAAGAAAAGAAAATTTGAAGCATGCCCTTCTGATCATCCCAAGTCCCAACAATTTTCTGTATTTTATTTTCATCATTCTTAATTACTTGAATGAAACCTTTGCTTCTACATTGAACCAGAAATTTTTTTTTGTGGTCTTGAGTTCTTCGCAAGATAAAAATTCACATTTGTAAATGGTGGTTATTAGTACTAAATAAAAATAATAAAATAAATTAAGCCTTAACTATATATCATTCTTAAAAGGAACTCAGATCCTTTTAAAAGATATTAAAAGTAAAATCTTTAAAAATCTCAGTAACTTTAGACAAAAAAGGATTTGCATCTTCAACATCAAGTGTGTGTGCGCGTATAATTTTAATTTCTTATCCAGAACTTTTTCTAACATTTTATGTATATTTTTTAAATTTCGTTCTAATGGTGATGTTTAATTATGTTAACAACAATTATTATGTTACTAAAATTAATTTGATGCAGGAAATTGGTGAGTTTAATTTTCCCTTGTTGTGAATGCATGGGACTTATAAATCAAGCAGTTTACCTTGTAAGGCTTCCTGTAGTAACTATTCGTTATTTCCTTAACAAGATACCATTTTGAGAGATTAATGAAATTAGTTTTTTTTTTCCCATTATTTTCTTCTTAATTTTTGCTTTCAACCGTTGTTTTTGAAGCAATTACTCAATGTCTATTTTGTTACTGCATTGAGAGTTGGGGTAGATGCTCCTCAATTTTGTCCCTAAATTTTGAGCCACTCAACTAGTTATACATACATACATACATATATACATATATACATAAATTACTCAAAAGATCATTATTGTATATATATTCCCATTAAAATCAACTTAATTATCATATATATTTTCAGTAATTATAAATTGGATTTTGTTTAATTCTTGGGTTATACGAACATAAATATTATTTTACCTTTAAAAAATTAGATCCTATAGTAAGGTTTTTTATTTTTTATTATTTAAAAAACAAAATACAAGAACTACTTAAGTAATTGACTTAAATTATAGGGAGTAGTGGAGCATTTTATGTTCATAATTTGAAAATATCATTAATTGATTAATTACCTAGTTAACTTAATTAAACCATTAGCTTAAAAGAAACTTGTAACACTAATCTCATTCTTACCAATTACTTTTTTATAGAAGAATTAATAAATTAGTTCAGCTAATCTAATTTTTGTACCTTTCATTAAAATTATTTGCATAAAAGCATTTGAGACCAACAAGATTGCATGATTTTTCTTTTTAAATTTTTTAAATTAAGAATAGCGACAGACAATGAGTATCTATATAAGTATGGAACACAATAAAAATTTAATATGATTTGGAATTGGCTAATTACCTATATACATAAATATGTATACTGTCAGATGAATATATTGCTACTGACGTTTGAATCCCAGTACACGTAAACTGAAATTCACTACATTTCATTTGACCTCTGATTTGCCGTCACATAAGATCCCCGGTCACCGCCGCATGACGACGAACAGCCGTGGCTGGCGTCACAAATCCATGAATTTCGCTGCCTCTTTTTTGTCCATTACTACGAGTTGATACGAAAGATTGTAATCAATTGAATGCAGAATGAGATTCATCTCTAAATTGGCATATACTCCATCATGTTTCTGCACCAAACTTCTAGCAAACAAGAAGCAATTAACTACAAATGCCAACTCCTGCTGCTGCTCAGCCTGCTCCTAAAATTGGAGTGCCCTGTATCAATCAAGCACAAGCACTTTATCTCAGTGCAGCTGAAACACACCAACTTTCAGATTTCGCTCAGATGGGCATTTATAAGTTTTTTTTTTTTTTCTTTTGGAGACCCCAATTTAGGGACTGCTGATGGGACCTTTCCCAAGTGAAAAAGCACAGTTATACTAAAAACAAACAATCAAAACTAAATATAGTGTGCAAACCAGAAGCTCCATAATGCAATATATTGTAACGTGAGAGATTTGTGCTCGTACAGGAAATGTGGTTTGACAGCTTGCCCCACCATCCGTGGAATTGGACCATTTAAATTGTTTCAAGTATAGATTCAAGCTCACCAATTTTGTCAAAATTTCCAAGATCCTTAGGAAACCTTCGACTGATTTTAATAATATAGAGTCCCTGCGAAAGTAAAAACTCAATTCAACAATTGCAGCTCAAATGGAAGACAACTAAAATAACAAAAAGAAGCGAAAATGGCAAATGCAACTAACTACATTATGAAAATTCTACCTTGACTATGAATGAAGAAAAAAAAAAAATGTATTGTAGAAAACATCATTCGGTCAAGAGATTGAGCAACATATACTAATAATGAAACTTTTGACACATTCAGAGTGTCACCTGTTAGGATAAAATATTTTGTGGAATACTATCATCTCCAACTCAGGAATATCATGTTATATCATCAAGAATCAATAACAAAATATGCGAAAGCGTAATTGAATCCATGATATTGAATTAATCTTTAGGATTATGTGATTTGCCTTCCAGATTTACATGTTCTCCTAAGAGTCCTTTAATTCTCTCTGTCCTCTCTTTCTCTGATGATAGGATATCAGAAAAGAATGGAAAGAATAATAATAATACGTGTGACCTGAAAGCCATAACCATTTATATAGATAACATTTTCCTATTGTTATTGGGTATTTTTAATTTTGCCCATCATAGAATTAGAATACTATTAGATTTCTACACATTAAAGACCCACACCCTATTAGGTACATTGAAGCCCATAATACTGAAAACTTTAATTGATCACTTTAATTGGGCTTAATCTCATATGATAGTCTACAACACATAATTATCACAAATAAGTCCAACATTAGATTAAGGATCCAATATTATTGGATTAAAAAAATCCAACAATCTCTTACTTGGGCTATATATATAAACTTATAATTATGTTTCGTAAAAATAACCGTATGAGATTAATCTTTACTGTCATTATTAAAATGTATCTATACCAATCCAGTCTATCAATTATATCATCATAGGATCAAAACGGCCTTTGTTAAATTTATCATAACTCGACCCATCAATGGTCACTATGTCAATATAAGTGAATGACATAGATTATGATATGGATATGTAGTATGAAAATTTCATGTAATGTGATCTTAACATACCTATTTCCAATTGGTCTACCTTAAACTTTAGTGAGATCAAACTATACCAAAAGATTAGAGTGTGAATAAATCAAAACTTTATTTCTATAGAAAATAATTTAAGATATTCAGAAACTGAAATAACTGAAAATGTATATATTATAAATGTATCTAAAAATCACAAACTCCTATTAAAACTCAATATCCTTGAATGATATGACACCTATATGAGCAGTGTGCTCATGAAACATCTTGGATGTCAATTTCTTAATAAATGGATGGGCAATCATAGAGTTTGTGCTAATATACTCAATAGACAATGTTCTACTCTAAACTCTTTCTTTAACAACTGAGAACTTAATGTCTATATACTTCAACTTCGTTGAGCTCCTATTGTTATTGGAATATAGCACTACTGACTTATTGTCACAAAATAATTTTCGTGGTTTGTCAACACCATCTATTATTTGTAGCCCTATGACAGAATTTCGCAACTATATTTCATGATTGGATGCCTTCTAACATGCTATAAATTCTATTGTCATCATAGAAGAAGCTATAAGAGACTGTTTAACACCATTCTAAGACACAACACCCCCAACTGGTAGATAGATGTAACCAGAAGTGAATTTCATACTATTTTGGCATCCAACAAAATCAGAGTCAGTATACCGAACAATCTCAAGCTTATCTGACCTCCGAAATGTGAGCATGTAGTTTTTTATTCTCTGTAAATACCGCAAAACTTGTTTGGTTGCTTTCCATTGGTTTAATCCCGGATTGCTTAAGTATCTACCCAACATCCCAGTAACAGATGTAATATCTAGTAGAGTACAAACTTGAGCATACATTAGACTTCTTATTATTGACGCATAAGAAATCTTCTGTATTTCTTTTTTCTCAAAATCATTTTTAGGGTACTGATTTAGACTAAACTTGTGTCTCTTAATCACAGGGGTATCACCTAGTTTGCAATCTTGCATGCCATATCTCTTGAGAATTATTTCGATAAAACTCTTTTGTGATAATCCCAGAATACCTTGGGAGCGATCTTAGTGTATCTGTATGCCTAATACAAAAAAGGCATCATCAAGATCTTTTATCTTAAAGTTTTTAACTAGAAATCTCTTGGTTTCATGTAATAAGCCTATATCGTTACTAGCAAGTAAAATGTTATCAATATATAAAACTAGAAAAATATACTTACTCCCACAGAACTTATGATATATGTAATTATCAACCAAATTCATTTCAAAATTGAATGAGACGATCACTTGATGAAATTTAAAATACTATTGTCAAGATGCTTGCTTGAGCCCATAGATGGATTTCTTGAGTTTGCAAACCATATTCTTTGGGTTTCCAGACAGAAAGTTTTTATTTCACCATATAGACTGTCTTATCAATATAACTATTGAAAAATACTGTCTTCACATCCATCTAATGTAATTCAAGATTGAAATGCGCTACTAATGTCATTATTATCCTAAAAGAGTCTTTTGAAGAAATTGAAGAGAAAGTCTCTTTATAATCGATGCTTTTTTTTATGTAAATCCTTTTGCGATAAGATGCGTCTTATACCTTTCCACATTGTCTTTCGAATCCCTCTTGGTCTTAAATATCTATTTACAACCAATAAATTTTACACTTTTTGGCAACGGAATAAGATCTCTTATGTCATTGTCTTTCATAGACTTCATCTCCTCATTTATGACATCAATATACTTTTGAGAGTTTGAACTTTTCATGGTTTGATGGAAATTGATTGGATCATTTTTCATCATTCTATGTCTACCTCATGTTTTTGGAGAAATGCAATATAATAATCTGGCAATACACTCCTCTTTTCTCTAGTGGATCTCTTTAATGACATAGTTTTTTGAGGTGATAGAGTTTGTTCTTCTAGAACAACTTATTGCATAAGGGATTCTCCAACATTATCTTGATTTGTTGTGTCTTGTACAAAATCAGGAATAAGATCCTAATCAATGCCAATAACACATATGAGAATATCAATATATTCTTCTTCAAGGACAAAGTCTCTAACCATATCTCCTTTCACAAACTTGACAACCTCAAAGAACCGAATATTTCCTAACTAAAAAATTGACTTAGTCATAGAATCATAAAACTTTTACCTCTTTAATTATTCTGAATATCCAACAAAATAACAACTTATCATCCTTGAGTCCAGTTTTTTCTCATTAGGCTTATATTGCCTTGCCTCAGTTGGACATCCCCAAACATGTAAGTGCTTTAAACTATATTTTTTTCATGTCCAAAACTCATAAGAAATTTTAGTAGTTGTTTTAGTTGGAAGCCTATTAAAGATGTACGTTGCAGTCTTTAGTGTTTGTCTCGAGAGTGATTCTGGTAAAATAGAATGACAAATCATACTCCTCAACATATCCTTAAGAGTCCTATTTCATCTTTCAGTAATACTATTCATAATGGGTGAACCCGGCATAGTGTATTATAAGACGATACCTCATTCTTCTAAGAATTTAGCAAATGACCACCCTTGACGATGTTCACCTGAACCATCATATCTACAATAATATTTATCATTACAGTCAGATCTGACGGTTTAATTCTTTTACCAAGGTGGTTTTCAACTTTAGCCTTAAAATTTTTAAACATGTCAAGAGATTGTGCATTTTCATGCAGGAGATATATGTAGCCATATTTAGAAAAATCGTCTATGAATGTCATAAAATATTGTTGACCATTCCAAGTAGATTTAGCAAATGGCTTATAAATTCTTTATATATGAGTTCTATGACATCCAAAGTCCTGTTGATTTTAAATTTCCTTTTATTTATTTGTTTTCCCTTGATACAGTTAACATAGATGTCAAAATTTATGAAATCTAAAGGGTCAAGAATTTTGTCTGACATAAGTCTCTCTATTCTCCATTTGGAGATATGGTCTAATCTCCAATGCCATAATGCAACTAAATTCTCATTGGTTAATTTTCTCTTTAGACCTCGTATACTTGATTACAGGGATTTATTAAATAAAACAATTGAATCCATCAAATAAAGATTATCATTGCTTGATAAAGATCCAGAGCCTATTAATTTTGAATTATGAAACAAACTAAAATTTCTATTTTCAAATGAACGAGAATAACCATATTTGTCCAAAGCGGAAATAAAAATCAAGTTTTGTCTAAAAGATGGAACAACAAATGTTTCATCAAGGTCCAAACAAAAATCGGTCTTTAATAATAATATAAAATTTTCAATTGTTTCAACTTTAACCCTTTTACCGTCATCTACATAGAATTATCTTTTATTATCATTGGACTTTCGGCAATTTAAACAACCTTGTATAGACACACTGATGTGAGCTGTTGCACTAGAATCTATCCATTATGTGTGTTTAGGTACCATAGTTAAATTAACCTTAAAACAAACCAAGCCATGCCTTTCAACTCATCTAAAAAAATAACAAGTGACTTTTAGATTATCTAATTTCTTTTGTTACTTCTTTTGAGGTGTTGTATTTGTAATTTCTTTATCCTTACTCATTTTTTTGCCTTTATGCTTTATTGAAATTAGGCTATCAAGAGTGTACCAATGTCAATCTTTTCATTCTTGACAAACCTTTGTTTAATTTATACAAGAAACTCCTTAGCCGCAGTTACTTTTTCAGTCATTGAGCCACTAAATGCTTATGAAATGACATTTTTCATGATTATGATATACATGCGATTTGATCTCTCATACTTTTCTATTTTCCTTTTATCATTAGGGGAATTTTCATCCGTAAAAGGAGGGAGGGAATCAACCCTTAGCTCAAGATCAAGATCCATGACCGCGAAAACTATTGAAAGATTCTCATGTCATGATTTGAAGTTAGAGACATTTAAGATAGGAATTGAATTGATGTTGGTAGAAATATTAACAGTAGATATAACTAAACTGAGAATAATAAACAAATAAAATAAACTCATATTAGTCTTAAAACAAAAGTAAATTCAAATAAAGGTAAATCTCATATCAAGATACTGGACACTCCATTAATATTTCATTTTTGGATAAAATATTAACTTATAAGTTATATCTTAGTGTAGTAATTAAACACTGATAATAAGAATATGTCAAATAATTAATCTTCATTTAGGCAGATTTATTGCTCACATATAAAATTAAATAATCATTATGTGTTTATTACCACAGGTGAACATTTAATTATATTAAATATGGATCTTTCTTTGGGCCGATCGATATTCACATAAATTATATATATAAAAACTATTTATATTTCAAAATAAATTAATTTCCACAAGAGAAGTGGAATATTTAGTGGAATACTATCACTTATAATTTAGGAATATCATATTATATTATCAAGAATCAATAACAAAATATGTAGAAATGTACTTAAATTTATGACGCTGAATTAATCTATAAAATTATGTGATTGACCTTCCAGATCTATACGTTCTCCTAGAGAGTTCTTTAATTCTCTCTGTGCTCTATCTCTTTGATGATGGAATATAAAAAAAAAATAAAGAATAATAATAATACGTGTAATCTGAGGATTATAATTATTTATATAGATAATATTTTCCTGTTGTCACCGGTTATTGATTGTGTTGCTCGGAGCAACACTAGTTGACATCAAAGAAGCCAAAGCCACGTGAGCATCCAGGTCCGCATCCACTGACCCAGGGTAAGTAGTTTACGCCCTTCTTATTTTCATATGCAATGATGGAGATGGAGTACTTGGGATCAGCAGAATTCTAAAACTACGGAACCAACTGGTTCTTCCTCATCTACCTGCATGAGGCAGTGATCATTGGAAGGGGAGCTAAGGTCTGCTATTTGTTTTCCTTTTTTTTTTTGAAGATTAGACTTGGAGGATCATTTAGCAGGCTTTGGCCAGTGAGTCCCTGGAGTCGGTTCATCAGGCCCACGCTCATGTACGAGTGGACGAACGGCTAACGGACCCAACCATCCAGAGAAAGGTGTAATGTACAAATGCTAACAGTTAGCCAGTCGATCCCACGTGAAATTCTCGATGAGTCACGGAATGACTTTGTTAGTTGAGATTAACCTTATTAACACATTATTATTTACATATAAACTTAATATTAAATTAAAAATTTAATATTATTGAATTAAAAAATTCAACATCACCGGCTTTGTAAATCTCACCAACATCGCACAGTTGTAACCTTTCAACATTGACAAAGTGTAGTAACTTTTTCAACTAACATATCCTGCACTTGAGAAAGCCAATCAAAGTATGTCAGTGGAAAAAATCAATCAAGGAATTACCCATTTGTACTTGATTTTTCACTGGAAATGGGAAAGTTGAAACTTAGCAAGTTACGATTTAATGATGGCCCCAAATTTCAACTGAAGCATTTAAGCACAATAAAAATAGTAATCTTATATATCTAAATAAATATGAGTAATGATATAGTTATAAATTTTTATACAAATTTATTTTATATAAATTAATATGATACTAATTTATTAGTTGAATAAAAATATAAAATAATTAAAATAAATTATGTGGGTCAAGTGATATTTAGTCTAACCAATTAAATCATGCCGCATTAGTTTATATAAAAAAAATTTGTACAAAAATTTATATTTATATTATTATTCAATAAATATATGAACAATAACACATCTTTTCTATCTAAATACAACTTAGAATCAATACTTTCAAGATTAATTAATTCTTTGTTCCGTCAGTTAAGTTTAGATTATGAGTTTATTGGTTACAAATAATATATATTTACTTGATAAAAAAAAGAAAAGAAAAGAAAAAAGGAAACCGACTTGGGCTATGCTCAGCTGCCCACCCTCCTAGTTTTCAACCAAAAAAAAAAAAAATTGTTTTACATGAAAGAAATATGTGGATAATATTGTGTTTAGTTTCATGTTTTTTTTTTTAACATTTAAACGAAATAGCTGAAAAATACTGTTTTTACATATTCATGCTTATAAACAATATCTGCCAAAAAAAAAAAGGTATTAACTGTATCCAGATTCAGTGATAAGTGAAAAAAAAATTGACAATTTTATTAAGATATTTTTACCAAATTTTCATTGTTAAATTATAAAATAAACAAACATATAGCAAGTTAAAACTAAATCCTATTCAGTTCAGTTCCAAAAAAAAAAAAAAAAAAAAGCAAGCAAACAAACAAATAAGCAGGCTTTAGTCTCTATCTGTCTCCTTAATAAAATTTCTTGAGCTAAAACTAATTTAGTTGCTAGCTAATAGTCACAACCCTGCAGTAATGTGAGCTTAAATGTTGTATTGTATGATAAGAAATAAATTCTCATAATTTCCAAGAATATTTTTCCTTCTTAAATAGAAAATTAGATTATAATTAAACTGCTTTCTTCATCTTTTCGTCTGGGTAAAGAACATAAGTAATTTTTTTTTTTAAAGATAGATGGTAAATTTTTTTATCAAATTCAGCATTATTATATATCTAATATATCTAATTCCAAACATACCCTTAGTATCCTTCCCCGTATCCACCAGTCTAGTATTATTAGTATGAAAATTTGACTTGGACAAATCATAATTTGTTACAATCCTATATGTAGATTTCTACTCACTTCTTTACTTTCAATTGAAAAAAAGAAGTAAAACTCGGCGAATCCACTGATGGACTGCATTTCTGATCGCCTGAAACAATCATCGAATAAACATGCAGACAAAAATCCTACGGTTCCGCTTTTGTGTACTATTGATGGGATCATGGGAAGTTACAAGGATTTACTTCATAAAGCAACTAGAAATCATCGAATCCATTGAAGTAATGAGCATGCAGGATTCTTGCTTTGCAAGAAATACAAAATGTAAAAGAAAGCAGCTATCTCCAATCAACTATAAATTATCTCTCATTTACGTATTTAATTGTTCTTTAGACGCTTCTGTAATCGACTACAGGACCTGGTTTGCACGGTTCTTTTCTTAGAATCAACAAATGAAATACTTGAAATATCCGAGGTTATTCTTCTCCGGGTCAGGGATTGTGTATTAACTTCATTTCAGTATTTTAATGATGACTGCAGCAAAATTTCAGGCTCATATGACGCTGCTAAAGTGTACGAACTAAGCTGTTCTCGCAGACGATAGGTGTTCCTTTATCGGTATATGGTTCAAATCTGTAATGGAGCCCAAAAGTAAAAGGCTTTTGTTCTACAATAGGATGACAACGGAAAATACAAGTGATGAATTTCATTAATTCCGTCGTTCCTTATCTGTATCAACATGACCTGGTTCCTTTCTTTTGGTCCCTGCTTGGATTTTCATTCATCTAGACTGATATTCTGTCATGTACTTAGCTTTAGGCTGGCTTTAGGCGGCTTATCTTTTGATAAAGGGCAACTTTCTGCTTTTGGGTAGAGTTTAGACACCTAATAAGCTACTGAGACTTCTTGATGCATGAACTTATTTTATATATATATATATATATTTCATATACTATTCCAATTCCCTATACACAAGTGCAGTTAGAGAGACTCTGCCGCATTTCAGTACTGGGGATATGATTCAAGCTGCAAAGCTTATTCAAGGCCAAGATCATCTTGTATAGCCAAATGAGAGTTGACTTTGCAGATTATCTTCTTTTTTCACTTGGTCATATGGCCAATAGGCAATGCCGCTTAAGCCGATTTTTCTACTCCTGTGAGAACATTTCAATATAAGAGTGTGCCACTGCCAGTTATCGAAAAGATTATGCACGTTTCCCAATAATATAGGGAGAAGTATACTTGCATTATTATTACACAATAACTTGATAAATTTGGACGAATTACAATGTATTTTTATAGTGCAAAATATGAAGCAGAAAGAAGTTACAGCGTGCTTACATTACTGCACCAATCATTATTATATGCGAAGCAAATCACTTTCCTTGAACAAACTTGACTGGACAAACCTGACTTTCATCCGTGTCAATCGCTTCTGTATAACCATCCAAGAGCTAACTTTGCAAATGGCTTTGACATTTCCCTGATCAAAAGAACAAGATTGCAAGAAGCTTTAATGTTTTTTTTTTCTTTCCCTCTCTCTAACGTAGAAAAGGGAGAAATTAAAGACGATCAAAGAAATTAAAAAGAAGAAAAGAATTAGATTATTTTATAAAAATAAAACTTTTAAAAAAGGCTGATTGAAGGTTTGAAGAGTTTACCAGAGGTGCTCATAACTCCAACCAGTGCGGCTTTACTGGTGTATAAAATGGTGTGACGGGACTTAGTGTGGGGATCATCCAACTTCGGTGCTTCCCAGCATTCTTGGTCAATGTTGATCTTAAAGGAGCCTGGATTTAATGGTTGGCCATTTCCAAGATGGGGAAGCAAGATAGGTATCCTCTTTATGTTTGGATATTGAATCACAGTAATCCTTTCCATGGAATTACAAACTATAGTTGAACGATTACTGCAGATGCTCATTAAATTCGGTAGACGAAACAAACCGAGATATCTTAATTTGGGAACAGCCAATAATTCAATCCAATTATTTCTTGCTCCCTTATTTTCTCCTCCTCCTATTATTTCCAGAACGCGTTTACAATAAACAACTTTAATCTCTTCCAAGTTTTGGAGCCACAGTAGCGCATCAAGAGAGAACAACTTCTCTATTTTATCGCACACATGTATCCTTAAAATCTTGAGAGGAAGAACAATGTTTATTGGTGATGGTCTCTGAGTTCGTGATGAGGATGCATTAACTTCGTCTTCTCTAATTTGAAAATTGTGTTTAAGTTGTCCAATGCTTCAAGGTGCAAAAGGTCTAGAGTTTCAAGTATGCCGCTACAGGAAGACAGAGAAAGCGCGAACTCTTTCTGTTTGCAAGCATAACCTCAATTCAGTTGTATCTTTCGGAGAAGGAATATCGCTTAAGCTTCTCATACCATCACACTCAAGAAAGCGCAACCACTGGATGTCATTAGGCAGCAACGCGGAGTTCACAAATATATAACTGATAAAAGTCAGCACATTTATCATAGTGCCAGTATGGCACCATAAAATAGTTCCCCACAGCAAAGAAATACTTACTAAGACTTCTTTGTGATTGCAACGATAGGTACAGATGATGGTCTTGCAGATTGTTGAATCGCACCCCTAAAATTTCCAATTTTGTCAATCTTGATGGTCTTCTGCATTGGCAGATGCCGTATGTAATGTCAAGTGCTGAAGGCAGGAGAGTTTTGATAGCATTCCGTGAGGAATTCGTCGTGACCATGTGAATCCATATCAAGGTATGTAAGATGTACCGACATTTCCAATCCTTGAGGAACAACCTCAATTATTGTCCCTCCTATATCCAGATTCTTTAAATCACCAAGTTTTGCCAATGAAGGCACATACCTTAAGTTGCGGCAACCATGAAATATCAATGCTGTGAGGTTTACTAATTAAGTCAGATATGGAACTTGACAGACGGTCAAGATTAAAATTTTCAGACAGATCGACAATCTTTAGCCCAATCATGCTCAAAGAAAGACTCAGGAATCTTTGTTAAGTAATTATGCTCCAACAACAAGGTTGAGAGAGTTCTGCACTTTGGAAATGCCACGTTGAAGGTAATTTCTGTTATGTAGCACCGCATTAAAGAGAATTTCTCGACGTCATCTTTCCATTCTTCCTCGAGTCGTAGCTGAGTCAATCTCATGCCAGCTTTTACTAAATACAGAGGATTCTCGGCTGTAATATGCAATGCCATATCTCTTACAAGATCGTGCATCTTTACAGATTTTCCATCTCTGGCACTTTTTAACAAACAATTGTTTTCTAGCTTATGTAAAATGGAAAGACCCTTAGAATGCATCCGTTGTCTAGTCTCCATTTCATCTATGAGTCCCTCCACAATCCAAAATTCTACGAGCCCCTCCGTAGGAATATCAAAGTCTTCAGGATACAATGCACAATATAAAAAGCAACACTTGATTTTGAGATTGATAGGTCCTAGTCAAAAATATTAAATTAAATAGATAGAATTCTCTTAGGGTGAGAATAAACTACAAGATAAAATTTAGATAATTTGTTGACTTATTTATACTTGAAAACAATTAAATCAAATATCTTAACTAGTTGAGATTGTTGGCATATTCTAAGCCATCAACTTGACTTATTCTCTAAGCATAACAAACTACAAAATATAAATCAAATCAAATAAATAGTAAATCAACAAGTGATTTTAAACCAAATCAATCCGTGATTCTTGTAGATAGCTCCAACAATCACATTGCATAAATATTATGCCATGTGACCATTCAACTTCTAAGTTCCCATGTATATGTCAAACATAATCTGAATACTTGTTGCTTAGTTTTGGTATCTTCGCTGACCTATGTGCCTCTCTAAGCTTATCAATACCACTTCCTTGACAAGAACCTAGTCCTCAAGGTTAACATCCATAAATCTCATCTGAATATTCAGTACTTCCCTCCAAGAGTAATAGTTTTGGACTTGAATTTCTCTTTACAATTAAAGCATAACTCTTGTGATCGTCTTTGCTACATCTCATCCCAACTAAACCTTTTAGAGGTGTAGCTAGCTTGAATTTTGTTAGTGAAGGGGGGTCGCTATTATTTCGGTTGAAGGCCTTTTGATGGATCAACTACTCGTCTCTCATGCGTGCTAGACTAATGGTGTCTTTCAGCATGTGAGGTCTAAACATTCAGATTTCCTCAAGAATCTCTAGTTTTAAGCCCCCTATGAACACACCAATTAATGCCTTTTGAGACCATCAATGAACCCTGCTCTCTAGCATCTCAAACTTCTTCTGATATTCACTCAATGAACCTAGTTGTTCGACCCAAGATAGAGCCTCACCAAAATCCTCACAATCCATCGGCTCGAAACGTGCCCATAGTTTCTCGACAAACATTTCACTAATTGACCTTTCTCTTGATAAGCCCGTCGCATCCACTGCCACCACTAATTTGTTTAACCTTCTAAATGATATGCCGTCAATACTACCTTCTGGTCATCGCTCGTCTCCTGGTATTCAAAATGTAGGGATACTCTATTCACTATTTGGTTGGATCATTGCCAGCAAAATAAAAACACTTTAATTTCACAACTTTTATTGGTAAGTGAGTTTTTCTACTATTGTTCTTTTCTCGAGATGAATGTGAAGAACTATTATTATCGTTGACACCATGGCTGGTGGTGTCTTTAGACATAATGAATGATTTAGTAAGCCTATTTATAGTGTCTTTTGATGGTTGTAATTTGTCATTGACACTGAGCTCCATTCTTCCAATCTTGATATGTCTGCCTTTAAGATTAACCTTAATTCGCTCGATTCTCTCCTTATTGGTGGCCATTGTAATCTGGCTCTTATACCAATTGATAGGTCCCAGTCAAAGTTATTAAATTAAATAGATAAAATTATTTTAGAATGAGGATAAATTATAAGATAAAATTTCGATAATTTGCTAACTTATTTATTCTTAAAAACAACAAAGCCAAACATCCTAATTAATTGAGATTGTTGGCAGATTTTAAGCTAACAATTTGACTTATTCTCTAAACTTAGCTAACTACAAAATATAAATCAAATCAAATAAGTAATAAATCAACGAGTGATCTTCAAACCAAATCAATCTATGATTCTTGTAGATAGCTCCAACAATCATATTGTATAAATATTATACTTTGTGATCATTCAACTTCCAAGTTCCCACATATACATCAAATATAATTTGAATACTTGTTGCTTAGTTTTAACATCATCACTGACCTATGTATCTCTCCAAGCTTATCAATACTCCCTCCTTGACAAGACCCTTGTCCTCAAGGTTTGCATCCATAAATCTCATCTGAATATTCAGTACTTCCCTCTAAGAGTAATAGTTCTGGACTTGTACATCTATGACCAATTTGAATTTCTCCTCACAATTAAAGTATAACCTCTGTGCCCGTCTTTGCTGCATCTCGTCCCAAGTAAGTGTTTTTAGAGGTGAAGCTAACTTGAATTTTATTGATGAAGGGGGAGTCACTATCATTTTGGTTGAAGGCCTTTTAACGGATCAACTGCTAATCTCTGATGCATGTTAGACTAATAGTGTGTTTCAATGTGTGAGGTCTAAACATTTGGATTTCCTCAGCAATATCTAATTTTAAGCCCTCATGAATGTACTAGTCAACGCCTTTTGAGACTATTCATGAACTCGGTTCTGTAGCATCTCAAACGCTTTCTAATATTCACGCAATGAACCTATTTGTTTGACTTGAGACAGAGCCTCATCAAAATCCTCACAATTCGTTGGCCTAAAATGAGCTAATAATTCCTTAATGAATGTTTCCCATGTCACTGGTCAACTCTCCTCTTGATAAGCCTGGAGCATTCACTCCACCACTGATTTGCTTCACTTTTCAGATGATCTGATGCCAATATTACCTTTTGCTTATCACTCGTCTTCTGGTATTTAAAGTATTGAGATACTCTATTACACCATTCGGCTGGATCATCACTGGTAAAATAAGAAAACTCTATTTTCACAATTTTTATTGGTAAGTGAATTCTCCTACTGTTGTTCTCTTTTTGAGATGGATGTGAAGAACCACTGTTGTCATTGACGCCACGATTGATGGTGTCCCTAGACGCAATGAATGATTTAGCAAGCCTATTTATAGTGTCATCTTACTATTACAAATTTTCATTGACATCGAGCTCTATTCTTTCAATATTAATATGTATGACTTTAAGGTCAACTTTAATTTGCTCGATTCTCTCCTTATTGGTGGCTATTGTAACCTGACTCTGATACCAATTGATAGGTCCCAATCAAAGTTATTAAATTAAATAGATAAAATTCTCTTAGGGTCAAAATAAACTACAAGATAAAATTTAGATAATTTGTTGACTGATTTATACCTAAAAACAACTAAGCCAAACCTCATAACTAATCGAGATTGTTAGTAGATTCTAAGCTAATAACTTGACTTATTCTCTAAGATTAGCTAACTATAAAATATAACCAAATCAAATAAACAGTAAATCAATGAGTGAACTTCAAACCAAATCAATATGTGATTCTTATAGATAACTCTAACAATCACATTGCATGAGTATTATGCCATGTGACCATTCAACTTCTAAGTTTCCACGTATACATCAAACATAATCTGAATACTTATTACTTAGTTTTAGTCTCCTCGCTGACCAATTTGTCTTTCCAAGCTTATTAACACCCCTTTCTTGACAAGAACCTTGTTCTTAAGATTTGCAACTACAGTCTCATCTGAATATTCAATATTTCCCTCTAAGAGTAATAGTGGTAGACTTGTACATCTATAACCAAATTTGAATTTCTCCTAACAATTAAAGAGTAACCCTTATGCTCATCTTTTCTACATCACATCCCAAGTAAGCCTTTTTAGAGATGTAACTGGCTTGAATTTTATTGATAAAAGGGAGTCATTATCATTTTAGTTGAAGGCTTTTTAATGGATCAACTGCTTATCTCTCATGCGTGCTAGATAATGGTGTCTTTCAGCTTGTAAAGTCTAAACATTTAGATCTCCTTAATAATATTTGATTTTAAGCCCCTTTATAAACGAACCAGTTAGCGCCTTTTGAGACCATCCATGAACCCGGTTCCTTAGCATCTCAAACTCTTTATGATAATCAGGTAATAAAACTTTTTGTTTGACTTGAGATAGAGCCTTACCAAAATCCTTACAATCCATCAGCTCGAAACATGCCCATAATTCCTTGACAAATGTTTCTGATGTCATTGATTAGCTCTCCTCTTGATAAGCCCCTCGCATCCACTCCTACCACTGATTTGCTTCACTTTCTAAATGATATACCACTGATATTACCTTCTGCTTGTTGATCATCTCCTGGTATTTAAAGCATTGGGATACTCTGTTACACTATTTGGCTAGATTATCATTGGCAAAATGAGAAAACTCGAGTTTCACAATTTTTATTAGTAAGTGAGTTTTTCCACTATTGTTCTCTTCTTGTGATGGACGTGAAGAACTACTATTGTCATTGACGCCACAGTTGATAGTGTCCTTGGATGCAATGAATAATTCGGCAAGCCTATTTATAGTGTCTTTTTACCATTGTAATTTGTCATTGACACAGAGCTCTAATTTTTTAATCTTAATATGT
The DNA here is from genome assembly GCA_030449875.1 of Aegle marmelos. Classification (NCBI taxonomy): domain Eukaryota; kingdom Viridiplantae; phylum Streptophyta; class Magnoliopsida; order Sapindales; family Rutaceae; genus Aegle; species Aegle marmelos. The sequence continues at coordinate 15,981,760 of JASUUL010000142.1, read as the reverse complement.
ATGCTTTCAAGGTCAGCTTTAACTTGCTTGATCCTCTCTTTGCTGATCGCCATTGTAACCTGGCTTTGAAAACAATTGATAGGTCTCAATCAAAGCTATTAAATTAAATAGATAGAATTATTTTAAGGTGAGAATAAACCAGAAGATAAAAGTTAGATAATTTTCTAACTTATTTATAATTGAAAACAACTAAGCCAAACGTCTTAACTAATCGAGATTGTTTGTAGATTCTAAGCTAACAATCTGACTTATTCTTTAAGCTTAGCTAACTACAAAATATAAACCAAATCAAATAAGCAGTAAATTAGCAAGTGATCTTCATACTAAATTAATCAGTGATTCTTGTAGATGGCTCTAATAATCATATTGCATGAGTATTATGCCATGTGACCATTCAACTTCTAAGTTTCCACATACACGTCAACTATAATTTGAATCTTGTTTTTTAGTTTTGGCATCCTTGTTGACCTATGTGTCTCTTTAAGCTTATTAGGGATTCATTAAACTAAACTTTGATCTTGGAATTACCTCATTTTCCATATTCTTAACACTGATTGAGTGCTTTTTCAATTCATTTAACACATTCTTCCACAAGTTAACATTATACTCATACTTTAAACTGCTAGCGATTGTGACAATAGCGATAGGCAGACCAGAACATTGCTCCAAGACTTGTTCAAAATTAGTTTTATAATCAGAATATGCAAAAGGTAATTTCCAACATGATTCAACAACAAACATAATGCCTCATCTTCTAAAGGAAAATTAACTAGGATTCCTTTACAACATAGATTGAGCTAAATCTTTTGATTGTATTGTTAAAACTAATTTGCAACCATTATCTACAGTTGGCTTAGGGATCCTAACCTTATTGAGGGAAAATGTCTTCCACACATCATCTAAAATCAATACATATCTCTTTCTTTCTTTCAACATTTTTGACAATTGTGCCATCCGTATGGTTTTAGCCTTAGCTGATAAGCTTTTATTCAAAGAAAAAACAATAGCTTCTTATATCTTTTTAACATCGAATTCTTGGGATACCGTCTCCTAAATTACTTCAGTAAACTTAGTTTCCTTTAAGAGTTCGTTGTAGACACGCTTGATGATCGTTGTCTTCCCTGTCCTTCCCATCCCAAAAACTCTAATCTTGCATACATCATCACCCATCAAATGTCTCTAAACTTTTTCTTTGATAGTAGCTTCACATACCAGTTCTCGCGTTGGTAGTAACCACCCAACATTTGACCTAACATTTGAAGGAAGATTAATTACTAAACTAGCAGGAAAGCTACCCTAATCATAAATTTCAATTAGTTCCTTGATCTTCTCGTCAATAAGTTTCCCTAGACAAGCACAAGACACATATATGCATTTATTGGCTTTATCCTTTAGACTTTGTACCTTACTATTCACTTTCTTTAACCATTTTTTAACTTCTTTCTTTGGCATTTTTCCATAATGACACTCTGCACTTAATGTTAACTCTACGTCTTCCTTACAACAATTCAGATCTTCCTTTTTTCTTCTAAGAGTATTAAAAAATATCTTAGGTTTTCGGTGATAGTTCTAGTATTTATCGATTGGAGTCCTACAAAGTTTATGATTTCATTGATTGTCAATGGCTCTATTTCTCTACATTATATAGATAGATTTGAGCATGAGATTGTTGTTTTGATTGCTGTGAATAATTCTACATGGTAAGTAGTTCCTATCACATTCACATTGTTTTAGACATTCTTAAAAACAAAACAAAGATGTTGGATTTTTTTAATCCAATATTATTGAACATCACTTTTTTTAAAGTATAAATAATTACTCTAATATGAATTAATTTGCATGTTCTTGCATTTACAATACATTTGGTTATAGGATAAGAACATCTAATTGGATTATATTTATCATATATTTTGAAGAAGTCTCCATTTAATACCTTATGACAAATATCTGTGTGCAACTTAATTTTTGTACTTAACAAAAATACTCCAAAATTTTTTTCTTTTACAATTTTCCACTTTCAAATTTACAAAGTATATCATATTTTCACTTTTCCACTAGCAGGATTTAATAGAAAAATTATAAAATGATCATTTTGCTAGTAAGTGTAAAAGGACTATTTATTGGTTGTTATTTTGGATTGATAGAAAAAGAATTCAAATTCTATATTCCTTATAAATTATTTTAAATTGTAATTTTTTATTGATAAGGACACACAATAATGTTTAAATTTTCCCATAATTATTATTTTTTTTATTTCAAATGCTTTTTAGATAATTGTAATTGTTTTTGTCAGTGATTTATTATTTGTTAAGAGTTGTTATGATTATCGAAGATGGGTTATAGGAGAAGTGATTCTTAATTTACATAGTGAATGAGTTAGAAATTAGCTAGGGTATTTGTTTAAGTGATTTTATATATCTAAATTAGTAGGTTTGATAAGTTTATATAGCTACTATAATTTAAGATGTAGTTTTATTGGTTTACAACTGCAAAATGAAATTTGTTTTGTGTTATTTAGCTAGAATTAAATAGTCTTATTATGTTTAGGGGGAAAATAGTAATTTTGTTAAATCTTCTAACTGTGTTAATGAAGTCAAAAAGTAATACGCTTTATAAAATTCTGATGGATAGAAGTAAAAAAAAATTTTTTTGGTGTATTTTTTTTATAAAATGTAAAATATTGAGTGGTTGGTGGATATTTACTCATTTCTTATGGACAAAAAATTTATCCCATTGTCCCCCATGATATAAATAACTTAGGATAACTCAAATATTTTTAAAAGGCTTTTTAAAAATTTGCTCAATAAAAATACTTCCATTTCTTATTACTAAATTAATTTAGTAATTATTGATTGAAATAATAATATAATTGAAATACTTAATAAAAAATATAATTATTTTTAATAGGGAAAAATGTAAGAGTTAAGTGTTCTTAATAATGGTAATTTATTATTATTATTATTATTATTATTATTAATAAAATTTGTAGTCTAGTCCAATCTTATGCTCGCTAAACAAAAGACAAGACAATACTAAATATATGCTCTACTTAGTATTCGAGTGAGGTATTTTTCAAGTTATATGCATAGGCAGTGCCACATTAGAACTAGGAGGGGCTAGAGCTTCCTTGAATTTTTAAAATTTATAAATTCAATTTAATATTTATCTCATTTTTAATTTGATTTATCGTAAAAGTCCCTGTTAAAATTTAAAAATAATCAAAATATTAAGTATTTCTTTTTAACTTCCAACCCACAAAGAAGCATTGTTATTTTGAGATTCATTGGATCCTAATTTTGCTCACAAAAAAAAAAAATAGAAATCATTTATCTTATTGAGTTTATCAAAATGGTTTTTCTTTAATAAATCTTATGACACTTAAAATTCAGTTTGATGTTTACATTACGTAGGTGGGTTCTAATAACAAATTTTGAAAATTGAAAGGGATTGATAGGCTAACAAGAAAAATAGTTAATACTAAAAAGGATAAATTATATTCATTAATTAATTTATTAATAACATTAGCATTGATTTTACTAGATATCATGACTACAGTAACAAAAGGCATTTTTAACTATGAATTTTGTTAGCCTAAAGGGTACACATAATGTAATTTTGATGATAACAAACATGTGTTTTAATTATTTTAATTAGTAATATATTTGAAATTTTTACTAAGTTCTTGAAAGATAGTATTTATACAAATAAATCAAGTGAAATTAATTTTAAGACACTCAATAGATAATGGTTTAATCAAAAATAAATTTTAGAGCCTAATGGACTTATTATTATAATAAATTCTTATAAAGCCGGTATGATTTAATTTATGCTAGATTTAGCACTTTGTGAATCTCAAAATTTTAATCAATTAATTATTATTTTTTATTAATCTAAAGTTTTTAATCATAAATCAAATATTTCATGCATATTAATTGATTTTGTAAATATGGACTAAAATAAAAAAGTTTTATAATCTTTGATTTTAATAAATATTATTTAAATATGAATTTGGATATATTTATAAAATAAAAATATTTTTTATCATATCATAATTTCATAAAGTTGTGAGAATGAGAAGTATTATTTATAAATTCTGAAATTTGACTTGTTTACAAATATTTTTGATATTTTGAGCTATAGTACAATTATAAAAATATATTGGGTAAAATTATAATTTTATGAATAGTTGTACTGTAGTAAGTTCAAACTATTTCGAAAATAGATTTATTTGTAAAGTTTTATGAGTTTATAGACTATAATATAATTATAAAAAATTTGAGGTAAAAGTGTAATTCATGAACAGTATTACTATAACAAAATTAAAAAAAAAAGTAACTTTACTATATCAAGCTGCTAACTACTATAATATGGAGACTAGCTACTTCGACATTGAAATTTACCTATAACGACTATTTTTTGAGTCAAAACTATATAAATCTAAATCAAACACATTTTTATTTTCTCCAACAACTAAAAATAAGTTCATACATCATTGATTGTGCTTCCAACTTGCAAATCATCATAGATTAAATCATTGTTGTGCTATAATTTGTTCATTCGCTCTTGAAGAGAGATTTTCTTATTGTAATATTTAATTTCTTATCAAATTTGTGAGTGTATAAGTGTGAGAAATACTTTAGTGAAGAGTTTGAAGAATAGTCCCTGAATTATAAAGGTTCATTGATACTTTAAAGTCAATTGTAACGAATGTAACGCCTTAAGATGTTTGGATAGTGAAATCGTCGAGTTTGGTTAGCTTGGAAACGTAGACGTAGGCTAGGTTTGCTGAATCACGTAAAAATATTCGTATTTGTTCTATCTTTCCCTACTTTTTTATTTTTGAACATTATTAAACTTATTGTTCTTGATTTTATTAAGACATTAGAATTAATTATTGTGTACTTTGCTTAGATTAAATTTTAAAATCCCAATTCACTCTCTCTTGAATTGCACAACTAGAATTTCAAATTTTATGAAAAATTATATGTGAAATTAGATTAGAGACTAATAATTAAGTAATATTATTGTTGTACATGCAAAAAAAAGATTTATTTTGTATTCTTGATTACAAGTTCATTATTTAACATTTTTAACATATGAAAACATGTCAAGATTAATTATAGATGTATTGAATATATTAATAAATTTTTATTTTGGTACTTGTTATATGTTGAATTTTTTTAAATTGCATTATTATTTAGCCTTAGCCTCTGCTAAATTAAATTTTTGGAATCGCCACTGGTTGTACGTGATGTGAGATAAAAGTTATAGTTATGAAATAAAATTGGTAGGTGGCTGATAGTTGTAGCGATACAAATTTATATTAAAATAAAGGGTTAATTCTGCCTTGAACAAAAAAAAAATCAAGTTTATTGGTTTTACAATTGAATTTCCTACTTTATCTTTTAAATATTGAAGATAATAGCCAAACTGATGATTTTGGGTGCGCGATGGAAGAATTTTAAAAAGTTGGGAGCACGACAAAAATTTTGAAAGGTTTCGGAGGAGGGTGTAATTATCTATAATTTTTGTAAGCCTATTTTATTTTCAAAAAATAATTACAAAAATTATATATTATTTTAAAAATAAATAAAGAAGAACTTTGGAGAATTAATTTATTAAATCTATCTTAGTTTACTTTTTTATGGCTTAGAATTTTTTTATTATACTTGATTATAAAGATTCTTTTTGGCATAAATTTCTTACTATTTTTATCCTTATATGGTAAAATTATCAAGAGTTTACTTCAACATCAATAGTTTTCTAGCTTTAACCCAAACTCATTTTTGTTCTAATATATACTACTTTATTAGTATGACTGTTAACTTTAATTACACTCTTTATTAGTTTGATTGGTAAGTTTAATTACACTAACATAGAGTCTCTATGGCACAATACTCATATAAATTATTATACTATTAAATTTATATCTTTTACATGTAAGGGTGGTGAAAATAGTAATTAAATTTCATTTAACAATATTCGCCCATAAGTCACAAAATTAAATACCTAAATTATTAGGCACAACAAGTCATATTTGCTGGGGCAATTTGGTCGTTCTATATCGTAAAGATAAAGTAGTGTAGTAAAATTTATATTAAATTTTATAATCAAATATGATCAAAGAAACCTAAGAAAAAATTAATAGCTTAATTAATTAGTTATACAATACTTTCATACTGTGTTTACTTTCTAGAGTGAAAGTAAGGAGTGTGAATTTCTTATACTCTAGTGTTTACTTTTAAGGTTTAGAGAGAAAGAGTAGAAATTTTATTTCGTGAGATCCACTATTTTTTAGAGTGGGAAGTGAGATTCTCACTCCCATAGGAGAGGAAGGAGTGAGGTCCACTCTCCCTTTTTATATTTATCCTTAACAAAATAAAAATAAATTTAATTAAATATTATATTTAATAACATAAAATATTTTATAAAATATTTTTAAATAAATAATATAATATTTTATTAAATATTAATATTTTATTTTATTAAATATAGTGTTTAGTAAATATTTTTAATAAACATATTTATAAAATAATATTATTATATTATTTAAAGAAATATGATATTATTTTTTATTTCATTAAATTAATATTTTATTAAATAATTTTAATTTGATATTATTAAATATGTTTAATATTATTAATTATATTTATTAATAAAATAAAAATAAATAATATTATCATATTATTCTATAAATTATATTTATTAAAAATATTTACTAAATAAAATGTTTAATAAAATATTAAATATTAATAATATTTAATAAAATATAATATTTAGTAAAATAAAATAAATTATATCATATTTATTTAAACAATAATATAATATTATTTTATAAATTACATTTATTTAAGACAATAATTTTAAATATTTATTAAATATAATATTATCATATTTATTTAAAAATAATAATTTACATTAATACAAAGTTAAAATTACTTAAAAATATATTATTATACTCATATAGAATTAATAATATTATTATATGCTATCTTTATTTGAAGATATAATATTATTATATTTATTTAAAAAGAGTAGTATTAAATTTTATTTAATATTAGTGATTAATAATAATAAATATTTTATTTTGAGAAGATATTAATTTCGTGCTATATTATTAATAATAATATTTTATTTGTATTATTTTTATTAATAATTTTATATTTACATAATTAAAATTAAAATTAATAAAAAATTATGATTTACATAATTAAGAATATTAATAATTATTATTAATTTAAAAATATAATAAAATATATTTTTTATTAATTTTATGATTACAAAATTATAATTTCATACTCCTATTCCAGTATAAGTAAATAACTCACTCTCACTCTCATTCCGCACTCTTAATTCCAAGATTCTCACTCCTCAAGATTCCCACTTCAATCCAAAAAGTAAACACTACCTTATTGATTTGTATTTTTTTAAAAAAATTACAAACTTACTATAATTATTTTTTAGAAGTGGAGTGGATTTACTACAATAATGGGTGGAAATATGCCTACCCAATATAACAAACTTAATGAATTATATAATTACTAAATCAAATATATTAGTTACTTAAATAATTCTTATTTAAGAAAATAATTATTATTTAATTTCTTAAATTTTATTAGATGTATTATTCGGTAATTATAATATATATTGAAAAGATCCTCCATCACTAGCAAACTTGTGATTTATCTCTAACTGTAATAAATTAGGTACAGTTAGACTTATTTTATCTGTTCAATAGTGCAATTACTAGACTTAAAAAGTCATTAGAGGCTGTGAAATCACCATCCAAAGCTATGACTTCACCGTGAGTGGCCGTTTATCTATATTGTCTTCACCCACATCATCATTTGAAAGAGCGTTACACGTTTTATTGTGTGAAGGTGGTGTTGCACCTTGACTTGCCGCATTAAACGACAGGTCATGGTGAAGCCACAACTTTGGGCAGTAATTGCTGTGTCTCCAATGACTGTTTGATGGTGGCAATTGTCCAATTGGATGTATCCAGAGAAATTGATTCTAAAGGTGCTAATAGTATAATCATTAGGTATGTTTATTTTATTTTATTTTTTTTGTGACTTTGGATGACTATGACCGCTTGAAATAAAATTTATATAGTCATTACATTTTAAAAATTGGGTGGTGTAATTGTATTTTTGATAACTTATAAAGACATTTTTTTTACTTTCTATAGGAGGAGATAATCCCGAGAGTTTCCAAGCTATAGGTACTAGTGTTTGCCAACACTATAGAGCTGTTGCTTAAAAATGATAATTGTCTAAGTGCAATACCAAATTACCCAACAAAACATGTTTGTAATTTTATATAATTCAATCCAATCTAGTGTAATATAATTTAATCTAACCCAATTCAACGTAGCATATAAAACATTCCCTTAAGTTGCAATAAGATGTAAAAGAAAAAAACTTACAAAAAAGGCAGGCTTAACTAAATTGTTTCCAAGATAACATGCTAACGTATATAATAGAGCGTCATGCTTTCTACACCACAAATGTCATAATTTTTATTATGTTATAGTGTACATACGTTCAGACAAAAAACTAACATGAAAATAAATAATAACAATAATAATCAAAGTTACCTGGGGCTGCTTTCTTGTTCTACTTTAAAGAGTGGTCATGCAAACGGCCTCCCTATCTTAGGCTTCTTGATCAATGACCCTGACAAAGAGAATGTACAGATAATGTTATTAAGAAATTAATTAAAACAATGGCGAGAGAGAGCGTTTATTAATTCCACCAAAATTATGTCACTTGCCTGGGTAACTGGGCGGGATTGTCTAATTCTTTAATGAAGTTTTCTTGGATGAATTAACAAAACAAAAGATGAGAACTACGGAGAATTATGTAACACCAGAATGCAAATTCTCTGCTCTGTCACAATTTTGTTGAAGGAAAGGCTAATCTTTCATTCTGGGATAGAGTCCAAACCAAGTGCATTGTCGTGTTAGCTAAGAATTATTCAGTGAAGAGAAGGTATCCATGAGAATGAAGCAAAGAATTAATTTTGTTGATACCCTACACTACATGTAACGTCAGGGATAACTTGATCAAGTTCAATTAGTTATATATATATATATATATATATATATATATATATATATATATATATATAATTTATGTGTTTAGGTCACAAAAAATTCAATAAATTTTGTAACTTATTATTACTTCTACCATCAATTAATGAATCCACATTAGTTGAATTGTTGGTTTAAAAAATTAGCCCACAAATCAATATTTAGATAAAGAGTTGAACTATTGGCACCCCTCTAAAATCCTTTGATAACTCCTTTTAATTATATACAACTTTAACCTCCATTAAAATTAGAAAAAAAGATAATTACCCCCATATAATTTGAGGTAATGATCACGGAGGCTCCCAAACTTTTTATAAGGGACATCAAAACCTGCTTCCGTTAATTTTTATTGTTAGTTGGGATGGAAAAAAAAGATATTTCAATACTTTTACTTTGAATTAACTTATAATTTTAAAAATATTGATTGGACATTACATATAGGTATCAATCAATGTCACATGGTATAATTGGATAAAAGTTTGTACGCTCTTGTGCCAATTAAAAGGTATTTTACTATTTATCATCTTCTCCAACACACTTTTATAGGGAAAAAAAACCTAACCTAATTTATTAGAAAAAATAATTTTTCATCCTTGCCGAACTTAAAGTAATATATATAGAATATGAATAATCAATAATTTTGGAGCAAAATTTCACAATCTCCATTGTACTATTGAAATTTACAAAATCTTGTTTAGTAATGCAAGGTGGGAAAGACTAAACTTTCTATTTATTTGCTTTTACTTATTTGTTTATTTCAACCAAGTAAATGATGATACACTAATTTGCAAACACACGGCTTAAGAATTCGTCTATAGGTTGCAAGTTTTCAAGGGCTTTGGCAAATGTTTGCGGGTTTTATTTTGTGTTTTTTTTTTAAATTTTGCGACCAATTTTCTCCACTAAATTTGCATGCTTTGAGTGATTTTTGTGGAGTGTTGCTTAAGATGATCGTTTAATGTGTGTATGAAATATTGATTGCAAATGTTTTGTCCTTCTCATATGCAGTCCACTGAAACTACAACCTACCACCAATCCAATGTTTGTAAGGCCACTATCTCTACCAAATGAACATGTCAGCCAACAACCACCACCCTTTGAGCCCAATAACCTTAAGCAAATGCAAATAAGTGAGCCAGCAGCAAGTCAAAATGAAGGATCAGTAGTTCAAACACAGTCATATGCTAAAAAATATGATGTTGTTGAATTTGGAGAAGATGAAACATTTTGGGAAAACGATGACAATGATGATGGTGTCTCATGTTGAAGAGGATGAAGAAAATATAGATGATCAAGGTGAAAATGAAACTGAGGATAGTGAGAATGATGAAGTTTTATCTAATTAAGAGTCTGATGATAGAGATGAAGGATTTGCAATTGATATGCCAATTTGTTTGGTTATGAAATCTGTAGAAACACAAAAAAGTAAGGTTGGTCCAGATGGTAAGCTGATATTGTCAATTGGAGATGAGTTTGACAATGTAGTTGAGTTTAGAGAAGTGTTAAAAACTTATCTAATTAAGCAAGGATTTGATATTATTAGACTTAAGAATGAAAAAAAGAGATTTAAGGCTAGATGTATCGGTGAGACTGAAGGAGTTCCATGTACATGGTGCATTTATGCAGCTAGGGTAAAGTCTGGAACTATTTTTAGAATTCAACAGCTCAATGAGAAGCACACATGTGACAAAAACTCTAAGACAAAAGAGGCTTTTATAAGTTGGATTGCCAATTATTTTCAAATGTCATTGAAGAATAATCCTGCAATGCCACCAAAAGCAATGCATAAAGAGATGACATAGAAATATGGATTACATTGCAGTATCAAGAAGATTAATAAAGTTAAAAAAAATTAGGAAGATTAGAAATAGTGGTAGTCATTCACAGTCTTATCTATTACTAAAGAACTATGAAGCAATCCTGAAATAAAAAAATCCAGGCGTACTTGTCAGGCTACAATGTATGAATGAGGGTAAGCCTAACAAAGTTAAGTTCCGAAGGTTTATTCTTAGTTTCCCTGCTTTGAAGAATGGGTTTATTAAGCGTTGCAGGTGGTTTATTGGTATTCATGGGTGTCACTTGAAGGGGGCTTATGGTGGAATTATACTGTGAGCAGTTTCTTTATATGCAACTAATGGCATTTTCCCTATTGCTATATGTATTTATGAGACAGAGAGCTTAGAGACTTAGAAGTGGTTCTTTAGCATTTTAAGGGAGTGGCTTGAAATTGGAGATGATAGTTTTGTTTCCTTTATAACAGATAGACAGAAGGGCTTCTTAGCTGGTTTGGTAGAGTTTTGGGCTAGATCTACCGTTAGTTATTGTGCTAGGCATTTATTTACAAATATGAGGAGTAAATGGTCTGAATAAGTGTTTAGAACTTTTGGTCAGCATCAAGAACAACATATGAAAATGATTTTAATAACTACATGGAAAGTAGGGGTGTTCGCGGATCGGATTTTACGGATTAGATATCAATTCATATCCGATCCATGATTTTACGGATTATAAATTTTTAATCCAATCCAATCCACGGATTGGTGAAATTCAATCCAAATCCAATCCATACGTCTGCGGATCGGATGCGGATTTAACCTAATCCATATCTAATCTATACGTCTGCGGATCGGATGCGGATTTAACCCAATCCATATTTAATCCATACGTCTGCAGATTAGATACAGATTTAACTCAATTCATATCCAATCCACCATTTTGCAAATTAGTTTATGAACTAAAAATTTTTAATTTTGTCCTATTTATGAACTAACTAGATAAAAAATATTTAATATAAAAATAATTTTACTATTGATCAAATTTAAAATTAAACAAGATTTAAATAAATTTATTTTTTAAATAAAGTCAAAAAATTCATATAAAATTTTAAAATATAGCACACTAAAAATTTTTTAAAAAAATCATTTATTTAGATCAGTACATAAAAATTAATTATTTATGAAGTTATATTTATTTATTTATTTTTTTGGGAGACTGTCAATTTCTCCTTACTGTAATCAATATATCATTTGCCTACTGCTATTTTTATAATAGCCAATAACTCTCTTAACAATACAAATTTACAATATTACCATTATTTTCGAATATACTTTTATTCATATTTATTGTAGATTAAACAAATCACATAAATTTGAAATTAAATAAAAAATTAAGTATAAAAAATAAGAAATATATATTTTGATGAAAAATAATAATAAAATATTTTCTTGTACTTTTCTTATGTTATAAACATTTTGTATAATAAATATATGAAAATTATTTATAAAATGATAAAATTATTATAAGATGAATGATAAATACAAGAAATAAATATAAAATATTTATCTTGTACTATTTACACGTAATTTTAAACTATTATAAAATATCTATTATAAGAAAATGTTTATAAAATGAAAAATATAAAAAAATTATTATTAATTTTTTCACATCAAAACATATATTTTTTTAATACTTAGTTTTTTATTTAGTTTCCAGTCATATGATTTATTTAATTTATAATAAATATAAATATTTTATGTATTTGAAAATAGGGTAATATTTTGAACTTATACTGTAAGAGAGGTTATTGACTATTATAAAAACAGTAAGGGTTAGTAGTATACATTGATCAAAGTAGAGAGGAAATTGGTAATCTCTCTATTTTTTAATATTATTATTAAATAAAATATAATATATTGTTAATGTAACTGTATTTTAACTCATTCATTTATTAATTAGTATTAATATCATATTTATAAATTTAAATAAATATTTTTTATTTTTTTTTGTGGATTCACGGATTTTTATGGATTTACAGAAGTAAATCCATATCCAATCCACTGATTGCAGATTTTTAAATTTTCAAATCCAATCCAATCTACGGATCTGCGGATTGAATTTTTATGGATCGGATTTCTGCGGATCAGACGGATTGAGTAGATCGGATTGGATTCTGAACACCCCTAATGAAAAGGATTAAGAAAGAAAAAGTTGAAGCATATACATATTTGGCCAACATTGACAAAGCTCAGTGGGCTAGACATGCTTTTAATCATCTTGCAAAGTCTGATCGTGTGACCAACAATATGACAGAGTCATGGAATGGTTGGTTAAAGGAGGTGGGTAGGCCAGTGCTGACTCTCTTGGATTATATTAGAAGGAAAGTAATAAGGAGATTGCGTAAAAGAATGAAAGAGGCTATGACATGGAAAGGTGAACTACCCCCTAATATCCAGAAGAAAGGAAGAAAGTGGAAGTGAATAGAGAAAGAAGGAAGGACGTGCAAGGTTTTAGAGGCTAATGATTATGATTTTGAAATCATTGACGATGTCACACATGAATCTTTTATTGTTGATCTAGATAAAAGAACATGTGGTTGTGGGGCATATCAAATTAGTGGCATCCCTTGTAAGCATGCAATGCCATGTATTGCAATGAGGTGTGAACGTGCCGCTAATTATATAGATCTATGTATAACAATTCAAGCTTTTATTGTTACTTATTCGGAGTTTATAAAGCCTTTGCTAGATCGAGAAATATGGCCTATTGTTCAAGGACCCGAGATTGAGCCACCAGAAATGCTACCGCAAGTTGGCAGGCCGAAAGACATTCAAGAAAGAAGTTGCTGAACGAACTGCGAAGGAAAAGAAAGAATAAGCAAACTATCAAGTGCACTAACTGCAGTGGTATAGGGCACAACAAAAGGTCTTGTAAGAACCCTGCAAAATGTTCATCTCAGGTACATTCTTTATTTCGCATTATGTTAACTTAAAATTTCAAATTCTTTATTGTATTAACTGCAATCAATTTACTCATTGTCATGCGGTCGTATGGTAATTTCCAAGTAACAAAGTAACTAAATGCAACTCAATCTAAACGACAATCACAATTACAACCGCAACAAATGGGAAATCATATTAATTTAATAATAGATTTGGATTTGTGGCATTTGGATCGTAGACATATTTTTTAATCAAACTTTGTTGTGCATTTGAATTGAGTGGATACATTAAGGTCATTTCGTTTGTAACAACTCAACTATTGCACAACATTACTTGTTTTTTAATATCGTGTCTCCATTTACTTTTTATGAGTATTTGCCATTGATTTTGAACCTGATGAATCTTATTTCCATGAAATGAACTTGATAAATTAATGCACAATGGAACTTGATTGAATTAAAATTGCTTTTCATGGGAAAACACAATCACCTAGCTAGTGTTAATGGATTATATTTTAAGATATTGCAGTTGGCATAAAATTGTAAAAATTGATTATATTTTAACGATATTTATGTGATTCAAATGATTCAAAAAAGTATAAATGTAACTTAAAAATCTCATCAACAATGATTTTATAAGATAATATTTGTAATTTCATAATTTATATAGGGAAAAAAATTATAAATCAATGTTATTATGTTGGGCCACATTTGTCAAATATTTATTTATTCAATAATTTCAATTTAAAAAAAGTAAGTGCAACATAAGTGTATAATAGTAAATTTAACTCTTTCCATCCAAATTAACAATAAAAGTTAACGGAAGGGGGTTTTGGTGTCCTTTACAAAAAAATTGGGGTGCCCATGACCATTTTCATAAATTATGAGGGTGGAGCTGTCATTTTTCCTTAAAATTATAATAAAAGATAAAAAATCTGCATAATTAAAACTACATTGAAACACCACTTATTTTCCTTTTTAAAAATCTACTTTAACCCACATGTCCTATGCGGTATATGTAATTTAACGCCTTTTTATTTTTTAACGCTTCTATTAAAAATAAAAAAATAAAAATTCTTTTCTTTTCTATTGTTTCTCTCTTGAGTTAAACATTTTTTAAACCCAAAAAAATCTTTTCCAGATCAAATATGAAATTGAGGCTATGGCCTGTGTAGTCATAGATGGAATTAATGATAAGAACAACTAATGGCATACTTGACAAACAAATTTTTAAATGATCTGCTTATGTGCTGAAACTAATAGAGAATTGAAAATCAGAAATTTAATTTAACGACGGGAGAAGACTAGACTCAAAAGAATAAATTCCACAACTCCAAGGAACAATTTTTTAATTATGGATTTGAACAATAGGAAAATAAATTGAAGTATTGGGTTTGAATAATTGGAATGCTGGGGTTTTCTGAAAAGTTATTTTAGTTAAGGTTATTTTGTGGTTATTATTTAACGTTTTTTTGTATAGTGACGATAATAATATCACCCTTAAATAAATGTCACATTACTTGATTTTGTGGGTTTAAGAGATTAGTCCGCGAGTCAATATTATTGAAATATTAGATGTAAGCATGTAATATCTCATATCTAATAGCCAAATAAATATTATCAATTTTGTTCATCATACTTGTATTATGCGACTTGGTAACTCAAAACACATTTATTAAATTTGAAACACTCAAAATGTATATCTAATAAGACGAGAACAATATAGAAATTTAATACCAAAATCCAAATTTCGCATGAAATTTTATTCATGGGATGGCTATTCTCGAATAAAAAGAAGGATCGAATCCAAACTAAGTGCATTGTCAAGCTAAGAAGTAGTAAAGAAAAGTTTTCCATGGGAATGAAGCAAAGAATTATACGGTACCCTACAGTGCATTATTTTCAATGTCATGAGTTATATGGTGCATCAACTGCAATACAAATCCTATAAATATATTTAATGCATATGTCAATATTTAAAGCCCAGTTTACTGTTTGTTGGATTTATCGTGATGTATCAAAGTGCAAGTGATAAAATAAATAAATGATAAACTTTTTTTTACTGATGAAGAGATACAAACCCTTGGTCTTAAGTCTAAAAACCTCAACCAAAGAAAAAAATAAAATATAAATTTCAACACCCATGAAGAGAACTTGGATACTCAACCTGAGGATAAAGAGAGGACTGTCTAATTTGTTGGGAAAGTTTGTTCTTTAAAAGTATATGTATTTATTTAATTATAATAAATTTTTTAATTAATAAAATAATTGAGGTATTTTATTTAAATATTTTAAATATATTAATTTTTTGATAAAGTATATGTAATTATATTATATGTATTTATGTGATCACTATGTGGATTTATAGAAGATATAAATATAAATTATTTTATGGTTTAATAAATTAAGCTTGCAGTTGATAATGTAGAACAACTACATTGAACAAGATTGTATATGAGATTTAATTAATTTTGTAATAACTGTCAGACTTATTAAATCTCATAGGCATTGATTTTATTATAATCTTAATCTTGAGTTAGTTATAAGTTCATGATTGTAATTATTATTCCATTTGAGTTACTAATGAGCGCAACATATACTTATAGTCAAGATTACCTAGTATCTTAGTGGGAGTAATTATATGTATTAAAGTTATAAATTAACAATATAGAATTTATACAAGATATCTCTTGATGGGTTTTCAGCACTTCGTCAAAGAATTATCTAGTTAGATTGTGTCGACATATTTGATATGTTGAAAATAGTCATTAGAAAAAATCAGTAAGTATAAAGGAACAAGTGTTATTAAATTAATTAGACAGTTAAAATATCAATTTAATTGATGATATGGTACAAAAGATTTTGTAATAAAAGGATTAATGTGATTTGAGATAAGTTATTATTTGAACATACAATTATGGAGGTCAGTTCCAATCTTATATTAGAGTAGATTTGAAATTAAATGATTAGACTTGTTTAATTACATGTTTAATTATTGTAACTATTATTGTGTGTCTCCAAATAATCATCGAGTTAGCTCATTTAATTGACTACACCACTATTAGACCTAAAAACAAAAAAAATTGATATATTAGGTGATAAACTTTTATAATATTTGTTAAGATCTTATGTATTATATTTATATGTAAATGAGGCCTTATGTTATTTTACAACATGGGCCTCAAAGTGGTTACATATACATATTATTTCTACTTTCACATTAGTGGAGAAATAATAATATAAAATCTAAAATATTTAATATTTTAAATTATTAAAAGAATAATACACGTTAGAGTTTTACTAGGGAATATTATATAAGTGTATTTTTCTCTAAAAAAAACACAAATGGTGTTAGAGAAAAATATTGAAAAAGAAGCTAGTGTTTTTTTGGAAGTGGTGAAACAAATGCCCACACATTTAGTGTAGATCAATCTTGAGTCATAACTTGGAAGATCATTTGGTGGCGTATTCATTCCTTTCTAGTGTTCATCTTTTCATATTGTCAAGATATAATTTTCTACACTATGAATTTCTTATATATTGTATGAGATCGGTACTAAAAGTTTTTATCAAAAATATGATTTTTCACCAACATAATCAATTTAACTAAAGAATCATTACTTTTGCTTTCTTAAATAAGCAAAAGCACCATTTGTAAGAGTTCGTTGTAAAAATGTGTTGCAAAATTGAAAAAAAAAAAGATTGTAGAAAAGAAAAGAGTTTCCACTCGAAGATATTTTGCTGGTAAATATTGTCAAGATTAGAACAAATATTTTCAAATAAAGCCCTTCAATTCACGGGATCGTTTTGTTAATTATGTATTTTTTGTAAAAAAGCTACAATAATAGCAACCATGACAAAGCAAAGAACTGCCAAACCAAAATGCAACAAGCATTCTTAATAAATTATTTACTCCAATGGATCTCCTAAGTTACAGCACAAGTAGATCTTATTGAATTGTAACTATCAAATATCATTAAGCCTATTTTACTTTATATTAATTTTAATTTATTCATAAATATTATGAGACTTTCTGCTTTATAAAATTTCATTAAATCCTTTACACTTTGTTTTATTTCATTAAAACCCTTAAAGTATCAAATTCTCTCCTATACTTTTTAAATTTCTAAAATACCCACTATTTAATTAAAATAATAATTATTTTTTTATTAAATAGATTATAATTATAATTTTAAATGGATTATTATGACTATTAATAACAAGAATAAAAATTATTATAATAAATTAATCTATTAACAATAATTAGTAATAATTTTTAGTTAAATTGTTAATAATAATTAACAATAGTTATTATTAATAATTAATTTTTGAATAATAATAATATAATTACAAAATAATAATTATGATAAAAATTAATTAAGGAATTTATTGTAATTTTTTATAATTTAATTCATTTTTATTTTAATTATAAGATAAAGTAAATACATAAATAGTAGTACAGACCGTTTTAATTATAATTTCTATAGTTTAAGTAAATACATTATTTTGATTCCAATTCTTCATTTTGATTCTAGCTATTTCGATTTTAATTCATTATGTCTCCAACTAATTTCGATTTATGTTTTGTGAATATACTATAAAATTATAAATATTTCATATTTTTTCCCATTTCTTCTTCTCATGTTTCACTCTCTCTGTGATGAGTCTAATTGTGGCTTCAATTATCGATGAAGGTTGTTGATGAAGAGAAATTAATAAGGGAGAAGGATGGATTCAAATGGAATTTATTTTTATTTTTTACCAAATCCCTTAAAGTACTTAATCAAGGCCTTATAATATGGGAACTCAAACTTTATGCAACGTGAATGTCTCTATTTCTAATATTGAAAAAGAGATGTTACCAATAATGATATCATCACTATAACATTATTCTCTAAGGAGGTATAATAACAATCCCATTGATGACAATGTCACTACACTAGGGACCATTGAAAAAAAGGTGTATATCACTAACGATATTACTCCAACAAGATTGCTCTCTTTTCCAATACAAATATGGTCCTATTGATGACATGAATAATACACTAGTAGATATAGCATTAGTGCTAAGTTGTATCGCAATTTAATTGATGTTAGGGATGGCGACTTTTTGATGCTCTTATAAATAATAGTGATAATGGTCATTTTGATAATACTTTTGATGATGGGGAGGGTATGAATGATCAAGGTCTAGTTGTGATAAGGAAGATTAACCTCACTTTTAGAACAAGCATGAACCATATCAAAGTCGACATGTTACTCTTAAACCATATTCTAAGGGACTAGTAATTGACCCTTATAAGTATTACTCCAATTTTGCCTTTATACTTAGTTGCTTTAGACTTTATTAGAAATATTGGGCCGAATGATATTTGTGTAGGCAAGTTGTTCATTCTTAGTATAATTTAATATTGAAATTGTGTAAAATTTCCTCGAGTAATAAGTTTTATTTAAAAGTTGTAAGTTCCATATCTATATGTTTTAAGATTGTGCTTTAAGATCATGTAAATGATGCATTTTAAGTAAAAAGAGTATTAAATCAAAAGAATGTACATTGGACAATGATGAGATATGACAAGACATTTGTCATTATGAGCTTAGAGGTCTTCATATCAACATAAATAAATTTATTCAAGAGAAATAGATATACGCTACAAATGACATTATAGCTAACATGTAACACAATATTTGCTTATTATACCAATAAGTATATTAGGCTAGAGAATTTGCTTTAGACGTCATATGATTGGAATTATATAATTTACTCATCAATTACTCCTATGTATTAGAGAAAGAAAACGAGGGTAAAGTAACTCGTTAAATAGTTAATCTATTGAGTCTTCAGGTATACCTAGTTAGTTCATTACATAAAAATAAATAAATGTTATATTTTACTATAGTGTAGTAAATCAACTATTGTAAGTTTTGAAAGTTTATTATCTAAAAAATGACATCAGTATGCATGCAATATTGATATAAGCCATTAGCATATTGCCTTTACTTTTCACTTATCAAATGAAAGTACTCGTGGATATATTGTAAAGGACAAAAAATTTGTCGAATTATAAAAGAGAAAACATACAAATTCAATTGAAGTTAATAAAAATAAACATTGATAATAGTTGTGTTGCTCCTAACCATCCCATTGACTCTCTTTCTAAAAGTATTCTAAAAAAGTGCTTTGATTGTTTGTGTCATGACTTATTGTGATGTTACTAAAAAATTGCTTGTTAAACTCATCAAATAATGTTAGATCCTCCTCTAAGTGGATATATATATCCACATTAGTCCATTCATTAGTGTTAATGTATGTTAGCTCTATGACACAAAGACTTTTGATGTTCCTTACTCGCTTGAAAGAAAGAATCAAGTAGGAACTTTTAGGGATATATGATATCCTATATAGACATCTAAGCTAGTTTAATCCAGAGTGTACTTTCTTAAGGATTTGGATAATGTCATCATTTAGTTCCCTATATAAATTATTACAATGATAATGTGGTGTGATTATGACAATCTTTAACATCATCCGTGGTCAATAGTAATAATAATTATTATTAAACACTGTAGTTAAAGTGTAATGAACATAAAATGGTAACTATTTAAGTTACTTATCATATATAAGCATCCTATTAGGGAATCATTGTAGCAATGCTTGAATGAATTGTTATTATATGAATTAATAAACTCTATTACAAAAAATTCTCTTTTTTTGTTTTTGTTTTTGTTTTTTTTTGCTTAGCCTTAGCATTTGATATAATCTTATTAATCATTTCTTTAATGTTAATAATAGAAAAATCAATTCTCTGTATTTGACGGATTACATAACATAGTGAATTGATTTCATTTGTTATAAGACAATAAAAACAAAAACTCTACATTAACTGGTTAAATCCAACATCATTGTTTTTATAAAAATTAACATGTTAAAAATAATATGTAACATCTTTTTCATGTGAGTCATTTGCTTTATATGAATAGGTTATAAATCATATACCTCATATTCATCATTAATAGGGCATCTAATACTTTTGGGGATTGAGATTAAGCTTATCTTTGTCCTTTTCAATGGGTGGTGTGTTGATACTGGGGTGATACTATAGAGCATAACAATTGAAACAAATAAAAAAACTTGTAACTATTAGATTCAATAATAATATTATAACTAGGCTAAATAATATACTCGTATGAAGAACCTAATATAGGATTGATTAACAATCCCTCAAGTTATTTTAACATGATTTGTCATTTTCTTACATGCTTAGGTCGAATATTTGTTTAATAATTCTCTATACATAAATTAAACCCAAATTTGTCATTAGAAAAACCATCTATTATTTAATAAATATTCACAAGTCAATCTTTCTCTCTTTCTCTCTCTATATATATATATATACACACACCTTAGTAAAACTTATTTTCGAGAAAGCAATGCCTTCCTACTTCACTATGTGATGAGTCTTTTTATTATTTTTGATGGTCTACTTTTCACTTAGAAGATCGTCAATCACTTCAAAAAGCCAGGCTTATAGCAGGTATAAATTAATTTTAAGTAGAAAACTAAATAACCGTAAGTTTTTGTTCTTTCGATGCACCTAAATCCTATGATAAAAGCATAAAGGTTATACTCAACTTCTTTAAGACCAAAAGCATGGAATGTCTCTAATTTTTGGTTCAATGCTATGTGACAACGATCGTATATTGTTTTTTAAGATGAACCATCCCATGAGATATTTCTAAAGTACTCAAGATCATCAATATTATTTGGTAATAATGAATCCGGTATACAATGATTGTTTTATTAAGTACTTTATCCGTAAAGTAACATAGCTTGATTTTTAGTTCATGAATCATATCACTAAAGTTCAAATCCTCAAATTTCTTATCTAATTCCTTAATATTCACCCTAAATTGCCATTAAAATACAAATCACATAACTTATGATTTGATGTAACCTTTGCTGTTTTATAATAAAGTAGTATAAACAACTTAATGATCGATAATAGTGCTAATTAGTATAAACAACTTAATGATCGATAACAGTGCTCATTAGTAACCAAATTCAAACGATAGCTAATGCTTATCACATTCATTATAAGTTACTCACCTAAGTAACACATTGTGTACAATCGCACAGAGATGTCATAGAAACCTATCCAGATTAGACTTGGCCAATCCGGTCTGGGCCAAAACCCTAATCGCATAAAGAGAAAAACCAGATCCGGGTTTGAAAAATTCAAACTCGAAAATTTTCAGTCCCGGGTCCTAGCACAACACAAAACCCGCATCTAAAATCGAACTTGGTTTCTTAATTAAAAAAAATCAAAACCTAAACTACAAATCGATTCAATTAAAAAAAATCAAAACCTAAACTACAAATCGATTCAAACTTTCTAACTTCTAAGATACAAAGTTACAATTTACAAACCCTTATTTTGAAGTCGGCTGTCGCGCCTCTAACATAGCCACCATTGATCGTTTTCGGCTTCCTCAGTTGCTCCATCTTTAGTCTAGCTTTGCTCGGTGCCTCAGTCAGTCAGTTGCTCCATCACCAGCGAGCTTTGCTCGATTGCTTGGCTGGCTGCCTTCACTTTGTCTCCACGACTCCACGTCTCTACAGACTATAGTCTTCCCTCAGCCACCACCGATAGCCCATCGATAACCCCACACCAGGTCAAAAGCTAATTGCTCGGCTGTTCAGCTACCTGCTCAAATGCTCAGCTGCCATCACTCCACGACTTCATGTTCGTCTCTGCAGTCTACCCTCAGCTACCGCCGACAACCCCACATCAGGTCAAAATCAAATTTTTACTTAATATAATTTTTTCATTTAGTTAAACAAAAATGATGAAATTATTATTATTATTTGGTGTAATATTTATATTATTTTTAATTATATTTGCTTTGTTTCTTTTTTTAGATGATATGTTGTTCGAGCTAATTTTTTATAATAATAAAATCTTGAAATACAATAATAAACTAACTAATAGGAGCTGATTTTTTATGATAATGACATATATAATATAGTAATAGGTGTTGATTTTTTAATATCAATGGTAATTATATTTGACAATTATAACTGTCAAATTAATTATAGAGAGAAATATCAAATATGGAAATTGATTTACACAAGTTTTCATGCTAATTTTTTGACAATCTCCTTAATTTCTTTGCTATTGTAACAATTGACCTACTTGAGCATTGCAATTTCAGACAACATGGAAATCAATGCATCGAGTGCTCCAATTTTATCATGTAATGTTGAAGATAAAACTAATAATGAGGATGAGGTTGAGGAAATTTCAGTGTCAACAGGGAATGATAAGAAGAGAATGTAAGAAATTAGAAAAAAAAAAGTCTCTGATGCTTGGGAGCACTTTACAAAAATAATGGTGAATGGAGAACAAAAGGCAAACACATGCATTGTAGTGCAATTTTAAAAGCAAGATACTAACTAGGGACTTCAACTTTGAATGAGCATGTGGTATTTTATTTTAAGAAGCATCAACCGAAAATAGATGAAACATTTCTAAGAAGTCTCAAGGTGATTAAAAGAGAGGATGAAACTTGTGGTATTAGTTATGGTAGTTTTGATCAAAATATTTTACAAAGTTTGATAGCAAAATGGTTATGATGCATGAGCTTTCATTTGGATTTGTTGAATATATAGGCCTTCGAGAAATGATGGCACATGCTAATCCTATAATTAAGCCAATGAGCAGAAACACTTTAAAAAGTGAGGTCTTGATATTATATCAAATTAAAAAGATTAAAACTTTGCATTTATTGGAGAAAAATTATGGTAGAGTGGCCATTATTATGGATTTATAGATAGCTAGTAATCAGAAAAAAAGGATATATAGTTGTGACAACCCATTTCATTGACAACTCTTAGAAATTGCATAGTTGAATTTTAAGGTAATTTCTCTATAATTTTGTATTTGCTTAATTTCACTTTTAAGATTTTTATTACTTATTTTAGATTTTTTTCAAGTTTATGTTGTAATAACATTTTAAGTTCGTGTATTTAATACTAACACTTGAATATTTAATAGGTTTATCTATGTTTCAAGCCCTCATACTACTGATGCCCTTGCAAATGAGTTAGCACAATGCCTATTGGATTGGAATATAAATAGAAAGTTATCCTCAATAACATTGGGTAATTGCACCACTAATGATGCGAAGGTGGAGAAATTACTGTTAAGTTTGATACCGATACCTTAATTTCTAGTGGTTAATTTTTTCATATGATATGTACTGCTCATATCTTGAACTAGATTATGTGGGATGGGTTGAAAGTTATAGAAAATGAAGTTAGAAAGATTAGAGATAGTGTGAGTTATTGGACACAAACATCAAAAAGACATGAAACTTTTAAACTAGCTGCTAGACAATTACAAATTAATTGTAAAAAAAAAATGAAAATTAGATTGCCTTACTCGTTGGAATTCTACTTATACCATGCTTGAAGTAGCATTGATGTATAAAAGTATTTTTTTTTATTGCAACAATGTGAGCCTTAGTATAAGAGCTTGTCAAGTCATGACGAGTGGGATTTGGCAATTATGATGGTAGAGCATTTAAAATTCTTTTACATGTTAACAGAGATGTTTTCGAGTACAAAATACCCAATTGCTGATTTGTTCTTTTCATTGATATGTAAAATGAAATTGTCAATTAATAAGTGATGCTCAATTGATAACCCTATTATTAGGGTTATGACTTATAAATGACTGACACATTTGATAAATATTAGAATGACATTCATTAGATGTTAGTTGTGGTTGTTGTACTAGACCCAAAATACAAGATGATGTTAATTAATTTTTATTTCCTAAAGATATATTGTGATAGAGTAGATAAGCATATTAAGTGAGCACATATATATTGTTATAATTTAGTGAAAGAATATAAATCGAAGGTAATAGTTGTGAATGATGGGCAAAATGTCGGATCGAAAATTTCTTGTTTTGAATCTTATTTGAATTCAAATAAGTATGGGGATGTAGTTTATTTTAAAATATTTTGAAGCCAAAATAAGTGTGCTAAGATAATTAAGTTAGAGTTAGATAGGTATCTAGATGAGGAATTGTTGGATAGAGCTCCGAACTTTGATATTTTAGCCTTTTGAAAGATGCACACGGGCTAATATCCTATTTTAGCTGAGTTAGTTAAGGATATCTTAACCATTCTAGTATTCACCGTTGCCTCTGAGTCAGCTTTTAGTACCAAGGGCATATTTTTAAGTCCACTTCCTAGTAAACTTCTTCCTGATACTTTGGAAGCATTAATGTGTGCTCAGAATTGGATATATGATTCTACTTCTCGAGGTATAAAGTTATTTGAATTATATTTTAGTAGTATTTGTTTGCTTAAAATGATTTGAATCTTAAGGTGTTATTTTTATTGTTAGGTGGAGTTTTGGAAGATGAACTTTTTATTGAGGAAGAGGTAATTTATGATGATGATGATGATGGGCCACAAGCGTCGAGCAATATGATATGAATCTTTTTTTTTTTTTGGAGGGATTAGATATGAATTTGTTATTTACTTATTTTCCATAAGAGTATTTTGAGGCTCTTTTTATGAATTAATTTTTGAGTTGCTGAACATTTTATGATTTTCGTATCTTATGTTAGTAATAAGTAAACTTTATCATATATTGGGTGCTATTTAGATTTATTTAGTGATTTTCTGTTGTTGAATTTAATTTTTTTTATATATAGATGGAATGAATATAGGTTAGAAATTGAATGAGGAGAATAATAGATTAATAGATCTGATTGTTATTTCTTTAGAGATTTAGACATGTAAGAAGATGTTTGACAATTGATTTATGTCTTTACCCAATAAACTCATGAATTAATGATTTTTTTATGATAGTTATCAAAAAATTCTTAAATCCTAAACAATAAAAATCATGAATTAATGATTTTGTTATGATAGTTATCAAAAGAATTCTTAAATCTTAAGCAATAAAAATGATGATTCAATGATTTTTTTTTTAATGCAGGCTTAAAAGCCCATATTAAAAACCCGAGCCCGAGTTGGTGTCGGGCTTGATCAGCTTGCACTTGAAAACTCGGGCTTAAAATTGGGTCTGGACTTCTCCCCTCCCTTAACCATGCTGGTCCCAGGCAACACCAAACTTAGACCAGATCGAACCCAGCTTTTGTAAAGCCTAAATCGCGCCATCGAACAAATAGGTCTCCATCTTTATGAAATGGCCAAATATATCATTGTTGAATAATCTTCATTGTTGTCTCGTAACTTTTTTTTATTGCTTCTATCACATTTTCAAATTTTGAAATATTTATATGCCTTATAAAATGCTAAAATATTGATATCTTCATTGTGCTTGGTCCTTTCCTTAGATTGGGTGAATTACATTTTGACTATAGGTTGTCAACTATTATATTTGTAGCAAAATCCAAATTTTATTCATTAATCATATTCATAAAATTTAAAATAAAAATAAACACATATACATGGCTGTGTTTTCATGCAACAGACACTTATTGCTCTATTGCTTTAAAACATAGATTATATTCTAATGTGACAAGCACTTGTGGATTGAAATACAAATTGTGCTTTAGTATCGCATTGTATTCTAGAGGTTTTGGAGCTGTTTGTGTACGTGCTCATTTTCCCTTTCATGATTGTTGAATGAGAAGGCATAGATTATACGTTTGTAGAGTGAATGGTTATTAATTGTTGCCACTTAGGATTTTATTGTGGATAGTTGTTAATTGTTGAATGAAAAGTCATAGAGTGGACGTTTGTGGGTTAGGAGTAAGGTGGAGCATAACGGGTGCGACGTTGTACTTCAGCATGTGCAAAATTGGATAGTTTTTTTGTTTTTTTGATATGAAACTAGAACTTTCATTCCTTAAAGTCAATGAACAAATATAAAAAGTTTTCTGGAATATTGTCCGGCCATGAGACTATATTGTCTTGATTTAGAGCTATTCTTGCTAATAGATGTGCGATTCCATTACATGTTCTAAGAGTGTGTTAAATTTTACACTACTGCAACCTCGTTAAAATGGCTTGAATTTCAGAAACTACCTAATAAGTTTTAGTCCGTATACCTTTTTGTTCAGAACTAAGTCTATTACCTTCTGAGAATCTGTCTCAATAATCAAAGGTAAATAACCAGCTTTTTTTGCAACTTTCAACCCAAACTTTGTAGCTTCAGCTTCAGCAAAAGCTACATTACCATAATATTATGAAGGTCTCATAGCTGCTGCCATATACTTTCCTTCTGAGTTTCTGATCACCACTCCCAACCCTTTTTTACTTTGATTTTCCCTTACTGCAGCATCTACATTTGCTTTAAACCATCCTATAGGAGGAGGTCTCCATTATTGACTTCTTTTGTCTTTACTCTCTCTGCCTGGGCATAGGTTCAGCTGTTGG
The DNA here is from genome assembly GCA_030449875.1 of Aegle marmelos. Classification (NCBI taxonomy): domain Eukaryota; kingdom Viridiplantae; phylum Streptophyta; class Magnoliopsida; order Sapindales; family Rutaceae; genus Aegle; species Aegle marmelos. Next base: position 15,954,527 of record JASUUL010000142.1, on the reverse strand, counting down.
GTTTTTTGAAAGACTACACTATTGCTTCTGCTCTTGCTACTAATATTTGAAAATCTTCCTTCTTATTACTTAAGATGTGAAGATTCATTAAGTGCTAAGACACCCAACATAATGCAATTATCAGTTCCATGTCAGTTTTGCTTTTCTGACATGCCAGCTCCACCAACAAGCTTAACACATCTTTGCTTTTAGACTGGTTGATCTCTTCACCATAATCTCTGAGACTCCACATTTCTGAACACCTTTGCAATAGAAAAGAGTGTGAAAAATCATCTCCTCTGTCCTTTTGCATCTCTGATACCAGGGGCTTTGAATCACTTTTTTTCTCCACAGATTGACTGTGATGGTAAAAGATTTCTAACTGCTCTCCGCATAAAAATCTTTATCTTTGTTGGGATCTCCGCAGTCTATATTATATTCCATGGAAATTTCTTATTCTCTAAACTGTTTGGTTTATCTAAAAATTTCATATTTAGAGCCACTTAATACCCACTCTTATCTAAGTATTCTCCTTGCTTATCAAAATGCCACAGAGGTGTGTCCGGATAGTTGTTAATTGTTGAATGAGAAGTCATAGAGTGGACGCTTGTAGGTTACGAGTAAGGTGGAGCATAATGGGTGCGACATTGTACTTCGGCATGTGCAAAATTGGATCATAGTGTGGAAAATTAAGATAAACCTTTTGCTTTCTTTTTTATATTGTCATGTACTTCAATGATCATGTTTCTAAGAACTTTTGCATTATTGATCTTAATATTAGAGATCATCGTATAATTATTTCTTATTGAGTCTATCAACCATCCGCTCCCTTGTTTCATATTAGTTATCGGCGTGATCATAATTATCATATTTTTTGTTTTGCCTATCTTTTGCATGGTGTTTATTTGCATAAAGTTCCTTTATGAGTTGCTTTACAAGTTATTGCTCATTTATTAAGGGCACGCTCAAGTTATTCTCTCTAGTGATGTATATCTTCAAGTTGAGAGACTGGGTCATCAGTGCTTCATGTCCATCCTCCTTGAAGTTATTGGCACCACCATCTATGGAGGGATCGAAAGCAATATAGACATTTAAATCTTGACATGCCAACTTTACAGGAATTGTGGGAGCCATAAGTATTACATTTGGGGAAGTAAGCTTTTTGTTTAGATCCCCATAGGCAACGCCAATTGTTAGCACCAAATTTTTTGTATGAGGAAGTGATCAGTTTTAACACATTTGCAGATTGAAGAAGTTCCAACTTGTGAGTTCGATACTTCTCACCTACAAAACAAAGAGATCTTTAGGACATCGGTATTGTTATTAGTGAGAATCCTTCGATGCTTAAATTAGGGACTAGAGATTGCCGAAATAACAATTTAAGAGTTAAAGAAAGAATAGAGCTATAAGTTGTTAGAGATTGCTTTCAAGACCAAGATACCTTACCTCATGAGCTGGAGGACCTTTATGGAATTAGTTCTTCAAACCCATGTCGTGCTCGAAATATTCCCAAAAGATGACATATATGTAGATTAGTTATGGTTAGATAATAATATCGTAATTACAAGTGTATTAGGATTTCCTATCCGACCTAGGTGATCAGTAAAGTAAGGTACAACAATATTATAATTATTCCTTACTTTTTTTCTTTTTCTTTTTTTTACCTTTTACAAGAGTACTGTTACAATAATATTCTTGAAGATATTAATGAAAAAAATATAAATTTATCCAATTAACCTTAAAAGTAAAATAAATTAGTTGTTATTTTACTTTTAGGATTGATTTGGTAAATTAACTTTTTACAAAAGATTATAGTAAGGTTGTTGCAAGGATGTTAAACGTTTCTTTAAATTACCTACTATTAATTTATTTATAAATAATAATTAGTAAGATTATTCTAAGTGTAGGACAAATACCAATTGTTTCATATTGATATTTATTTCTTAACTTTTTGCTAATTAACCTTTTTTATAGATTAAAAAATTAATGTAAAAAATATTGTTATAAGAATATTATCATAAAAATAAAGAAAAAGTAAAAGTAATATAACAATTTTAATATTAAAGACATTTTAAAGTATTTTTTAAAATTAAATAACGAAACAAATAACGTAAATTAAAATATACTAACTAAACAATCAGCTGATTACAGACCAATTGTAGTTTGATCACAACTTAATTGTTTTCCATGCACAGATGCATGTCTTTCGTGCAACAAAGATTTGGGTCATGTTGGAGTATGGTCGGATCCTCTGGTTGTCGATAGCTTCCAAGTTCGATGCATACACGTCTAGTCGGTATGATTTCCAATGCTAGCTTTAAATTAATTTATTTCTCCAACAAGCTTTTTTTTTTTTGTTTCTTTTAAAAGCTTAGATACGGTTGTGATAAAATCCATTGTCGTTTTCAATAGCATATCTTGCCTAATTTAGGCGTTTGTTAGCAAGTGGGAACATAAAATTAATCCCCATCGGTTTCAGTTTTGTCAAATACAAATTGAAGCAGTATATATCAATTTCCATTTCAGTTTCTGTTACTTCAAATTGACCTTTTTGTTACTGTCACACACAGAGTTCTCTAAATGAATGTGATATTTAGCCAACCACATGTTTTATGTGCCTCACCTTAGCGAAGCAACGACATTATAGGGTTTAGTTCCTTGGCGCCCCAAGAGCCTAAACGTACAATTTGCAACCTGCACACAATTGCAACATTATAGAGTGTGAAGTTAATTATGAAAACCAACAAAAATGAGTATTGGTTGTTCGATTTATATATGATATATTAAATTTGTATTCACTCACGAGCACATTCACCCTACAATTTCACGTGATAACAATCAGACAAAAAGATCTACCTGCACATAAGGGGAGAGTGAATGTGGTAATCCTACGCCCCATTGATAATGTATAAGCTCGAAGATAGGGACGGAGGCTGAACATTAATTCGTTGATTTGGGGGGGAGGGGGGAGGAAGAAAACCATTGTTGTTTGAGGTATAATTGTCTTAAACGAGCAATTAAAATCAAAATCTACTTCAAAATTCTGGGCTACATAGTCCAATCCCTTTTAATTTATAACCAAAAGTAATTTATTGAGGGCTTTGGAGTTAACTGACTTGACAATTTCAAGAAATTTCTTTTGTTTGGAGGATTTCAGTCTCAGGAGCTTCAAGAATCCTTCGCACTTGCTTGAGGTGATCTTCAACTCATGAGCTTCCCTGACTATAAATTAACATCGACTGCTTATGAACATGAATTTTTATAAATCAGTTTGATATAAAAATAAAAACTCACAGTGCGAAAGCCATCGTGAGTTTATAGACCAATTGTAATTTGTAAGTTGATCAAAACTTAATTGTTGGCCATGCATGCGTGTCTTTGTGAAGCAAAGACTTGGGTCGGCTTCTCTGGTTGTGGACAGCTTTCAAGTTCGATGCACATGTACAAAATCCAATCGGCTCGATGTCCAACGCCAGCTTTAATTAATTGGTTTCTGCAACAAGCTTTTTGCCTTTTTGGATCGATGATTACAAGTTTTAGCATTGGTTACGATTGTGATGAAACCCATTGTCGTTTTCAATAGCATATCTTGCCTAATTCATGTGATTTTATCACAGACAAGCCGACAATAAAATTCTGGGTTTGTACAAATATGCCAAACTCCAAATTACTTTTATCGTTTCTTTTTTTTCGGTGATCGATTTGATTATTCTATACGATTATTTTTAAGGATTAACACATTTGATAATCATCATCATCATCATCATCATCATCATCATCATCATTATTATTATTATTTTAATGATGATATGGTTTTGGGTAAAAAGAAATTTTCCCAAAGGATGCGACACCTAAGATAAAAAGGTATTATTCTAGGGGAAGCAACACCCAAGATAAAATTCTCTAGGAACATGTATGAAAACTACTCCAAAATTCATATGCGGGGGAAACATGCAAGTATGAAATAAATATGTTTATTTTTCTATAATTAAATTTATATTTATGTGTATAAAAATAATGAGTAACATATATTATTAGAAACAAAGTTCAAGATAAAACTTTAAATTCATGTCGCTCATCATCTAAAAATAAAGGTTACCTTTATAAGAAATGAAGATTTGATTGTTTAATTGTTCAAATTTCTTCTTTATTTGAATTGTTAACTATTATATGAATTTTCTATAAGTATTTTTCAGAGTAGGTTTGATTTAAACAATTTAATATCACCATCCATATTTTATTACCCGTTGAAAGAGTAAATAAAAATTGAAACATTTTAATGAATACCCTTACGGTTCAAATTAATGACAAAGTAATTGGGCGAAAAAATTACCGTAATGAAGTTGGGGTTCGTTAGGGAGGTGCGTATCATCAATTTTCTTTTTTTTTTTTTTTTCATTTGGAAGTCAAAACAAGCATCCCCTATCATTTTTGAGTATTGATATTTTAACAGAAGAATATCACCCAATAACGGCAAAGCAGCTGTAAAATCATATATGACTACTAATGCCGTACGATAGAGTTGTCAATTGAATCTTATCCAATTATCAGCTCTCTCATTTATTTCGGATTTTTAATATTTTACGATATCTTCTATTTCGTCTGTCCAAATATGCCAATTAGTTGAGGCACAAACGAGTTGACTCCCCGTCATTCATTGCACCTAATTGCTACTCAGAAAATGAAACAATGCATTAAAACATTGAACAATTTGTAACGTGAAAGGTACGTCTACTGTCAGAGCCCTAACCCTAATAGGGTTTCATTTCATATATCATTTTCGCAGAGGGTTGGCCCAGATAGCTACATAACGTATAACATGATCACCAATATTCACAAGTCGTCGGTGCATGAATTAACTAGGAGCTAGCTCCAACGACCATTTAATGTTGACCCCACTATGGGGAAGCATTGTCAGCCCTCCAACAGCACAATGACATCGATGCATCCCTATGCAATTTTCATATTCTTGCGTCAATTCATCATATGCAACAACTGTAGCTGACTCGCTGTTTTACCTTTTGGGACACAAACAATATAGAAGTTGAATTTTGGTGCAACTTCATTCAAAAGACTTAACAGGGTCCTGGCCTTCTCGTTGCAAATTGGAGTCAGGCGGCTCTGCATACATGCACTTGGTTGCAAGATATCAAGACTTTGAATAATCGGTAGTTGCATCAGATAACATATTTAATATTTGTCTTGAACAAAAACTCATATTATTAATAAACATATGTTGTTCATTAATTGGTGAGATGCCATTTAAGATACCAATTTTCTTTAACTTTGAAAGCGTCTTGTTACTCCAAGACCCAGGGTCAAAGTCTGGAGTGAAGGAGAGAAAATCTCAATAATGTTTGATTTCTAGTAAAAAAAAAAAAAAAAAGATTTCAGTGGATAACATGTGTTAGAATTGCGGACTGTAATTTCCGTGGAACGTTATAGACGTAATAGGAATAAGATGAAGCCCTCGAGATCATCACATGAATCAAATCATTGGCAGCTGATTCTTTATTAAAACAGATATAACCGACAGCGATGTCATAATGACATATCAAGAATGATATTTATTTCATTCTTATCACAATCTTAAATTTTTCACTTGATTCTTATTACATATGATCAATTTTAATTAATCGGTCAAATATTTAATATGTCTAAGGACATGTTTGGAATTGCATCTAAAAAATTCAAAATAATTTTAGAAAGTTAAATCTAATTCTAATTTTAGTAATTTTTTAAAAATTATTTTTGTCAAAATAACCTATCCTACGATATTTTTTGAAAGAAACTTTTTAAAATCTGATTTTGAGAATTAGATTTATAATTAAAAGAAATTATCACTCATATGCCCTTAGTTTAATCCAAGCTTATTACAATATTTTCAAGATATATCAGTCATCAACTTTAAATTAAAAAATATATATTTACTGTTCACAAAATCATTAATTGCGTTTAAATATTATGACGTCAAAGGGGTAATCTAATAGTTTAATATGAAATAAGAAATATAAGTGATAATTTAAGGGTATATAAGTGATAATAAGAGAATTTAAGGATATTCAAATAATAATTTTTCTTTACTTTAATTTAAGTTTCAAAGGTAAAATCGTTAATTTGCTACAATTCTTTCAAATGGCAGTTAATGATTTAGTAGTTAGTAGATAGCTTTTATTAATTTAGGGTGAATGATTGATACACCCTTAAAGTGTTGTATTTTTTATAACATAATAGATTTATGGTATACCAAATAATAATTTCCTTATAATTAATGCAATTCCACATATATCCTTATATTTATTATAAAAATTTAAATTATCTTTATTCAAATAGGAAATAAAATTTTTAAATTTAAAAATATTTTTGTTATTGTTGTTACCAATTATATTAAGATAATAAAATCAAAATAAAATTAACAAAAAATATTTTAGTTATCAATTGTTATATATCCACAATAAAAAAATATTAGGTGTATACACACACATATTTAACATATCTATTTTGGTCATTTGTATTATTACAGTAATTTAATAGTAAAATTTACTAAAAACATACGATTACTTTTAAAACTTATACTACTTTTAAAAATAAGTTTTATTAAATGTTTAACTAATTTTCTTTACAATTAATTACTTCTATGGTACAGCTAACAAAAATTATGGTGTGCTTACTAATCAAGTAATTGGAAAGGGCTAGAATGGTAATGGAGTTGGTATTAGAGTAGACCGAAGTCATAATTGAAAAAGGAATTAGATTAAATTATTTGTTTTATCCATAGGATTTGATCGAAGCCGGAATGAAAAACATTGTCATTAATATATTTATTTTATCGAGGAATCGAAAGAGATTATAGCAAGTTACTAAACTAACCTTAGTTGATTATTGTCATAATTTATTTAATAATTGTGATTATTATTGTTGTTGTTGTTGTTAATAATAACTATTGTTAATAATATTTATAACAACAATAACAACAACAACAACAACAATAATAATGATTTTATTTTTTTGATAATTCTAACTATTATTATTGTTATTATTATTATTTATCCTCATTTTATTAATAATAGATAATATTAACAGTAAAAAATATACTACTATAATAATAATAATTACTATTATTAAAATAATGATTATAATTAATATTAATACTAACATTATTATTGTTGTTGTTGTTATTGTTGTTGTTATTGCTATTGTTATTATGAAAAATAGTAATACTATTATCAAAGTAATTATTACTATTTATTAATAATAAAAAGAATGACAAAATGAGAATTTTTTAAAATTTGAGAAGAGGTAATATGGTCACTTCAACGAATAAGATCCTCATTTCCACCTCCCATATGTGAACGGAAACTTTAATAATAATTCTTAATTTTACATAGGACTAGAGGTAGCCAATGGACCGAATGACATGAGACACGACATGGGCACGACATGTGTCCATACAGCACTACACGGCACAAGCCCATTTTTGTAAGCACAACACGACATGCACATAGGTCGAGCTGGGCTTAAGATTTTAGGCACATAAACCTTAAAAATACGATACGATTAAAGATGGATCCCAGTAGAACAAGTGAAAAAACACACAATAAGGATGTTTTATTTTTTAATGAAAGTAAACTTAAAAATTTTATGATTTTATAAAAACTTGAAATCAAATCTTTTAATATATTTTATTAGCTTAATTTTTTAAATTTATTTAATTCTTAGTTTCAAAAAAATATAATTGATTTATGTTTATAATTTATAAAACAAATAATTCATATCATGATTTTAATAAATAAAATTATAAATATTATGATTTTATAAATATGTATTAATATTATTACAAACTATGATCTATGACTCTACATAATTTTAAGTTAATAATGAAGTTACCCTTAAAAAGATTTATTATTATTGTTGTTGTTAACTACTAAAAAGGAATTCTAATATCATAGAGTCAAACTTAGTACCTAATATTATATTATTTTATTATTATTAATTTTTTATTATAGAATATGGACTTGAGTTTTAAATTTTTTATTCTATTAATTTTAAATAAAGGCACATGGATAAAAAAAAATACATAAGCTTGAAAAAAAAAAGACAACAACTTGGCATGCATTCTTAAAAAAATAATAAAAAAACTTAATGAGTTTTTTTACACAAGACATAGCATGCCAAATGGCATGGTATGTGTGGGCACGGCACGACTAGGCATGGCACCTGTACCAAGTCGAGCCTAAGAAAAAAAATTAACTACGACCCAACATAACAAGAAATTAATAATAGGCATGACATGACACGAGACGAACATACGTGAACTTTTTTTGATGGGCTTGGGCCGACATGGCATGACCCATTGACCATCTCTATATAGAATTCCTTATTTTTATTCTCATTACACTTCTCATTTAAGTAAATATATCATTTATTTTCATTATTTAATTTCTATTTTCATTCGTAATAGGTAAATATATCATTATCTAAAAATTAAAATATTACCAAACCGGCCATAAATATTACTCTTCTCAAATTTGTTTGTCAACTTTATCTGCTCCCGATTTTCCAACTAGCACATCAAAATTGAAAGTACAAGGGGGTGGTCAAACGAATTAAGCTTGGAGTCAAATTCAACATGGGCACAGCTGTCTTTTTCAAAAGTCATCTCCCAAATTTTTGTCCAACATATATACGTAGCAAGTTGGCCAAGTAGGACGAGACATTCCCGTTTCTCTAACCTTCCAATATATATCCACTTTCAAGAGAAAATAATAGAAATTATTGATTAATTTAATATGTAATTAATTTTCAGTTTATCGTTTGAATTATTTAATATTTTTTGTTAAAATTATTTAGTTAGACAGATCATCACAAATTCACCATAACAAACCAATACTGATAATATTTAATACTCACGAGTCATGTAACTCACAAAACAGAGAACATGATCATGTCTGAATTCATTTCTTTTTCTAGATATTCTTCTCTTTGACTTCTATTGAGCTGCAAGTTGCAACTTATTTGTTGAAGATAAATTTCAAAAATTACAAAATATACTTAGCGAACTGGCAGGACACACATATCGATTCATCAACATTAATCTCAAAAGTGCATGTTTGACCGTCGCCCCCTAGTTCTGGAGGTTCTCTGGCCGGAAAGAGGCATGTTATCACAACCTTCTCTGTGTGTGCGAGCCCCATGTGTGGGTATGTACATGCGTGCGTATAACATTTTTCTAGTTACCGAATCTTTATTTTTTAGTTTTTTTTTTATATAGACACATCATTAAACTATGCAGTTTAATAGAGTTATTACACACATATATTAAATTGAATATAACATGGCCGTGATTCTAAATTAAGTATACGTAATATAAAATTTATCACAATCATATAAAATTTTAATAAATTTAAATCCAATTAATTGCCTCAAGATAGAGATCGAAGGTCTAAACTTTAATCATCATATATTGAGGTATGATTCTCACAGATCCGTAGATTTTCTAGGGAAAAAGAAGATTAATTTAAATTAAATTGGTTGAATTAAACTGAATTTGGACAACTTTATTATTCTAATGCATCAACTGAATAATAATTTTCAACCTTTTGGCCATCAAACTAGGTCTCCGAATCCAAAATCATTTGAAGAGTAGGGATAGTAAAATTACTTGCATATCCATCTAAATTCAACCATAAAAAACCCAACCACTACGTATAATTTTATGGGGTGCCAAAGGATTTGGTGTTTTAAATTTAAACAAGCTGCAAATTGTAGATCAGTTTGGTATTGAGAAAAATATCAACAGTTATCTAATTTATTTATTTATAATTATTTATATTTTTAACTTGATTCATAGAAATTACATTAAAAAAATTAATATATGTAAGTTAAAATTATTAGTAGTGACTTAATCTTCCTGATTTTTACCTAACTCATTGTAGTTGCTTGCCCTGCTCCTTCTAGTATATATATACAATAAATTTTTAATAAGTAGAAATTTTATAATTTTCAAGTTTAATATTACCAATGTTTTATTTTAATTTGGTTAATTCTGCTTGTGTTTACTTCAATGACTTGAACCTAATGATTGTTTTAAAGTTAGATTTTTATTTTTTTAATTAATTTTTAATTATAGTTGTCCAAAATTTATTTGTTAATATTATTAACAGTACTTTTATATTGATTAAAGGATGACGTAAGGCATTGATCTTCGTGGGAAAGATTCACCTACAAAAGAAACATATTGTGGTAAATTGATATATTTTATATATTTATTTTAATGTTGAACTTTAGTTTCTCATTTAATAAAATTTAAAAATTAGTATTTTATACGATTTTTTAAGTTACTATTATAAATTTATATTACAAATCATATAATTTGATTTTTATATATTATTAAAATTATTTTTTTAATATTGTGATTTTAATTATGAAACCATATGAAAATTCGCTGCAATTTATGTATGGACGGATTTAATAATTTAATTTTTTTATAAGTATAAATTTGATAATTACAAACTCTCAACATGTGGTATTTATCACGATCCCTAAAGAAGAGGGATTGTTTATTTATATTTGAGAAATTAATAAAGTAGGGCCAACTCCACGTGAATAGACCATACTCTTATTCAACTAGCTCAGCGTCATTACTATTGAAGCAGTGATATTCTACAATTTTATTCGAAACAGCTTATTAGTTAGACAAAAGTCATTTTTAGAGCACTATCATCTTAAAATTTCACTGGAATTCAGACTAATCAGATAAATAAAAGTTATTTAAGAACATTTGGTGATGCCTTTGGGAACTTGTCAACTATTTGATGAAGAACGCATCACATACTACCTTATTTGTAATAAAATTTTGAGATAAAATTTAGAATATTTATTATTGTTACACTTTCTATTCAGTTATCTTAAATCTCTCTCTCTCTTTCATGAAAAACAACAAAGTAAGATTCACTATTTCTCTCAAAATTTTTCTTCCATTGGTAGGGTACTAGGGCCCTTCGTCTTAACTCTACATGACTTAATTCCTTGAAAATTTTCAGAAAAGGAAAGTCGAAAAGGATTATATAAAGCCACAAATATCATAACACAAATGCTTCATCCATCAAACATTTTCTTCTCATATCTCTCTCTAAAAGCCTGAAACTTTGAAACAAAATCCAAAGGATTATATGGATATCGTTGACACCCAGCAAAACCAAAAACACCCACAGCCTAATAAATTAAACAGCAAAAAGAGGCTAAATCAAGAGCAGGTGAGGGTGCTTGAGAGAAGCTTCACCACCAAAAAGAAACTTGATACAGAACTGAAGCTGAAGCTGGCTAATCAGCTCGGCGTGCCGCCGCGACAGGTAGCGGTTTGGTACCAAAACAAGAGGGCAAGGTGGAAGACTCAGAGCTTAGAGCTTGATTACAACACAATTCAAGTGAGGCTGGAGAATGCATTGACTGATAAAAGAAGGCTTGAGAAAGATGTGAAGCAGCTTAAGGAAGAGTTACGGCAGACTCAAGAGATGTTGTTTGCTAAGTTGATGACTAATAATAATAATAAACTGGATGCAGTGGAAGCAATAACTTGCAACAATAACAATAACTATTCTAGTGCTACTTCTTGTAGTGCTGAGAAAGCAGGTAGCTGCTCTAACTTTAGCTTATTGCATGAGGAATACCATGTACATGGTGATGATCATGACCATGATCAGGGGCTGCAATTTGATCATGAGCTTTTTGCTTGTTTGATTGGGAATAGTGGGTCTGCATGGGGCTCGAATGAGTGAGATGATTGAAGAGGCTTGTTTTGATGTAAGCCACAGACAAGCCATATGAAGGGTGTCTTGTAATTAGGATAGCGAGTTGATAATGATATTAAATAATTAAGTTAAACGTGTTCAGTGTATTGCACTTACATGTACTAGTACATATGCTACATATCATAAAATGCTACTGCTAATATGAAATTAATAATTAGAGTAGATTTTTATTTTCAATCATTCTTTTTTCTTTTCTAAAGCTGGAGTATGACTGGATAAAAAGCCAGCTGGCAACCCCAATTCCAGAGTCTATAGTTAGGCAAGGTTACGACAAGAGCTAGCCAGACAGGCACGCATAATTCACTCTAATGCATTGGGGGTCAGCACGCCGAGCCACACGCTCACCTCAATACCAAACACTGCTTTAGTGTCATCACAGTGAATTTGATTATTTAACGCGATTTTTTTACGATATTTATAAATTTGTACGGAATAATACTTATTGGAACGAGAAATTTTCGGAGTCAATAGTCACACATCCTCATTTGTGTTTTCGTTTCTTTTGCAAGTCAACATGTTAACACCCAACTAAACGGAAGCAAAATTAATGCATCCATAACAACAAAAATTATTTGAAACTTCTTTTTAAAATAAGTTAGAAAAATGCAATATAAATTAAATAAGTCCACAGATTTATTTCCTATGTCTAAAACGCAAAAAGAATAATCAAAAGTTCGATGACGTTTTCTATAATTCTTCGTTTAAAATTTAAAATTAGTTTATAGAATGAAAATGAAATAAAATTTAAATTTGTGATTTTTCATATCTTTTCAAGTGTTTTTTTTTCTTTGAAGGGGCTGGACTTTTATTTTCACATATATTTATAACTTGTAAAGAACTTGTCATGATTATTTGACCTAGAATCAAGTAGAGCATGTATTTGAAAAAAGTATTTCAACGTCCAAGTTAGTGTTTGTTTCTTAAAAGTAAACATTATTCTTAAAGGCCAAAGTTTTTTTCTCTTTAATATACACCTTTATTTACATATTTTATATAGAAAAAGACTAAGTTACAGTGCCAAAGATTTCTTTCTCTTAAATATACACCTTTATTTACATATTTTATATAGACAAAGGCTAAGTTACAGTCTCTGAACTTATGCCACAGACAGAATACAGTGATGCAAATAGTAGGACTCATTGTGTTGTGTCTGTGGCATAAATTATAGAAACTGTAACCTAGAGACCCCTTTTTATATATAACATAAAATTAAGTTTTACAATGCAGGGAAGTTTCCTTCAGGTTGCTGATGTGTTGTGTTGTCTGTCAGGATGATGACCTTGCTAAAAGGTTGCTATTGCGGTAGTACATTTGAATAATAGGTGCAAATTTTATTGAACTTATAAGTGTATTATAAAATAAATTAATAGTAACGAGTGTCGATCTCATAAGGAGGTAAATTTTAATTATGTGTTGAATTAATTTTCTAAGTGTGTGGTTAAAATTATGATGAAAGTAATTTAATCTATTTAAAATTAAAGTTGGAATGACAAAAAAAAATTAAACTGACAACTATTGTAATGAGGCACTTTGGGTATCTGAATCCGTATCAACATGCACTATGGCTTATATATTTCTTATTAGCATCAATTAAATCATGAGGGGAATGTCCACTCCTTATAAACATGCTGTAATTAATATGGTACTAAGGGCTTATGGTGCCAAACAGTAATAACTGTGTTATTATTATCTATGAAAAAAAGTAAAAAGATCCACATAAATTAGAGGAGAAGAGAAAATAAATTTAACAAAGTAAGCCCATAAAATATGTTGAGACTCCATCTTCAACCCAAGTTTGAAAGAAAATTAGTTACTCATATTTAAACTAAGAGTAAAATAAAAATTTTATTAAAATACGTAGAAAATACAAGATGAAGAAGAAATTAAAGAAAATGGAGTTAAAAAATAAATTCAAGGGTGTTAAATTAAAGGAAGAAGCCCTCTTTTTATAAATACAATGAGTAAATCATGGCCATCGGACTAAAATAATTTAGATGCATAAGATTGCACCACGTGGCAAATTCTAATTAGATTGAACTCATCATCAAGACTATCATCCCATATATATACATGTACTGTAAGACATTTTTCTGATTCATTAACATACTGTCATGTCATCAGTTAACAGTGAATAAACATTTTAATCCAATAAGATTGTGATACCTTATTAGTCAAGCCACGTCATCAGTCAATGTCACATAAACAGTTAATTCTATATTATTACTCCAATTAAATGTTGCTAAGTCATTAATTGATGTACGTCATTGGTCAATGTCACATCATCGTATAGTATATATAAACAATGTCATTAATAATATCATAAATAGTACCATATATGTGAACAGTATCATATATATCAATAGTGATGTTTATACTTTTATACTTCTTCTAAAGTTTTCAATTATTCTCAGTTTAGATTTGTTATCCGTTTTGTCATCTGATATCTCTTTTATTGTAAAATAACCATTATGCTATTAAAATATGTAAAATACGTAATTATAATAAAATACACATAATTAAAATCACAAGAGACTTGAATACATAAAAGTAAAGAAGTTAGTGAAACTTGAAGTGTAAAATGATAATTTTCTCATTTATAAATATATATTTTCTAGCATTCAACATACTCTCCAACTAATTTATTGCTAATCCCTAGCAAATTAAATAAAAATAAATTCAAACCCAAAACTCTTTTTTTTTTAAACAATTGTGTTTTTTAAATCGAACTTATGATAACAATCAAATAAAAATATAAGCATTATTTCTAAGCTTTAAAAAATATCACCCTCAAATCAACCATCCACATGAATTAATTTAGTAGACTTTACCACAACGATTGTAATCAAGCTGCTTTTAAGAATAACATGTCAATATCTCAAAATCTCACCAGTAATGACACTCTTACAAAGAAATTAAATTCAATAATAATAGTCACTCCCACGAATGGTAAAGTGATAAAAAATAATAAAGTAATATCACACACTCTCATTAAGATGAAATAAATATACCCATAGTTTAGAAATAATACGATCTTAAGTCAAAATATGATTCAAATCAATGTATTTATTTATTATTATTTTTTCTCTTTTTTATACTCTTTTATATATATATCACACTACATCCTTACAGCTCATGTAACTAGTTTCTATTTCAGACTATAATTTTTTAAAATCAAGAAGGACTTTTATTTGGATGTAAAGTACACCAGGGACATGGTAAACAAAGGAGGGGAATTAAAGAAAAATAAAACGTATATTTGAGAAAAAGTAAAAAAATAATATAATATTATTTCTATATATTAGTTCAAAATAAAATAAAAGCGAGATGTATCTTGTAATCTAAATTTTTTTTTACTTTTTCTTAAACATACATTTTATTTCTCAAATATATATATACATATATATTATTTTTATTTTTTTCTTTTTTTATGGCACAATTTTATTGAACAAAATAATTATCTATATTTTTCTCAAACATGAATGGGTGATAGAACTTATACGACATCAAGTAATATTTCATATTGGAGTTAGGTCAAGATGATAAGTTAACAAAGAAAAGGATAATTCTTTTATAAGGGTTAAAAAGGCTAACTAAGGATATTTCATAAAAGAGATGATTAGAAAGGCTCAAACGGGTCAAAGATAACATTTTCGTCATCTTTTAGGACTCTAAATAATCTTTTATATCTACTAGTTAGACAAACTTTCATATGTAGTAACACTAATTTTTTTTTAGAAGGTTGATTCAAAAAGAAATTTAAAGATCATGTATAAAATAATAAACTGCTAAGCTGTATAAAAAATGAGGAACTCACTTAAAATTTATTATGACATGTATATTTCTTCAAGCAACTCATATTTTTATCTCTGACATCAACATATAGAGTAGTAAATATAGTATAACATAACTCAAGATCAAAGATAATATAAATACTAAAATTTGATAGTTTTTATGTCATATGATGTTAAAAGTTCACAATTTTTTTAGAAAAAATAAAAAGATGCATTTCTAGAGTCACTACACTCCATATTCAGTTATCTTTGATTCAAAAATTTGAAAGTGTATATTTATAAAGGAGAAGATAGAAGAAAAAAATTAAAATGATCACATTTAAAATGAAGCTTAATAATAAGAAAATGTCTGAATTTTTTTAAAGAAACTAAGAATATGAGTTTCTAGAATTACTATATTTTATATTCAGCCATTTTCGACTTAAAAACTAGCCATGGTTAGTTTCTACAACAAAAATTAATAAAAACTTCACCAAGATTGAGACATTCCACAATTATCAACTATTCCTTCCTCATAACCAGAATAAAACATTGTTCTTAATGTTTTTCAAGAAAGAAGTAAAGTTTAGAAGATATCACCTGGGTAGTGTAACACAGAAGGAATATTTACAAGTGAAGAGTTAAATTTAATTTGTACTTTTTACTGTGTCTACTGTTACCATCATTAATTGGCCACTCCAATACTAAAGCCTTAAGATGTGACTCTAGTCTATACGCTTGTAATAGATCAAGTAACTCACTAGTAGTGTGAGCACAAATAAAGATTTATTTCATTATAGAAGGAATAAAGTAGTTTTTTATTGAATGGTTAATAAATGTAATAAAGTCATCAAAAAAGTTATTGACATTTAACAAAGCAATAGATTTCTGATGAATATTTAGATAGACTTAAGGTGCTAATGTGATTAATGCCTTTAGAGTTGTAAGATCTCCTGGTAGAAAAATAAAAGCATTAAGATGATTCAGCATTTTAGTTATTCTTTCTTGCATACTTGAAATGATTAACTCTTATCCAGTTAGTGAGTCAGACAACTAGTCCAAAGATTTTAGAGTTGTTAAGATAATGCCTAGTACTTCACTCTCTCTGACATAAGCAGCTTCTGATACTAGTTATGATAACCCTTGGTCACCTTCTCCATAAGCCAAGCGTAGTTTTCTGACTGCTATACTTTGACCAAGATCTAAGGCTGCCTCAATAAATTCTTTATATTTCCTATAGTTAGATCTATAAAGTACATAAATATTTTTTATTTGGTTATTGAGAGTAGCTACCATTGAATACTTCTCAAAAATAATTTATGAATGCCTTAAAAAAAGTCATATTTAATGATCTTAATGACAATGTCTCACAGCTATAAATAATATAGTATGTCTATGTCAAATAACGCATGAAGCACTTCGCTTAAGAGTAAAAAAGAAAATAGCAAAAAGAGAAAATAAATAATGATAACATAAAATTATTAAAGACAAAAATGTAAATGATCAAACAACAATGAAATAAAACAATATTAAAATTAAACAATATTTACAAGTAGTTGCAACTGCTATGACTTACATCTTCCTTTAGTGTTACGTTTAGAAACTGCTTGAATGCCTTCTATGGGTCGAGGATAGGCTTTTCATTTAGTTTTCTTACAAACTCGCAAACATGGTCGTTTATAGTCAAATTCCTGAGACTATATCGTGCATGTTCTTTCCAGAATAATTGTAATAACTAGAACATTACATTTTGTACGTATCCACTAAGATGGGTTTCAAGAGATAAAAGAATGTCATGTAATGACTCTTTATTAAAGCCATCTATAATAAATTGAATCTTATCATCTCTGTTATCAGAAACTATTCCTAAAGAACATAAATTTTTATTACATCTCAATCTGACACACTTATAACAAACATAAAAGAGCTTTTGAACTCTTCGTTTTCTTGAGTAATTTCCTTCATCACAACCAGACATGTATGCAATAAATTTAGGAGGAAACTTACCTGTCAATAACATTTTGACTTTTATTATCCATCGGATGTCAGCAGGGCTGTTATTATTCAAAAGCAATTACATGTGTTCGGATCGAGCTTTATAGATGGTGAAGAGGGCATTTTGTGGAAGTGTAGGAAATCGCTTGTGAAGTTTTGCTAAGATCGCGTCTCTGTCCATGCCTTTAACTCAAAATGTCAGTTATTATAGAAAACTAAAGCAACCGACGTTGATTGTCACGGAGTATTGTTATCTGTTGTTTAACCGGGGTGAAAAATGATAACACACTAAAAAAAAAATCTAGTAAAAGCACAACACACGTAAAAGAAAAATAAAAATATAACACACAATAAAAAAATATTAATTTACCATCATCCTCTTAATAAGTTTACCTCAAGTTCTAGTTGAGTTTCATAGATTCCACCTTTTATTTTCCAGAGTTGTCTTTCTAGATTTTCAACATGAGATACTAACTCTGGTGATTGCAGATACCAAATTGAATATGATTGACAAAATTGAATTAAATCTTTTACGAAATGCTTCACACGTAGAAGTTGCTTAAAATAGTTGAAATAAATTTGTATTATTGAGGTACTTATAAGTGATAAGAGTAATTACAACTATTAAACAAACACACTTTAGCAAAAATAATAATAAAATGAAAAATGTTTAAATCACCAAAAAGAAATTTAAAAAAGCCAAATTTAATGGGTTACTTATATTTATTGCCTTGTTTTCTCTATATGGTTGATATTATGATATGACTTTACTTTTCTAACTATTAACTTTAAAAATTACACAGTTCTTTAGATTCTTAAATATAATGGCTCCACATAAAAAAATAGTATGAACAATAAATAGACTTGACCATCGAGAGTATAACTTAATTGGAGAAACTTGCCATTAAGAATTGAATAAGAATATTTTCTAATCTAGTGTGAAAGATTTTCTCATGCTCCGCTTGTCATGAAAGGCTTGAATTCGCTTCTTGTAGTTCTTAGCATTTTTATCGTTATGAATCTCATCTAGTTTTACTAGTTGTAATCTCCTTTTTGAACTAAAGATGGAGTCAATAATGTTTATATTATTTTATTTGTCATCAGGAAAGGATGAGGTGATTTATGACAATGTGTTTTCTTCTCCCAAGAATACATAATTTAAAGAGTCAGGTGAAGATTTAAGCTCAATCTTTGGTAATGACTCTGATGATGGAATGAGATTTTCTCTTGATGGTACCAATTACTCTATCTTTGTCCTCTATTTATCCATGTATATGCATAGTGAGGAATCCAGTAAGGCATTAACCTCACAAATTAATTTGTCAATATTAAAATCCAAACCAAAGTGGGCTATACATGTTAGTAGAGGGTCATTACTAAAGTTTAAAGGAAAAATATGGTCAACTAATTCATCTATTAAATCTACACCTACAATTTTATTAGCTGCTTTGTGAGGTTGTTTGGCAATGTTAAAAATATTTAGTCCCATAGTCATATTGTCAAATGACAACTGTATATTTCCAGTCCTGCATTTAATGTGTACATTGGCAATTGTCAAGCAAGGTCGACCTATGATAATAGGGATATGCTTCCTTGAATCCTGCACTAACTGAGTGTCAATTATAATGAAGTCAATAAAAAAATAAAACTTATCTACCTTGATAAGCATATCCTCCACAACACCACAAGGTATTTCGTGAATCAATCTGTAAGTTATAACACCACTACAGTTTGGTGTAATATTTTTAGTCTAAGTTTCACAAATACTCAATAAGGCAACAGATTTACACTAACTTCTAAGTCTAACAAATCATTCTTAATTATATGGTTCCTTATACTATATGAGATTGTAAAGGAGTCTGAGTCTTTACATTTTAGAGGAATTTTATATTGGAGTATAGAACTAATGTTTTCTATTAAAAATATTTTCTTTTGAACATAAATATTTCTCTTTTTAGTACAAAGATCTTTAAGAAACTTGGCATAAGATGACACTTGTTTAATAGCATCAAGTAAAGGTCTGTTAACACTTACCTGTTTAAAGATTTCAAAAATCTCACCAGTGAATTTTTCTTTCTTTGCTTTAACTAACTTCTGGGGAAATAGAGCTTTAGGAACATACTCTCGTGGGTTGGTTTCTTCTTTCTCTTCTGATGATGATTTCTCAGCATTTACAAGTATAAATTTGAGTTGGTTTTGTTATTGGCATCTCCACTTTGCTATCAACTTCTTTTCCTTTTCGCAGGGTCATGACGGCTTTAATCTTTCTATGCTATTAAGGTGAACTAGCACTTGCTTTATGGACTCTTTTAGGGTTTGGCATTGGTTGACTCAGGAATTTACCTTTTTCAACAGTCATTGCCAAGGTTTAAACTAAAGAGACAAGTTGGTCTACCATCTTCTCAAGGTTTGAAACTAATTAGGTCTGTAAGTTAAAGCTTCCTCTTATTTCATTTCATAGTTCATCAATGGTGTGATTTATTACTTGATTATAGAGTGGTAGAATTCTTAAAATATTAGAATGCATCCTCTTATGGTCTAGGTTGAGAATAGTTTAACTTCTAGTTGTAAGGTCTAAATGGTGGCTGAAAGGCTTGAAGCAGTTAAGGAATTGATTGTATTGGTGGAGATATAGTTGCCGGTCCATTTTGTTAGATTTTTTAGATTATGAAAAATTGAGATGGTCTCTCCATCCAGGATTATAGATGTTAAAGTAAGGGTTGTAGTTTGATGACTTTCTCGTAACACCTACGGCATTAGCTTGATTTGGGTATGATTCATAGTTATGTGGCTCTGTTGATTTAGTAGCTGTTAAAGATGCTATTTGTCAGAAAAGTCCTTCAACTATTTCTTTAACTTCTTTGATTGCTGGACTTAACTCGTCAATGTAAACCTCATTTACACTTGTAATTCTTTTTTATTCCTAAGTGATCGACTCCATTATTGGGAATTATCTGCTTATCGCTGGAAGAAACCCAAATTTCTAATGCACTTTTTGACATTAACTCTTCTCTACTTATTGCCATTAGCTATTCTTGCACATTTAACAGTAATCTCTTCAAAAAGTACTTGTATTGGTGTCATTTCTCATACTCATGATGTAAATACTTCAAAAATAACCTATTAAATCATTATCATACTTCAAAAAATTGCTCGTCTTCACTTTGGGTGAACTCTTAAATTTCGCTGTGAATACAATTGGTTTTATGCACTGAGAAGTATTTATTCAAAAATTTTATTTCTATTTGTTCCCATGATGTGATGCTAACAAGCAATGTATTAAACTATGAACGAGCTCTATTTTTTAATAAAAATGGGAATAATCTTAGTTTAACATCATCATCTGAAAAATTCTCATATTTAAAAGTTTGATAAATAGTATGAAAATCATTTAGATGATTATATGGATCCTCATTTTCAACGTGATAGGATGTTGAAAGACAATTTACCATACTAAGTTTTAATTCAAAACTTCTATTAGCAACATTGGGGTATCGTATATATGATATGCTCAAGTTAGCTAAAGAATTGAAGTAGTCCTTAAATGACCTCTTCTATGTTGGTTCTTGTTGCTGTAAATCCATTTTAATTTTTTCTTTCATTGCAATGTGTTTATGTATGTGAAATATTTTTTTTAATTCTAAGTCTATAAACTCAAAATTAGGTAATTGTGACCTTCGACCATGCATAAAAAAATAATAAAAAATATGATCAAAAAATGAGAATAAAAATAATAAAGAAGAAAGAGAAATTATGATACTAACATTATCACGCTATTACCACTTTACTTTTAAAATAAACTCAAGTGCTAAAAAAATATAAAAAATAGATTCAGTAAAATAATAAGATAAATGAAAAATTATAATGAAAAATGACGTAAAAATTAAATTACAGAAATATAAAGAAGAGAAAAAGAAAATAAATTAACTTAAAGCAATTACAGATTCACTTTTTTTTAATTTTAATTTTTTAATAATAATTTTAATAGAAAACAACTAAAAATTACTTAAAAATTTAATTCTATGAATTAATTCCATAAATAAATTAATAAGAGAAAATAAAAAATTACTAAGGAAAATAACTTGAAAATTAAATTACAGAAATTTAAAAAAATTACAAAAAAATTAAATTATAGAAATTTAAAGAAATTTCAATTACAAAAATTAAATTATAGAATTATTTTTATAAGAAAAAAATACAAGAAAATAAAAAAATTAATTCAACAAATTAAAATAACTTACTTCTTTAGCAACGACGCCAAAAACTTATCATGCAAATTTTATTGAATTCGCAACTGCATGAATCTATTATAAAATAGATTAATAGTAACGAATGTCGATCCCACGAAGAGGATTTTAATTATGTGTTGAATTAATTTTCTAAGTAGGTGGTTGGAATTATGATAAAAATAATTTAATCTATTTTAAAAATAAAGTTGAAATGGCAGACATAAATAAACTAATAACTATTGTAATGAGACGCTTTGGGTATTTGACTCTGTATCAATATGCACCAGACCTTAATATTCCTTCTTAGTATCAATTAAATTATGAGGGAGATGTCCACTCCTTGTCAACGAAAAGTCAAAATATCCACAGAAATTAGAGGAAAAGAGAAAATAAATTTACCAAAATAAGTCCATGGAATATGTTGAACTTCACTTTCAATTCAAGCTTGAAAGAAAATTAGCTACTTATATTTGAACTAAGAGTAAAATAAAAATTTTATTAAAATACATATAAAATACAGGATAGAGAAGGAATTAGAGAAAATAAAGCTAAAAAATAAACTTAAGAGTGTCAAATTAAGGGGAAGAGTCCTACTTTTATATATACAATAAGTAAATTATGGTCATCAGACTGAAACAATTTAGACGCATAGGATTGAACCACGTGACAAATTCTAATTTGGTTAAACACATCATTAAGGCTATCATCCTGTATATATGCATGTACTATACCCAAATTTTTTCTTATCCATTAACATAATATCACGTCATGGGTCAACAGTGCATAAGTATTTTAATCTAATAAGATTGTGACATCTCATTAGTCAAGCCGCGTCATCGGGCAATGCCACATAATCAGTCAATGCTATATTATTACTCCAATTAAATGCTACCACGTTATTGATCGGTATACGTCATCGGTCAATACCATATCATCGTATAGTATATATGAATAGTATCATGAACAATACCATGAACAAATCGTATATGTGATCAATGATATTTATACTTTATACTCCTCTTAAGGTTTTCGACCATTCTAAGTTCAAATTTATTGTTCGTTTCATTATCCGATATCTCTTTTATTGTAAAATACACATAATGTCCCTAAAATACATAAAATACTTAATTATAATAAAATACACATAATTAAAATCACAAAAGACTTGAATATATAAACGTAAAGAAGTTAATGGAATTTGAATTATAAAATAACAATTTTCTCTTTTATAAATATATATTTTCTAGCACTCAACAATAGGTACTTACAATTTCCCACCTTTAGTGATGTCTCATCTATATAGACTAGCACCAGGCTTTTTATCTTAGTGCTATAGTGGTCGACCAATCCAATGAGAAGAAATTCAATCTTCTCTCTTTGGGGTAAGCTATTGAGCGTTCTCCTCCCCATCCCTTTGACAATGTAAGGGAAATAGTTTTTTTGCCCTTTCCCAAAGAGTACAACAATGGCACCTATTTTATTGGTGTGCTACTACCTTCACTTGACTGATCATCCCAATCCCTAGTAAAAATAAACATATCTCATATCTTTATTGAATACGCCTTTTGAGTGTTTTTGGCTTTTGGATTGGTCATCCTAACTAATAAGCTTAATAAGCAAAGTGAAATAATAAAAGCAAGTGTGGTCTTATTACACATTAGATGATGCCACCCGCCACTTGATTTTGGTCCTTGTAACATAGCTACATTTTTCAAAGCCATAGTAGATAACCTATTTGGCATTGGTTTTAGGTCATTATTTTGTGCAAATAATGTACCTAGCTAAGGCAAAACAGAACAAGGGTGCGAAACCCGTATGCAATCATGATGAACCTAGAACTGAGCCCTTAAAAGAGGTGAACTGAAAATATATAGCCTAACAGGCAGGGAGAGAGCAGATTTTACAGGGAAGTCAGCTGCAAAATTAGTTTCTCTATAAACATGCTTGATCTGTACTTACCAGCTTCTATTCAACAATTAATTGATGCCCCTAATAAGAGATGCAAGCGTATTTGGCCTAACAATATCATTAGCCACCAACTGAGTAACACAAAGGCTGTCAACACCCACCTTAAGCTACTGAATTCAATTATCCCAAGCCAAACGTTGCCCCTGAAAAAAAACCCCATAATTTAGCACTAGTATTAATACTAGCATCAATATTCATGCCAAAACCAATTATCCACTCCCCAAAATAGTTCCTAATCAAACCACCTACACTAGACAAACTAGAATTATTATGAGCTCTATCTGTATTGAGTTTAAACCAAGGCCAACAAGGGGTCACCCGCCCAAAATATTTCTCAACCTTTATGACAGCAGACGCAAACAAACTTTAGTTAATCTTTTGAATTTCTTCTGTCTAGGTCTTAATATCCATTATAACATTACTGGTGCTGTTCAATACACTATTATGCATATTCTGATTATGCCAAAACCAAAGCCTCTAAATTGTGACACCAAAAAGACACGGCCAATCCAACATACCATCAAACTTTCACAAGTTCCTTAAAATATATATGATCCAGTCTCTAAGATTCAAATTAAAAAATTAATGACTGAACTCGTGAGGTATCAATGATGATCAAACATATTTTACACTAGGGCAATCCCACAAAACATGAAGAGTATCCTAAAAAAACTCACCACATCTCGTATAGATCGTATCATTTATCATTAATAATATGTCTTTTGAAGAGTTCAACTTTAGTTTTAAGCTTATTATGACCTACTACCCACAAAAATGATTTGATTCTTTAGGGTCCTCTCTACTATCAAATAAGGCGCCAAAAAGAATCTTCCTTATGAACCACTACTTTGGACAATTGCCGATAAGCTGAATTGGTTGAGAAAACTCCCGACTTAGAATATGCCCAGTACATGTGGTCATCCTTATCATTTACATTAGAGGTCTTTATCGCTGCAATTTTAAGAAGTAAATTACAATAAATTGGCAAAAAGTTGTCAATTCCATGCACCCTCGTCAGTAATAAACTTCGCTATATAATCACCAATTGCTCTAAAGGAATCGGCCACAAAGTAAAAACGTACAAAGGATATTCCTTTTCCAGTTATCCCACCAAAATCTAACTCGGTTGCCATTACCAATATCCCATTTTATCCCTTTCAAAACCTCAGGCCATATTCTTCCCATAGCCTTCCTCATATAAGAACCATATCTTGTAGGTAGAGTACCGGGAAGAGAGTTATGCCCAAGCCCATACTTAGACAAGAGTACTTTCGCCCATAAACTATTTGGCGAAGAGAGTAAAGTACCACGCGATTTTCATAAGCAATGCATCATTAATCAAATTAAGCTGCTTAAGCCCAAGTCCTCCGCAAGGTTTCGATTGACATAAATTATTCCAATTAATCAAATTGATTTTCTTTTTATCCCCTGCCCTAAACTAAATAAAACGCCTACAAGCTTGGTTAGTCTTCTTCTGAACACCAGATGGAATCCTTGTGGTCTGCATAGTATAAATAGGAATAGCTTATAGAACCGATTGAGTGAGAGTAATCCTTCCCGCTAAGGACAAATGCATCGCATTCCACCCTGATAAATGTTGGTTCACTTTGTCCAAAATTTCCTGATAAGTCTGCTTAATGACCCTTAAATGACTGATCGGCATGCTAAAATACTTCCTGAGGTTTTTAGTAACGAAAAACCCAAGGAAGAACTAATTTTCTTGCCCTCAGCTGAATTCACGTTGCGCGAAAAGAATATTTATGTCTTCGATTTATTGATTTTCTCTGTAGAGCTTATACAAAAATCATTCAACACTTCATTTATAACCAGAGCTTGCTTATAGAAAGCCTCTACAAGTAAAATAAGATAGTTAGCAAAACATAAATGAGATAAAAGGGTACCTTTCCAAGCCAGTTTAATAAGTTTTCAGTGTCCTCTATTTACCTCGTCATATATCCCCTAACTTAATCTTTCAATACACAACACAAAAATATATGGAGAAATGGGATCTTCTTGTCTAATCCCCCTAGATAGATAAAAGCTTTCTGTAATTCATTATTCTACTAAAGTTGCATAGTCGCCATCGTAATGCATTCCATAATAAGCCAAGCAAAATCAGTCAGTAATCTAATCCCTTTTAAAGTTTCATAAATAAATCCCAACCTAAACGATTATACGTCTTTTCTAAATTCACTTTAATAGCCATATACCCAATCCTTCCTTTCTCGTGTCTCATCGAATGGATAATTTCTTGAGCACTCACAATGTTTTTTGTTATTTGTCTCCTCGAAATGAAACTGTTCTGGGTTGGTCTAATGAGATCAGGCATAAGAGATTTCAGATAGTTGGCTAGCTACTTAGTGATAATCTTATAAATAATCGAACAAAGGCTAATAGAACGAAGCAACTTGAGGCTAGTAAGAGTATTCGACCTAGGGATTAACACAATCAAATTCTGTTCATCTTCTTAGGGATCTTGTTGCCATAAAAAATGCCTTTGATAAGTCTACAAACTGAATGTCCCACAATATGCCATTGAGTCGAGTAAAAGAGGGCGTGCAACTCATGTAATCGAAGAGATTTTAAAGTCTTCATACTAAAAACAACATTCCTTATTTCCTCATTATTCACTGCTTGCCCCAAAGCTTGTAATCTACTATCTACAAGAGCTGGAAAAGCTTGAACAATAAAATATGGCTTGTAGACTATATCCTTATTAGTATAGAGCCTAGAAAGGAAAGACACAGCATAATCTCTAATCTTATTATTATTCATCAACCAATTGCCCATATAATCCTTAATCATTTCAGTTTTATTTCTCCTTCTTCACTGAATTGTTTTGTTATAGAAAAAGGAAGTGTTACGATCACCACACTGTATCCATTCTTTCCTAGACTTTTGATACCATAAAATTTCCTCTTGGGTTAACACTTTTCTAATTCCTTTTTGAGTTAGGATTCTAGACGAATCAAATTATTAGACTAATGATTCTCCGAAGCTTGTTGGATACCCCCAATTTGTGCTAACAAGTGGTTTTTACGTCTGAAAATGTTACCAAACACCTTTCTATTACAGATTGAAACCTTTTAAACAAATGCTTAACCGAATCCATATACTCCATATCCTGTTGCCTTGCACTTAAGACAAAACTCTTAAAACTTTTATCAGTCAACCAAGAGGAAAGGAAACGGAAGGGCTTAGATGCATTACTAATGGTTCGAAGCTTCCCAAATCGAACTAAGATCGGTCTGTTATCCGAACCACGCTCAGAAAGATGGAGAACGGAAGCTTCAGGAAATCTTATAAGCCAATTATCATTACAAACTGCTCTATCAAGTCGTTTGTGCAAAGAACCATGAGCTCAGGTGAAAGATGGGCCTTTAAACTCCAAATCACAAAGGTTATTACAATGAAACCACCCATTGAAAAACGGGCACACACCCTTAGATCTTAAAGAACTTCTCCTTTTTTTCTGACGCATTTAAAATAACATTAAAATCACCTCTAAGAATCTAAGGCCCTTGGACAAAGCTGGCAAGTTTATTAAGCTCAACCCAAAGCTGCTTCCTCGAGCAAGGAATCATGCTGGCATATATAGCAGTTATTAAAGAAATGAACCCAAAGCTATTAGACAGTCCAAAATAGATAAACTGTCTATGGTTCACAACAATCTCAACATCCAAATTCTCCTTCCAAAGAAGCCAAATTCCTCTTGAAAACCTCATAGCTTCTACTCTATGGGATCGTGCAAACCACTCTTTCTAATAAAACCATCAGCCTTAACTCCACTAATTCTAGGCTCAAATACAGCTAGTAGAGCAGGTTTATAATTCATAACCAAACCATTGAAAGTTATGTGGAAACCCTGAGATAGCACAACCTGACAATTCCAAAACATAATGGAGAAATACATTAAAATAATCAATAAAAGATAATAGGGAAAAATATTCACTACACCTCAGGCTCAAAAGCCTCATTTTCTAAGGCCATCTGATTCTCATCCTCCAATGAACAGGTAGAACTTGACTTTTCAGAATCCACATTTCTATTCTCCCCAATATAGTTATTATCATCTGGATCATTTGACATATTATCCATGTCCCAGCCTCTCACATCCGGAGGATCTCATATAGTTTGATCATCAACCTCCTTATCATATCCCTCCTCACGAAAGTATAATAGGTTGGGAGTAGTTGCAAACTCATGTGTATTACTATTACCAACTATTTGTTCCAAATTCACAACAGAATGTTTTCTTGGGTCCAGGCTTGTAGAGTATATGATGGATTAAATGACTTAGCAAGGGTCTCAGTAGATTTACGTAGGAGACGAGAAAGTTGCATGGGATATAACATGGAAGGTTCCGTTGTAAAAAATTTGGGTTGATTTGGCCTGGTTTTTTTATCGTCACATGCTATGGGCTTAGGACTGAGGGCACAGAGTCTTTTTAATTATAAGCTGAGCTGGCTTTTTGCTTGGGAATTTTCTATTTGACTTGGTAAGATAGAGAGCTGACTAGCTGGCATATTTATTTCTATATCAATCACAAGGATTTCATTAGCCATAGGAGTATCACTAGTTGACTTATTGCTCATTGCCATCTCAGTTTCATGGACCAATAGAGAAAAATGTGACCTCCTTCAAACCTTCTATGCTGGTTCTAAAATGAAACTTTGGTGGCTTCTCTTTCCTTATTACTCTTAAACTTGCCTTTTCGAGAAACAACCATCCATGGTCCAAATCTAAGGTTTCCAGGACAATCTACCAATGGTGGTGGTGCCACCTTAGTACTGATCGAAATTTTATCTTGCAAATTCCTAACCCTACTAGGAATTTCCTCATTGCTTGTCCTTTCAAAGCACGAAAAACTTAAATGCCAAAATTTTCCACAATAAAAAAAAATTATAGAGAGATTCTCATATTCAACCTTTTGAATCTTGTCGTCAAGAAGAAATTGGGAACAAAGTGGTTTAGTCAGATCCAACTCCACCGCTATGCGAGCAAACTTACCTTTTGACCCTGACTCGGTATTATAGTCAATCTTTATAACCTTACCAAATTACATGCCCCAACATCCTAAGAATTCGTTTGTGATAGTAATCTTGAGGCATTCTCGGAAGACGAATCCATGCAATAATTGAATCAATGGTTTCTGTAGAGTAATCAAAACTAAAAGACCATTGTTAAGCTGTTAAGTAATGACCCAATATGGTCCATGGACCTTGGTGAGAGCATAGTAGGCATTATTTTCCAATTTAAACTTCACCAAGAAAAAGTCATTCTCAAGATTAATTATAGTAAAACCTTAAGACCTATTCCATAATGATTTCAGACGATAGCATAGAACTTTGTATCCCTTAGATCTTCCAAGAAGTTTGATAACCACCATTGCCTTCCATGGTTTAACTAGTTGTACGTGAATTCTTTGGGAAATAGAGATCGAAGGCATATGTCCTGTTATTTCAATCACTACATCCTCTAAATAAAGAACCAGCTTCTCTTTATTTCCAATAAGATCATCCTCTAAAGTAACATGTGTTTCCATCAACTTGTGTTTAAAAGATACTAGCGAAGGATTAACCTCATCGTTATCTTCAGCCCTAAACTTTGCTTTTTTTATAGAATGATCATCTTCTAAAGATGGATGATCCTTCTTTCAAAGATGGATGATCCTTCTTCGCTAACTCAGAAGTGTCTTCCATATGCAAAACCTTCAGGAAAAGCTATTGACTGAATATATTTTAATTCAAAGGTTGTCTGTGATAGTTCTTTCCTAGTCGTTTTAGGCCTTTATTTAAGATTGATAGAAGTATTTTTAGCACCTTGCTTTCTTTTTGCCACTAATTAAAATGAAACAACATATCCAAGTCAGCAATTGGATCTTTCTATAAAGTTAGCTACTGATTCAACGGTTCAATTTGAGTCAACTATTCTTCTTGTTCTATTGTGAATGGTCTCGTTATCATATAAAGCTTTTTCTTGGTTTCGTTACCTTCTTGGTCTTCAGCTTTCACTAAATTCACTACTTTAAATGAAGAAACCCGAGAGGAAGAATCCAATCTTTGAAGGGAAACGCAAAAAAATAAAATAAAATAAAATAAAATAAATAATTGAATGGGTTGGAGAAGTCAGGAAGATGGATAATTAAATCGAAAGCGATCCTATGCCATTTTTTTTTTATAAATAAGATTTCTATCATTTGTAGTCTCCAGCGAAGGGCAAGGTTAGTGTTGGTTGTTCTCAACCTCCATCCATCATAGTAATCTCAATTTACTTTTCCTATTCATTAGAACACTATAAAATAGCTCGATATTGGTTTAAATCCAGGGTCCTCTTACCATACTACAGTGGTATGGTACCCCCACACACATGAATAGTATATAGTGTGGGTTCCACATACTGTTCATGTGTGTAGGGGGTACCATACCACTGTTGAATGGTAGGTGTTTCCTTAAATCCAATTCAAGAGATGAAGTGTCAAATGATTTGGACACTTGTCGCATAAGCGGAGCAAAGAGCCTACAAAGAAGATTGGGGTAATAAGGAGTCCGACAAGCACCCTTACGTTTATTAGGTTAGTCAATTCATTAAAGAACTCAAATTTTGCCCTTTGACAACTTTGCTAATAAAGAAGAAAGGAGTTTCAAATCAAAAAAGTAAATTGATCTTGACTTCAGATAAAGGAATTGAGTGCCAAAAAAAAAAAAAAAAACGTTAAGGTTTCAAACAACTAGCCATTAAGGCTACTGAAAAAGAAAAGTCAGTAATTTTCTTGACTTGGCCTACGATGGTCCCTATAAGCGAGAAGGTTGGGTACATATCTGTACTTAATTAAGCTAAAAGCAAAAGTGCAATGCAAGGTGGTAGGTGCCTTAACGTTGGTTGTTCATTTATAAGGCAATAAGTGAAGGAAGCAATACCAGTGGAAGAAGATTAGTGAAAGGCAGAGTAAAGGAGAGTGAAGCAATGAATTGAACTAATCTCCATTGAACCAAGGTAAATCCTATTTTCCTGAATTGGGATATTAAGAGTTAGTCTCTCTTTTTGTGGAGGGAGCAGAGCAATCAAAAAATGAAGCAAAGCAAATGTTGTTCATTTACTAGAACCGTTATTCCTTACAATTGCTTCTTGTGATGTAGTGGAACCATGGCATTTATGATTTCAACACTAGAAATAGGGAAAACTCTATGGTCCAGGAGTATGTTCCTGCTCTTTTTTGTGTTCATTCAATGCTTCGCTCGTGTATTGAAAATATAATAAGGTAATAAAAGGTAAGGTCGCTTATTCATCTCTCTTATTGTCTTAAGTGATGGTAGACTTTTCAATTTGGTGAAAAATATTGGCTTGTCCATCTACTAAGAATATTTTTAAATTTTTTTTTTAATTTTATTATTTATTTAAAAAATTATATCAATATTTAAAATTTTAAAAAATACTCTAATTAAGATTTTTAAAATAAAAAATAATTTTCTCTCTTTAATTTTATAGAGTTATTTTATTTTTTAAATTTTATATTTTATAATTTTTTTATTAGAGAGAGAGAAAAGGATTATTTATTTTTTAAAAAATATTTATTTAATTAAAATAATATTAATTTATTTTTATTTAAAAATTTTTAAAAAATAATATATTTTTAATTATTTTTATTATATAAATAAATAAATATTTAAAAAATAAAATTAATAGAAATTTGTAGAGATCCACTAAGCCGGTGACATAAATGGCATCCCCTCCGTCAACCAATTCATTGACCAGTAAAGAAGACTTGGCTCCTGGGCGGATGGGAAAGGAAAGGAAGCAACGTTAGTTGTGTCAGCTATAGAGTCAGAGTGGTCAATTTCGCTGCCAATCAATCGATTCAATCACGTATCAAAGAGAGCAATGAGTTGGCCATTTATTATTGTGACAAGGGCTGCTCGCCTTTATACGACTGGGGCGCACCGTCACTTAATCGCCCTAAAAAGCCATATTCCTACCATAAAAGAACACTGAAAATTTAGTTATAAGGACACGTGTCACTATTTCAGGTTAATGCACGTTTATGTGGAAGAATTTTACGCATTATTCTATGTACGCGTATTTCCTTTCTCTCGAGCTTGTGGTCATAGTCTCGTCTCATTAGGTGTTAGCCATTTGCATGCCGAACCTAATTTTTTTTAATAATAATTCTTTTAGTTAATAGATCAACGGTTATATTAGACTTAATTTCTCTTAATTTCATCCCGAATGTCATTTTCTTTGAAAAATTTTTCCTTAGATAGTTGAGAGGGACATATGATGAGATACGGTTCCTAAAAATGTTAGATACTTATCCTTTCAAAATTATAATAAAATAAATTATTTTATAAAAATTAATATAACATATTAATATTAGTTCGGTGAAAACAATAAATATTAAAAATAAATAGTGTTAGGCTAGGGCAGTAACCTTGAACAGTTGAACCGGGTGCGTATCACCGACTTTGTTGGCTTTTGCCTTCGGAATATACGACAAGTGTTCAGGAACGAACCGTTTTGCGGGAGGATTTTCCCTCTCCAGCAATCCCAAAGTGCCTCGCTCTGCCTCCGAAAACCACCCCTAACCTGCTGAAACCAAGGAGAGATTTACCAATTCGACTCCACTAAAACGCAGCGTTTTTGCGGAAGATGGCATCAACCTCGGCTTCTCGGGACGACGCCGTCACCGGAAGAATCCGAAACGCCGCTACAGCTCTCTATAACGACAATTATACTCTCATCGGTGTATGCCTTCTTCTGTTCTTCTTCAATTTCACAGTCAGTTTTCTTTTTGTAAAATTGAAAAGAAAAAGAAATCGTTTTTATTTCTTACAAAAATTAAAATGGAAGTAAATTCTGTTTAAGAGTGTTAAATTAATCGGTAGATAATGATTACTCCTCTAGTTCAAAGACTAAGGCTGTGTTTGGGGAGCGACATATATGAAGTGATAGAAACCCGTTGTTGGTTAGTCTCATTGTGTTGTTCTGTTTCCTTGTAGCTTATTGAAGTGCTTCCTAAATTTTAAGAGTTATTAGGTCTATTTAAAAGTGCTTTTGTGAAAAGCGCTTGTGTGTATTAAGTGTTTTCTACCGATTGAAAAGCACTTACAAAGCACTCTTCAATATGCTTTGTAAGTGCTTTAAATGTTGTCAAAGGGCTTTCCAAATGCATCATACATAAAGTGTTAATGTATTTTTGCTAAATCAAAAACATATTTAAAATTTAATATCAATGTTTACATGTTACTATTTAAACCAAATTAATCATGATATGTTGCCTCAATGAAACAAGAAGAAAGTCTTAAATAAATAGTTTCTAGTGAATCTCAACCCTAATATCGGCTGTTCTTTCATTTGGAAATTTTACTTTTTGTTGTAGGAAATCCGAAGGGCCTTGGGTATGATAAAGGACATTGCGGTTGATTTGGAAAAAGACAATCAGTCTCAAATGGTATTTTCATTGATATTCTGAAGGGCTTCGTTTTGGTTGTATATGTTTGTTAGTTCACATAATTCTGGTTGTCAGAAGATTTGGAATGTTGAAATAACACCAAGCTTTTTGGAATTTTTTTTTTTGGTGCTCCTAAGTGGAAAATTGTAGCTTCCTTCACATTGCTGTATAAAATCTTTATTCATTTTTGTTTACAAGTTGGGCTTCAGTCCTCTCCCTAGTCCACAAATCTTGGCTCATTTGATGAAGCTGCGATTTGATTCCAATTGCTTATACACATACTAGTTGACTAGATGATGCTGAACAAAGACTTTGCTACTTGATTGAGTTCTTTACTGCTTCCGTATACGTTCATGTCCCCTTTTTTTAAGAGGATTTTTATCTTATTTCTATAGACTTTCTGCGTTCATCTACTCTACTTTCTTGCATTCAGTCCTCACTCTGTTGTGAATTATATTAATTGCAGATAATGTAGTTTCCATTTTTTTCTGAACAATAGTCTGGTTTTATTATTTTGGCTTCAGAATGATGCAGTGTGATCTCTAGATTTTTTTTTGACATGTTTAATTAATTGATAATTGTACTTTATTGCAGGTGAAGGAGCTAGAAGATGCTACTATTCTGTTGATGGCAGCTTATGAAGACTGTACACGCCATTCAACAGCCATTCAATCAATTGGGAATACATACCAGCCTGGGACAGAGGTGATTTAATTCTTTGTTCAATTGCCAATTCTGTAAACGTGCTTTCGTCTCTAATTGACTTTATTGGTTTTATTTCTGAACTGCAGTTAACTGATTTTAAGAAGTTGCTTGTGGACGAGGCTGCAAAGTCCAAGGCTGCTTCTTCTTCTGTTCCCCAGAATGATCCATATATACATAAATTCAGAGAAGCAGTTTGGGTATGCATCCTTAGACTTTGGACAAATCTGTGAATATTATCCTTGGATGTTGCCAATAAAGATTGAGTGAATTTTGAATTTTGGGGTCACCATTTAAGTCTTTAGATTGAGTACATGTGTGCAGAGTGAACATTTAGACTCTTCTCTGCAACCAACAGATATTTTAAAACTATACGTATGAATCGAAAATGGAATACAATGAGTATTCAGCAACAATAAATACTTCAAAAATGGTCTTAAGTTTAGGTAATTAACATTATGTGATCTACATGACTTTCTTTAACTCTTGTTGTAGCAGTCCATGCATTTTTCTTATTTCTTGAAAATAAAACATAATCGGAGTATATCATTTTCCATATTTGTTGGTGATATATTCTTTTGGCTGTCAGTGGCTACTTAAGTGTTTTTTGTCTAATTATATATCTAGTGTTTTTCTCACTGTCATTGTGCAGAATGTTCATCATGCTGGTGAACCAATGCCAGGTGAGGAGCGGGAAGACATTGTAATGACCAGCACACAATCCAATATTTTGAATATCAGTTGCCCATTGAGTGGAAAACCCATTACTGAATTAGCAGAACCAGTTCGCAGGTACCAAATCCTTCAGACATGTCTTAGGTTTTCTTTTCTTCTATTTTGTTCTTTGGATTGTTATTTTCGAAGTGGTAAACATTTTGGCTGGCAGTTATATTTTAACTTGGAAAAGTGTGTGT
Source organism: Aegle marmelos (assembly GCA_030449875.1). Lineage (NCBI taxonomy): Eukaryota > Viridiplantae > Streptophyta > Magnoliopsida > Sapindales > Rutaceae > Aegle > Aegle marmelos. The sequence continues at coordinate 15,919,712 of JASUUL010000142.1, read as the reverse complement.
TCAAATACCACCCGAAGAGGTATATGCTTTTCATGCAAGTTCTGAAATATGACGGGGGCATGAACCTCCTTGGACTGGCAAATGGGACTTTACTTAGCCCTCTATTTGAATGAGATCATATATGTACGTATTAATTGATGGGGATAATATTTTCAAGGGAATGATAAAAAGAAAGCCAAATTTTCTGAGATAACTGTGCTTTCCCAAACTGTGAAGTGCTTTTTGAAATTTACTTGAATTGCGGGAACGAAGAGTGGTTAATGTGGATAACAACAAATAACAGTGTTGGATGTTATGGAAATAGTTACATCTAGCGTAAAAGCAGAGGTGTCGCTTACTTGACAATAGGTTTTAAGTATGCGTGTATTATTTTCCTGTGGCAACTAAGAAGTTGATGATGTCTGAATTAAATTATTCCTTCAAAACTTGGGAAAGATATGCTGAGAATTATAACCCGTGGATAGTGGCCTTTCTCAGTCTCCAACATGATCTCATTCATTCTTGTATATTCTCATTTGCAGTGTGGAATGCAAGCATATATATGAAAAGAATGCAATCCAGGCCTATATAAAGTCCACGAATGCCAATGCTCGATGCCCAGTGGCAGGTATTTTGTTTGTTTTGTTTTTTGATTATGTGGTTGATATCTGTTTTAATATTTGACAATTGACTTTTCTTCTCAGGCTGCCCTAGGAAACTGCAGGTTTCAACAGTTGTTTGCGACCCATTGTTACTTCTTGATATTGATGAAATGCGAAGAACAAGTAAGGAAACAGCTAGGACTGACATGATTGAAGACTTCACTGCAGTTGATGAAGAGCAAAGCCAGTGATGAACTCGGGAGCTAACTAAACTCCATAAATGCCATCTTGAGAACAGAAGAGTGCAAATTACACTTGGTATACAATTCATATTCTCTTTTTGGGCCAAAGATTGGTAACTGATGCTAGATTGGCTTTGTAACTATTGCTGATTAATTTGTCCTGAGCATCAATTGACTGGCCTAACGATTTTTCTCAAACATCTAAATCTTATCAATTTTTGTCTAAAATGAAATTACTAGCATTGTCCCTATAAACGAGGGAAACAAATATTTTAAATTATACTGCTGAGCTGGTGGTTTCAAGCAGTTTTATTTAAATAGCCACCCATATTCAAATTTTGAAAAAAGCTAGATATTAAACAATAAATTTGTGTTTTGTTTATTTCCTTATCTCTTAAAAACGAGAAATAACAAATAGAAAATATTTAACTATATTGTTAAGAGGTTAAATTTATGATAGGAACCAGCCAGAAGAATGTTTCTGGACTTGTGCCCTCAATAATGTTTTAGTCCTTCAGGCCTCCGGTTCGTGTTCTGACTTCCTAACCATTAATGATATGGGTAGCGACAGGACAACAAACGCATGATGAGAGCATTATAAATGAAATGGCCACCAATTTCAAGCAAACCCCCCACTTCTGACTTGCATCCGAAAAAGCTCATTAAAAACCGAAACGTCGAATTCGTCAAACTCGGAAACGACGATGTCGTTCTCAAAAATATCTCTCTTAGCATTTGATCCCCTTCGCTCTGCCAACTGTCTTTATGCATTTACGTTTTCTCTTCCTGCTCCTCTCAGTCTTGCCCGCAGACTCACTTGCACCCAGCACATGTCTTGTTCATGGTCAGCTTCCCCTTCTTCATCTTCTTCTTCGGCTCATCAGAAGGGTACAAGTACTCGATGGAGACCGATGTGTTTGTACTTCACTCAAGGAAAGTGTACAATGGTAACTTTTTGTGCTGACCCTTCAATGCTTTTTGCCAAGATAAGCTGCCGTTTATGCGTTTATATTTTCAGTTTGTCAAATTTCATATTGCGTACCACATGTTCGATCAAAAGTTTCAATGAATGTATACGAACCTCGTTCTTGCTTTTGTATAAGGTTTGGTTCTCACAAATGAACGCATTTATTTGTATATAGTAAACATTCACATTAAACATAGGCCGAGAGAGACTTAGAATCAAAGGGTATGTTTGTCACTGCCATGGTTATGCTTAATTTTCAAAGCTAAATAGGAAAGCATATCACTTGTAAATACCCTTGCTGGTGTTCACTTATGCTTAAGTTTGAAAGCACAATGGCTAAAGTGTGTGGTACCTACTTTTACTTGGCCTTTGATTGTTAGCACTTTCACGCTCCTATGCAGACTTAAAAGCCAGTTATTTCATCCCACTGTGGATTTGGATTAAAAGAATATTTCAGTCATGTCCTTTCATAATTGATAGCTCAGGCAAGCCTTGAGGTATACTTCGTTGGATAACTTTTTAATATGTATCTTTCAATAACCTTTCTAAAATGTTCCAGTTTACAAATTCAACCACATTTGTTTCTAGAATTTGAGATGCTGTGCAATCTGTGTTTTTTATTACATTGTCTTCAGAAACATTGCTTTGAATTGTGTTCCAGAATTTATTTTCTTCCTTGAATTTTGAAATGTGGTTGGTAACTGGAATTACGCCCTCTTCATTTTAGATGGATGATGTTGTGCATCTGGAGAAGTTTAATCATGACATTTCTAGGGATCTTCAAGTTGATGCTGCTGCCTTTCAACAGAAGTGCCCTCAAGATTTAGATTTTTTCTTGGTGCTCGATTTGGAGGGCAAAATTGAGATTCTTGAGTTTCCTGTTCTGATGATAGATGCAAAAACCATGGCTTTTGTAGATTTGTTCCACAGGTTGCTGCTCTTTTTTCACTTATGCTGAACTATTATCTGCATTTGCCTGTTGGTTCTTCGCATTTGGTCAATTGAATATGTGCTTAGTGGTGCATTTTATTGTATATTTTCCTTGCATTGCAATTCCTCCAAGTCGGGCATCTTCATGGCCTTAAATTTATTGGTAATAATATATAGTGAGAACTTGTGTGCACTGACTGTTTACAAGCATTTGCGGCTATCATAGTTCTGTCATGAAACGATGAGGTCATCTTAGGCTGTAAGAACTGGGAAAAGATTGAACTAGTTCATTTTTAATTCTCTATGATTAAAGAGTAAACTATATCATATGACATTTTTGCATGCCTACTAAGGAGTCAGCATGGTGAACCTTTATGCGACCATGTTTCCTATGGTGTCTGAGTTACAGAATTCACCTTCTAAGTTAGTCTTTAATTGGTTTGGAACTATGCAAGTATCATATCAGCTGAATAAACCAATAATACTTTTTTAACTTTTTCTACAGGTTTGTGAGGCCCTCGAAAATGAGCGAGCAACACATAAACAAGTACATTGAAGGAAAATATGGAAAATTTGGAGTTGATCGGTATGCAGCTTACCAGTCATTGATCCTAATGAAACTAGTAGTTTGTTCATGGTTACAGTATTATTATTAGATTTTTCCCTTGTTCTCATAGTTGATATCATTACACCAATTTCCTCAGATACTTTAATAATGTTCTTTATGTGATTATACGATATATTCTATACACAGGAAGCAAATTTTGTATGGCATATATCTTTTTCTCGCTGAAGTTGTTGAGTTTAAGCTTCTTTTTTTTCCCTAATTTATGTACTATGAACTTTTTGTGACAAATTGTTATAATAAATTGTCTAAATTTGCAGTGTTTGGCATGATACTGCTCTGCCATTTAAGGAAGTTATTCAACAATTTGAAGCTTGGTTAATTCAGCATCACTTGTGGGACAAGGGGCGAGGTGGTCATCTTAAGCGAGCAGCATTTGTCACTTGGTGAATCCCTCTTTATTTATAGATGGACGTATAAATTTGCCTTTACGCAAAACAAGTCAGTTGCATCTCTTCTTTTCTGTTCCTAGTGCATGAGAGAGGTTCTCTTGCTTGGCTTATTGGGCTAGTGACTCCAGCAAGGCGCTTTCCTTTGCCTTGGGACTATAGTGCCTTAGCTGAGTCAAGGTGCTTGAGGCAATTGCTTCAATGAATAAACTGTCTTTTCATAAGAATATACTCAGTCAGTTCACCTTCGGTTAGGTAGCCTATGATTTGATGTTTATAAAGTGTTTTATAAATGATATTTTTCCTTCTGAAACAAATGAATTATTAATTATTACTCATAAGTTTTTAATTGCAAAGTTCTCTTTGCCTCGTCTACACTTACAACACTTTTTTCCCCCTTTTTCTTGAAAATACATTTGACATCTGAGAATTCAAATGGTCAACTTTTTCCAAATTATTTGAATGGTATTCTACTAGGTTAAAATTTCAACTTGTCCAACTTGGTTTTTTGAATTATTTTGTTCTATGTTATGATAGTGGAAATTGGGATTTGAAGACAAAGGTCCCTGATCAATGCAAAGTCTCACAGATCAAACTTCCTCCATATTTCATGGAGTGGATCAATCTGAAGGATGTTTTCTATAATTTTTATAAGCCTAGAAAGAGTGAGGTAAGACTGGAGAATTTAGCTTTCGAATTTCAATTAACGGGTTGTCTTTTTTCCCTCTATGTACCATCATAGTATGAGTTGTTTGAGAAAAATAGTGGGACTTTCTTCCCGTGTGTGTGACTTAGTTTCGGTTGTTGCTCAGTTCGCATGATATAAATCAAGGTAGTATGCTTTAAAAGTTGATTCAATGCTTTATTTCTCAAACCACTAGTATAACTGACCAATTTGTAATTTTACTGAACTCATATGCACTATTTGTCTTCATTTTTTATAAAAGAAAAAAAAGTATTGATGCTTTTGCATAACTATGGAATTCAGGCCACGGGAATGATGGGAATGATGAAAAACCGCCAAATGCAAATATTTGGAAGTCACCACCTTGGCATTGATGACACAAAGAGCATAGCCAGAGTGTTGCAGCGCCTGCTTGCTGATGGTGCACGTGTGCGGATAACTGCCCGGAGGATTTCTAATTCTCAAAATGTTCAATATTTGTTTGAGGAACGTATTTGATAGGGAAAGGAAGATGTACAAGCTAAAATGCTCATTGGACAGTAATTTATTCAAAATTATATTTACTCGTATTGTACAGTTGAGATGCTCTTTCTTTCTCTCTCTTTTCCGGGTGAGATACGAATATGGTGCGTTGCTTCTTTTAGTGCAAAAAACTGCATTACTTTATTGCAAATTCGGCTGTTTGGGGGTTATATTATGAAAAATTGCGAAAACAAGGGGTTCCCTACATAAAAAGTAACAAAGTTGCCAATCCTAGGGTTATTTTAAATTTCTGGTCTCGTTGTTTTAATCTTATCATACATAAGCTTTATAGTTCTGCATCTGAAATTTGAAAACAGTCAAAACCCTAATGCCTTATCCCCCAAAGCTTGTGAGAGACACTTTACAAAAGAGTCCCATTATACAGTTACAAATCTTTTGGAAAAGAGCCGTTGTCCTTAACCAATGCAGCAACACTACATCCACAAACAATTTATGCATAATTGGCGGCAAATTTTTGGTAGGAAAATTGAAAAAAATATCAACAAAATCACCTTATCTGAATCCCCTTTCCCACTTCCCATTATAGCGCGTGTCTCACTCTCACCATCAATCCAAAATTTCAAAATTATCATTCTAACCATAAGTAATTAATTCCAGCCAAATTATACTCCAATGATAAAATACCTTTGTAAGTCGCTAGTTTTTATTTAAATCAATAAATTGCATAGCATAATCATTAGTGGTATTGAATTGGATTTAGTAATCCTTCCAAGTTTGTTAAAATGACCAGTGTTAAATAGTCGTTCCGGTTAAATCCGACTTACTAGAATTTCTCCCAATACCAAATAGGTCAAATTATCTTCACGCGTCATTTACGAGCGTGTGTGGTAAGTCTCTCACAAGTGAAAAGGGCAAAAAACAAAAAAAAACAAAAAAACAAAAAAAATTGAGGTGAGCAACCCTAGTCTTGCTAGAGGTTACAGGCAGGCTGGAAGGGCAGCAAGAAAAAATTTAGAAGAAATTGAAAAAAAGAGAAACGAAATCGAAAACGTGGAAAAAAAAATTCAAAAGCAAATCGGTTGCTAAGATTTGCTTTTGTTTGTTTTACTAATGGATTCATGTAAAAATCGAAATCTGTGTCATTCAACTTAGCAGAAACAGGTGAGCCACGGAGCTAAATATCCTTTTTCAATGATTTTCATTGTAATTTTTGCTTAATAACACACTCATTTGGCCAAAATTCAAGATCGATCGCTACTCATTTGTGCTAATTTACTCTTTTTACGCAAAAGCATAGGGATACCTGGATATTACAGATATTTTATTTTCATATATAAACGATATTATCTCTATAGGACTTCTGGATATTAACTGTTCCAAACGTAATGCAATTATCAACCGCATCTTCTTCTTCGCCAAAGAAGAGGGATGGTAGTGCGTCGGGGCCTCGGCTTCGAAAGAAGCACAAGAGGCTTGATGCAATATGTGAAGAGGAGTATGCTAAGAACCATAGTGAACCAAATGAGGATGATGATGAAGCGGCTGAGACAGGATCAGCTGCCAGCAATTTGGAGCTCCGCAGAAGCTCTCGGGTGAGACGGGCTCCGGTGTTGCTTGATGTCTCTCCCACACCAGTTAAAAAGAGGCGTAAACTAGATAAAACAGTGAACTTGGATGTTAATAAGAGTTTAAATAGTAGCAGAAGAGGTGCTAAAGAGAAGGATAATGAGAAGTCCATTTCGCCAGGGGTTTGGGGATCAAGGTTGAGGTTGAGGTCAAGAGGGAGAAATGTAGGGTTTGGGGTTAAGAGTGAGGAGAGTGGTCACCTGAGTAGGAGGAGGAAGCTTTTTAGGGAAATGGATGAGAAGGATGCTGAGAGCGAGGTTGGTACGGAGAAGGGATCTGAAAGTGGGGATTTAGTGGTTTTGGAATCAGAGAGGCTGGACAGGTTCAAAGAGTTGAATGATTTGGTGGACAAACCAGAAAAGAGTGGACAGGAAGAGGAAATGCATGAAAGGGAGGAGGAGGAGGTTGTGACCAGTGGGATGAAGGAGGAGAGTGGGAGGGAGGAGGAATTGGAGGTAGTGCACAATGAAGGTGAGGACAGCAAGATGATTCCAGAGAGTGTATTGGGCGATGAAGGTGCGGATAGTAAGATGATTCCAGAAAGTGTACCGGGCGTTGAGAACGTAACAGAAGTAGTTGAGGCTGATGCTAAAGTGCTAATTGAGGAGGAGGAGACAAAAGAATTAAGTGATAAGGAGCTAGAGGAGGACTGCATTGGTGATGACAATGTGGAAGTGATGGATACAACAGAAAAGAGTGATAAAGAAAGGATGCAGTTTGAGAATAGAGATGAAGGAGAAAATCATCGAGATGATGGAAAACATGATGGAGAAGATCATGAAAATGGTGGAGAACATGAAGTAGAAGATCATCAAATTGGTGGAGAACATAATGAAGGAGAAGATCATCAAGATGGTGGAGAACATGTCGGAATTTCCACATGTGAGGCAAAAGATGGAAGTTCTGATCATCAAAAGGATGACTTTCTTTCAACGCTTGAGGAAAAACCTGTGGAATGTGAGAATGCTCTGAAGGTGGATGCCTTTAACCATGGGTCAGACAGTACACATGGCTGGCCACGCATTAAACAGGGGAGGCGGTGTGGCTTATGCGGGTGTGGAAATGATGGTAAGCCTCCAAAGAGGTTGATCCAGGATGCAGGTGACAGTGAAAATGAGGTGTACAGTGGGTCTTCAGCTTCAGAGGAGCCTAACTATGACATTTGGGATGGATTTGGTGATGAACCTGGGTGGCTTGGTCGTCTTTTGGGCCCTATAAATGATCGTTATGGCATTGCTGGAACCTGGGTTCATCAGCACTGTGCTGTCTGGAGTCCAGAGGTGCATTCTTTTGACTGATTAGTACAATGAATCATGCTTAGTTGTGCCCATTTATGCTTTGCCAATTAAATTAAAGTGTATTCATGCTGATTTTAGAGATAATGATTCCTCATTGTTTGCCTCATACAAGGAATAAGTAATATTTGTTATTTCCACATGCCTGCTTCTATTTTCTTCTTTGTGATTCTGTTTAGATCAAGTATCTATTTGACCAAAAGGATTGGTGGGAGTTAATGACTTCACAGGGTATATTGCATATGTAGTTTATATGATGCTAAGGAATTATCTTAATCGAAGAATATTGAACAGGCAACCTCCATGTTTGACAGGGAAGGCTCATGCGCTGGTTATGTTCCCAATGTCTAGACTTTATGTATGGACAATAACACAAATTAGATCTTAGAAACCCATACTGGTGGCATTTGATTAATCAAAACCTTGATTGAGTGGAGGTGGAGGAATGATTAAAAAAAGTACTCGAATTCCTCAACTTAGTTATCTCTCTGAATTTCATTTTCGAAGGACAAGGTAATTTCTGATGGGAATGATTATTATCAATTGGCTATCTTCATTAAATACTTGAAATGTTTTTGGCTAATAGATTATTTGATTAGTTTGCTAGAACTGAATGAGAAATTTTGGGTTTGGAGTTCATATTTTGGCCATTCGAATGTTTAGATATCATAGTTAAGGCAATGCCATTTACCTCAGGGTTGCAGTGAAATATTGTCCTCTGATACTTGCATTAAAGGTGTAAAGTGGAGGTTTATTCAACTTCTTCTGTTGTTTCTTTCACAATCCTGTTGAGACAAAATGACCTTGAAACGTAGTGGCAAGATCTTCAGAGGAATTGATGGTACATGAAAATCGTTACTTCTCTATACGAAGAGAGTAGTTGCAGATATTTTGCTGTGTTCCTAGAACGGAAATTGTGGAACAAATTTTAATTGCATAACTTCATTCTTCTTTTCACCTTTAATCTTTATTTAGTGGTCTATTCTTAATTAACAAAGTTGGTATACTTTCTCAGAATTAAGGTTGGTGGCTTTCTGCTCAAAAGATCTCACTGATTATCTTCTGAGCATGAATTATTATTGATATTGTGTCATTAACATCATCAGGGCTTAATGTTATACCTCTCTAGTCCTGCCATGTGATGGAACATATTTGTAGGAAGTAAGAAACACTCTTCATTGCTTGTATCTCTACAAGTTTGTTTTCTTTTTTTTGACTTGCTATCGCTATCCTTTTTTGTTCATATTTTTTAATTTTCAGACTTAATAGCTTTGCCACTGGAATTCATCATTCTCATTTTTGAAATTTCTTTTCATCCAATAAAATTTTGTACATGATTATACATGTGTGCAGGTTTACTTTGCTGGTCTCGGATGCTTAAAAAATATAAGGGCTGCCCTCTGCAGAGGAAGAGCACTAAAATGCACTCGGTGTGGGAGGCCTGGGGCGACTATTGGATGTCGTGTTGATCGGTGTCCAAGAACTTACCACTTGGTATTTAATGTCTCATTTTGTTAGTGATTAATTTTTCCTTTTCCCCAAGTGTTGGAAGCCAGAAATTTCCTTATTTTCCTTATTTTGTTGCTTATGTCATTGTATATTTTGCAGCCGTGTGCACGAGCTAATGGCTGCATATTTGATCATCGTAAATTTCTGATAGCTTGCACAGATCATCGGCATCTTTTCCAACCTTATGGTAATCAATATTTAGCCAGAATAAAGAAGTTGAAAGCTAGGAAAATGAAGATGGAAATTAGGAAGCTGTCAAATGATGCTTGGCGAAAGGATATGGAGGCGGAAGAAAAATGGTTGGAGAACTGCGGTGAGGATGAGGAGTTCTTGAAACGTGAAGGAAAGAGGCTTCATCGAGATTTGTTGAGAATTGCACCTGTGTATATTGGTGGCTCAGACTCTGATAGTGGAAAACTATTTGAAGGTTTTGAATCTGTTGCTGGGCTTCAAGATGTTATTCGTTGTATGAAGGAAGTTGTTATTTTACCTCTGTTATATCCTGAATTCTTTGACAATCTGGGCCTTACTCCTCCTAGAGGTGTTCTTTTGCATGGGCACCCTGGAACAGGTAAAACATTAGTAGTTCGGGCATTGATAGGTTCTTGTGCTCGTGGTGACAAACGAATAGCGTATTTTGCCCGCAAAGGCGCAGACTGCTTAGGAAAATATGTTGGTGATGCCGAGCGACAGCTTAGACTCTTGTTTCAGGTTGCTGAGAAATGTCAACCTTCAATAATTTTCTTTGATGAGATCGATGGATTAGCTCCTTGCCGGACTAGGCAGCAAGATCAGACGCATTCTTCAGTTGTGTCCACATTGCTTGCTTTAATGGATGGTTTGAAATCTCGAGGTTCAGTGGTTGTGATAGGTGCAACAAATCGTCCTGAAGCTGTTGATCCGGCATTAAGGAGGCCTGGAAGATTTGATAGGGAGATCTATTTCCCACTGCCATCGATGGAGGACCGGGCTGCTATTCTCTCACTTCACACACACAGGTGGCCAAAACCAGTCACTGGATCATTGCTAAAGTGGATTGCAGCCAGAACTGCAGGCTTTGCTGGTGCTGATCTGCAGGCTCTGTGTACTCAGGCAGTTATTATTGCCTTGAAAAGGAATTTTCCTCTGCAAGAAGTATTGTCTGCTGCTGCAGAAAAAGCTTCTGGCTCCAAACGTGTTAGTCTTCCTTCCTTTGACGTGGAGGAAAGAGATTGGTTGGAGGCTTTATCATATTCCCCTCCACCATGCTCAAAAAGAGAAGCAGGAATTGCTGCTCATGATTTGGTGTCATCTCCTCTTCCATCCCATCTGATTCCTTGTCTGTTGCAACCGTTATCCACCTTGCTTGTTTCACTTTATCTTGATGAGCGCCTATGGCTGCCTCCCTCACTTACTAAAGCTGCAAAGATGATTCAAAGTTTGATTGTCTCTGCTTTGGATAAAAAGAAACTGCTGAGTGATCATTGGTGGTCACATATTAATGATTTTTTTGAAGAAGCAGACGTCGCGAAGGAGATTGAGAGAAGGCTCCAATATGCTGGCATAATAACTAGAGAGGATAGCTTTGCTGGTTTGGATGCTTTTGTTGGTGATAGTAATGTTGACTGTGCTAATAGTAAGCCTTGTATAGCGTATGGTTATGGTACAAACTCTAGTTTACTGCAAAATATATCTTATACCACTAGCAAGAGATCCGGATTTCGGGTCTTGATTTCTGGAAGTCCTGGATCAGGCCAGAGGCATCTTGCTGCTTGTCTTCTTCACTCTTTTATTGGAAATATAGAAATTCAGAAGGTTGATTTGGCAACTATTTCCCAAGAAGGTCGTGGTGATTTGGTGCAGGGTTTAACACTGTTACTAAGTATGTTCTTGCTCTAGCTTCTTTATTTCATAGTACACACCTATTTGTAATAGAGCTTGCATACCTTTTGGTTTAGGTCTTTGAGACTGGCTGATATTGTCCGTGCAATGTGTGGGAGGCTTAAGATTATTACAATCTGTGTCAGACTGTCCTTCAGAAACAGAAAGGGAATAGAAATATCTAAGAGTTTGTGACTCACTTTTGTACAGCTATATTTTGGGTGATTTGACAGGAAAGAAACTCTTTTATTTTTGAGAAACATGAACATTTAAGATTTATGGGATAGAGTCCATATGCTAGCTTCTGCTTGGGCTTCAACTTCCATGGCATTTCAAGATTCATCATTTTTAAAAAAAAAAAATTGTTAGTCTTAGTTGGAGGGGTGTTGAGATAGTGTAAAGGCTGGTTTGGTCCTCTAGAGGGGTGATGGGTTCTGACTTTATCTTTGTATGGCACAGAAAATTTGATTTTTGCTTATTCAGTGGACAACTGTTCCACGTTACGGTAATTATTATTCATCTCTTATATTTTTTAGTTTTCTATCAAAAAAATAATAATAAATAAAAGTGCTTACATCTTTGAATAACCCATTTTGGGAAAAGAAAAGATCACTACATAGTTTCTGCTCGAGGAATTATTTAGTATTCAGTATTAGGAAATAGAAAACATTATTAATTGACCAACTAAGCAATGCAATCTGACAGAGATTGACTGTGAACTTTGCTAAATACACTATTCTTCATTAACCTATATGCCAAGTGAGTTCTTGGCTGAAAATTGCTAGTACAAACCTATGTGTGTGCTAGTTTCTGGGTTGTTTACACTTACCAAACTATATGTTTGAGTTTGCCTTAGTCATTTGGTTAGATACTTGTTTCAAATTCAACAGTTCTTTTAATTCTGAATTTGAACTCCCAGGCATAGTTCAATGAGAAAGCTTTGAAGTACTTTCATGAATATGCCATAACGAAGTGTTCATTCTTGATTAGTTTAAGAAGCACTAACTGTTAGCTATTGACATGGCAGTGAAATGTTCTACTGTGGGGTCGTGTTTAGTGTTCATGCCCCGAGTCGATTTGTGGGCTGTGGAGACACACCAGCAAGGTAATGAGGAGAGTGATTCATGTGCAATGAACGACGAAATTGCCAGGAGAAATGGATCTTGTGTTGCCGATGGGCAATTTGTTGAGAAGGATACTGATTCCTGGTTGCAGCAGCACAAATCAGAAGGGCCCACAGAATTCCAAGGTCACTCACATGCCTGGAGCACATTTGTTGAGCAGGTGGAATCTATATGTGTGTCTACATCCCTGATGATTCTGGTACAAGTGCAACTCCCCACCTGTTGATCCTTCGTAATATTTTAGAAGTTATTAAACTGCATATTACAAAACAATTTGATTCTTTCTGCCAAACTTCTTTTATCGATTTCTAGCTATGTTTTATTGATGTAAACAATTTTTTCACATCTCATATTTCATTTTAGTTATTAGTTGAAAGGCTTGACAATAATGTTTTTGTGTCTAAGCAGTTGCTCCACACCGTTTAACTTATACTGTTGTTTTAGATGGACAGTCAGCACACCTTTTCTGTTGAGCTAAATAAATAAATAAAAGATTGAAATAAATGGACAAATTGAGATAGAAAAGTAATTGAGTCTGCTCAAAATTAGGAGTTGTCAGTAGTCTCAAAGAGCTCAATTTTTCAATTTTCCTAGTCCTTTAAGCTATTCACATACATTACTTTTCACTAGTTTCTGCACTATATTGCACAGTGAGGAAGAAAAACTCAAATGTTTATAGAATATGTTGGTGTTACATGTCACCTAATAGTATACCTCAGGCATGAAAATGGTGGCCAGACTCACAAACAAGAACATGTAAGGTAGAGAGAGGTCACCTATAGGAATTCTCTTCATTTATACATGCAGCGGAACACGTGGTTTTAATTTAGTATATCTTATAAGTGTTCTCGAAGAAAAAATAATTTACATTATATTTTCAGCAATGATAGAGGAAAACAATATTTTAGAACTCGATCCTGAACTTTCTTCCTATTAGTCTTTAGGAATTGATCTAGTTTTAATCATGATTTGGTTGAATTTTAATTACATTTCAAATTTCCTCTCTCTATCATAGCAACCATTGTTCGTAAAAGTGGTTGCTCAATTTAAATGCTTTTATGCGCCAACAGGCAACGTCAGAAGTTCCAAACGTATTACTCCCCAAAAGAGTAAGGCAGTTTTTCGAGAGTCATATGTCAAACCGCAGTCCGTCAATTCCCTTGGAGCACCCAATACCCCGATTCTGTATACAGCTTGGCGGTAACTTTAACTGTGATAGAGTGATCAATCTATCTGCAGCAGAGTTAGCGAGGGATGTTACTCAACTGGTTGTTCAGTCAATTCATCAAAGAACACATCCCCGTGAAACTTCTTGGAAGGTGCCCAAAGATTATGGTTTTACTGAAGTCTGTACTGACACTGAATTTTGCAGTACAAGTCATGGTAACGCCAATGAGGAAAAAACCCAGTGTCCTGATGATTCCTCTGTAAGAAGGCCACCACCACCCAACACTAGAAATTTGAAGGGAAAATCAAGCTTGGTATTAGCAATATCTACATTTGGCAATCAGATTCTGCGATATCCTCATTTCGCTGAACTTTGCTGGGTCACGTCAAAGTTAAAGGAAGGTCCTTGTGCTGACATAAGTGGATCTTGGAAGGGGTGGCCTTTCAATTCTTGCATTATTCATCCTAATGATTCAGTTGAGAAGGTAGCTGTTGCCTGCGGCTCCACCAGTGTTAAGAGCAAGGAAAAATCTGGTTTAGTAAGGGGTCTAATTGCTGTTGGCTTGTCAGCATATAGAGGTGTGTATGCTTCACTTAGGGAAGTCTCCTCTGATGTAAGGAGGGTTCTTGAGCTCTTGGTTGGAGAGATTAATGCAAAAGTTCAAGCAGGCAAAGATAGGTATCAATATGTCCGTCTTCTATCGCAAGTGGCTTATCTGGAGGATGTGGTCAATAACTGGGCATATGCCTTGCAGAGGTGACTTGCTATTATCCTTGTTTGCTTGTGTTTCCATTTTTGTTCTCCAATTATTTTCTAACAATTAGTTCTATTTTCAGTTTGGAGTCAGATGCTCTGGTGAAAGCAAGCCCTAAACTTAATATTGTGGGATGTCCAGAGAGTCTTACGTGCACAGGCAATTTAGTTCAAACAGAAGACGGTAAGCAAAAAGTTTATGAGAAAAGCATCCATGAATCAGAAGGGACAGAATGTAGGCCTGATGGGGCAGCCGCTGAAAACTTACGAGGCCTTAGCTTGAACAGTTTGAATAGTGATACTGCAGGGAGAGATATTCATATTGAAGAAGGGTCTTCGCGGCATAAACTCCTTCCTGATACTTTACTGGACAAGAATCTTTGCAATTCTCCTGTTGCTGATCAATCAACTGGTAATACTACAGAGGAACAGAACGGGGCAAATCTGGGACCATGTGAGTCAGAAAGGACTGGGAATATTGCAGTTGATACAAATTCTGAGTTGTCGAAACATTCCAATGGATTTGCATTCCAAGAATCTGTTGTTATTTCCCAGAATGGGCCCTGTAGTGCAAGTGAATTCGGTGCTACCATGTTCTCAGATTCGCAAAAATCTTGTGACCAGATTAATGGTTTTTCCAAGACAGAGACCAAACCTCCATGTAACAATGGTGACGCTGATCCCTGGGAGCATACTGTTGATGTCGATTTCTCTTCAAGAAAAACTACCAGTCTCTCTACTGACTCGGGCATTGTATGTATGTATCATTGCTGCACTGAATGTGTATGCACCCTCCACAACTTGATGAAGAAAATTCTTATCCATACATTGGGATTGAGTGGGAGAGATTGGACGGCAGAGGATGTCCATGATGTTGTTGCATCATTATCCGTGGATCTTCTGTCTGCAGTTGGAAAAGTTTATTTTGCTGGTTGTGGTGGAAATGATATTGAAGAAGACATGAGATCTGAAAATCCAGAGTTGTCTGAGTGTCCACAGCTCAATACATGTTGCTGCAAAAGTTCAGGAAATTGTCTAGATGCACCACTGGAATGCAGTTGTCACTCTCTTGGTGGAGGTGTAACTAAAGCAAATACGTCTACAAATACCCGTTTGGGGCTTGATCCAAAATTTGTTTTCAGGGATGGCATTCTGGTTCCTGTAGATTCTATTACAGATGTTTCTTTTCACTGTACATTTGAGACATTGTGCCTGTGTTCTCTCATAAAGTCATTAGTAATGATGAAGCAGCCTTTTGATTGACTTGTTAATTTTTCTCATGTTGAATTGCCTGGTGCAGTAGCACAGAATGTAGCTGAAGTCGCCTAGGAGAAAATCAAAATTTTGTTGCTGAGTTCAAATCTTAGGCGGTGCCATTTCTGGTATATTCCTTTTCATTCTAACTTAAAAACTGCTTCTCTCTTTTTGAGGCTGTTGCTTTTACTGATGAAACAATACTTCATTAACACACTTCTTACAATTGTTTATGAAAAATTAAAGAGAGCAATGATATGCTTCAAAAGAGGGTTGCAAAGTTTGTATCTTAAATAATATATTATTTTTCACTTGATAACTCTTATGCGTAGAAAGCGACCGTGAAATTAATACCTGAAATGTTAAGCTATTTTTATAGGAAAAAGTGTTGGAAATCTAAGATTTAATATAATAAGTTGAATTTTCACCTGTTATACCATTTGCAATTATCTCACTTAATTGCTGTTGAGGCATTCAGCTAACTTTTTAACCTTTTAACCTTTCCAGTGTTTAGATATTCCTGAAGACACGTAAAGTAGTTAAATGAATGTAACAAGCCTCACCTATATGTAGGAAACCATTGCCAAAAATATCAAAACAACAAATATGTAAATGGTAAAACAGTAAATACGTTATAAAATAATGCAGATACTTATCAAAACATGAAACTTAAAGGACACGACGGGAATTTTGGATTTGATATGTCTCTTACCAGTGTGGAATCAGCTTCAGTCCACAAATTCTTGCAACCCTTAACTCTGAATATCTATTCCATTGATAAATTCCCCCTTTTGAATCCACTTGCCATCAATTAAGTATCTGCGTTGTGAACTGTCTTTAGGCCGTCAATTGCTCTCTAGTTTCCCCCTCTTTCTGATAAATGAGGACGTGACGTGTGATGAATTCCAAGGATTGTAATTGCAACCCTTCTGGCAGAATCCTCAGCGGTGCTGCAGCACTGGCCATCGTTGACATTATTTTCCTCAGCAATGGCTTGGAGCTAGTAGCACACAAATAATGTTCTTCCAAAGATGGGTACGATGGTAAGGAAGTTAAGCTCAAGGCAACCTTTTATTCATGGGGCTTCGGAAACTACGATTTGAGCAAAGATCCTGAAAACTTCGATATTGTCAGCCCCGTTGAAAGAAAAAATTTGAGTTAGTTGTTTGGTTGCTGCCTCTTGCAAATGGCTTCCCATTTGATTTTCTGCATGCCAAATAAATTTGTTGAGGTAGGTTTGACTAAAAGCTTAATGTCACATACCACCATCGTGACGCCCAAGATATGCGTTTATATGCTAATATCGATAAGGTTGTGCTAATTGTGGGAAATGTGCTTCAAAGACGTGTATGTTAGAAAACATCATGGATCTAAACTCTTTAGAGTTTAGGTGACCCGGTTGACTTTAGAGAGCTTGTCGCTAGTCGAGAACTTAATGTGTAAGAAGGGTTTAGGCGAAGTCTATATACACTGGTTGGAAACTGAAACCGTTCTCCTGATAAGTCCAAGGCAAGACAAAATCAATCAATATTGTGCCACTTCCACTAGACTTACTCTCGTAGTATGGAATACAAGAGTGCTAAACGGGCTTGAAACCTCTCATTCCGTGACATTAAGCTTGAAATTCAGCAAGGGCTAAAAAAAGAGAATTTGAGTTTTAACATTCTCCACACACAAAAAAAAAAAAAAAAAAACAGCAAGGGCTGTCCAGTTTCTAAATGAATCACTAAGAATTTATAGCATTGAAGCTTTCATAAAATCTCTCCTGCATTTAGCCATTCCTGAAAGCATTGTAGATTATATTTATTATAATCAACTTTTGGGATTTAATCTTTGCATTACCAACGGCTCTCAAGTGGCACATATTTTTTAATTCAAAAAAGAAAAAAATTCATATGCCATGGTAGAGAAATAAAAATAACATGCTAGCCCATCCCTATTTGATATTGAATGTGCTTACTGAAATAAATATTGATGCTGTATGTGTGTTCCACAGAGCAGCTAGACTGTCAAGGGTGAAAAAAAGGTGTTTATTTCACAAATTATGTGTTACACAAAAAAGGGGCCATCATGATACCGTTTAATCCAATTAACAGACTAAATAATTGTATTTTTTTGTCTGAATTCAAATGGAAATAACAATAACCAACAGACACATTTGATATTAGGATGTTAATTATGGCAATTGTGAAAAAAAGAGAGGGATGCTGGATTTTTGCCAGCGTTGAAAAACTCGGTCCAGCACTTATAATATATCTAATTACACCCTCATTACGGTGAGAATGAGATTTAATTCTAAATTTAACAAATTCAGCCCAACAAATACTCACAAATTCAAAAATAATGAGAACATGGTTAAACGGATAATTTGGAAAATAAATAGCAACATTTCATATTGACTCACAATACATGCTTAAGTTACTACAAGAATAAATCTGGCTTTTTGACTTCTCCAACTTCACTCGTCCTTCTTTGTTTCCCATCCTTTTTTTTTTTTCACCCCTCCCTTTTCTGGGAGTAACCTAGATAGTAAAAGTACAACAAAGATTTGATTACTCGAAAAAAAGACATTCAACTTGTAGGAGATCATAACGTGCCTTATCCCCTCATGGTATGATTGAATACATACAGTACAGGCTTCAAGCTATTACATGAAAAATGAGAAACTCTATAAAACAAAACAAATACAAATGCTCCAATGACAAATACATATAAACAGATGTATGAAACCGAAAAGCTTATGTGACAATTTGCTTTTTCGATGTCCCTCCCACCATGAAATGCGCACATTGAGGCTCCAAATTAGCCAAAAAATTAGAAGCACTATTACTTTCTCTGACCAGTGTGCATGAATGAAGATTCGTACCAGATAAACTTCAACGAACAATTAGCACAACAATCATGCAACAAACATAGAGGATTCAAAGATGGGCGCTCCTCTATGCCACCTTGAAAATTTATTTGCAAAACCGGACATTCACGATCAAATTGCTAGTGCACACAAAATCACAAGTTCACAGTAAGCAAGAAAGGATGTATGAAAAAATTTTGGAAAATGGAAATACATACATGGATTTAATAGAAAAACCAACCTGTTGAAAGAAAGAATCATTACGACTCTTTCAATTCATAGCATCCCCCAACTGAATCAAGTCGTTATCAATTCGAATAGTAGGGATACGAGCAATCTTTGGCCAATCAACAGCCATGTTGTTTCCACATCTTTCAGACAAATGAGGACATTGGACAATTTCCAAGGATTGTGATTGCAGCCGTTCAGGAAGAATTGCCATATTAGGACAATCATATATCCCAACAGTCTTTAGTGTGGTAGCATTATCGAGCCGCTGTGGAAGAGAAATCAGTTTTGAGCACAATTCAATAGATATATTCTGGATAGATGGGAAGTTTGCCGTCATTTCCTCTGGCCAAGTTTCTAAATCATCAATAGATTCAATGGTCAGAGACTTTAATTTGGAGAATGGTGGTTCTGCAGTATGTGTCACTAGCATCATCGTTTGCTGCAATGGCTGGGAGCGGGTAGAACACAGAGTCAGTTCTTCCAAAGATGGGTACATCGGCATGAAAATCAGCTTAGGACAACCATCTATTGTTAATTTAGACAGACTAGGAAATACAGGTGGCTCTGCCATCTGGGTAGTTGATCCATCTGTCCTCCACCATCCCTTTAATTCAGGGCAAGCAAAGATTCGGAGCTCCTCAAGGGAAGGGAATATAGTTGTTGATGGTGTGGAAGAAGAAGAAACGTATTCCAGAGCAGATAACTTAAAGAGTCTCAACCGCTTTAGAGAAGGCAATTGATCCAACTCCGGAATATATTGGCATCTTATACAGATGGATATGTCAATCATAGTCAGATTGCTGACAGAGGAAAGCCAACTAGAAAGCCTGGTGCCGCCAAACCTGATTATAGTAAGTTCTTTCAGATTTTGGTGTGGTTTTAAGCCTTCTAAAAGAGGGTCATCAATGACAACATCTGTCTTGCTTGCAGCCCACTCCAGCACTAGAGACTGAAGACCTTCCTTTGCTTCTAAGTTAGCTAACCTCGCATTTTGTTTCTCACCCAAGTTTTCAAGTCTTAGCGAACCTCTCAATTTGTTCAGCCCATTTAATTGTCTCAGCTGAGTCTTCCTGCCTACTATGAACAATGGCAAAGTACGGAGATTTGTTAACTGGCCTAGTCCATTTGGCATATCAGTCAAGGATAGACAGGATTCAATTGCAAGGTGTCTGAGGCTCACCATTTTTCCAATATCTCTTGGCAATTCCACAAGGTCATGACAGCAAGAGAGATCTAGTGTTTGCAGTTTCAACAATCTTGACACAGAGTCAGGAAGGTTTTTAATATCAGCATTATGAGAAAGGTTGAAATATCGCAGGTGCTTCAACTTCCCAATCAAACTTGGAACTATCTCAATCTCCGAATTACTCAAATTTAATGTTCGCAAGCGCCTAAAATTAGACAAGATTTTTGTACAGTAGGACTCATTTAGTCGTCTCTCGGATGAAGAATGATTTGTTGAAAGAAAGGTTCTTAAATTTTTAGCTCTAAGACATGAAGTCGGAAATTCCAGTGATGTATTGAAGCCAGAAACACATGAAATGTGATAAGTCCTTTCATCAACATTTCCTGCATCCAGTTTCACCTTGGCACACTCAATTCCGGCAACTGACTCTGCTAGATCATGCATGAGATCATGAATCTTGCATCTGATTACATTTCCCCATTCATCATATTCTGTATCTTGAAAAAATGACCTCGAAAGCAGACTTATAAAGTACTCATGGCCAACATCTTCTGGACATTGGTTGTCGAATGATGGTCCAAGAAACCCTTGTGCCATCCAAAGTAAAATCAGTTGATCCTTCACTATTAGATAATCTTTGGGAAACAATGCACAGTAAGCAAAGCATTGTTTCAATGGTGATAGCAGATGATCATAACTGAGCTTGAGTTTTGGTAAAATGTCACTTTCTTCCTGAGGAACTTTTGATAGCTTATCATCCCTGAAGTGCAGCCAATAAGTTTCTGTATTGTTATAGTAAAGTAAGCGTCCAATTGTCCTTATGGCAAGAGGAACTCCAGCACATTTTCCTACAACATCTTTTCCAATTTGCACTAACTTGGAATCTTTTGGTTCTGATCCTTGTTCAAATGCCACTCGAGTAAACAAAGACCAGGACATGTCTTCAGGTAGGCCTCTGAGAGCATGAAAGGGAAGCCTGCTAGTAATTCTTGCCACACGTTCACTGCGAGTGGTCACCACAATCTTACTTCCTCTCACACCATTCATCAACAAAGCTTCCAATTCAAGCCATCTATCACGATTCTCATTCCAAACATCATCTAAAACCAACAAGTATCTCTTTCCATGAATTTCTCCGCGAAGTCGTTCCTGTAGTTGGTCTAAATCAAGTTTCTCAGACTCCCTATTGGTTGCGGATCTTATCATCTTTTCAACAATAGTAGTCACATCAAAGACATCAGAAACACAGACCCACATTCTTAGATTAAAATGGGTTTTCACGTCCTCGTCATTGTACACTAACTGAGCAACCGCCGTTTTCCCCAATCCGCCTATACCCACTATAGGAATGACCGCGACAAACTCAATCTCACTCTCACTCGAGGCCAACAACCTAACTATAATTTCATTTTTATCACCATCTCTGCCAATGATGTCTTCTTTATGCACAAACGAGTGTGTTTCCCTCGTATTCTCCACTCTTTTCTCATGGGGCAGCTGAAGAAGTTGGAACTGCCGATCATTTTTTATAGACTCTAGTCTCTCCCTAACTGCCTTGATCTTACGACCCATCTCAAGAGCATAAGCAAATTGGTTATATTTTGAGAAGAAAAGAAGTACCTCTCTGGTTAAGCTACTCCCAGACATCAACTTTCGGCGCAAAAACTCAGTGGAGAAATCGTCCAACAAATCTTCAGCAGCGTAGACGGCGTCTTTGAGCCTCCGGAGCCAGATGGTGACGGCGTGATCCTTCCTGCTGTGCTTGTCTTCAGCGTCCAGAAGAACAGCCTGGATGGTATCGACGGTGTCCCTGAGGTTGCTGATATCATCTTGGACACCGTAGGCCAATCCGATTTCGTGAAAGATTTGGGACGCAAGCACTTCCAAGATCTTCCCAACTGTGTCAAAGAGAAGCCCTTCTGCCATTCCTTGGTTGACTAAAGAAGAACAGTGACAACTGACAAAGCAAATATGGTTGATCTCTTTTCAGAATCAAACACCCTAATCGTCAATTATTATTCCAACAATTGGATCCCTCTCTAATAATCCACAATAACAGATTTTATTGAGATGAACTATCGACACCCCTCAATAAGCCTTGAAAACCCCGCCTCTATTAAAGTGGATAAATCTAATGATACCATTATTTTTTTTTTTTCTCTCGAACTCTTTACACTCGTATAACTGCGCCAAAATCTTTTTTTTTTTAATTTTTTTTCTCACAAACATTTTTCATTCTTAACTTTTTTTAATTTAAAAGAAAGTTACATGTGCTTACGAAATTTTTAATTAAATTACGGTCAGATTATAAATAATTAAATTGAACATTATAACCTTAGGTTTTATACTCAAATTGAGTAGGAGGAAGAAAAGTTAAATTTTTTCTCGAAAAGTAACTCAGTTTTTCTCCGTCGAAATATTCTTTGGGTTGTAAAGAGGCGTCTCAAGCGGTTCGATACCGTTCAGAAGGTTCCTAAAGTTTTTCAGAATATTTTTAAAAAGCAGATCGATAAGCAAAGTTTTTTAGTTTTTTTTTTTTTTTTGAAAATTCCATAGAAACTATTTTGTGGCTCGCAACGGACTCGCCCCCTTTTTTTTTTCGTATCATCATTTCGCTAAAATTAGGTGCGTGCATGAAATTGGACCAGGATTCCAATGCCATCTTGGAGGAGTCCACGAACTAGTGTGCTTGACCCAAAATGGGCAGAGTTAGGCCTTTTTCTCTGAAAGTAATCCAATTTTTTGAAACAAAATATTCTTTGGGTGATAACGAGTTGTCTCAAGTGGTTCGATACCGATCCAGATGGTTCTAACAATTTTTCGGAATTTGTTTTGAAGACAAGACTGAAAAGGGGTTTTCCTCGAATTCCCGCCGCCCCCCCCCCCTCCGGCCGGGGGAAAATTCCTTAGAAACTACTTCTGTGACTCAAAATCTGTCCGGAATGGTCCTGACAAATACCGCGGGTCGAGGATGGTCAGATATCCCGATGGGACAGCAACGCAAGACTCAAAACTCGTCATCAGCCTCGTATGGAAAAAGCTTCATCTGTTAATATGCGATTTTATTATTTTATTATGCAGGGTGTCGTACGCTAGTTTCAGTGCTAGAGTTGCCGATGAATTGAAAGTCCGTGTATGGTTGATCGTCATTTGGAAGATGGGGATGTTGTTCTTTTCAACAGACAACCGAGCTTGCATCGAATGTCTACCATGTGCCACAGGATATATGATCAATGTTAATTCCAGACATTTTAACTTTTTGCTAAGGCTTATTTCTAGCTATTCAATGCATTTTTCTTTATTGTTTCTGCATGCAGCGAGAATAATGCCTTGGAGGACTTTGAGATTCAACGATTCTCTTTGCCACCCATATAATGCTGATTTTGATGTTGATGAGATGAATATGTACGTCCCACAAGCAGAAGAAGCTCGAACGGAGGCCCATTTGTCGATAGGGTAAGTTTCTATCCGCCTAACTATTACATGGACTTGCACTTGTGTACGCCTTAATTTTCATTTGAGATTATCTATTGATTATGCAATTTTTGTACAATAGTGTCAGCGTCGTTGGTGGCATTTTTAAGTTATGAATCTATAAGATGTGAAGCTTATTTAATTTTAATCAGGAATGTAACTTATGACTGGTACTTAACAATAATGTGAATGCTTCATTGCTTGGCCATACCTATCTAAAGAAAGATGAAAGATCACCTATATAATTTTGCGAATCTCAAAGCTAAGAGTGCTTGTGATTCATTGAAGCATGTAAGCAGAAAGGCTTCCTCGACCAAAATTTTCCATGCAAGGAGATAGCAGTATCCGCCAACATGGGTTTTATTTTATTTTTTTCTTTTTCGTTTTATAAATGTTAAAATTGTAACCTTAAATGAATGGCAATATTTTGGCTAACAGGCTGTAGATCAAGCTCTACCGTAAACCATTGGTTAGACAATAAACTCATCACTTCAGCATTGTTGGGAATTGTATTAAAAAAATTTAAAAGATGTAAAAGATAAGATACTGCTGGTTGTGGTTTGCTATTAGGTGCAGAAATGAGGAATTTATGCAAGACTACATTAGGGTATTCTTAAGCCATAAAAATCTCAATGAAGAGGAATATAATGTTGTAGGTGTTGCCTATAGGATTTTCCTTACGTTTTACCTGTTGATACGTGGGTAAGTAATGAAGAACAAGATTCTCGTAGGCCTGACTTCCAGGAGCATTCGCACACCTTATGAGAGCCTTAAGCCATTTATTGACAATGGAAATCTGTGACCTCATTTCAAATTCTAGATCCTCATTTCAAATTCTAGATTGTCCTTCACGTCAGGAAAATGTAAGATACTCAAAAATACAACAAACCTAGATGCATTTAATAAAAAAGGATACAAATGCTTCAATCTTATTACAAAGAAATTTTTTAACAATATGGATGTACACTTTGTTGAGGACCAACAATTCTTTCAAAAAAAAAATCTCTGTAGGAGGAGAACATACATGAGGAAGATAATTTTTGAGACCCTTTACTTATTTTAGAGGAATCTAAATCTTTGATTATTCTGATAAATAAATTTTGACAACCATTATTGAAAGACTAGAACCCAGTGACAGTACTCTTAATCTAAATTTAACCGATACTATGTTATCATAGATAGGGGGAAGTAATTTTAAAAAGATCACAATCCTCATCTTGGGCTTTAGGTTTGTACTAGGAAGAGGTTTCACAAATATACTATTACTCCAATTGTTCCTCCAACAGAAATCCAATCGAATTTGCTAAGTGAAGGTCCTATAACTTATACTAATCCTTCTTCTATTTGTATTCCTTCTCTATCTAATGATTTGTCTAACATGTCCTCTTTAGATCTTGACCTTTCAATTGCATTAAAAAAAAGTGCTTGAGCTCTCACAAAATATGATGTTGCAAAATACTTGTCTTATGAAAAATGGTCATATACTCATAAGGCATGTTTGTCTAGGATTTCTAATCTATATGTGCCAAGATTTGTTTAGGAAGCATTAGATAATCCAAATTAAAGATTATCTATGATGGAAGAGATGAATGCTCTTAAGAAAAATAATATATGGAGTATTACTTATCAACCCCAAGACAAAAGAGAGTCGAATGCAAATGAGTGTTTACAATGAAATGCAAAGTTAATGAAAGTGTGCAGAGATACAAAGCGAGAGTCGTAGCAAAAGGATTTAACAAAACTAATGGTATAGACTACTAAGAAACTATTGCTTCTTTTCTTATGACTAATTATATTAGAAATTTCTTTCTCTTGCAATTAATTTCAACTAAGCACTACATTAATTTGGTGTCAAAAATGTCTTCTTGAATGGAGATCTATAGGAAGAAGTATATATAGATTTGCCACCTAGATTGGAAGAAAGGTTCGAAAGAGGAAAGTTTGCAGGTTAAAAAAATCTTGATATTGGCTAAAGCACCCACCAAGAGCCTAGTTTGAATGATTTGGGAATGTTTCAAAAGTCAAGCTAATCTTGCGTTGTTTTTCAAGCACTTCATCAAAGGTAAAATAATTATTCTAATAGAGTATGTAAATCTATTATCATTTCTAGGGTAATCTGTTTGAGATCTACAAGTTAAAGAATAAACTTGAGGGCGAGTTTGACATTAAAGACCTGGGAAAGAGGAAGTATTTCATTGGAATAGAATTTGCAAGGCCTAAGTAGGAAATCTTTATTAACCAATGCAAATACTCAAAATGAACCCAAATGTGAAGCTAAAGGAGTAGCAACAAATAAAGTGATAGATCGGTAATGTTATCAAGATTAGTTAGGAGACTAAGCTATTTGTTGCAAATAAGACTTGATATAGCTTTCATTGAAAGTGTAGAAAGTCAGTTTATGCATTTATCTTGACCTACTTACTTTGAAGCTATGTTTAAGATTTTAAAATATCTAAAAGGAACTCTAGTGAAAGGATTTTTGTTAAAAAATAAGAGTAATTTCCAATTCGAAGCCTACATAAATGTAGGTTGGGTAGATTATAACAAAAAGCAGAGTGTTGTGGGTAGAAGTAGTGCAGAAGTAGAATTTTGCTCTGTTGCACATGGCTTCTGTAAAGTGATATAGATTAAAAAAAACTCCTAGAAAAGTTGAAGATGCCTACATTAACACTTATTGGAGTCTTTTGTGATAACAAGGTAGCTATTTGCATAGCTCACAATCTAGTTCTACATGACAGAACAATGCACGTAGAAGTAGGTAAACATTTCATTAAGGAAAAGATAGACAACACTGTGATGTGCATGTGCTAGATAAATACCACAAGCCAAGTAGCAAGTGCATTATCGTGCAAATTTTACTAAACTCCTAAGTGCACGAATCTATTATAATATAGACTTATGGTAGACAAGTGTTGATCCTAGGATTTTTCTACTTTGTATGTGAGTTGGCTTGAGATAATTTTTGGATAATACTAGGATTTAAAATAAAAAGAGGTAGGAATAAATTAAGGATGTAAATAATTTAAATAAAACATTTAAGTTTTTAGATTTATACTCAACACTTTACCATAGATTTAATATTCTTTTTTAGTTTTAATTGATTTATGAGGGAGCATTTCCACTCCTCATAGGCCTCGTTTTATTAAATAAAGTATCAAGCATTCAGTGTGCCAGAGAGTAATGATCTTTTATTAAATTTGATGTTAAGTACACATTATATCAGATGATAATAATCCTTCTATCGATAATATGACAAAATCATCTATTAGATAAGAGAAGAGTCTTTTTTTAATAAATATGGTGAAATATACTTATTGTGCCAGACAGTAAGACTTTTTACTAGAAAACCAATATATTATGCAAAATTTAAATAAAATACATTGCTTGTTGATCCACATAAATTAAAGAAAAAAATAAATTTACCAAATTAAGCCCCTAGCTCATGTTGAGACTTTACTTTCAACTCAAACTTAAAACTAAAGTAACTACCCATAATTAAATTGAAACTAAAATGATAATTTTTTATTAGAATACATAAAAAATACAAGATAAGAGAGAATTACATAAAATGGAGTTAAAATTTTGATTTAGAACACTCAAATTAGGAGGAGCCCCTATTTATAGATAAAAGAGTAAATTATAATTATTGGATGAAAATAATTAAGACGTTCAAGATTGTACCACGTGCAGGAGCATAGCCAAAATAGGACCAACTCGAGCATAAGCTCCAGTTGGCTTTTAAAATTTTTTTTTATGGTTATCTTTAAAAAATATATTTTATTTATTATTTATATTTAAGCTTTATTTTTTAAAAAATAAATCATAAATCTAAATAATAAATTAAATTTTAAAAAACATGGGAAAGAAGCTTAAATCCCCAGTTTTATATTAATAATGAATAAAAAAATTCTAATTATAATATCAAATTATTTTTAAGGTTTATTAATTAAAAGGGTGTTTAAATTAGAGAATTTAATATTAAAAAATTAAATCTTTATTTGTTATCTTAATTTAAAATATTCATTTTCTTTAGTTCTTATACCAATTTATTTACTATTAATTCATTTTAAGTTTATAATAACTTAAAAAAAAATTAAATGAATGAAAGTTCAGGCCCGACTTTATATTTTTCTTATAATAAGTATGGGCTCAAACTCGAAGCATTTTATCATTCCCATATGTTTTGAATTGCTTCTTTTAATTAGTGACACAAGTTAGTAACCCATGGAATGTTGCTCGTCGTTAGCAAGCGGACCATTACCGGAAAAAAAAAAGGTATGATCCCAAAGGAAAACACAATCACATCATTCAAGAAATTTCGTCAAAACAAAGAACGAGAACTCTATCTATCTGGTCGCTACTTCAAATTTTCTGAGAACAACGTCACTCAAGTTGATAGAGGTTCCAACTTATAGCATGTTGATCATCACCGAAATTGTTGACGTAATCCACTGCAAACACCTCGACTTTGAATATTTGTGATCTAATGAGTTTTGAAATTTTAATTAAAAAAATAGAGTCCCAATTAACATATTTTGAAGCAGCACCAGCTCCTTGACTCTTCTTCTTCAATCTCGTCGTCATGTAAAACTCCAACCCATCATCCTCCAAGATGTATCTATCAGAAATTAGTTTCATCAATGAAATAAAAGGAAAGCAAACAAACAACCAAAGGAATAATTACTTTTTGTGTGTACTAAAAGTCATCTAGTCATCTTGTTCATTTTCCTTTAACCCAAAGATCCTCATTTATTTCAATGATTTTGACATAAGAGTTCCCAAGTCAAGAACCAACAAAATTTAGCTGCTAACTCTAAGACAAATCATAGAAATAACACAAACTCAATAGAACTTCAAATGGTATAAAGAGATTACATCAGCTTATATTCTTATTTTTAAAAATATCGAAAAGCCAAGGTTTCTATCATCATTACGTTTTCCTTTTTTTTTACCGTACACTATCAGTGCACTTCTTTGATGAGCACAACGAGAAACAAGACTCTCCAAGCAGAGTAAAGACTTTAGGTATCGTAAGCCAATTCATAATTAAAAGGTCATAAAAGTGTATGTCCAGGTTGTCAATCGATGCAAGCAAGCCATTACATGAATCGATGGTCTTTCCTCACCATCCGGAGTTGGGGTAATACCATCTTTGAAGTACTCGTGAAAGTCCAAAAGTTGTGTGCTATAGCTTTCGGTTTTGGGCGCAAAATGGGTGCAAAAAAGAAAAGCCATAAGTAATTCGATACCATTCTGGAAGGTTCTAATAGGTTCTAATAGTTTTTCATGAATTCTTTAAAAAAAAAGGGACTGAAAAATAGAGTTTTTCAAAAATTCCATAGAACTTTTCTGTAGTTCGAAATGGACTACTGTTTTTTTTTTTTTTTTTTTTCTCTTGGCATCGTTTCACTAGTATCAAGGTGGGTGCAAGAAGCTTGGATAGGATTTCAATGCCGTCTTAGAGGACCTCATGAAAAGTTCAAAACTCGTGTGCTATATATAGACTCCGATTTTGGATTTTTCCCCGAAGTAACCGAGTTTCTCTTTGGTTAAATATTCTTTGAGTCGTAACGGACCATCTTAAATGGTTAAATAACATTCCAAAAGGTTCCCAATAGTTTTTCAGGAATTTTTTTGAACAAACCAAAAAATAAGGTTTTCTTACGATTTTTTTTTGCAGAATTCTATAGAAAATATTTTCTAGCTTGAAACAGACTCTTTTTTCCTCCCGTGGCATTGTTTCACCAATATCAAGGTGCATGCAGGAAGTCGGCTCAGGATTCCAATGTCGTCGTAGAGGAGCCCATAAAAAAAGCCCAAAACCAGTGTATTATGGCCTTTGTTTTTAAACCCAAAATGGGCCCAAGGAAGAAAAGTTTAGTTTTCTTCAAAAGTAACCTAGTTTTTCTCTACTGAAACTTTCTTTAGTTGTAACAAGCAGCCTCAAGCGATTTGATACTATTTCTGAAGGTTCTAATAGTTTATGGGGAATATTAAAGAAAGAAAAAAAAAAACCAAAAAATGATTTTTCTTCAAAAATTCCGTAGAAATTATTCCGTGGCTCGAAACAAACTCCTATATATATATATATATATGTATTTTTTTTTTTTTCTGTGGCATCATTTTGTGAATATTGAGTTGCTGCAAAACGCCGGGGTGGGTTTCTAATACCATCTTGGAGGAGCCCATGAAAAGCTGAAAACAAGCGTGCTTATAATCTTTAAATTTGGGCGTTGAATGAGCGCGGGGAAGAAAACTTAGGTTTTTCTTCAAAAGTAATCCAATTTTTCTCTGATAAAACATTCTTCATTGTAACAAGTTGTCTCAAGTGATTTGATGACCACTCCGAAAGGTTCTAATAGTTTTTTGGAATTTTTTTGAAAAAAGATTAAAAAAAAAATTAGGTTTTTCAAAGATCCTATAGAAATAATTCCATGGCTCAAAATAGCTCCTTCTTTTTCCAATAGTATCCTTTTCCC